>JAQJZZ010000001.1:0-1200000 GCA_030077755.1 Filosporella fistucella
CTAACCCTAACCCTAACCCTAACCCTAACCCTAACCCTAACCCTAACCCTAACCCTAACCCTAACCCTAACCCTAACCCTAACCCTAACCCTAACCCTAAATGAACATTAAGTTCTTGATCTATCTTGAAAAAAAGAATGAAATTTGAAGCCCTAAGTTGGACAAAAAAGGAGGTGCATCACGTGGCCACTACCCTTCACCCCACGTGTTTTCGTCCGCCAATCAATAACCTACAGCGACATCTACCAAGACATTCGCAAATGGCGACATGAAAAGTCAACAAATGCTGGAATCCTCGCACTTCACCGTAGAGAAGCAATAATTAATCTTCAGGATGGCCATAATATCAAGATGGCGGCCTGGCCACGTTGCGAAGCAGTTCCGGGAGGTTATTGCGCAAGGATGGTATCTAGGAATCACAGCTTTTGGTGGACCCCCAGTGCATTTCAAGATTGTAAGTCATATTTGCAATATTTATAAACCGGCACTTATTCCACGCAGTTTCACGACAAGTATGTAGACAAATTGGGGTGGATCGATGAGCAGATGGTGAGTGATTACCATGAAGTAGCGGTCATCAGCTGATATTTTCAGTACCAAGAGCTGTTTGCTGTCTGCCAAGCATTTTCAGGACCAGGAAGCACGAAGATGTATTATTGTCTGAATCTGATTCATGATGGATTCCTGCCTGCTCTCGTAGCTCTGATCATCTGGACGTTAGTTTTGCTTCCACTAGTGTGAGAAATTACTGACCATTGTAGATTACCCGGCGCTCTGGGAATGTATGGGTTTTCTGTTGGAGTATCCAATATTGGAGAAACGCTCCCTCGCCAAGCTTATGCTTTGCTTTCTGGTCTTAATGCTGCAGTTGTTGGCATCATTGCGTTAGCCGCTGTTCAACTCTCTCAAAAAGCGATTACAGATAAATTGACAAGAATTCTTGTATTCATGGGCGCTACCGCTGGGCTGCTCTACAATGCCTTATGGTATTTCCCCTTACTAATGTTCTTGGCCGGATGTGCATCAGTCATCTACGACTATCGAGTGCTTCATCCAGCTGCAAGTTGGATTGGAGGCTTGTGGCGGAAGAAGAAGCAATCAAGCCCCGAAGATGAAGGCATGTCATTACCTCCAGTATTAGGACATGATACGAGGGCATCTAATGACGCCCCAGCACCACCTACAGCTACTTCCGAAGAACAACAAAGAAATCAAGAGGAGCCAAGAGTCATTCCTGCCGCTCGAAGCCTTAACATGTCATGGCAGTTCGGAGCTGTGGTTCTTGTAGGATTTCTTATCTCGTTCGTTGTGATTATGGTGCTCCGAGGGGTTCTGCCACATCGACCACTTCTGTTCCAGCTTTTTAGTAACATGTTCCTTGCTGGGACTATCATATTCGGTGGTGGACCTGTTGTGATTCCCCTCTTGCGCGAGTATGTCGTTGCAGAAGGATGGGTTTCACCTAGGGATTTCTTACTTGGTCTGGCGATCATTCAGGCATTTCCAGGTCCGAACTTCAACTTTGCAGTATTTCTGGGAGGTTTGACCGCAGTTTTCGGCGGGCATAATGCTGCCGTTGGAGCACTATTGGGTTATCTCGGCATTTTTCTTCCTGGTATAATAACCGTCCATGGCACGATGGGTATTTGGGGTGCAATCCGTAGGGAAAGATGGGTTAAAAGTGCATTGAGAGGTGTCAACGCTGCAGCTGTAGGTTTAGTCTATACCGCTGTGTACCGATTGTGGCAAATGGGATATGTTGATGCTGGCTTTGAAGCCGGAAAAAGCTTGGGCGATGATCCCTGGTGGGTAGTGGTGGCAGTGACAAGCTACGTTGGAGGAATGTGGTTCAATGTTGGCGCCCCGGTCGCTATTGTCCTTGGTGCGGTTATGGGCCTGGTACGATATGGAGTGGTTACAGCATGAAAATTTGATAACAGCTTCTTCTGGATTTATCTGTTGATGGAAAGCTGCGTTCTCATTTGTAATTTTGTGGTTGGGGAAAAGTCTTTCTTTTTCTATAGGCAGCAGACGAGTTTTTCCATGCGATTGTATTCCGCTATTTACCAGCAGCTTGCCTTCGCCCTATAGAAACAAAAATCTCGTAGTCTGTACTCGATTTATCTGCCAACAAGATTATACTCTCGCAGCCCCTCAATCTGGACCATTTACCGACCAATTCAAGATGTGAACAGCTTGTCCACGCACCTGGGTCTAATCAATTTCTTCCATTGCATGATATACCAATATCCGCCAAATGTGTGCGGGATTTCTCCTTTCGAGAAGAGGGTGCCATGTGGTGTAAGAATTCGATTGGAATGTTCACGAAGTTTTGACCCGTTTCACACCTTTGTTCTTCATTGCTTCGCCCTTGTATAACTCTTCGTCCCGATCCCATGTAATTCCCAAAGCTGCTCCTCCTGGCCCAACTAGAGATACCCAAAGCAATGTCTTCATTACAAGCCTTGCTTTCGTGGTGATTTGGCTCACGGAACTGAATCTAGCAAGAGCCCACAGTATCGCAGCGCCACAAGCAAAATACATGTCGTACTGTAACAAAATTAAACATCCTTCTGGAATTGAATTGACCATTTTCGGTGACCAGGGAGCCATGGGAGAGAAGACGGATTGCAATGAGATAGTTTCGTTCGAAATTATTGGAATGTAGCTTGACCGTAGTGATGGCAGAGCTACAAATAAAATCGTACTCAGATGCACAAACCCTGTGACGAGGAGGCAAAATGTGTAGACAGTTCTCAGAGCTCGCAATCCAGCGATGCGAGCTTCTTCCAGTTTTCGATTGATGGTGGGAACGACTGAGGGGAGAAAATAAAGACAGATGGCGATCCAGAGAGGAAATCCTTGCCAGAGAACCAGGAACCGTTCTTGCTGTGCCGACGTATTGATGAACGGCGGGGGAATTCCAGCCAAAATGGTCGGAACAATAAATCCAACTATCAGGGCAATTGGGAGCATCGACAGACTTTTGGTATCTCTAGGCAGATTCCTTGAAAAGTCCGAAGTTCGAGTCGCAGACGTCATGAAATGTATGGTGAAATATATGGGCATGACGATTCCCCAAGGTACAGTTTGGTAGACGAGTCCCCAAATCGTGGTGCTATCGATGGGTTAATTTCAGCCCTGCAACGACAGCCAATAAGCTTACTATGAAACTATTCTACCAATGTTCCCAGGACGCAGCCCCTCAAGAACGACTAATGTGTGCATAGGTAGCACCTGAGCTGCAATATAGACCGAAAAGAAGCTCAGTGTCGGAGACTCCCCGCTGACTGTTGGTTGAAAGAATGCCAGCATCCCCCGAAGGTGCTGGTCAATTGCAGTATATCCAGTAACACTGGGCGGTGCGGAGGATTTGGCAGCCAGTGTGGAATTGAGGAGCTGGAAAAAGCCATTGAGAATTTGGAGCCCCACGATACAATAGGCCGCAACAGGCACGAGAATCATAAGAAAGATCTCTGTTGCTCTATCTTGCATCATCGCAGAGAGTCTGATTGTTCAGGAATACGATCTTTCTTTTTCCTATCAGAAATGGGAGATGTAAGCTGAGCCTTGCTGTGGTGGTGGAAAAAAAGATTGAAACGCTTGGTAGTGGGGCGGGATGCCTTCTCGCCGAGACGAGTTTGTGGCACAGGGCAGCTGTAACAGGCGAAACTGCACTGCAAGATACCTAGAGCCCTCTGTGCTGTCAGCGCTAAGCGTGCGGACCTTGGGCTGTACCAAACCCCTATTTTCAAAGGCCTCAACTCGCCCTGGCAAAGTTCGGAACTCGAAGGAAGCTTATATTTCTTTTCATCTTGCGACTTGGAAGATGACTGTAACTTACACACTTAATATTGCACGGTAAATAGATAATCAATTTCATGCTTACTACTACATGGCTCTCCATCAAACTACACATAAACATAGCAAAACGGACCAGCGGTAGAGCTGACAAGTTTGTCGCTGGCCAATCCTCCCATTGAAACCGGGGCAACAACAGAAAGTTCCTGTATATCTTTGATATTGCCAGCCTTGCTACTTGGGGCCATCATCACAGTTCCGCCTTTATATTGCTGCACGCGCTTGGCAGGGTCTTGATTCTGCCAGATCCACCAATGTCGATCAACTTGGCCGTGGTGTAACCAAAACACTGGTTCAGCTGGCGAGACATAAAAATCTCCACCTGGATCTCCCCAGATGGTATAGTGTCCGCCTGTGTGAAGGGAGAATGCTTTCGTAGTATCAGTTTGAAGGGTATTTTGGAACGTGTCAATATCGCTTGTTGAATTAAGGTGGTTGGCGATGTCGATAGATCTACTTGATCGCGATGTGAAGTAGTCGTTAACATCGCGACGGAGGCACCGGGGATTATACCCGTATCCGTCAGATCTTGGGTTCTTTGGAATGTTGAGGCTTGTATCTACTGATGGGGCTAAGGGGCCGAGATTTACGGTCATGCTTTGGGAAGCAGTCAGCACCGCTTTCCAAGGAGTTCAGAACTTACTTTGCGAACGGTCCAGTCCTTACGCAGCCTCCCCCTTTACCTGCCGGTACCATTGTATTTGCCATTCCGAGTCGATAGCCAGCATGCTTGACCGGTTCTCCATTGCCACCCATGCTGTGCGCATCACCGTTGAAAATAGGCGAAGTGGTGGGGTCAGGATATTTTCCCCAGTTCCAGTACTGCAAATCGTCAGAGGACAATAAAAACCTCTAAGATAAACTTACTGGTTGGTAGCCTTTATATCCACACTCAGTCCTGAGGGCTGTTTCGTATGCCCAGATATAGTATCTATGCCAATGAAGGAAGTTTGCCTAGTAACTATCAGGTTGCGCTAAGTCGGCGATGATTCCAGGATGACTAACCGTTCCATGTACTGAGGGAGTCATATTCATGTGAACTACCACAAAGTCATCATACCTAGACTTTGCTCCGGGATACGTAGTCGGATTAAGCTTTGAAGGCGATGATATCAGACAAAGGACGGATTTGACGTAGTCATCTTTCTCAGCCGTGGTTAAGTCGCCACTACTTGTGTCAAATATCTGCAGGGTATCAAATGAGACACTTACTATTCTTTTCGAACTGCAAGTGTCTCTCTCGTGCATCCAGTATGTGTGCTGCCGTCCGATAAAGTTCCATTCAGTACCTTGTAGACATTATCTAATGCCTTTTGAGCAAAGGCCTCGTCAGGAGCTCGTTTCTCAAGTGGAGATCCCAGAATTATAGCGGTGAAAGCCAAGAAAAGCAAAATAGGATAGCAAAATAAGTTCGCCATGTTTATTTACTGTTTTAGAGATGACTTTCTCAAAAGAAAAGCAGTCACAGCCAAGATCTCTTAGGACCATTAAGTGAAAGTAGAAAAGTCACTTGACGTGTCTCGCTTGAGAAAGCCTGGAAAGATGCAGCCTGAGTTGAAATGAAAAACATTCAGATATTGAAACAGTAAATATGCGGCAGTTGAAATTAGGGGGGTTGTCCAATACAGAGACAGAAATATATTGTTTTTGAAGGCAATGTGACATTGGAAGCAAATCACTAATACTACTGCAAGCGACCCTGGTGTTAGCTCATGTTCTAGCAAATTGGGACAAAGAGACTTTTGGCAGAGTTCCAATGTTTTAGAAAATGGACCTGGTGATGTGTTCAAATGATCCTTGAATGATGAAGTGATATTCGCTAAGGATGGTTTTGAGCCAGAAGCTGTTCTTTTATATTACGGATGAAGTTTGCGAAGCGAAATGCGGGGTGTTAACACAGGGTATTAAACCCGAGATCGCCATTAATCTATCAGGTTCCATAGAAGAGGGATTTCAGTGTTGGAAGCGACTTCGCATGCGTGCATTAAGGGTTCGTTCATGGCAATGAATCCAGGAATCCGGCAATGGATTTGGCTGATGCTTGACTGCCGTTGAGATTCTAATTTCCGAACACAAGACAGCATGGAGAATAATCTGTGATCTAGATCAAGTATCCCATTGCGAATTTGGAGCAACAGCTATCCAATCAAACTCGGGCTGCATTTTTGTCAAAGTTCATATCCTTATTGCCATCTGCGATTCGTGGTGTCGTGTCGCTCATGGGTGCATCAATTGCCCCAACCGCAGCATGATCAGCCAATGAGCTGAACTGGGGGGTTTTTTTCCTAATTTATTTTGTAATTGACGCGAACCCAACATGTACTTCGGATAGAATCACCATCGATCGAAATCGGGGATACTCTCCTTATAGTATGTTTCCTGCACACTTGAAAAACCTACTTCCGGGCCATTCCACGGCCAAGGCTCGCCGCCACCACTTGCGAACAATGCGAAAGAATTGCCTTCGAAAACGAACCAATTGGTGGGAGCAAAGGCCTGCCAACTGCTCTCAATTGAGTTGATATAAGTTGGTGCTCCTCCTTTCACCGTACTATACCCGAACTCGTACTTTAAAGGAGTGGCACGGATAAAGAGAGTGACGTCGTATGGGATTGTGGTTTGATTCAATGGTGCGTAAACAGTCGAGGTGGTCGTGTTTCGTATTAGAGTAGAATATACACAAAGGTTGGTTGAGTTGATGCAAGAGCTAATCCCAAGATCCTGATGCTGGAACTCTGATAGATATGCTGAGATACCTATGGTCATTCTTGGTCCAAGAGATTGCTTAGTTGGCGAAAGGGTTGCAGCAAACGTCATATTGAGACTCTTCTGCTTACGCAAGATAGCAGCGGGAGTATCACGATCACCCAAACCAAAAACATTAGGCTTCAAGATGAGGCTACGGCCGTTCAGTTCGTAGTTCTGAGTGTACACAGTTCGCAGCTGATACCAACTTGGATCTAATGTCTTATGTGCAAAATCGTCTTTGAAAGTGAGGGCAGGCTTTTGGGTTTTGGATGTGCTTGGAATGTCTTCGCTGAGGAGAACCGGTGTTCCGTTATTCAATACCGGCCATCCGTCATCATTCCACACGACGGAAGTCAGAAATGTCTCTCGTCCCAATGGAGAAGATCCATTGATCTTTCTTCTTGCCAGAAATGATGCCCACCACCGTCCATCAGTACCTTCCACAAAGGTAGCATGTCCTGTTGACTGCACAGTCAAGTTGTTGAACCCATAAGCCCCATTAAACAATAATGGATTATTCGGTGCAGGATCCCAAGGGCCACTGATATTCCTGCTTCGGGCAATACTGGCTCTGTGAAGATCATCCGTTCCGCCCTCTGCAATCAAAAGGTAATAGAATCCATTTCGGTGGTACATTTTCGGACCTTCGGGCCGAGCGGAGCTGTTGTGAGGGAGGGTACCATTCCATAGAGAGATATAATCACCGATACATTTACCACTTGTCAAGTCTATTTCACATTGAGAAATTCCCCAGAGTCGGTCTTTGTTGTTATTAGGCGCCATGAGATTCAAGTATGTCCGGTTGGTAATCGGATCTTGATAAAGAGAGGGATCGATTCCCCAAGGGTCTGCCCAAGTGAGATTAGACCAGTTGATCATGTCTGTTGAGGAGGCATAATATATTCTTGGCCATACACGGGCTACTGGGTCGTATGTCCATCTGGTCATTGCAGCAATGTAAAATTTCCCATCGATTTGGGAGAGTGTTGGTGCCCAGCTATGGTGACGATGGATTAGTCACATGTCCGTGAGACCTCTGCTGAGATGATTGGGTGAAAGATATTGCTTTGGAACTTGAACTTACCCGCCTGCACCAGTTGGAACGCCATGAAGCTGGAGAGTCTCTGGCGTGGAAAATGCGTGTGAGATCAATTCCCAATTCGCAAGATCGGTGCTTCGATAAATAGGGGTCCCAGGAAAGTACTCAAAAGAAGATGTTGCGATATAATAGTATTTTCCAGATCTCAAAATGGTCCCGTCTGGATTCCACCCAGTGATGATTGGGTTTTTGATTGCAATTGCGGATGTTATGATCCAGCCGATCAAAACCAGGAGCTTCGAGTTGGCCAACATATTTTCGGCAAATTGAGTTTGTCGAACTCCAAGCCAATGTTTGGAATATTTGAAAGGTCCGAGTGAGCCTAGTATATATGTTCCATAGTAATGATCTTAATGCTACCCTATCATTTCTCGGTAGAGTCTCCATCTCGTGTCGTGTCCAAGCGAGCATAAGGTCTCCGAGAGATGACCCGCAGTTGAATTGGCATTCGTGAAAACATGGGCACAAATTCCAGAGAGGATTACGGACTAGAACTCCAGAATCCTATTTCCCCCAATAGTTCTTCATATCGTGAGAGTTGTAGAATGAATTCCTCCACTGTTCACGAAGATTATCTCGAATAGTAGTTATCTCCATAACGAAGCAAAAATTAGACCAAGTTTCGAGATCTGTTCGCATCGAGGACTCTAACTGTAATTAGAGCACGCAGTATCTCTGGACATGTGATGCAGTGCGGAGTTTTGAGAAGAAGCCTTGGCAGCTTCCGGCGAAGCTTCCGGACATTGCCCCGGTGGGGTAATTATTGTTCCAAGCCTCAAAGGGTGAGCCTCTTTCCAAGTCTTATAATTTCATTCTATGTTCCAGTACAATACTCCTATCCAATTCACTTGTGGGGACAGAAGAATAAATGCCTAGTGATCTGAGAACACTGCCCATGTGGTACCTATGGATTCTGCGTATCCGTCACGTGGGGACACCAAATTACCTATGTGCGTCAGCCTACTAATTCACCAATTATTAGCGAAAGCTTTCTACAGCTTTAGGATGGTAAAAACTCCTAATCCTTAATAGAGTCCTGTTTTTGTTTTCTTATGCTCAATATTTGAAATTGATGAGACATACCAGGTGAAATTCTCACGTTTTCAACCAGATATTGGAAGAAAAGAAATCATTCCAATGCGTTTCCGACATGGTCATACTTAGCCCTACAATCAAAGCGCAACATACCTACTTGAAAACTCCAAAGAGCATGTAATTTTGCCTGAGAACTAAGGTTAGCCTAATCTGAACCTGGAAGAGCATTTCCCTTCCTGATAATATCTGAAATAATGCCCGAAGGCTATCTCGGCGACGGCGGGCAAAGCGACGGCGACGGCCCAAATGTTAGGTTTTGTAGATCCCATCCCACTAGACATGGGGATTTTAAACTATTGCAACTGTTGTAAAGTGGGGTTACTTCCTTATACTTATACATCGGCCGACCACTGTCAGTCGTAGAAGTCTATAATTCGGGGGAAGGAATAATCTCTTGGGATACTCGATCCTCTACTATTGTTCTTATTACCAACAAAAGGTTGCCAACATGAATATTTCTCGGCTGTGGTATAATCATACTGAGTGCAGGGGATCTCCCAAGGCAACTGCGCTGCTATGTCTCGAGATTCAAAATGGGATACCCCACCTTTGTTGCCGACCCACATTAGACGCTTGTATCAACTAAAGTTTATCAGTCTTATCTTTCAAATTTGAGTCGAAATAATTTCTTCTATGATAGAAAGCCATGGCATATATATTCATCTGCTCTTCGGTCTGCCCGGAATGTTTAGACTCAGTGAAAACTATATTCATTCGTAACCCTCACCAAAATGACTTCCTTCCTAAAAAGCCGCCAGAAAAAGCTCAGAGAAAAGATACAGGAGCAGAAGAATCTTAAAGGGTGGATCTTAGAGCAGCAGCCGACATCCTTTGCGGACGAAGGAACATGGTCAAATATTGACTCCGACGTCACTCCTCCAGAGCGACGAACTTGGACCTCACTCACGATTTTCGGATTTTGGTGTAGTGATGCTTTAAATGCTCAGGGATGGGAAGCACCAAGCTCTATTATTCAGGCAGGTCTGACGTGGAAAGAAGCATTCTATATTAGTAAGTATAACTCATTGTAGAAAAGGTCATCACTGATTTCCAACAGCTGCTTTTGGAGCGATGGCTGACACAATTCCACTCTGTCTGAATGGTGTCATGGGAGCAGACCTTCACATTCCATTTTCGATCGCTATTCGTTCTTCTTTCGGATTTTACTTTGCAAAATTTGCAGTTGTCACGAGAATGATAACAGCACTTTTCTGGCATGCAATTCAGACCTGGACTGGCAGCACTGCGATGTTTCAAGTAAGTCTGAATGTCCGGTCAATCTGTTTGTAGACTAATTGTTAAGATCATCCGAGCAATTTGGCCATCCTTTCTCAACATTCCAAATCAACTTCCCGAGAGTGCGGGCATCACAACCCAAGAAATGATTGCACACTTCGTGTTCTGGACAATTCAGTTTCCTGTCCTCCTCACACCCCCTCATAAATTGAAATACTTCTTCTATTTCAAGGCAATTATCGTCCTCACTGTTTGTGTCGCTACTGTGATCGCAATGACTAAAAAAGCGGGTGGAGTGGGTGATATCTGGAAGCAAGGCTACTCCACGCCAGCTGGCCCTGTGAGGTCCTGGGTCATACTCAACAATTTCTCAAGCGTTTGTGGAGGATGGTGAGTAATTATCTTCGTTATTTCGATGGCTATGCTGACTCAATAGGGCCACAATGGCGACAAATGTCCCGGACTTTACTCGATATATGAAACGTTCCCGAGGAGTTTGGTGGCAGGCACTGCTACTACCTGCAATCAGCCTTTTGATGGGCACCTTTGGCATTATCAGCACTAGTTGTGCTAAAGTCGTCTATGGCGAGTACATCTGGTCCCCTCTCGAGCTTGCTTCTCATTGGGATGGACCATGGGGGAGATGTGGTGCATTCTTCGTAGGATTTTGTTGGGTGGTCGCACAGATTGGAACAAATTTGTCCGCAAATGTCATCTCTTGTGCCAACGACATGACCAATATATGGCCAAAGTATATCAATATTCGCCGAGGGGTTATAATTACGACCGTGACGGCAGGTTGGATCATGGTTCCCTGGAAAATCATCAGCAGTGCGGGGTCATTGTTAACTTTTATGTCTGGGCTCTCGATATTTCTCGCTCCAATTGCAGCTATTCTTGCAGCGGACTACTGGGTCGTGAAGAAGAAACGAATTGACGTTCCGGGTCTATATCGTCGCCTTGGAAGATACAGATACAACACTGCAGGCACGAACTGGCGTGCTGCCACAGCCTTCATAGTGTCATTGACACCAAACCTTCCTGGCCTTGCGGCTGCTGTCAACCCCAGCATCAAACTTCACGCTGGCATACAGCACATATACGACATGAACTATCTCTGGGGCTTCTGTAGTGCATTCATTTTATACTACACCTTGAGCAAAATCTTCCCAGCCAATGTGACTCTTCTTGAGGTGTCTATCTGGGATGACTTCCAAATTCAGGAGGGTGTGAATGTTCCAGAAGGCCAAGAGTATGACTCCACGGAGGGTTTATCTAAAGGTGTGTTGGAGAAGGTGAAAGACTTCTAGGAAGGAAAGTCGTGTTGAGAGGATGAATCTGTAGGCAAAAGAAAAATAAATTATTTTCATGGCCAGAGAACTCATCGTTGCACCCCGAAATCTAGAACCACCGCCGTGGAATCCAAAACTTCGACAGTAATTTGTCCACCCTGAACGCTCAACATCTCTCCTGTAGTGACGTTGTGGAGCCGAACAGGCTTCCCTTGGTTTAATTCCCAATTGTAACTCCAACCATCGAAAGTGATTCCGCTGATTGCATCACTTCCATTTGCGTATAATCGCTGGACGTGGACCTTCTTTGAACAATAATCTGGAAGATTGAAAGTATAATTTTGTGTGGGTCGAGGAACTGGATTGAGTTCAGAGCTTGTCCCATTGATAGTATAGTTGTACTGCCTCATATTGATGACTGTGACCTTGGACAATTTTCCATTTGAATACGTGGCATATGCCGCCTCTCTGACATCTGGCAGCGGGATGTTGGCCACTTGGACGTCGCTTTTGGTCAAGTCTCCCAGAGTCGAAGCGACTACGATATTGCCGTAGTAAGGTGCTTTCGTACCGATCTGAGTAATGTTTGTTTCAATTGGCTGCCAGCTCTGATACCGGTAATTGGTTCCCATGTGCATATGTACGCGGCGAATCCCAACAGAAGCGCACCAAAGGTTGAAATCAATGCCCCAAAGGGCAGCGCCAAATGAATTTGATAAGCCGGGTTTCCCTTGGTTGTAAAGCGAATTTGTTTCACCAAGTATAAACGGGATGCCTGTATAAGCTAAGTGGTTTGATACGTTGACCTGAGAGCTGATGGAGCGAACAGTATTGGTATGGTTCATAAGCGTGCCTTGAAGTGTGACACCGGGCTGAGTGGCGCCACCGATATAACTGACGCTATTAGAGGAGTTGTATAGCCAACCAGAAGACATACTTGTGTGATGATATGAGTTTAATGTTCTTGTCCACATCCAGACCAGACTGGAAGGTGAGTAATGGTTTGAGATGGTTATTTGTTCCAGCAAAAGAAGGAGCAAGATACCCATATGTGTCGTTTCCTAGGAGTTCAGGGCACGATTCAGCAAGCTTCGATTTGATGGCACGGGTCCCATTTAGCCATTGGGCGACATATTGAGATTCATTCCATCCAGGCGGACGAACTGGACCCTGGGATGAGGTCGAGAAAAGATCTGGCTCATTTCCATATTCCCACCAAAGAAGCTTTTCTCTCCCAAGCGCCTTGCAAGCCAAAGGCACAGTTTCGAGAAGAGCCTCCCAACCTGCAGAGTTGTTCCCTCCAAGCCCCAGATTGAACCCGTGCACGAATTTGGTGTTTGGCCATGTGCTGTAAGACTCAAAATATGATGGTCCGATGAAGATGGTGGTAGGGTAATCTGGTGACCTGGTTGGGTTCACGGTTCCGTTGAGTGCATATTTCAGACTGGAATTGTAGAGTGCGTAATCCTGAGTGTTACCTCCAACTCGAATATACGGTTTGGTACCAATGAGGTGTCCAAGATTATTCAACAAGTTATTGGAGTAAGTGTTGGGCGAGGATTTATTTCCTTGTCCTATCAGCCTTCAACTTTTTGTTCCTGTGACCATGCCAACAAACCTGCAAAATCTGGAAAAGATGAGAACTCGATCGAATAGCTGACAAATGACTCTGGAATTGGAGCACTTGCACCCTCCGGGCTGCCGCTGATTGAAAGACTATGAGTATGGCCATGGGAAGAGCCCGAAATACTCACGAGAACGGCGAATGCCAGGTAATTGTAGAATTTCGTCATGATCTCAAACTTTTTTACAGAGGCGCAATTGAAACCATGGGATCACGAATATATAAGAGATAGTCCATATGCCTTGTAGATCATATTCAATGGGACTGACATAAGCTTCCGATTCAGCTGATAGGATGAGGATTCTCGTACAGTGTTAAACCGAACGGATAAACTCAGTGTAACCTGCCATCTCACCTACGACATGAACATTGGCGGGTTTGTGCGGGGTGCAGATCATCTCCCGTGCCTGGCATAGGACAAAATTCCATTTTGAATGCAAGCCAGCTAAATCATGTGATGAAGAATATATGTGGAACACCTGCATGATGTGCTCAAAGAAGCACGTGTACAAGAAATTGAGATCATGAAAAGAATAGCTATCAAACGACGAGTGAACAAAGCTGTGCACGATCCATCTCCTGGTGGAGTTTTAATGATCAACGCCGCTGCCGAGATGTCGCGACATGGGAGGAGACTGCAGCGATGATACTCTTGCAGCCAGAACTCGTCGGATTGTTCTCATCGAGAAAATGAGGTCAAGTACCAGTAGCGCGGAGAAGAGTTGCGTATTTCTCGCCGCAGATGGATGCACCAGGCAATGGCTTAATAGCAAAAGCCCATGGAAACACGGCATCAGACATGTTGTAAGACTTGGTGCCACAGTAAAGCTGTTTGTGTTCCCAGGGGAGCAATGCCAAATAAGAGAGTGCCGAAAAGATGGTAAGGACGAAGTAGGACCAAATAAACTATACGGTGTTGATGATATATTTGGGCGAAGCACAAGGGATTAATCCCATTATTGCGAACCGACAATTATCGCAGCAGCTTCCTGTGAAACTCCTGAACGAGGCAACCCAGGACGACGGTTCGAAGCTATTCGATGTACGGCACTCAACTCCGTGTCAATGCCGAAACACCGTTACCGCGCTGATAGGTCGGACTTCACAGCAATCATTGATGCTGCATCAAACTCTGCTTCCTGGTTCCGATTAAGTGGAATTACCTGGATACACATTCCCTTTCTGTTTGTATCTCCAGAAGAATAAGAAAATGCGAAAATAACTTCTCCTGAAAATGCTTCACTTTTCTCTTTCCAGCTAGCTTCCTGGAGCTCTTGATGCCTTGAAATCCAGACCCCCGTCAATGACGTTTGCATGTAAACACCCCGCTCCCACCCTTTTCATTGCTTCTACAAATTCCAAATTTGAACCGTACTACTCGAGCTACTCTATCCAATTCCCGTGGGATCCCATTCCCGAACCAATTTCACTACCACTTTCGATGTTATTCCCGCGGTGACGAATTACAAATCTCAAGGCGAGTTCAGCCGCGGTCTGAACATAGTCTGATTATCATGACCACCATGTTCAGAACAACAGCTTCTGCCTCACGCAAAGTTTACATCTCACGATTTCAATATTTCAATTTGCCTTCAATATATACTCGGTCAGCTTCTACAATGGCGCACAATGTCCCAAAGCTCAATGATCCATCTTTGTTGAAGACAAACGTTGCCTATGTGAATGGAGAATGGGTGCAGGCGAAGTCTGGGAAGACATTTGAAGTTCATGGTATTAGGTCTATCAACTTTGCAGACATGGGATTTTAACACCTGCGTAGACCCCTCCTCTGGCAAGTTAGTTGGGACAGCCCCCGAATTCGACGCTGCGGATACTAAAGCTGCAATCGACGCTGCTGCAGCAGCTTTCCCCTCCTTCAAGTCGAAAACTGGCAGAGAACGGTCTAAACTTCTGCGGAAGTGGTACGATTTGATGGTACGGAGCATGTGAGAAATATTATGGGAGATGTATTGACAACCTACAGGTCGAGAACTCGGAAGATATTGCCAGACTGATTACCTGGGAGAACGGAAAGCCGCTGGCAGATGCAAAGGGCGAGGCAGCATACGCTGCAAGTTTCTTTGAATGGTTCAGCGAAGAGGCACCAAGGGTGTATGGCGATACAATACCAGCATCCGTGGCAGGAAATAGAGTTGTCACAATTAAGGAACCTGTAGGAGTCTGCGGATTGATCACACCGTAAGTGGATTCAATTGATATTCTGCATTGTCTAATACTCGCAGATGGAATTTTCCCGCAGCTATGATCACACGAAAGATTGGCCCAGCGCTAGCGGCAGGTTGCACCGTGGTCGCAAAGTCGCCAGGAGAAACACCCTTTACAGCTCTGGCACTCGCAGAACTTGCACACCGAGCTGGGATCCCCAAAGGTGTCGTCAATATCGTCAGCGCCTTGAAGAATACGGCAGAAGTTGGCGAAGTCTTGACAACCTCTCCTATTGTAAAGAAGGTGTCGTTCACAGGATCGACTGGTGTGGGGAAACTGTTGATGAAACAATCTTCCTCCACTCTCAAGAAGCTATCTTTCGAACTTGGCGGTAACGCTCCATTCATTGTTTTTGACGATGCAGATATCGATGTAGCAGTTGCTGGAGCAATTGCAAGCAAATTCCGATCGTCGGGACAAACTTGCGTCTGCGCAAACCGATTATTCGTTCAGTCCAAGATATACGATCAATTTGCTCAAGCATTTGCAGCCAAGGTCAATGAATTCAAGGTCGGAGGTGGATACACTGAAGGCGTCACGCATGGCCCATTAATTCACGAGAGAGCGATCAGCAAAGTTGAGGCTCATGTCAGGGATGCCGAGAAGAAGGGTGGAAAGGTCATTCAAGGCGGGCAAAAGATGCCAGAGCTGGGATCAAACTTTTTCCAACCCACTGTTATCACCGGGATGACTACCGATATGGCTTTGGCTACCGAGGAGACTTTCGGGCCAGTGGCTGGATTATTCAAGTTCGAGACTGAAGAAGAGGTCGTGAAAATTGCCAACTCAGCGGAAGTCGGCTTGGCAGGATATTTCTTTTCCAAAGACATCCACCGAGTGGCGAGAATTGCTGAAGCCCTTGAAGTTGGAATGGTCGGAGTCAATACAGGTCTAATTAGCGACCCTGCTGCGCCTTTTGGAGGAGTGAAAGAATCCGGATTTGGACGTGAGGGTAGCAAATATGGTATCTCCGAGTACCAAGTCACCAAGATGATTACTTATGGTGGGATGGGTCAGCCACTTCAAAATTAGGCAATGAAAATAATCAAGGATATGTGAATCCGCTCGTTGACCACGAGTGTAGTGACGTGCGTGTGATGTCCTGAGGCTCTGTATCTCCACACGGACACTCAAACTCGCTTTTGTTTCAGGGGCATCAATTCCATACCCCGCGTCAAGATCTCAAGTGAGGCACGGTCCTGGTAGGTTGCGAGCAGAGTTACCCACACGACATCTCCTAGCCAACTTTGACCAAGTTCACGGCTCGTCACCGTAGACTTCAATGCTTGTCATAGGCTCTAGGCGGTGTGGTCCTGGCTCTGCCTGGGTCCTACGTTGGATTTCCTCATCCATACCCTTTACAATGTTCCGATATCGATGTGCTAGTGCAGGGCCGAATTCGACGAGGTCGGGAATGGTCCATTGATCATAAAGCCGTCCGTGAGTCTTGGATGGGAAGAAATGCTGATGAAAAACGAGAAAACGGTAGCAAAGGAAGCACAGCCATTTGGATATGCCGATACATCGAGGAGGGAGGAATTTTTGAGGTGATTGACTGAAGAGCAGGTCGTAATACACCGCTAGCTGGACTTCACCATGAACATGACAAGTCTTGGCCCATTCTTCGTATCCAATTGATGTTGGAAAGCCTGTGTAGGGCGTAAGGAATTCCAGTTTGGGCGGTGTTCGAAATAGCATTGGATAATCTCGAGCTGTCCGAAGCATCGAGCTACAAATGCGATAATAAGCTGCTACTTTTTGTGTTTGGCGTATGCATTTGATAGCTGACGCAACTTGGGGGGTAGGTTTTAAATTGACACTTTTTTCTAGCCTCCAAAGAAAGTTTTTAATCTCCTCTTTCGAACAGAATTCGTAGGTTGCTTTGACGAGATTTATCAGATGAAGATGTTCATCTTCCGTGATGGCCTCGAAGGCTGAGTATCTTGACCTTAGACCGTCCAATAAACCTTCCACACATAATCTCAACGCTTTCTCCTTCTTGGTATACATGAACTGCGCACGGTGCATTGTATTGGAAAAGTCTTGCCATAGAGGTTTTTTGTGACTTTTGGATAAGTATTTTGGTTTGGCCCATTTTGAGGAGCGAAGCCGAGCGATAATCCGAGAGGCATGGAGTTGAATCACCTGGTGGAAGAATGTTTCGTGGACGGAAACATCTCCTGAATGAGTTAAAGCGACCGGCAGTAGCGCGATCAACGTCCTCAGCGAAGCTTTGACTCCATCGTGGAGGCTGATGTCACATCCTGCGATTTGTAGTGTGATTCTCGGCGGTTCAACGTTCTCCTCGATGCAAACGGCTGAAACAGTATGGGCACCTTGTTCAATTGTAGCTAAATAAGCAAAGTCATCTGCAAACTTCTGCTCCACCTCAAGTGGTAAAATATGAGTGGCGTTCGAGTTCCCTGCAGCTCCGGACCAATCTTTGATGTTAAAAATTTCTGGATCTATGGGAATTGCGTTGGTCATTTCTTCCAGGGCAACCAAATGTGACCTAAATGTTTCTTCCGGGATCTCTCGCCAGATGGAATCTTCTGGTGTCGCGGTCTTCCCATCTGTTCGATTCATGATTTCGAGTTCAGGTGTCGAATGGGAATGTCAGAGAAGCTTCATGAACCTTGTGCCGCCGCGATGTTGTGGCAGAGAATACGGGACGTATTTTTGATGAGCAGAAAACGGATGAAATTCAACCCGAATTCGGCCTAGTCTCGACTGACGTCAAAAATTTCAACACCCATGGGATTTCAACTAGGTACTGCATTTCTTCTATCTCCTGCATCTACAATAGGGTCTACACAAAACAATATTTGACTCGAGGTCAACAAGGAAACCCGGGTCGCCCAGAATTATAAATCACCACGAGACACATTGGCATCTCGGAACCTCAGGCGAACACATTATCATGCACGACGCGTATTCAGGTTGCGAGTGCGCTGTCTACTACCTCAGCTGTCTGCAGTTCATCTTATTTCCCCAATTACATACTTTTTGATGTTGTGTGACTGTTTATATTCTTTGCGAGTGTGTTTGTCCGAATCTGTTCACGCACCTTCAAACTCATATGAAACATGAAGCTTATCCGAACTCGGAGATGCCTCCGCGGATCAGTGCGAGTCACTCTTTTCAACCTGCTGCTGAATTAATCCGTCCGATGTATGTATTTCAATAGCAAAACAAGGGACTGTTTCTGTTTTCTGCCGGCTGGATGCCCATTCTCGGCATCCTGCTTCATTCGGTGATAGTGACTCGGCACATCCCGACAAGAAAGCCGGATGTTTCAAACCTCAATTAAAGTTCAACAAAAGCTTAAATACTGTCCAGAAAGGAAGGACACATTCGACCTCCGCCATCCAACGTAGTCAAAGTGCTCGAATCTGGGGATGTGCGCTTTGTGCCTCTAGGATGAACCCCAGAACATCCGAGCGAAACTCTCTGCTCCCGTTACCCAATACCTTAACTGTTCCTGGCTGAAAGTTAAATCGACGTCAGATCGTATGCACTATAAGCTGACTTTCGCTATCATAGCGAGGATTCGATATGTGCCCCCGGTCTTCAACGTTTATATTTGAAAGATTCTCGCAAATTTGTTGTTTGCAGCGGACCTCATTTACATATCTTCTTCTCTCTAGTCATCAAGGTTGAGTAGCTGGACTACTTTTTTTCAATCTTTAATCTCTCCCCTCGAGGTTCTGTTCAGTATGGCAGGCGATAAAGTAAGCCATGATTACAGCCATGCGACACAAGGCAGCGTCTTCTTAATCACCTCCGATGGACGCACCTTGCAACTACCTATCCCATCACGCTCCCCAAAGGATCCATTAACTTGGAGCACTTGGAGACGGGGCTGTGCTCTTTTTGCTCTGTCTGCTTTTACCGTTGTTGGATTGGTTCAGGTCCAGGGCACAAGTATGTTGCTGAACGCTTTGGAGCACGAATATGATGCAGCAGTATGCTCCCCAGCCCCCATTAAGGAGTTTGCTTACAAGTTTGAGGCCATCGCCCCACTCAGAATCGATCTCCTCTCCTCTATCCCTTGTATATTCTGGGGTGTTGGCGCTTTCACATGGGTACCAATTTCCCTAGTCATTGGGCGCAGGCCGGTTTTCTTGATATGTTCGATACTCCTCACGCTATCAACATTCATCGCAGCGGTATCAAAATCATTCTACATTCACCTCTTAGCACGATGTCTACAAGGAACAGCTGGTGCCATTTCTCCCAGCACAGTGAGTAGGACATGGCAACTTATTGCTTAGCTAACAAGTGCAGATGATTCTTACAGTCATCGAAATGAATTTCATTCACCAACGCCCTCGATACATTGCTTTTTTCTGGTGCATTTCCACAGTGTTCTCAAACGCTGGACTTGCTTTGACACCCTATGTTATCTCTGCCGGGGGCTCTTGGAGATGGTTCTATTGGGCTTGGCTGGGCCCATGTGCATCGACAATTTTCCTCGCCTTGTTTTGGTCACCAGAAACATACTTTGAGCGCCCTGTCATGGCTTTTGATGGCCATATTTTATCTCAGGCTGAAAATGGAAGGGTGAAAGTGTACAACAAGTGGGAGGAAGTTCCTGGTGGCAAGCCAATCCCTGACGCCCCGGAGGATAATTCCACTACATCGTTGATGAAGAATATCATTTTCTGGAATCGCACCAAAATGGCAGGCTGGCCAGCAATGAAAGCATTTCCTCGCCAATTGGCAATATGTTTACTCAACCCACTCATCTTTTGGGTTCTCATCCTCAACGCATTTGTCTTCGGTACCATGGTTGTCACCTGTGCTACGTCTGTGGAAGTGCTCATGGATCCACCATACAACTTTTCATTCAATGCTATTGGCCTTGCGAAATTTAGTCCAGCTCTTGGTGCTCTCGTTGCATATCCTGTCTCTGGGTATATGACCTCCTGGACAGTCACGGTTCTGGCCAGACGCAATAATGGTGTGAGAGAGCCGGAACATTATCTCCCATCATTTATCATTCCAGTTCTCACCAGCTCGACCAGCCTCTGCATGTTTGGGACCGCACTCGAGCATCATTGGAGCTCGGGCTGGATACTTTTCCTCGTTGGGGTAAACTACTTTAGTGCAATCGCCATCTTCACATCAAATACATTATGGGTGACTGAAGCATTTCCAAGATGGGCTGCACCTGCAATTGTTGTTGTTGGCGCTGGAGGTTATGCAGTTAGCTTTGGATTGAGCACTGGAATATTTCCTTGGATACATTCTCAGGGGCTGGGAATTACTTACATCGAGTTAGGACTCGTCACATTAATTGTGGGTCTCATTGGTCTACCAATCAATCTGTGGGGCAAACAGTGCAGGACTTATATATATAGGCGGTGGGGAGAAGAGAAGGTGTAATTGTGTTATGAATACTAATGTAATTGTTGGAATCATCGATTGGAGTTGATCATAAGTGACCAATTTTGGACTCACGTGGGAGAAAATTAGAGTAGGAATCAAAGACGCTGCACTGCCATTTCCTGACCTCCAACTTTTTCCATCCATCCTTGCTTCTGATGCCTGACAATATTGATTTGTATGCACCTCTGCTGAAAGTTCCTCTCTATCATACCTTTTGTGTCTCTCGTGTCAAAAAAGTTTTACTCTACAGATGACTTACATCAAGACTAGACGCAAGCTTTCCTGGTAAGTGCGAGGAGCGCGGTCTTCTCTTACACTGATCACATCATCATATTCAATATGTGTTGTTGAATTATCTCGCACAATGGCGAATGTGATCTGAGCTGCATTGTGCAGTCATGTAGTGTAATTAGCAACTTGCCAGTATTAAAGCATCCTCAACTCACAACTCTCCTACCTGAGTATCAGTAGGTCGAAAATGGTAAGCTTGAAAGCTGAAGTGGGAACATAACGTTCGATTATCTTTGCAAATCAGGCATTCTTGCCTCGCTGACGTGTCATGGATTCAATGTAGAATGAAAGGAGGGGCACTAGCTGGTCTGGCCTACTAAAGGAAGTTGACAGAAAGTCTCGGCAGTATGATTCAACCACGACTGCTCCTTGTATGTTATCTATTGATTCTTGGACTTCAGACTTGTATAAATGAAACGCAATATCTCTGATAATTTCTTTCTCTCAAGCCTTTTGACATCCTCCCTCAACTATTTCTTTTGCCAAAACTTGCAACTTATCATTATTCAAATCTGTTAACATTATATCTCACTTCACATATGTTCAACAGCTCAACATTCCTGCCATCAAAATTGCCATTGTTCTGGCAACGGCCATTGCTCAAGCTGCCGCTGTGCCAATTGACTCCACGCTCTCCTGCTTCATTCATGACTGTTCCAGCTTACCTTCTTTGCCGGGTGGAAAGCCTCAAGTGGTTCCTGGCCCAGGAATGCCTTCCCTCGAGTCTGTAGGTCTCACAAGCGAGGTGATATTTGACACCGACTTCCAAGCAAATTTCACTACTACAATGGATACAGCTTCCTTGAAAGAACGTTCCCTCATCGGCAAACGATGGATAGATACTTGCACAGATAGGGATCATGGTAGTGATGGAGGTGTCATTGCCTGCGCAATCTTCTTGCAGAATCTGGGAGGAACTTCTTGTGGTGTTGACAGCTATGGGACAATCATGTGCCAAGCTCAGGTCAACGGAATCGTACGTCAAAATCTCCAATTCATAGTCCAAAGCTATTACTAATCGCGTGATAGTGGACTCATATTGGTGGGCTTTGCCTTTGGAGCTAGCACCGCCGCAAGCTCCTGCATGGATGTTGCACTGGATGCTTGGTGGTCAAGAGACAACTGCAAGGGTGGCTGCAATGGCGACAACTGTGCTGTTGGGGCTTTTGCTGCTGCCAGAGGAAATGGCAACTTGATTGCCGATACTTTTGGCACCATTCTTTAGGTTTGACAGCTATCTGGGTTGATTGGCATTTCATAGATGTCTCACTCAGGTGGGAATCTTAAAGTTCCCTTCGTAAGCTTTTTTGACATGATATTCTTCTCGGGGGGATGTCGGAATTTCTGGTTACAGAAAAGTCCTATGCAGAAAATCATGATCGCGATGCGGTCAAGTTGCGAATGGCGGAGCATGTGGCGAATATAGACAAAGAATACCCTGAAGCAGGAATTAAAGCCAAAGGAGATTGGTGGGCACCTTCTATTGTTTTTGGTTTCGATATCAAGGTAATTTGCTTTGTGACGAACTATCGATTGTTTTCAGCCAGTTGACATTTCATCTCCAAGGGCAAACTCCCCGATGGAGTTCAAGAGAAATTAAAATGGGGCACTACAGCGGATGGTCGACCAGAAATACAAACCAGAAGTGGTTGAAACATCTCTGGATGAGGCGAGAGGATATCTCGCGGGACACGAGGATTTGATAGAGCAGTTCGACAAGATTTTTGGAAATCGGGCAGTCTGGGATATTATGTATAAGAATGAACTTGAGAAGCAGAATAAACTGGAACGCGAGCAGGAAGAGGCGAAGTGGCCGGGCAATCGGGGCTGGAAAGCTGGTGGTGTCTATAATCCTGAGCCATATGAATAAGTTACGGTGGAAAAATGATTCCGGATTTCAAAGAATAAACACCTCGATCTAGAAGTCTTTCTTTGGAGCTTATGCAGAAAAGAGATGATGAGAACAAATGGTGCTATATCTAGATGACCTGCACAGTGAGACTATCGTGATTGAGTGAAGAAGTCTGCAAACTATGGGTGTAATATCTTACTACCCCATCACAATCTCATCACGGTCGACTGGCTGTGTTTGTGGAATTACCATTTCCAGAGCCAACAGCGTCAGGCCGGAAGGCCAGGAAACAGCGCTGCGGATGCTGTTATAGGTACAGTTTACCCCGCACTTGCCCCTCATCCGCCCTAACACCACTGAACTCATGCGCACTACAGTGTATGCCATTGAACCTTGACCGATGCTCAGGCTGACATGCCCTATAGATAGATCACCAAGTGGAAACGATGAACAGCAGGCTGTTTGGGTACTATTCAGGTAGGACGCGACGCATTGCTTCTCTCAGAAGTCTCAAATTCTTGCTTTCCAACAGTCCAGGCTGCTATTGTTTCACATTCCGAAGCCCCATATTGTAAGTATAGCTCCCCGACGAGCTATCGCTATCGCTGAAGGCTTGTCTCATATAATTTTGGTCATTCGGCCAGATCCGAGCCCGCCGGTCAAATACCAGCCGCAATGTCTCCGACGATATATATAAGGCTGAGCTTGCCGCAAGGTGTTATTTTGAAGCCAGATACCCGTATCATCGAGTCAACCAGAGCTAACATAATTCTAGAATAGGATTTCAACCTTGTGTAAGCGTCGATCAGGTTCGACCTTTGTTTGTGCCAGTTCCCGATCTCAGAATATCTAAATTGTGATATTTTGAATCGCATCTTCAGGCTACGCTAAGCTCTGACGCTGATCATGAAAGCCTGGATACACACAAAAGCTGGTGTCCCGTCAGACGTTCTGTCTCTGACAGCGGATTTACCTACGCCTCAAGATGTCGGTCCCAACGAGGTGTTGATCAAGATCAATTATGCAGCTCTAAATCCAGGAGCATCCCTCATGATCCACATCGTACCTTTTTTATTCCGAACCAAGCCATCTATTCCAGACATAGACTTCTCAGGCACTATCACAAAAGTCGGTAACGGTGTATCAATAGACCGACAGTTGACAGTTGGTACAGCAGTATTTGGCTCAATCCCAGTCTCGCTTCATGTCGGGAAAGGGAGTGGATCGATGGCTGAATATGTAGTCATCCCAGCTGAAAATGTCTGTATCAAACCCGATAATGTACCGTATGATCAAGCAGCTGGCTTGGGCATTGCTGGATGTACCGCGATTGCATTCTTGGATATTGCAAAATTGAAAGAGGGTGACAAAGTACTGGTCAACGGCGCAAGTGGTGGTTGTGGAATTTTGATGGTACAAATGGCGAAAATTGCTGTGGGACCTTCAGGAAAGGTCGTGGGTATCTGCTCAGGGAGGAATGCAGAGATGGTCAGAGGCCTAGGTGCAGATGAAGTAAGTCATGAGAATTTAGAATGTAACAAAGCTTACGCTGCCAGATTATAGACTACCAGAAGCATAGCTCGATACCCGCCTATCTCAAAGATGTGTTTGGTAATGATCAGTTCGATGTCATCGTCGATGCAATCGGCGTACAGGAAATATTCAACGGCTGTGCAGACTATCTAAAGCCAGGAAAGACTTACATTAGTGTCGGAGCTGCTGCAAAAAATAATACTGTGTATGAGTTATTATGCGCAGTGAAGAGAATGATCGGAAATTTTCTATGGCCACGGATCTTGGGCGGTGTTAACAGAACTTATTCGCAGCTTGCTGTGACTGCCAATTTGAAAGATATGGAAAGGTTGGCGAAAATGGCTGCTGAAGGGAAACTGAAAATCCCGATTGATTCGTCTTGGGAGATGGAAGAGGCCCTAAAGGTAAAAATCCCTTGACTAGTTGATCAATGCTAACGAACTACACAGGCGTATGAGAAAATGTTGAGCAAACGGGCCAGAGGAAAGATAGTAGTGAAGATTTCCTGAGTGATTAAGACTGCCCAATTAGCCATGGGCATCTACCTCGAGTGATGGAGGATTATTTGTGGGCCTCCAGAATGTGCAGCCAATAGTTGCCCTAAAATCAGTACCACCTCGCAGCGTCGCAGGAGGCTGCGACTTTTTTTCCTAAACTTGGTGTTGTGTTTTCATATTTGTGTTTAGTACGCTCGGACAGCCGTGGGCATTTGTCATAAAGTTCTAGCACGAATTTTGAGTTTCTCGATCTCTCCCTTCCGAGATTTCCTGTCACAACCTTCTGAGATGTGTTTCAGGCAATAGTGCCATTTCCCTGTATCGAATCTTATTCTTACAAATCTATCACCTGGACTTCTGATACTCGTCAAACCAGCTTCCGCCCTTTTTTATCCCATCATTCCACTTTGAAACTTCATCGTCAACCTCCACTCTCTCACCCTGATAGTCTCCATAGTTCTCCTCGTCATCAGATACTTCTCCGATCTCCTCAATAACAAATGAAGTTCCACTCGCAGGTCCGAAGCCGTAAGGAAACCATTTTGCAGCAGCTGCTTTTCGAGCTTCTTTCGCAGCTACCACATCGGCTGGAAAGACCTCTTGCTTCACTAACTTTGGGTGTTCTTTCTTTGGTTTCCATCGTATTGAATCGATGGGGAGGTTATTCAATTGTTCCTTTGCGAACTCAGGACCAAAATCGAAGTGGATAACGTAGCAGGGAATTATTTGTCGTTTGTCGAACACAATGTATTCTAATTTCGATGGAGACACATGCGAGTGTGCTGTGTCTTCTGCGACACCTGTGGTGCGCAAAGTCTCTTCCCTGGTAACGGAAAGTGAAAGACCCATGAGGGTTGCGCAAACTATCAATCGAAGGCCTGGAATATCTTCTGGTCTAGTTCGTGTATCTTGCCCACTACGAGTATATGAAAGGGCATAACTTGGGTCAGGAGACGAGTAGACTCCAATACCAAATGTAGCCCCACATCTTATGCCAACAAGCTCATCACCTGCTTTATGACCTGGAATCACGAAACCATGTCTAATGATCGAGGAGACGACACGTCTCTGTGTGCCATGGTATGTCACATGTGGCTTGCACAATTCTCTTGCGAGGTCCAACTTGGAAAAACCTCCTGGTATTGTCTTCTGGCCCACACAAGAACGCAGCTTCTGATGGGGCTGGTTCATTAGATCGTCAAACATTTCAGCTTGTCGATGACGAAAACCAGAGACCAGATCTGAACGGAACACTGGTTCCACATGGAGAATTCGATAACCCTGTGGAAAGGCTTTGCATATATCTTTGATTGAGGTGCCCAACAGATCATCTCCAGACTCATCGATCGTATCGATATCCGCTCCAACAGCATTTGCTTGCAGGTCGTCAAATGCTGTAGTTTCGTTGATTGATTTCAAGTCCCAACCTTTCCGTATACCTTTCGCTACGAGATCTTGTCCAGTCTTTCTCTTCCAACTATCCACAAAAATAACCGCCTCCTCAAGGAGTCGAAGTATGATTATTGCAAATCCTGTCATGTCATGTCTCGTTTCGAGTCGGGTTCCGAGGATATGAATCAGACGATGTCGCAATGGATCGAGGTACGAGCGTGGGAGAGACCATGATGTAACTCGAGTTTTGACGGGATTTATGCCATCGTGAAGGACATCAACTATCAGATCTTCGAAATCAAAGGACCAACCATCTTCGGTGCAATTCCACTCTTTTACTTGCTTTGGGAAGTGTTTCTCAAGTAACCCATTGAATTCTTCCGCCTCTTTGCAACGTAAGTCTACAAAGTCTCGTGTGGTGCAAGTCCACAGTGGGTGATAGACGTAATCTTCGTCGGTGTAATATTGTATCTTCATTTTAGCCGTCGTGGCGGAAATGTCTCCAAATTAGATGCAGGAAGTGCGCATCTTTTGAACTCATCACAAAGGAGCACTTCTTAAGTTGGATGACCTTGATTTGAGTTTGTGCGAGAGAGAAAAAGCTGAGGTTTCAAGTTACTTTAGAATAAAAGGGTTGAAGGTCGTTTGCCTGGGTCACGGGGTAAAGCGGCGTGAGTCATGAGGGATATCACCCCAAAAATCAGAGCGTAGGCATTCGAGGCTGACACAAAGAATGTTATGAATGGACAACTTGTTGATTCACACTTCGCTAGAGATTGAATCTTGCTGAGAGAAATGCAGTGTTTCACAATCTCTTCACATTCAAGCTGATAGAGTCTAGCTCTATAATATAAATTGATGCATGGAATTGAATTCAATGAAATTTGAAATTTCATCAGACATGACTTAGTTCATGTGGCATTGAGATATAGCTAGTAGAACAAGGAGTCAATTGATATCGTATCGGTCCAGCATGAGAATCATAAATACTCGTTGCGATGGTATTTTGCTTACACGAGCGTGAGCGAAAAAAGAAGAAAAAGGAAGCCCCATGTGAATGATCAGGGACAGGAACAGAAACTTTGCAGATATTCAAAATTGCTCAATGTAACCATAAAAGATCGCAGAGGGAACCTTCTTCGATATAAAAAATGCGACTTATACATGCCGAAAGGATTTCCCTAGTGTAGAATTATTCTCGAATGTGCTCCAACATCTGGTTCACTCTAGTAACAAGGATACATACTGCGAATTCTGTGACAATAGCAAAAATAGAATCGCTAGAAAATGATCAAAAATGTATTACTCGACTTCGAAAGCAAAATGACACTCTAAGCTTGGTCTCCTTCCACGTCTAATTATTAGTATTATTCACTAGAAACGTTAATCAGGGTATTAAGTTAGTATTCTAAGTTCAGTTTATCTTTAGAATTGTAAACAACCTTTAAGCGGGTGTAATTTCTTCCGAGCTGGGGGGTTTCTATTGCGGATTTTAGTGGTGGTGAAGCGATTTGTGTGCTCTACGTATGGATTGTAGATTATGAGGATTTGGACAAACTCTCACCGTGAGCACCGCCACCGATGCCCAGCTGGTATTCAACCGAAAGCTACGAGAATCTTGAGGAATCAATTGGTTAGTGTGCTAGAGTGACATTCTCCTTTGAAGGCGGAGCTATACGTGTACCTGTACTATGACGCCTTCCCGCTTGTTGACATGGCTTAGATACTTGGCCATTGTTGATCAGCATGAGTTGCATCCCGAACCCGAGTAATCGCTTTTGAGCTTCTTGAAAAAACAACATTATCGATCTAGACCCCATTGAAAGATGCATCCTTGCCTTTCAGAGACGACTCTGTACCATAGGACAGCTATAGCAACGCTTGGCACTGTTCAAGGCTTACTCCAGCTAACTCCAGCTGAAATGATATCCAATATTACGGATGCATCAATGGTTGCTGACCCTCTCTTTCTGCTATGAATTCGGCTAGTAAGCTGATTGTTATATATCAACCCCAAAGGGATTCCCCGTTTCAAGAATATTAATCTCACAGTTCCTGCGAAATCTAAATCAAGTTTCCATTAACCTCTTCAACTTTTATATTAAGGATGAGTGGTCTTCTCTCAGTTCTTCTCACTGGCTCCACCGGCTCAAACTTCCCGCTCTCAAATTCTTCCAACAGAACATACTCCCTTCGTCCCGATCCGAAACAGTCGACACTGACGACTGTCCACCTCCCCAATGCATCGCCAAACGCATATCCAATTTACTCTGTAACAGTCAACCCCGATACGAAACCCAATATCCTATTCTTCCACGGATCCAATGATCCCAGAAATGTCATCGGAGAAGGAATTCTGCATTCATCCAAAGCAGAACTTTCTCTTCATCAACGTCCCTTCAGCATGAAGAAAAGTTCTCTAAGCGGCACATTCTCATTCGAGTATCCACCAACTGGAACTTTAAAATGGAAAGTGGATGACTTAGCGGGCAGTCCTCGAGAACTAAAGGACGCCTCGGGCACGAAATTGGCGAAGATCAAAAGTGTAGGATTTGCAGGGTATAAAGGGAAGGAGTTGCAGATTTTGGTTCCGTGCGACGATGCATTTGCTGAGATGGTTGTGATGTCTGCATTGGCAGCTAGATCGATTGCCCATGAAGAGATCAAGCTTGCTGGAGAAATTATTAGTGCGGTTGTGGGAGCTTGATGATAAAAGTAGTCTTTGTACCCTATTTTCGACTCCAAACTTGCGCTATTTTTATCTAGGTTTGTGGGATATCCAGCGATTCCACAAGATACCAAATGATAAGCTTGAAGTTACTCTTAGTATACTGAAAATTGTACACTGACTTAAGATACCTTGAATATATTTTCCCAAGAGTAATTTGTCCACATCCATCAATCATATTCGTCACATGATCCTTTCCAAACACTTACTGACCTTGAGATATCTAATCCTCGTTCCATACTAAGTGGACCTAATTGAAAATTTTGAAGTTGCTCCATAATCGTTTTGTTGTTCGTTATTGTCTTCCAAATTTTAGTTGACCAATGTTCGCGGAGTGCCAAGGTCGAGAATATACGCGTATCTGCACTATGACGCTCTCCACGAATGAGGCACAGCCGCAGGTGTACATGTAAGCTTTCTTAATGGTTACGCCCGAGATACACACCAACGGCAAACGGTCACAATTCACTTTCTCCTTCAACCGTTCAGCTGTGCTATGGGTCGTTACATGCTGTTTACAGTCACATTTGATTGCAGTTGTGTATGAATGGTTTTGGGAACATGATAAATGAAAAGTGTATGGTGGTTGAATATCGCCCCACGAAAGTTACTCGAATACAAGTTTCAGAGGAGTAGCCGCAGTGTTGATTGCCCAAATAGACTACATCCGACGACGTAATAGGGAGACACTAACCACCTTCCTCCGGGTCAATCAGCCTCAGCTAGGGCTGGGCCGCTGTCGCCTAGAGGACAACTCCTCCTGCTGCCAATACGCGCATCTAAAGGCATTCGGGTTGAAAGCAAAGTAGATCCATAGCAACGTCATGAAAGTTCTAAGTATATAATAAATCTCCAAATGTGAAAAACGTCGTTTCAATTTTCAAATCATCCTCTCAAACCTGAAAATGCGTTCAGTCCACCTTCTTCTCACTGCTCTTCCTAACGTCTTAGCATTAACATCAGCAACTCCTGTCCTTACCAGACAGACGAACGACACCCAAAATGGGGGCATCCAGTGGGGT
Organism: Filosporella fistucella; assembly: GCA_030077755.1. Taxonomy (NCBI): domain Eukaryota; kingdom Fungi; phylum Ascomycota; class Leotiomycetes; order Helotiales; genus Filosporella; species Filosporella fistucella. Next base: position 29,888 of record JAQJZZ010000001.1, read on the forward strand.
CCTTGTAAAGCCAAGTGGAATGTATCTGCGCCTATCGACTGTGCGAACCTGACAGTTCCCTTGGATTATACAAACCCATCCAGCAACCAAACTCTAGTTCTGGATATCTTGAGGTTGCCCGCATCAAAACAGCCAGCGAAGGGCAGTATATTTTTCAATACAGGCGGTCCTGGTGCTAGTGGAGTCCAAGATTTAGGTTTCATTGGAGCGAATCTGCTTGGGTACGTGTTTGTGTTGATTGGGAATTTAATGCTGATGAGTCCCCAGGTTCACTGGTGGTGAGCACGACATTTTAAACATCGTCCCAAGGTAACCAAAACATCGAGTGATGCCCAATGACCCACTGACGAAATGAAATAGAGGAACTGGAGATACGCTGCCATTCAATTGCTTTGCGAGTGACGCCGAGGCGACAATCTACAACCTCCAGTTCCCATCACCTTCTGGCGAGGAATCCAATGTTGCATTGGGAAACCTTTGGGCTACCGCAAAAGTATTCTCGGATACCTGCTATCGAAATGCTAATGCGACTGGAAGTTACGTTGGTACCGTCTTTACTGCTAGAGATATTATGAGTGTTGTCGATGCTCTCGGTGAAGATGGGTTGATAAGATACTATGGTGAGTATGAATGGGCGGAGCATTGGAATTATATGCTGACGTAGCAGGAATCTCGTACGGAACCACGCTCGGAGCGACTCTTGCTGCTTTATTCCCGGATCGACTTGACAAAGTTGTTCTCGATGGTGTTGTGAACTCGCATGAGTATTTTAAAGTGATGTACGATGCTCAATCCTCGCAGAATCATCGTATTGACCAAATTTGATCAGTGACCAAGAACTCTTTGCAAGCACCGATGATGTTTTCCACGGCTTTTGCGCAGGCTGCGTCGCTGCGCGAGAGAACTGCTCACTTGCTCAAAATTTCACAGCTTACCAGCTGGAAGAGACTCTGTATGGCTTATTTGAGACTCTGAAGTATAACCCTATACCAGTTTCCTCCGCAAGTGGAAGCATTTTGGTGGACTATACGCTCGTCAAAAGCATAATACTCAACCAGCTCTATTACCCACAAAGCTGGCCAGATCTTGCATATATTCTTGCGCTTGTTTTATCAGGCAATACAACTGCCTTAGCCAATTTGGCCAGTGCATCTAGCGGAGCTGCACCACCTCCACCATATTCCACTTCACTCTTCGGTATCAAATGCGGGGACAGGATTCCAAGATACGACAGCCTTGGACAGATTCTACCCGAAATCATTAGCCGACATCAACGAAGTCGATTTGGGGATCAAGCGGATTTTCAGCCAATATATTGTGGACGTTGGCAGATGAAAGCCAAGGAGACATACAATGGTGATTTTCAAGTCAAGACTCGGAACCCAATTCTCTTCATTGGAAACACGTACGACCCTGTTACCCCATTGGTCTCAGCGCGGAACATGAGCTCAGGATTCGATGGAAGCGTGGTGCTTCAGCATGATGGATACGGTGTAAGTGTTCTACTCAACTACACAGACAGTACTGATCCTCGAAGCATTGCGCTCTACTTACTCAGGCGTCCGCATGCACAGCTAGCGCATCAAGAGCATACTTTTCCAATGGCACTTTGCCAACCCCAGGAACAATATGCGACGTCGAAGTACCACTATTTTCGGGTGAAACTGGTTGGGAAGAGGTGTTTTCACAGTTCAATTAGGCTTCTAATAGATCGATTATATCTCTCTATAACTCTTTTCAATTTTCTTTGACGAATTACATAGTAGGCGTGATCTCACTTACCACCTTGTGCTCCAGGTTTTTTGGAGTGGGAAAATGGTAGCTCTTGTGAGATGGCAAGATTCTTCCTGTGGCTCGCTATGCCACCAAGTCTGAATACGGGAGAAGCAAAGGAATGTGTCTTTCGCAGCCAGATATGATATTGAAGGCAATGAAAGAACATTAATTCGGAGAGCAATCTGTCGGACGCCGAAGACGGCGAACACATCGATCACACCTATGTGGCTTTTGAACATTATGACAAGTCGAATTTCTAAAGAAAAAATATGAAGAGGCATGTGTATACATAGCTGAGGCGAGAAGCTGAACTTCTAGTCTATCTGTCGAAGGAAGGAGTAGAACTGATGTGCGATCATGAAAACAAATAGCGATTTATCCAAACGGTGGAAACCCGACTTGCTGTCGTGCCCAATCTATGCCTTCTCGCCATTTTGGCATACTCGCAATCTCAGGATATAATTGATGCAACGCTGCAGATACTTCCAAGACCAAATTACTCCCAACAGATCTCGCCCAGAACGCTATATGATCAGCTCTATCAAGTAACACCGCCCAATGTATCAGGATGAATAAGGCGGTAGGTTCTAATTCTGCAATGGCTGTGCTGAACTCTGGTCCTGCATATGACGGAAAGGCAAAACAAAAGCCTTGGATGGCATCTCTGGCGTCTTCGACATAACATGTGTAGAGGTGGGTGATTACAACTCGATACAAATCGGTTCTGCTGCGGTCTGATTGGCTGACCAAGTGGTTCTCCGACTTTGAGGTGATGCCATTTTCAACCACTGTGGCTAACCTCCCCAAAGCTGCATTAGAAGACGGGTCTAATTCCGGTGGAGGTTCTCGAATCAATTTGGCTGATTGTATTATGGCCGCTGCAAAAGGGCCGTCCATCATCCACTCAGCATATCGAAAGAAAAATGATGTGGAGCCAATGACCAGCTCAAAGAGCACCGGTATGCGACCAAGTAAACTTTGTTGCTGATCTCCCGGGGAACACTGGGCTATCCCCATATTCATTGACATTGCCATAAAAGAGAAGAGGAATATTCCATGTATATTCTCATTCGTGATATTGCTGAGCTGCGCGCGGAATTGCGAACTTGCTGTATCGTAGTATTCCATTGCCAGCCTGGAGTATCTCGCCTTATTTGCTGCGGGAGCTTCACACATCGCAACGTCTAGAGCTGAAAGAGCCAATATGCCATGCAAGAGGAAGTCGAGTTTGAGACTTTCCCGTGGGAAGTCTACTTGGAGATAGTGGTGTTCTTCGGTTGTACTGCAGAACGCTTTGTATGTCGATATTGCCCATCGATGCATGAGCTCGAGTTCTAGCAGACGTCGAGAATTGCAAGGGAAGTCGAGGATTGGTGGGGTAGGACTCGAGCTGGATGAACTCGAGGTGATGTCTGAGATAGTAGGAATGCGAGCAGTGCGTGTCTTGCTTGTATATGTACATGTACTTGTGGTCTCTCGGACTACACAATTCGCACACGGCGGGCCCTGTTCATCACACTTCACCGAGAGTTAGACTGCAAACATAGGGCTGATAGTCGTTTGGAACGGTTATCACCTACCTTGACATGTCTTTTCTTGCAGTTTAGACATCCTCTCCTAGATTTGTTATGGGACTTTCGTTTCTGCATCGTTGCTTGTATTTGAAGTAAGACCCGCGTATTCCAATCCTTTCCCTATGACATCCAGCCCCATAGATATAGATATATACATGTTGATTATGTCACGGAGATCATGAAGACATAGTTCCCGCTGTGGTTTGTACGTCAAAATGATCGACGTTTGCCATGGCTCATAGCGGGCGGTGCTGACAGAACGACCGAATCAGACACTGGATCTGGGGGGTTACTGTGCCATGAAATGAGATGTTACGACAGGCTGCAGTATTTCAGGGGTCGAGGAGGCTCGCCCAGTGTGCTGGCCATGCTATGTCCTTGCTAAATTGCTAGCCATGCTGGCAAGCATCGGTGGAGGCAATCGCACGGTTTTACTGAGAAGGGAAATAAAAGTACGACGAAGACTTCGTCGTTGGATGGTATCATGCCGCTTACTCATAACCGAATATAAGACTGCCCAGAATCACATGATCTGCTGTAGGGCTGCTATTACGAGATTTAGCTTCTTTTGTGATCTTTCCATCGGTCGATCTCGGTCGAACCGATTTTATTTTTAAGTTTGCGTCCCACGGTGAATTCGGTCCGTGAGGACTCATCGGCCAAGAAGGAGTAATCTTTCTGCAGGTAAGATGCTGCTGGATGCAGCAAGATATATGTCGAGAGCCAGCGAGAGTTTCGGTATACGATCTCTCTCATCATGAATCATTTAAGCCAGACTCCAATTGGAATAGCTAGGGCCTATTTCAGTTATATGTCGCGAGGATTTTTGTCCATCATTGAGCCAGCCTCAATCGGGTTGCACTGGAAGTCATTTATGAGATGTCTTGTCCTTACGAGATTGTATAACAAGATAGAAAGTATTTGTACAAATACATTTTCCATCCTGGAGCCTTCCTCTCAATTGGTCTGTTGGCTGAAATGTTTACTCCGCCAGGATCTAGGACTAAACATTTTAATCAGTTCACTTTAGTTGGCACAAGCACGACTATCTTTCTACCCTTCTTCTTCTTCGAGCAGGTGGCAAATTGCTGTGTTCCCCATTCCCTGCCTTACCTTGAACGAGACATTGCCTATCTGATGAGATACAGAGCCGCCTCCACCAGCTGGTGAACCCCGCTATTCGCCAATTTACGGTTATCGCAGCGTCGTTGGTAGTTGAATTTTAGCACCCGAACCCCAGCCCGAGGACGATGTTTTGCCACGTCCTAGGGCTCTGTGCCTCTAACTCCAGCAGGGAAGTCCCCGAACCTCCCTTCTTGTGGGCCTAATGTCTCTGCCTCCCACTCTCCTTGGACATATATCCTGTTTGATATCACTCCTCTATATAGAGATAGATCCCTAATAACATGAATTTGAAGGTTCTAGTAATAATTATTGGAACGCTTTACCCCCACCAATTCATTCCAGAATATGCCTGCCTGGGATATCTAGGTCATGGGCGGCCAGGCCAGAGCTTCATTGTTTTTACTCTCGTGATGCAGTTTGCAAAGAAATATGACCAGATCATAGATGAGCTCCCTATTCTGAAGCGTTCAAATTCTTTCGTTACCTTGAAGCCTGGGTAGCAATGTATTGTACTCACCTTCAAGGGATGCTCGCTGCCATGTCGTTGCTTATACCCCGCAGCGAGGTTAACATAATCAGCCGGTGGGGACCAACGCACAAGTACAAGTACAACCACATCTCATCGGCACACCCTTAATGAGGAACAAATATATCAAACGTTTCCCTCAGTTCTTTCATTTCAAATTCCGTCGCAATGTTCTTTGACACTGTGATACTTTGGGTTTATCTCCTGATCAGACTGGCAGCAGCCTCTGTGCTGCCTAGACATGTGTCCCACAAAGAAACTGCTGCTCTGCGACAATACTTTTACGTGGGAGGAAACTATGTGAACACTACATTGGGCCATATTCTAGTGGATCAGATGTATGTTGAAAAGCTGAATCCGTTGAAACCCTGTCAGCCATATCCCCTAGTGTTCATTCACGGAGCAGGCCAGACAGGAACAGTAAGGCACCTAATCTGATCTGGTTCGAATGCTAAAGGGTCACAAGAACTGGCTCAATAAGCCAGATGGCAATGCAGGCTGGGCTTCATTTTTCTTGAAAAAAGGATATGTCATCTATATCATTGACCAAACTGAACGTGGTAGAAGCGCCTGGAATCCAATGGGAAACACTACATTGTCGGTGCTCCCAACCGAGACAATAGAGAAACGGTTCACGGCACCTAAAGACTTCAATCTATGGCCGCAAGCGAAGCTACACAGTCAATGGCCAGGAGTAAGCTATACGTTTTCCATTCCTGAAAGTATGCCAGCTAATAGATTATCACAGACAGGACTTCGAGGTGACCCTATCTTCGATGCCTACTTCGCTTCCACGATCCAATACAACCTCGACCCTGTGGTTGTGGAAACAAAAATGCAAGCAGCAGGCTCAGACCTTCTGCGAAATATCGGTCCCGCAGTATTGATTGCTCATTCTCAAGGTGGCATCATTCCATGGGTAATAGCAGAAGCTGTTCCTGAGCTTGTCAAAGCGATCCTCAGTCTTGAACCCAGCGGACCTCCGTTCAGTGAAGCCGTATTCAGCTCGGCACGGAACAAACCCTGGGGTATCACGAATATCCCATTGACCTTCTCACCTACGGCCTCTAGCACAGGACTCCAAACGCAAACAATCCAAAACAACTCGTCTGGACTTCAAAGTTGTATTGTGCAAGCAGATCCGCCCAAACAGTTGACCAATTTGAAGAACATACCTGTACTCCTAGAGACGGCAGAAGCGAGCTATCATGCCGTTTATGATGACTGTACTTATTATTTTCTGCTGCAGGCTGGGGTACCAATCGAGAGGTTGAGGTTAAGTGATGTTGGGATACATGGAAATGGGCATTTGCATTTTATGGAAGAGAATAGTGATGAAATTGCAGAGGTTTTAGAGAGGTGGATCAAGAAGACTGTGGGATAAATGGCAGCTTTGGGGCGCTTGAAAGTTGTATTACAACCCCCTCATTAAGCTTTATGATTATTGATTTAAAGTGTGGCACTTAGCTGTCCTCGCTGGCTACGCAAGTAAGGAAAGTATTCGACTAGAAGCTAAGATTGTTCCCAAGATAATATGAAGGGTGCTGGAATAAAGGCTGCGAGGCGTACATTATTGTTTAAATGACCCTGCTATTTATCATCAAGTTGCTTATAGTTCATCTCATGTTTCAGAAGACTGCATGTTACTCATATCACATAACTCAAATTCAAATTCAGGTTTAAAATAATTTATTGATAGACTTACCATCCTCGCTTTCTACTTGCAGTAGACTAGCCATTTCCGATAAATTAATCATACAGGTCCAATCCGGTGATACTTACCTATTTTTCTTTCTCGTCCATGCATTTCGGACGGTCACCACCAATTAGTTATATGGTTCAGATGTTGACTTGGAAGCTGGCTGGGAAGCCGACCCCTTAGTCCTAGTAACAAATGTAGTGATTGTGGCGGTACCAGAGGAGTTGGCAGGCTTCGAAGCTGGCTGGGAAGCTGATCCCTTAGTCTCGGTGACAGGTGCCGTCTTTGTATTTGTACCGAAAGCGACAGTGGTGCTGTCTGCAACCTTGGGGCTTTTTGGCTGGCCGAGACCTGGAATTGTTTCGAATTGGCCCCCAGATATGCCCGCCGTGGCTTTAGTCTGCTTTGATGAGCTTTCATGCCCGATGATGGGGGAGACAGACACTTTAGATGCCCGATCCCGAGATGACGGTGTCTGAGTTGCTAGCGTCTTGGATGATGTACCAGTTGCCTCGGAGACTACCGCTGTGGTCTTTGCCTGTGTAGGAGTGGAAGCTGATCCGATGATGGTGCATGGTGCCTGGCTTTCTGTCGTAGGTTGGCATCCAACACGACCATCAGTAGGATTACCTTGAAGTCTGCCGTTGGGCTCCAGGTACCACGAGCACTGTCTCCCATTGAGGCAAGAGGCATCATCGAAGATTCGGCACTTAAATTTCATCTCATTACACTCAAATGGAGTTTGGTTAACCATGAATCCATCTGCGTTGCATCGTGTCCCATAAACCTCATTGCACTCCATACCAGCCATCCCGTGGTGGCAGTCAAGCTCGTAGTGTTTCCCGTCAGGAAGGGGAGCACTTGTCGGCTTCGATTCAGCTCCGCTATATGTGTAGCGTGTGCTAAATTCTGTGGCAGTATAGAAGATCAAGTCTCCACCAAACACACCTTCAGGGAGAATATCTGACGCTGTTGGTACTGGCCCAGTTGGGGTATGAAAATCATCATCAGAGTGGGCAACGGCGTGTGAGGCCACCAAGGCCAAAATGATGAGAGATTGTTGCATGGTGAGAGTTGCGTGATTTGATGGGCTTTGGGCGATTTCGAAGAGAATGGTTGTAGATTTTGGGTATGAGTGTGTTCTGTATGTGGATTGGGTGTTTTGGATTGAATGAGAAAAGAATTTGACGGGAGATCACTGATCTTTTATGCAGATATGAATGAGATTGTTCCTTTGAAAAAGACAAGATCAACCGAGAAATTCAGTGGGAACAGACTTTGTTCATCAGCCCCCTTTGTATTCTTCCTGATAGTGTGAATAAGAGTCGTACAAGAAACATCGCAAAACATAAAATTGTTTGTTGAAAGCGACAATAGCATTGTTCTTCCTTGTTGGCTCGGGTTTTAGAGCAAAGACGAGAGCTGTCTCGAATACTAGGAACAAAGTAAAAGGTTCAACTCAACTATTCTTGTTGATCAAAATGACCTTCAGGATTGTTCTGTGCTAGACAGGAATTCAACTGTAACTCAAAACAGGCTGAAAATGATGCACAGCTTCATTGGGCAAACAAACCACCATCGACTCCCACGACTTTATTTGTGACATACCCTGTTTTCACCATCCACAACACTGTTTCAGCGACTTCCTCTGGAAATCCCAGTCGACCAATAGGTATTCCTGAATTGCATTAGCCTAGGGGCAGCACATTTGCTTCTCTACACGTATGCCATACTCTTTGCAAGCTCCTCGTTGCTCCCAGGCAGCATGGTAGTATCCTGTATCAAGGCTGGAGCAACCCCATTCACAGTAATGCCACTTTTGGCATATGTACCAGCCAGCCAATGTATCAACCCATGAAGAGCTGACTTTGATGATCTGTTCCCCTCAGCAAATTGAAGACTGATAAGGTAGTCAATAAACGCACGCATAATGTGGCCCAACGACCCCGCCATTAAACCCGGCCACGCTGGAGCAGAATATCACTCTGCCCCGACCCAATTCCTCCATCCGGGGCAAGCACAGCTGGGTCAGGAGAAATGCAGAGCCACAATTTGCTCGCCACGTGTGCTCGAAATCTTCAATTGACACTTCGGTAATTGATTTGATCCCGCTCTTCAGCGTCAGACCAGCATTATTGAAAAGAATCGTAGGATTTCCAATCGTATTCACAACTTGAGCATGCAGCGTGCGAACCTACAAAATCATCATTGTCAGCATTAACACACGATAAAAGAGCGTAGTTGAGACAGGTCTCATGCTTCAAAATAGGGAACGAGGGGCCCGAGGGAGTGCGGGGTAATTGCCACAAGGTAGAGTACCAGTACCTACTCACCTCGTCATATTTCGTCAGATCAGCTTTGAATGCTTCAGCTACAACGCCTATTACCTTCAGTTCCTTGACCAAATCCAGAGCCCTTTGCTCTGATGAATGGTAATGGACAGCGATAGCGCAACCCAGATTAGCCAGGGCAAGACATGTTGCTCTTCCTATCCCGCCGCTCGCGCCAGTGACAAGAGCTAGATGTGTGTGGAGATCGGTGACTAGGGCTGGCATGTTTCAAAGATATGATCTTTCGATATTAGATACCAAAGATTCAAGATGGACTATTCGATAGATGGTCGGAAAAAGTGAAAATGGAGAGATGATGATCATGCAAAAGGCTACTGCTATCGCCGATAAAGCCGACAAGTCACTTGACTATCTTTTTCGTGCATCACATATAGGGGAAGGGAGAATTCAACACAATTGGACTATGTTTATCCTTTGCTGTATCATATTTGTCCGCAGTTACAAAGCACTGAACAAGCCACCAGGCACGAGGCTTCTCAAGACGAAAATTTGCTGATCAATAGAAATTCATTGGCAAGCACACCCTATTCAACAATAGTAGAACGCGGAAAGCAAGAACACATATCTCGGCATAACGTCCGCCCAACTTACAAACATAGGAAATCCACTAGACCCCGATATATGCAGACAATTGCGCCTAACCAACCCATAATGTTACAGCCAATGACGCCAGAATAAATGCAGGTCCCAGCAGATTAGATCGCGCACCGATGCGTCTAGTGAGGCGAGACCACTATGAGACACTTCTACCATCCGCCTTGCGCCTCAGTGGCCAATGAAGCTTCCTCCAGAGAGAAACCCATCATTTCTTCGCTTTGGTGAATTGCTCATATCTTCTTCTCTCACGCTCATGTTGTTCGTAGTCTTCGTATTTCGCGTCGGAGGTAACCGGCGCATATTTATCATAGCCAAGTGAACCCTGGTTGTGGATTGACACGTTACCATGTCTTGCTGTTGTGACCTCGTGGCGGGCTGGGAAGTCAATGTTAGATGTGCTACCTCTAGTGGACGTGGAGGACAAACCATTGTCTGGAACCCTACTACGTTCAACATCCTCTCGCATTGTGTATCTTGGATTCGAGGATGTGGTCTCTCTCGGAGAGTAATACCCTGCCGATGTCCTGCTGCCAGAAGATGTTCGAGAATCCATCGAGGAGTCGCGCGACTGAGTAGGCTTTTCGTAATGTATAACAGGTTTTCGGGAGGGAATCTGACTCGAACTGGTGGACATTCTCGCGGATTCGTTTCTCTGAAGGGGTTCGTGACTGAAAGTGTATAGGACGATGTAAAGTGTGATGATAGAGAATCTGCTTGTCAATATTCTGTGGATGGAATCAAAGAAAGTTGCTACTTATACCACTTTGAATTGGATATTAAATGCCCTAGTTGACTGCCTGGAAACTAATTGTAGGGCATTCTTCAAGAATTGGGGCGGAGAACTGCTGCCCCTAAGATATTTGCTTCAAATGTCCTCGGTGAACGAAACTGCGCCATGCTATCCTCGGTGAGAAAGAACAAACATAGGAACTCATTCCACGAGTCAAAAAGAGATCTGGAACGACAGAAAGAAAGGCTTCCAGCTTGCATGAGGCGCATGTATCCAGAAAAAAAGGTTAAAAGCGAAAGGGCAACAATTTTTGCTCGCCACAGTCCCAACGGCCGCCTTCTGCGTCATGGGCAGAATCTGGTCCAGTATGTGCTGAATCCATGGCCCAATAGAACATACCACAGGCACTTGTGGCCGAATCTGTTGCTGAGGCTGTGTACAAAAGCCGCAAACGGCTTCTCACAAGGCGACTTTGAAAGGCTGAGACTGGATCGACTCTGCCAACAAACAATCTTAAAGACCGCAAACAATCCATATGCGAGGGTAGAGATTGGAGTTCCACCATAGAATAGTAAAGGCGAGTGCTTGCTCGTCTGCTGGTTGTTGCCTGAAATTAGGGTGCCTTTCTCTCCAAGCTGAAAGAAGCTGCTGACACAGGGCTCACTGTGGAACTTGGCAGCCCTGTGTTTGACAACATTTATTGTCGCAGAGCCGAGATAGAGAGCAGATTGGCATCCAGGATATTGTTTGTGGCATTACTGGTTTCGGCATACAGGATAACCGTACGGGAGTCAGTCTCTTGATGAGAAGAGGCTGTGATGGAAAGGAGAGGAGGAAGAGCATGAGACGATGTGATGTGAGGGTGGGAGAAGAGAAAATATGCGCTAGCCAATTCTGGTCTTCCCCGCTATCATCAACTTGAGGCTACGTCTCCTGCATGCAATATATGACCGGGCCATACATGTACAAGCAACAAGCATAACAAGGAAGCTCGTTCAATTCAACGTGTCCAGATCCAAAAAAGGTACCTACACTACTCCCCATTCTCCAGCTATCATCAATCCCAATTTCTGCACAACATACTGAATCTCAATTACCACCAGCTCAATTGACAATGCGTTTCTTCACCCTTGCCGCCCTGGCTACCGCAGCTAGCAGTGTCCTCGCTGCCGAAGTTGGAGTCGAAATCACAAGAGCAGTGGAGTGCGAACGAAAGACTCAGCGTGGTGACAAGATCTCCGTTCACTACAAAGGCACTCTTCAATCAGATGGCTCCGAGTTCGACGCCAGTTACAAGAGAGGACAGCCGTTGAGCTTCACCGTTGGAAAGGGACAGGTCATCAAAGGGTATGTTCTACTCCCGAAAACCATGCGGGAGGCAGGGTAACTGTCTGGGAATATGGGTGACAGTAGAATTGATGCTGACGTCTGCAGATGGGACGACAACCTTTTGGATATGTGCATTGGGGAGAAGAGAACCCTTACTATCCCCCCTGAGTTCGGTTATGGTGACAGAGCCATGGGTCCAATCCCAGCAGGCAGCACGTTGAGTACGTATTCCCAAGTTAAAGCAGAGTATTTCCTAATCTTGGACAGTCTTCGAGACCGAGTTGATGGGCATTGATGGCGTCAAAGCCCCCGAAAGCATCATCGAGAAGACATCGAGCAGTATTGCAAGCAAAGCCACCGAGGGTGTCAAGGCTGCAGTCGAGAGCAAGGTCGCAGAGGCTGCTGAAGCTATCAAGACTATCATCGCCGATACCGACGGCGACGGACAGGAACACAACGAGTTATAGATGATCCAGGACTTGTGACAATCGGCCGTCTGGAGTATATTGCATGGTCTTGATTTGATGATAGAACTAGGGCACAAAGCAACACATTTATAGACGTTGGACGTTGAAACTTCGAAGCATCTTGCCCATTTTGCCCTTTCAACTCAATGCCAGCTTATCACGGAGCTGTAGCTCCTTGTGCAAGGCACACGACTCCCAATTCACACTTCCCGTGCCTTCAACTGATTTTTCATTTACTTGGGACTCACTCAGGACCTTCTCCACGACCATAGCGCATAGCTCTGCATCCCACATCCCCTCTCTTCTCGGTATTGTCTTCACCAGACACTCCTGCGCTCTGCATCGAATCTTCATATTCTTGCACTTCATAGCTACAAAGAATAAAGGAGCCACGATACCTAAATCAGATGAGAAGTCAATCGTTTTTGGTATCTGCTGTGTCAATCTTCCCGAGTTGACGATATCTGCCAAGACTAAAATTTCTTCAAACAGAGGCTCATTTGAATGAGCAATAGTGATCACAATCGTAATGATTATATGGTATATTTTCAATAGACAAGCAGCTCGTAGGACTCGATCCGTGTCGTTGTTCTTTGTGTCCAGTCTAGCCAGGAAGTCTTTTAGCATTGTCTCCCATTGTTTTAGTTCTGCGAAAGCCCTCAGATGCCCTATTGTGAAAACAGCGGGTGTCGAGGTGTTCATCCTTATGCTATCTAGCTCATAAAGCGTCTCGGCTCCAATTACGTTCAATGCGTACTGGGCATGTTCGATGTTTTGAAAGGAAGTTCTCTTTTCGAATTGGGTGACTTGGTTCACCTCCAACCAAAGTGACATGCGATCGTCCATAGAAGCAGGATTCAGAAATACCAATGCTTGAATCGACAATCGCATGAGAGTTGGAGCAAAAGTCGCTTGACGTGCCAAGAATTGAGAGTCTTGGGACGACCGGAGCGAGTTTAAGATTTCTATACCAGAGCGCAAGTGGATGAGAGCCGAGCGGTAGCGGCCAAGAAAAGAGTCGAATACGACAAAAAGTATACAGGCTGTAAGGGCAGCGTTTTGGTTGTCCTGATCTTGCTGGCTACAATCTGCAGAGGGCGTCGACCTGGTGGATATACAAGAGATCAAAGAATGGAGGTGCCGAAGAGCCAGACTGCTTTGGGACAGCGCGAAGACAAAACTTGTGGGCGAGGCTAATGTTGAGGGTGATAACTGTCCCGAAGAGAAGTGTTGGTGCAATGCTCCAAGTGCAATGCACGAATGGAGTATACACGGGATGAGTAGGGTAGGAGAGTCGACGAGAGAAGTGAAGAACATACTCGTGGAATACCCGGCTAAAGATTGTGCAGTATGTTTGGTGAAAAAGCTCAGGCTACGGCGCTCCTGTGGCGAGAGTGCAAAGATGAGAACGTTCACTTGTGGCTGCTGCTTTGGTTGTACATGGAGGGGAGTGGCTGCACCGTCAACCCTAGGTGGCTGGGAGGCTTCTTTCCCTCTAGATTCATAACCCTCACATATTCTTTGGGCTTTCCTGCATCGTTTGCAGGAAGGTCTGGTCTCATCACATTTCACGTGCCGTTTCCTATGCTTACAATTAGACATCTCGTGGCTGCTGGCTTTGCTCTACGGCGAGCTCACTTGCATGTTACACAACCTGTGCGGACAGGTGTTCCACAAACTCGGTACATTCTTGGCTTCTCCATCTTCGATTCCTCCTTCTGGTAGTCACGAAAGCCGCGGGATAATGTTGACGATTTCTTCGATATTTATCTGCAATATGCTGGAAAAAATGGCCGTCTTACACGAGCGTTTGTAAATGTAAAAGAGAAACACCAGCTGAAATTTAAAAAGAGGGAGATTCTATCAAGAAATCAACAGCCAAAATTATCAGGAGACCAGGTGTTTTGTGCAAAGCCTACTTTTGGTTAGATGCCTACGAGATGCAGGGGGCAGCCGGGTTCAAGTCACCCCGCATCACGTGTATATCAAGCTCTCCCGTCCTCCCAGTGTGGACTCTTCCCACCAGTGTGCTATGCTTACAGGTTTGATCGAGATAGTTCCCTGTAGGCCTGTGTAATTGTGACAATATCACAAGTTTTGTTCCTCTTCCGTGCAAGCGGACTGATTCAATTGTTACATACGAATATTAAACCACAAGCAAGTTTGTTGAATATGCACCCCACACCTGAATCTGTCTTTCACGCGTATTGCGCTATACATGGCACTATAATTTTATCATCAGCCACATCATGAACTTGAGCTATAAATATACGGGCTCCTGTCGCTGGATCTAAAATTTTCCAAACACCTTACATCTACGGCCAGGGGTTTATATCGCACTTTCAATTAACATTTGTTACAGTTGTGCACAAGGACTCATGGCATCAGAAAAAAGTAATGAGTTCCTATTTTATCTTGTCCTTGTCCTAGCTAACATATGTCAGCACATCATCGCACCAACTGGGATTTCGATCCTTCTCTAATAGCAGCAGTCCTTTTTCCGGTCCTGTATTTTGTGACTACTAGCCGTCACATTATTCAGTCCGCCATATATCACATATAGACCTCTTTTGTCTTGATCACTCGTTCTGAATCCATTCACAAGCCTTACGATGAAGGCCTTATTGACAGCCAGCTCATCTTAATACTGGTTGCTTCTCTTTGGATCAATGCTTTTACGTACATCGTTCTGTGACGGCTAGTTAGACTCTGGCATGAAGAAGATGGCAGAATTTCAGGGGTGTTGTGAAAAGTGCTAGATTGGAAATTTGTGAAGCTCGATGTTTTGTGAGAATTTTCACGTTTTTCTCGTCACACTCAAGTTAGCATATTTCCAGGGATACTGATGATGAATAGGTCGTTCTTTGTGCAAATTGGAGGGTCTGTGGCGTCAGTGAACAAAAGTCAAAAAGTCTGGAATATTGGGCTGATGATATACACTGGCGGTGCAGCATTCCAGTTCCTTGTCATTCTCGGCTTCCTCATTTTCGCAATTGAATTCAGTCTCAAATCTCCAAGTCGCCAACCGCCCTTGTGCCAGCCTCTCGGAACTCCAGACAAATGTTCAAACGGGCCATGATTGCACTTTATGTTTCGGTGGTATCCATTATAGTACAGTTATAAGGTTTCCGTGTTGTGAAAATAAAATCTAACTGTCCTCAGATTCGGATTAAATTTCGTATTGTCGAATTTTCTGCCGGTAGAGGTACCTCTCTTTCTACCGATATCGCAACTCACGAATGGTACGCTTACGCTTTTGACACAGTCCTAGTGTGGTTTGCATTGGGGGTATGGCATTTCGGTGCGTTGTGCAACGTCTTCAGAAAGAAACAGAGGGAAGAACTCGAGCATGCAGTGCTTGTGGAAAAGCCATTAGGAAGTTGAGTATGTTCAATGGGGCTTCACTAATACTCTGTCGCCGTTGTCTATCGTGACAGTTTTTCGATAGCCGACCGAACTGCACAAGCATGTACGTAAGCGTGCTCCAAGTTGAAGTCAAAAATTTTCTCCCAAAGAGATTTAGAAAGCTAGCTATTTAGTTACTTGAATGGCAATAGTCATAAAATCCCTCGAATAGTATATATCACTTTCATTCCGTTCTTAGTTGGCATAGAATGCGCATGCTATACAATACTTCATCCTGGCCGGACCATATGGCACCTTTGCTTGATCATATAGTCCTAGCATTTCACCTCGAAGCAAATGTTCCGAAAAACTTTCTAGGTCTATTCTATTCTACTTATATGTAAGCTAACTAATGCACAAGTGAAGCAAAAGCAACGTCAAGTTCACGAGCTCGAGGGCGATTGATAGGGCTACGTTCAAGTCCCATCACGACGGCGAATCCGGACCTTAAAGTCCATAGGCGGGCCTTGGGAGCCCACAAACCACAAATTATCCGGACGTGACTCCAGACAATCGATATCGTAGTTCAAGGCGACATATGCAAGGACTAGCTTCATCTGCTGTGCGGCAAAGTATCGACCTGGGCTGAACAATTGTTAGCACAGGACTCATTTAGACAATATAGGATGGAAAACATACCAAGCATGCTTTCCGTGGGAGAATGCCATGAATTTGCTTGTCGTAGTCACAAGCTTCATGCGCTGGTCGGTGTACCGGAAAGGCTTGAAAGTGTAGGGTTCCGGGTATATGTCCGCATCATGGTGAATTGGATATGCGTGGCTCCCAACTCTCAATCCCTTCGGTACTCTTTCGCCAGATGGGAGTGTTAATCCATCCTCAGCAATAACTTCCTTCAATAAGCCCCGGCTGACAAAACCCCAAAGCCTCATACTTTCCCGGATAGTACTGTCAAGCAAGTACATCGTATCTAACGCAGTCTTGGTGTATACGCCACCGTGCTCTCTGAGTTCGTCTTTGACTTGGCTTCGGATTGCTGCGAGATATGATGAAACGCTGCTACTTCCAGCAAGGTCCAGAATCAAATTAGTCATTGTGATGGTAGAACTATGAATAGCTGCAAAACTCAAAACATTGAGGCGCTTTGAAATGCATTCTTCGGTTCGTTCAGAGGGGTCTTTCTTTCTGTATGAATGCTCAATGCACCATTGGACATAGTCATTCTGGAATCTGTCAGCGCACTGACTCTGCACACAGTGAGTAAGACCAACCCTTTTCGAGTCCAAAGGATGATCAAATCTTTCCTTGATCATGGGTATGATAAACTTGGCGCAATTGAGGTATCTTCTGTTATCGAAGAAGTTTACCACTGACGAAAGAGCCCTAAAAGGTCAGCTTGCTTCGCTTCTGGTGACATCCAGGTAACTTGCGATCTCATAAACTGGGGCAGCATCGCTAGGAAAGCAGCTCTGAGTACAACCAGACGCGCAAAGTTGCCAGAGTTCTCAAGATATTCCTCATTCCGACCTGCGACGTTAGTAACATCTCCCCCAGAAATGAAGTCACCTACAAAGAGGCAAGCCAACAAGGACTCGGTTTGAGATCCTTGTAATGATATCGAGCATCGTTTCATAGGCGCCGACTTCTTTCCATTCCGTATTTGTGCCCCAATTCTTTTTGAACGCATAATCAACTTCTTCTTGTACGTCTCCAATGTAATTGCCAGTTAACTTTGTCATTTCCTTCCGAATAACGTCATCATGGAGGTAATCTGTGATGATCTTCGGGTGTAACATGGTATATTTTGCTTGCAGGAAAGCTTGATTGACGTGGTGTTGAGAGAGAAAGTTGTCAGGTTGTCGAAGAAGCCACTCCATCTGTGAAGCTGGTATAATGATTTCAGGGCCAGTGGTAATGTTTGGAAGTACAAACGGTCTGTTAGCCCTAGAGTACTTGGTTTTGTTAGACCATATTTCACAAGAAGAGGTGGTTCTTTCCTTATCATAACCCTCTTGAAGAAGATCTCGAGTATGGAAGAGGCTCCTGGCGGTAGCGTGCGCCCGGTTTAGGTACCCATCTCCTCCTGCCCATGGAATAGTGCTTGGTATAAAGTAGGTGGAGAAGAATCGATTCCACACATAGACTAAACTGGAGATGAGTGTCAGGAATCCCAGAAGGACAATGGTGACACCCATGTTGACAAGTGTATTGGCAGAATACATCATCAAATATTAGGGAGTTTTCGGGTATTTTTCAGTCAATATGACAAGTGTGTCACTTTCAAGTGATTTCTTAATGTATATCTCGAGTGTGCGCATGTATGTGTACTAAATTGAGCACAAAAGCTGTCGGGTACGTTTTAAAACCCGGTACGAGGGTCTGCATGAAGAAGGAGATCATTGTAGTGACTCTTTGGCGAAGGTGCCCCTACCAAAAGGCGACGCGTCTTATACTTCGTGAATCGAACACGTACGCGATTATCAGCCCAGGAAGGAACGAAGCTTGGAGTTCGAACATGAAATGATGTCTACTTTCTTTCTCTTTCATTATGGAAACTAGAGCCGAATGACTAAATTGCTTGTGCTTCAAATTGAATGATACCGAGAAACGAATGTTTGCTGCATCACCCCATTGTCCCTGGCCTGGTACACGAACGAAAACTTAGAATTTGCCGATGTTCGAACGGTCGTGTAACAGATACTTTATAACTCAGAATTACTACAATGCCGGCGTGTATAAATGCATGTGCAGCCACGAGTTAGGCTACACGTGGTAAATGCTTTCCTCCCTCTCCATTAAAAGACAGGGTCAGGATCACTCTCTGTAATGGGGGAGTGGATACGAAATACATTAGGTATTGTCTCCTATCTTCAATTTCTTCTGTCTTCAATGCATGCAAACATACTCAAAGTGAACTTGTTTGCCTCTACAAGCTCAAGTCAGTCGTCTGAGTCTCAGGGGGGGTTTTCATCAAATGAATCAAATGATTCAAGTGGTTTAGAGGGCTCCCGTAAAGCGGTCCATACAAGAGAGAGATTTTCATTTGGGTCACTCGATTATTCATAACAGAGATCTGCATCTATAAGCATATACAAGGCATCGATTAGTGAACTTTTCTTAGCTGGCATGTTCCCGCTGTCAGATTGCGATCTCGTGTATATTCCCGACGGCAACTCATAGATCCTGTCGTACGAGTTATCGGAGTCGACGAAAGAACACTTTTCATTTGGCCGATACCTACAGCTTTTATGCTTTCAAGTCTGGAGCACTCATCGTCTGATTACTAAGCTGTAATTGTCTGCCTGTCCTACGTATTACGGCTGCCCACAGCAAGTTCTGACGGGATGTGATTCGGTGGCGGGCATGTCACACCTCCCGTTGACTGCGATTATGCGAGATGGTGGCATACACTTACACAAAGCCTGCAGGAACGGTCACCCGTGACTTGTTATCGACACCTGTAAGAGCCTACTATCGAGAGGAGCTCCGAAGATTAAACCCAAGCAAGCTCCATCTCCACGTTTCACTCCATCTCCATCACCACTTTTTCCACCTCCACGTTCATCACCCTCACCAGGACCGGAACCAAGAAACCCTCCTCTCACAGGTGCTTCCAACCAAGTCAAGTCCAACTCGCAAGATGAAATATCAGACTTACTCTGAGCAGGTGACAAAGAGCAAGAGGGGAAGAGAAATAGGCCCAGGAGGAGGCAGTCGTGAGAGTATGAGGCTCAAGAAGGTTGGTGTAGGTCGGGGATATAACCAGGCCAAATTGGACCAACTAAAACTGATAACGGCAGCAACTCTGAATAGTAAAATGTGTCATTGAAGGCAGCACATTCCACTCATATATGGATGATAAAGTGTAGTATTCAGTCACGACTATCTCACAAGATAACACATAATTGCAAGCTTTGAAGCTGCCCAAAACTTCTGCTGCATACCTATGAGTTGTTGATAAAGTGACAAATTGTGATATATTAAGCTAAGCTACATACTTTCAATTTTCATTGATGTTTCATCAGATAAAGGAAATCTGTATCACGTTCCTAACCAGATAATGTCAAGACTACGACCTGCGGAAGCAACCTTCTCGATACAAGGTGTGAGAGAACCAACATACTAGCAGTCTATGAATATTCAAATACACTCTCTTCATCTGCAGCATATTTTGAGTAATCCCATACTCAGTCGCTCACTTTCCCATCTTCCCCAGATTCCAAAACCATCATGTCAAACATCGGTTTCGCGCTGAACCAGCCAGCCAATTCGGAACCCACGCTGAGATCAGACCTTAGCTTAGAATATTTGGTATGGGCATGAGTACATCACAAAAACAATTGCTTGCGATACATATAGAAAGGAAAGAATAAACTTACGTTGCATAAGTGAAAGCAGCATCTTCATCACTAATCTTTACGGTCTGGTATGCTTTAGCGATGGTCATCACAAATGGAAATTGACGTACTACTCCTCCTCGTCCACCCGCAGCAGCATCAGCCATTAGTTGCGTATGACAGCATCTTTCCAAGCTTGCAAACCAAAACACGGCTGCCTCGATCGTTTTTGCACAAGTGACCAGTCCGTGATTTTGTAGCAAAGCAGCCTTCTTATTGCCTAATCCTTTCGCAATCGCTTCCCCTTCCTCGTTCGCAAGTACCACACCATTGAAGGACTTATACAATGCAAGGTCATTGTAGAATGCGCACGAATCTTGAGTAATTATATCGAGTTGGCGACCTAAGGTGCAAAAAGTCCTGCCATATATGGAATGAGGTGTGCAACGCAATTGATCTCGGGACGAGCTGTGTGTACAGCGTGATGGATCATAAATGCAGCTGCGTTAAGAAGCCTGACCGGGCCTCCTTCAACAATCTTGCCGTTTCCATCAACACGGATCAAATCTGATGCTTTGAGCATAGGCCATGCCACACCAAATGGGTTCACCCAAAACGTGGATGGATCGACTGGATCCTTTATTCAAATTAGTTCCATTAAGTAGTCTCGTCATTATGGGATACATACTCTTAGGGTGATATGACCTGCAACACCTTCATCGAAACCCAATTTCGCGAAGATTCTGAATGCAAGTGCCAGTCTGACTTTCTGATATGCTTGTTCTTCTTGCAGGGTTGTAAATTCAGGTCCCAATCTTGCAAGGGTCGGCATCTTTACTTCAGCTGCGGGTACATTTTGTTTACTATGACTTGGGATCGGTGACGCCAAAGATGCTTCGGGCTCATTTACAGCAGGCGACATGTCGGTATGATTTGTTTTCGATGTATTTTTGGTAGAAATGGGTGTGTTAAGGGACGAAGGACCTGGAAACGGAATGGACAAAGATATATCGTGTATGGCCAGCCACACCTATTGTTTTTCGGCTATCCCTCAGCTCAGTTGTGGTCTCATACAGTCAGACTATCTTACAAACTCGGACACCGCTATGCCGAGCTACATGCATCATGCAGACAGGCTAGGCAGGTCATTTCTATGGATGCGTGATCATGCATTTTTGATTCACAGATCAGGGTCTACCAGCCTGAAAGCTATTGTGCTTTTAATTCGTCCTTAAAGGTGGCATGAAATCAACCTAGGAGAGCAACCATTGACTAAGTCATCTTGAAAAGACAATCGAGGTAATCAATCAAGACTTCAAGATAGGCAGGCTACCCAATTGAAAAATGCATCAAACTAAGAGAATTTCTTGAACCACTGAGAGGAAAATTGGGAAAAGTCTTGTCTTCTACAACTCTAAATTAGGTAAGGCTATTTATTAACAGTCACGACCACACGAGATTTGCTATGGGTATCATGACCTGAGTTTTTCGCGGACGATTTCTTATCCTTAGTAGTATGTCCGTCCATAACGAACGTACTGACATTTTTCTTGTGTAGCTCGCCGTCACTTTCAACCTCCCAATTATCATGCTTATTCATCCCGCAAAGACCTAACGAGTGTGTCGTAATCTACATCGATACCTTTTCCTAGTTTGCTGATCACAAAACCCGACCTAGGCACGTCACCGTTACCTGCAGGCTGCCTTACTACAAACTTGCCCTTGCAAATGGTTGAGAAATTTAGGTGTATCGGCATATCTAAAAGTTCCACGATTCTAGCCAAAGATTGATTGTAGAAGATATCGTCTGCGAGAAAGACGATTCTTTTCTTGGCGTATCTCATCCAACCATGCTCAGAAACGTCAGCCATAACATCAGACTTGCTGACTCCGATTTTAAAGACGTCAAGAACTGCCTCCATACTCTTCTCGTCGACAAGCGATTCCCACATGCTAAGCCTAGTATCTCTCAACTTTGGCTTTGAGTGTTCAACAGAACCGCGAGCAACTTGATATGCCACAAAGTGGAAAACGTGGGTCATAATCGTGTACTTGTAACAATCGCGCTGATCCTGGATAGTATTCCTATGTTTGTCACGCTCCTCGTCATTTAAGTCTCTCTTATCGAAGTAATGGTCCATGCCATCTAGTTCAGTGTCCCATTCGAGAAAGAAATGGCGTTGAAAAAAGGCGATGAAGATCCGGTTGTCCTTATTTTCAAGGAAGGCACTGATATTCTCAAACCTTTGCTGAATTTGGTTGGCGTATTGGATCAGGAAGTCTTGACGATCGCTCTTTAAAATACTTGCACTATCCATCACGGCTCCAGCATGAGTCAAAGGCTCGAGACAAAGACGGCATCTCCGCCGAGATGCCTCCAGTAACCCCATAGACACCTCTAGTAACAAAGTTAGCACGATCTAGCTTCTCAATGAACTCCAACACCTACTCCTTGGTTTCATTATGAACAGAAAATTTTCCACATGCGCAATGAGCTCCGGACTTCCAAGATCAGCCTCCACCTTGATGCCTGGATATTTGATCATTTCGTCCAGGAATTCGTTGTCACTGTCAATAAGGGAGAGATTATCGAATACCCACTGGAGGTACCGATAGCCCCAACAGCCCAAGATTTATCTTGATCAAATGTGGCCCTTCAAATATTGGTTTACCAGTGTTCTGGAGGAGGTAATATCCGTCGTAGAATCTCTCTTCTTCATCGATAATCTCTCTGGAGGTGAAATCATGGGCTTCAAAGGCCGGTATGTTGTAGAGTGCTTCTCCCTCCACATCACTGGTCTTGACTTTCGGATGAGTGGGATGCTCTGAGCTTTCCTCTGCTTTGTCCTTCTTGATTCTTGAGCTAACGAGATCTGTAGTCACATCCTCACCAATAGATTCGCTTTTGATGGACTCCTGCTTGATATTGATGCCAGTGTCTGAAGGTTGTGGATTGAGGAGCCCGCCGGTTTCTCCGGTCTCTTGCTTGATCCCTTCTTCGATCTTGGGGGGTGTGGTGTCCTGCTTCGCGATATCGAATGCACTCTTTTTCAGCCGCTCATTGGAGCATGATTCGGGGATTGACTTCTTGTTTGCTGCTTCATATAGCTTCGCAAAGAGTTATTCTAAGCTGAGTTCAGCTGCCTTGGTCTTTTCTGGGGTATTTTTGGAAGCCTTTCTCGTATGACGCAGCTTTCTTCGTGTTCTCGAAGGTTGGTTGCTTCCGATAGGCACTTGATTCTCAGGCAATCCTGAATGAAAAACGTTTGGATTCGTACTTCGCCACGTAGGTCCACTCGAGCGATCATCTTCATTTTCGACTTCCACACTCTTGTAGCGGAATTCCGGGGTGTTCTTATGATATTCTCTGTCGCTCACTTTGCGCCGAAAAGTATCTTCAGGGGTGACTCATCCTGATCAGAATCTTCTGGACCTCGAAATCATTATTATCTTCGTAATCTTCATCTTCGAATCTCTGGCGAAGTCGCTTGCTTCCTGTGGATTCTTTCGAATCAACCTTCTTTCCTGCTCGAGCCATTAGTAGACACATTATTGTTAGGGTGGTCGGAAGGCATACCACTCTGCTTGGGAGATGACGGCGTTACTGGCTTTTTCTCGTTTGATCTGTCCATACTGACACAAAGCACACAAGGCGAGTAGCTTGTGTTGATGTGCACACGGCGTTGCAAAGAAAAAGGCTTGTTTCTGTGTTGTAAAGTCGGAGGCGCCGCCTCGACTTCGAATGCCTACAGAGCGAGTGAGCGAGTGATCGAGAAATCGATGGAACGGCAATGTAGGTAATAGAGCGACCTTCAGACGTTCACTTCTAGGTCCGGCAACTTCCTTGTCAATCCATCTCGGCTAACTTTCAAGTCTACTTGGGTAAAGGTAAAGTTTTGAAGGGAGAGGGTCACTATCAGTAGAAGGGTCTCAATCTTTGTGGGGTGGTTCTGAATGTAAAGGCATCCATTGAGTTTCTTTTCACAAGGTAGCAGTCACAGTAGATTTCGTCTATCATAGAAAGCAAAGCTTTGAGGATGTGGCGGACATGAGGCTTTGTAATTGGCATAATCATCATAAACGCAGAGCAGACTTCGATATTATAATCAATGCAATTGCTTCAGCCGCACCAGAGGTCCTGTACAAGTATAAGACAATAGGTGCCTCTATGATGCTCACCGTGTCAATGAAGGTCAAATACAAGTGCTTCGAGCCCTCCTATCAATGATAGTATCCTAAAAGTTTACATGGCTTCATACGATTCCTCAGCGAATTACGGAGCGGCTCCTACATCTTCAATTGTACCAAATATGCTACGGTTGTGTTGAGAGTCCAAGTTCTTCCGAACGTTTTCTTTAAGGAGTCACTTCTCATTGAATCGCAACAGCATCAAACTCTGAAACAATCACTATTGTCCTTTCTATTAAAACTTGGTTTACAGTTTTTTTGATAAGCATAGTGTAAACAGAACCACAAATAATACAAATAATAAAAGGGGGGTAAGCAGCTGGTGGTCTTTAGTAGTTATAGCATAATTATCTATGTGCTATATACAAAAGGTCGAGCCCTGGAATGATATGGCAAATACTAAAAAATAGCCGAACACGTGCCCCGCTTGACTAGTACAATAAACACTGATTTCAGAGCCCTTTTACAATAGCCAGGGTCCATGGATCATCCCCTACTTCTCAGGGTCATAGTTTTGAAATTTAACGGCTTCGAATACTACTGCCCATGGTTTTGACCTCATCTTTTCAGCATCACTCGCAACTTACAGCCGCCCTGGATATTCGGGTCTTCTCCTCGAAACGGTCATATGAATAAACCTCTGGAGGAGGAAATGATACCCCTGACTTTAGGAAATTCTAGAACAATAGTATAATATTATATTCATTCACGCAAAGTTCGTAGGCTCGAGCTGCAAAGTTTGCGCTACATATGGTCCCACCCCCGAAAACTGTATATCATGGCCATTTTAGTAGGGAACGCTTAATTAAAAGGTGTCTTTAATGGAGCGTTTGATGCAAAACGGAGGCAAAGCTACGTGCTCTTTGGTACATGCGCCCGTCCAAAATGTAGATTAATTCATAAAGAAAGAAGCAGTAAATGATTTCTATGAAAAGGTTCTCCTGAAGAATTAAGGCAAGCCGTTAAGTTTACAATTTCTTGCTAAAGGTTTTCGAGACACCAAAAGAAAATTGTCAATAAATAATCCTAATACTATAAACAGAACCACAAATAATACAAATAATAAAAAGGGTAAGCAGCTGGTGGTCTTTAGTAATTATGGCATTATTGTCTAAGTCTCTAAGTATAGAAGGTCGAGCCCTAGAATGATATAATAAAATATTAAAAAATAGCTAAATACGTGCCCCACGTGACTAATATAATAAATACTAATTTTAGAGCCCTTTTATACTCGCCCCTACCCAGTTTTATTAAACGAGTATATTTAAGTCTTCTAAAATAGGCCTAAATAACTTTAATTATAAGGAAATGCTTAAAAGAATAAAGTGATCCCTAATGTTAAAACCTAAAAAGAAAATATCCCGTGACCTTTCTTAGAAATTTACTTTTAAAAAATAATAAATAATTGGCTATTTACTCTTAATTCTAGGCTCATATAGCTTTTTATAGCGTATATAAACCCTCCTATTTCTTTTAATCTCTTAAACTTAATATCTTTTCTATTTTTTTTATAACTTTTCGCCTATCTCTTTTATAATGGCCTATAGCGATAATAATTCTTCCTTAGATACCCTTATCGCTATTATTATCCTTAATTGTAAAGGTTTATTATTAAGGTAAGTAATAAAAAGATATGCTAATAATAGATTAAGATTTTTATAATTATGGGGTATAATAATACTTGAAAATAAATACTTTTAGCCTTTTATTAGAGCTAAGTTTTATTATTTAATATATCTTTTATCCCTTTTTTAATTTCTTATTAAATCTTATTCCTTTATTAACAATTATCGTCGCTATTTAATATTATTATTATTATTTGGCGCTCTCTTAAAATAATTAAATTAGGGTAGTTATATAAGCTAAGTGCTACTTTGTTATAATAGTCTCATGATAACCATGCATAGGGTTTTCATATTCGTTTAAGGCAGCTGACACGTCCTTAATTAGTCTTAGGCCAGATATGGTTTCTTTTACGGTTAATTAATTTAAAAGAATTAATTGGCTAACCGTCTTTTATACTTCTTAAATCCCATTTTCCGTCCTTTCTTCCTTCCTTTAATCCTTCCTTTCTTTAATAACTTTGACTTATATATTAGTGGTTAAGATATAAATAGGTTAATAACCTTAAATAAGAACCTCAAATTCGAATATATATATAGGATAATAAGGTATTAGGTAATAGGGCTTTATATAAATAGGTAAATATTAATAAGTACTAATAGCGTAGCTAGTTTAATTATTTTCCTTATATTTCTTTACTTATCCTTATAATATTATTTATTTTTATTATTATAAAGAGTTTTATAAGGATCTTTTTGGCTAGTGCCAAATTATGGGTTAAGGGATTAAAAGTATATTAAGCCTTTATTTTTATAAAGTGCCTTCCACGGGTTATTTAAGCTATATAAGGCGTGCTTTACATATTTAGATAATAGTATATTACCCTAATTAATATATATTAAGAGTTTTTATAGAGGGCTTAATAGCTTCTTTTTTTTATATTATACTTATCTTAATAGCTTATCCTATATTATATGCACCTTTGGCTTTTATTAGGGAAAGTGCTTCTTTATGGATCCGTGCGAGAATGTGAGAGAGACCTACCTATAGTTAAGAACATTATTATTATTAAAGTTTTTTTAATAGATATAAAACTCTTAAAGGGTTATTAATATAAATTTTAAGGATATCTCCTTTAATAGAGGAAATATATCTTTAATTAGTAGCTAGCTATTATGGACTTTGGCTATTTGCTTTTATAATAAAAGCTTATTAAACTTATTAAGTTATTATAGTTATAAGGAAGGTGCCCGGGCACTTTTTAAACCTTATATTTATATTTTAATAAGCGGTGTGCTAAGAAGCTAATAAGGAATATTAATTATTTAAGGGAAAATACTCTATTTTTCAAGCTAGAATAAATATATTCTAAACCAATTATAAAGATTATTGCCTTTTTAAGTCTTAATAGGGGGTAATTGCTAGCCATAGCTGCTTTTCCTTAAGATTTGAAATAGCGACCATTTAAAATTAAGGGGAATTCCAAGGGCTTTATTTTATTTTTAAGGGTTTTTCTTTTAAGGGCTTTCTTAAGGTTTACTTCGGTGTGTCTTATAATAGGTTCCTGGTCCAATCCTAGTCTCCTATTACCTTTTTACTTTAATTTATTAGAGCAAATCTAATATTAAACCCTCCGTGGAATTATGATTATAAGAAAGGTGTCTTAAAACCTTACTTAGGGTATGGTTGAGATATTTCCCAATCCTATTTAAAAGAGGTTTAAAGACACCGATCTAGAGCGCTTATAAAGCTTCGGCTTTCCCGCTTATTTATAATTAAAGTCGGCCTTATCCTATATATTAAGGTAATATGAGCTAATAAATCCTATATAAAAGCAAATAAGGGGTATTATATTAGTATTCTTTATAGTTTTTAACTATTAAGGTAATCTTCTAATTACCGCGTAAAAATGGCGCTTATAAAGCTTTTAGTTCTCCCGTTATCTTAAAGAATAGCTCTTGCTTAAGGCCAAGTTAAATATTAATATAGCATCGCCTAGGCCTAAAAATAGCTAGCTAATTTAGTGTAATTTAAAATGGTTGCCGCTAATAATATTTATCAATTATCGCCCTTAAAATCTTTATATTTAGATTTATTTAAGTTATCTAACCCTTTTAAGCTATTACTATCGCTATCGTCTTATGCAATAGGATTTATTAAAACAAATCCTTTTCTTCTTTAAATAAACCTCTTTAGCCTATTTCTTATAAATGATCCTTATAATTAAATATTATCTAGCTCTTTTAACTTAAAATATCCTTTTATATTATTTACTAAAGTGATTTAATAGGGTCCCCTCCATTAATATTTAAGTTTAGCATTTAAAGATATATTAATTACCTTCTTTATATTAAGAATTAAAATAATATCATTGACTTTAAGGCTATATATTCATAATTTATAAATTTTATTAAATGCTTCCTTTCCTAATTCCCTAATTTTTTTTTTTTTTAAGGTGATTTCTTTTATATCTTTATTTCTCAATTCTAGCTATTTTGCTCATATAATTAGAAGATTAGCTCATATTCTTATTTTCTTCTAATTTAGCATTTTTTAAACGGGATATTATGTCTTTATTAAAAGAATTGCTTCCCTTTTATAAAGTAAAAAGAATAATATAATACTAGTTAGTCCGTATATGCTAGTTTGGCATATTAATAGGATTAAATAAAATTTCTTAGTCCATTTCTATATCCCTCCTCTTATTATTTTTGCTAGCAATTCTAAAATATCCTTATATCCCCTTTTAATTATTTTATTTACTTTTAAGTTATATGCTAAAATCTATACTCTTTTAATTTTATACTTCTTAATAAACTCCGTAGCAATACCCTTATTTTCTAGACCTTTATTTATTATAAATTTCTCAAAAATCCTATGCCTATAAATAATGTCCTTTTAAATAAATTTTGCTATTAAAGCGGCGTTTGCTTTTGCTAAGGCTCTTCCTTTTAGCTAGTTAAATAAATTATCTTTTACTAAAATAAAGAACTTCTTATTATTATTATTTGGTATATAAACCACGTTAAGACCTACTTTTTACTATATGCCGGTTATTTAAGTTATATAAAGTAGCTCATTATACTTTAACCCTAATCTTATTTAATATTTTTTATAGCTTATATAAAAGGCTTTATAGTTAGCAAATGCACTACTTTACCAAAATCTACTCGCGGATCTATAATATATCTCTTCTTTTTTATAATAATTACCCTTAATATAATATTCTAATATGACTTAATTCTTCTTTTTAGCTTTATCCACGACTAATTTTATTAGGACATCCCTAGAAGCTCTCTTATAAAGTTATTAATCTCTAATAATGAAATCTAAGGCTTTATTCTTAAAGATTTTAAATTATAATATAGTTATATTACCCGGATTTCGGAGTATTATAAGGAAGGAAGCAATTATTTAAAATTTAGGTAAATAGGATTTATTTAGGTATTACTTTTAAGCTAATGCTATATTATATACTAATATATAATAAATTCTTACGTTAATCCAGTTATCCAGGTCTTCTTTATTTTCTCTTTCCTCTTTATCTCTTAGAAAAATTGGTCTTCTTAATAGGCCGTTTATAGTAATATTCTTGATTCTTAAAATGTGTCTAACTTTAAAGTCCATTAGTCTTATCCAAGCTATTTAGCGTGTGAGTATTGCTCCCGGCAAATCAGATGCAGCTCTATTTAACTATATTACTAAAACTATAGCGTTTATTTCTAGGATAAAATGCACTCTATATAAATCTCCTCTCATTTTTTTTATAGCTTTTAAGGCACCTCTATATTCTCATTTAGTGGCATTATAGTTTTATTTAGCTAAAGACTAGAGTCCGCTTTTATATTTGCTTAAATATCTATTTTTATCTTTATTGAGCTATTAAAATATAGCACCCCATCCTTTTAAACTAGTATCCATTATTAAAATAATCTCTTTTAAGTCCTTCCTATATCTTATTTTTATTAAGGCTAATGCCAATATTAGCGCATATTAAATTATAAGAAGCGCATCTTTTTAAGATTGCTCCCACTTAAAGTTTATTCCTTTTTTTATTAGAGAATATATTGGTTTTATAATTTTAGCATAGTCTTTAACCTAAATATGGTAAAAAACATAAATGCCTATAAATGCTTTAGCTTTTATAATATTATCGCATTTTGACCATTTTAAAATTTTATCAATTTTAGCTATTTTTAGGTATTTCCCTTTTAAATTAATAATATAGCTAATAATTTTTAAGCCTAGCATGTAGAATTGTGATTTGATTCTAATAGTTGCTTTAGTTCTTTTTAATCTTTTTATTACCAGGTTTAAGTTTTAAAGATATTTTAATATAAAACATTTAATTCTTAGCGCTACTTTTTTATTATTATAAAAGGAATATAATCCTTTTACTCTAATATTATCTATATATAGTAGCGCGATATATAGCACGTAATTAAGCAAAATCTTATAAATTACTTTATAAAATTATGCAATTGAATTAATATTACCTTAAGGGAGTCTTATTAACCTAATGAGTCTAATTGGGGTATATATAGCAATTATATCTCTATCCCTAAGATTTAATAATATTTAATTATAGCCAAAAAATAAGTTTACTAATAATGCCATTATTATTCCTATAAATTCTTTTAAGAATTAATTTATATTTGGTGGAATATTAGCATCCCTAATTATGACTTAATTTATTTTAATTACCGCTATAATAAATTAATAGCTCTTCTTTTCCTTTTTTATTACCAAAAACCACTTATTTCTATATGGACCATGATATTATTTTATTATTCTTTTATGCATTCTATTTCTTAGCATCTTAATAACTTTTTTATTAAGCGCTTTTGGCACTGGAAATGAGCTTTCTTATTATGCTTGGTAAGGAATGGTCTTAATTTTAAGTGATAATATAATATTTAAAGTAATAATTCCTATTTTTATTTAATTAAATATAATAGCTTCCTTATAATTTATAAGTATTTATATAAGTAATCTTCTTTCTTCGTTTATAATAGTCTTTCCTACTATTATCTGCTTTATCCTTTTTATTATAAGTCTGCTTCCTAATATGCTAATTATAAATCTTTCTAATATTTAATTATTAAATTTACTTATCTTAATATTTGGCTTTTTATCTTTTAATTTTTTAAGCCAATTAATCAATTCTCCTAGATTTATCCTATTAGAATTTCCTAAGCTTATTAATTAAATTTTATTAGCAACTTTTTTATATATTATATTAACCTTAAATGGTCTTTAGGGGTAGCGTTAACTTGGATTACCTTTTTTTCTTTCTTTAATAATAATAATAAAATTATTTACTCTAATAACTCTATTTATTTATATTATATATATATTAAATTTTACGTATAATTCCCTTTTTATATTTTTTTTCTTTTCCTTCCATTTATTATATCGCTTTAACCTTGAATTATTATTCTATTCTCTATTATTTTAAGAGCTATAATGTATTAATCCTAAGCTTTTAACCTTATTAACTTATAACCCATTTTATAAATTAGCTAAACTTTTCCTGCCATTTCTACTTCTTTAGCGCTAGCATATTTAATTTTATCTCTAATAATTATAACCATTCCTATTACTCCTTAAATATCTATAAAGCAGGCTTATATAATCCCTTCTCTTAAATAATAAAAGTTAAACTTCGTCTTTAATAAATATGGCATTTTTAAAAGAATTTCCTTTTAATAATAAGAGATTACTTAAAAGTTAATATAATAAATAATACCTCCGGTATTAATAAGGATATTCTTAATAAAGCTTATAAATAGTCTATTCTCATTATTAATAATCAAATAGGTCATTTATCTTTTTATTTCTAATATTATAAGTTTTGCTTCCTTTACCTAATTTCTTCTTATAATATTAACCTTTACTCCTATATTAAGAATTGCTATAACCTTAATTTTATTATTAATTAAGACTTCTATTTTCGGTATTCTTATTACCAATGCTAAGTACCTTTAAATAATAAAACCTATTTTAATAATATTAACTTTAAGAATAATTGTTTTCCTAAATCTTTTTAGCATTTAATTTTTAATTTCTCCTAAATTTTATAAGATAAAATCATTCTTTTTAGTTTTCGGAATAATATATCTTTTTTAAGCCATTTTAAAGACGTTCTCTTAAATAGCATAAATGTCTTATAAACGCATTTCTTTCCCTAAAAAAAGTCGATTAATGGCTTTTACTCTTGCTTTTAGACTAGTATATTAATTAAGGATTTGGTCCCTATTTTTCTTCATTCCTTGATTTAAGGCTCTTTTAGGTTTCTTAATTATTAGCTTAATAACTTTATCTTTTAACTCAATTATAATTTCCTCTATTTTAATATCCCCTTAGGAATCTTGCTATTATAATTAGCTTTTATTAATTATAATTATATTAAACTCTTTTAATTCCTTATTATTCTTAATATTTGGGCGCTATAAAATAATATTATAGTTTTATTCTCTTATTATTCTTCTTAAATTAATCCTTGGCTTTAAGACTTTCTTAGCCACTTTTATTATATTCTTAAAATGCATAATAGGCTTCCTAATTCTAATAATTATACTTAATATTATTTCCACGTTTGCTAAGTCCTCTTCCACTTTTAAGTCTAATTTTATTAGTAGCAACTATCCGGAAAGCTAGATTTTTCTAATTCCCGTTAGCCTATTTAGTTAAAGAATAGAGATTAATTATAATAACGGTATAGGTGGTTAATAGCCTATAAAGGAGGTAGGTTATTATAAACGTGCTCCTTATATATTAAAATATAGTGGCTTTATTAGTTATTTAAATACTTAAGTGTTTATACGTCTTATATCTACGTTCTTATCTAGATTTATGCCATTTATTACTAGTCGAATAGCAGCTACCTAATTCTGGTTTCTTCTTTTCCTTAATGGTTAAGCTCTTGCTCTTCTTAGACCGAGTGCAATTTTACTAAAGTTATTAAAGTGGATTATGCCTATAATTATTATATAAAGGTATATAAGACATTTATCCCTAAACCTATGCTACTCTATTTTAAATTTCCTATTATAAAAGTTATAAGTAATATCCTAACTTTTATAAACTCTAATAATATTAATAAAAACATTATTTAAGAGGTTAATATTATTGTTATATCTTAAGTCCTAATAGGAATATTTATTATACTTATTCCCATATATAAAATATTAAGCTCTTACTTTTCTTTTAAATTCTAGATTATAATTCTCGCTATTTAATCTCTTTTTTATTCTCATATTCCTAATTTTTAAACGTTTAAAATCCAATGCAAGTACCTCTAACTTTGCGTTTATATTAGCTATTTAAGAGAATATTATTAACAGATTAATGGCTAATATTATAGGTGGTTTTGGATTATTAAGCTATTTAATCATAAATGTTATTTCTTTTTTATAGCTTATTATTGGGTTTTTTTAAAGTTCCTAAACCTTTAAGCTATATCTAATATTTATAAAATTCTTGGCGTATTCTCTAAATTGGCTATATTTATTATAAGACTCCGGTTTATTATAATTAACCTAATACTTATTAATAATCTTTTTTTTTTATGGACTTAGGTAAGCCGATAAATAGGAATTTCCCTTAATTAGCATAACTTAAGATACCCTTTATAACTAGCTCTCCTAATATAATATAGAATTCCCTAAGAAATGCTTTAAAATTAATAGATTTGCGTTTAACCCTAATAAATTATTTAAGAAAGGTAATAGACATTTTAAGTTATTTAGGGTTAGAGTTAGTAAATTCTTTATGGATTATAAGAGCGAATTTAGCATATAATTTCTTATTAAGATACTCGGATAAGCCTTTGATTTATTATTATTTAATTTAATTAGCATATCTTAGGAGCCTTTAGATTTTATTAGCTTTTAAAATTCCATAATTATTACACGTTTCTTTAAAATAACGTGTGAATTCTTTAATATAAGTTTTATTAAAGTATGGCATGCCTTTATTTCCTAGTGCTAGCATGGGGCCAAAGTAATTAATAATATTAGGGGTAATAGCTAGAGGTGCTTTAGACTTATTATTATTTATTAGTGCTAATGTGTCCGTTTTAGTAATATTATCCATTTTAAGAGTTCCTATGCTATTTTTAATAGATATAATTATCGG
The DNA here is from genome assembly GCA_030077755.1 of Filosporella fistucella. Taxonomy (NCBI): domain Eukaryota; kingdom Fungi; phylum Ascomycota; class Leotiomycetes; order Helotiales; genus Filosporella; species Filosporella fistucella. The sequence goes on from JAQJZZ010000001.1 coordinate 63,652, forward strand.
TTTTATAATAAATATATTAAATAATAGTTTTAATATCGGGAATAAGGCTATTATATCTTATATCTTTTTTATTAAATAATGATTTTTTTAAATGTGGGTATTAAGTTTATAAAGAGTCTGGTTTAATTCCCTTATTCCTTCCCTTAAAATCTCCTTATATTTTAGGAATAATACCCCTTTTTTTAATATTTAAAGATATTTCGCCAGGATATTTAAAAGGATCTTTATTAATTTAAGCTATAAGTTATAAAGTATAATATAAACTTTAATATATCTTAAAATAGTTTAATATATTAATTTCTTTATTAAATTCCAGGTTTTAAATAATTTTAAAAGGTTTAATCCCCTATATAACTCATCTCGGTTATTGATTATATATGGAATTGCAGAGTTTTTAAAGGCGTTTTATAATAGGAGCTTTTTCTCCGATATTATTATAATAAGCTTGGACCTTTAAATATTCTTAGGGTCTCTGGCATAGCCCACATTTTATTTATATTATAGCATCTTATAAATATTAATAGCTTTAAAGCTTTTATTCCTATGGCTAAAAATTATATAAATAAATTTCTTATAGTAAAAGGGTATATGGAGATAGAGCCTTCGGTTTTTCTCCCTGCATAGGTTACCAATATAAATAGAACCACAAATAATATAAATAATAAAAAGGGTAAGTAACTAATGGTCTTTAATAATTATGGCATTATTATCTAAGTCTCTAAGTATAGAAGGTCGAGCCCTAAAATGATATGACAAAACACTAGAAAATAGCCGAACACGTGCCCCACGTGACTAATATAATAAACACTGATTTTAGAGCCCTTTTACAATACCAAAAAGAAAAAAAGTCGATCTTATCACGTGATACATTCATTGTCTTCCTATTGGACAGTCCTAGCTCTGGTGTGACGAGCTGGAATTTCAGCTCGTCTCTATTCTCTTCAGTCTCGATTCAACTTCAAAAATCACTCACAAACCCAACAATTATTGGTATCGAAACTGCTAAGATCTGCATCGTAGATCGTTGAAGGACACATGAAGCCCTGAGCCCCTTCTCCAGAATGACCTCAATGAAGCTTCCAGCTGAGAACGTACCCAGCCTTGTCAGTGGAGAAGATTTCAGCGACCCGGAACTAGAAAAGATTTGGAAAGAAATTTTACGGCCTGGTGCCGGGGAGAACGAGACCTTCCGGGGGAAGTATTTTGATTGGCGTCGGCCAGTATCCGTCCAAGGCTTGCTTGGTCAGTCACGACTCTGGACCTCATGTGGTTATAGAGCTGCGTACCCAAAGCTTGCTGAATTTCTAAGCAAGGCATCGATAGACAAAAAACTACGCTCCCAGGTCATCTTAGAAGAATTTGAGACCTGTACCCACGAATACTTGTTCCGGAAACTGCGCTACAATGAGGCACATGCACCAATATCAGACATTTTCGATGCACTCAAAACATTTCCCACCCAAGCTATTGCTAAAGAGCGTTTGAGTAGCAGGCCAAAGAACGCCAGAAACATGGCGAGACTCGTGCGTATAGTTCACATGACGGATATCTCACCACTTGTTCTCAGCTGCGTATTTGGCACCTCCTCGAGGTTTGTAACCCCCCATTGTTGGTTCCACTCACTACAATTGCGTGCTAAACTTCGTTCACAGTCTGATCACTAGCCATATTGCTGCGTTTCTCGAAAAGTATCTCACTAGCGCGAACTGGGGGAAGGTAAATCTGCTTCAAATCCACCGAATGGCAAGTTGGCAAACTCCGAAGACTAGGCAATGTTGATGAGAAACAGAATTGGTCTACTTTTACTTATGAATATCATATGTCGTTCTTTCACGTAACACGTGGCTACTTTGACAGCGCAACCATTAAGCCTGATGTCAGAGGAGCGCGGAAATCCTGCACATTTGGGCAAGCTAAAGACTCGAAGAGTCGATATATACATGAAGAGGCTGTGTCCTTCCTGTTATGTGGCCATTTTGATGAAGTGGTTACCTGCTTTCAATTAGTTGACGCTTACTACAAGCCACGTTACGTGAAGCCTACAGGGCCATTGGTATTTCGATCCTTCGACCCAAAACAGTCTCCTGGACAGGTTTTCATGTACTGGCTGGCAATAGCGCTTTTTCATGCTCGTTCAAGATGGGAAGCTGCGATTGATGCTGTGGAGGCAGAAATTAAGTCGCCAGTAAGTCTTACATGCACTTTTACACTTAAACGCCCGGCTTCTCTGACTTCATATTAGTGTGATGTCGTTTTCATGCAGGACAGGGATGGTCAGTTTCCAGATTGATGGAAATCATCAGTTGATGTCTCTAACATTAGCATTATAGATTTGATGTCAGACGATCCTCAATTTTCTCTTTCCAAAAACGTACTTCTGGGCTCTTCAGACCTACAAACTATTCGAGGTATGGAAAATTTAAACATCATACATGATCCTATTAAGTATTCTGACAAGATTTCAGCGCACCTTGGAGCAGACAATACTTGCCTGGGATGTCTTTAGAAAGCATTCATTGCCGAAAATCCAGGATGGGAGGATAAGCAGCGGAGATTGGCATGCAGGAGTGAGCAGCATCGACCAAGGAATGGAGCAGCTGAAGCTGAAACTCACCCGCGTACGTCGTGGTATACAGGACGTGAGAGATCTACGTGAAGGCGTAAGTTTCGAATTTGAATTTTGAATAAGCCTAGACGCTAACGTTGCTACCATAGCTTCAATCTACAGTTGCAGTATTCGACAGTCGAACCGCAGTCCGCCAAGGCGAGAACATTCGCCTTCTCACGTATATTACAATACTTTTTCTTCCGCTGTCATTTGGCACGGTAATTAGCCTCCCGAATGCTTTCCGCTGTACAATTTAACTGAGGTTGATTAGAGTATCTTTGGTATGCAAATCATCCAATCCACGCCACAGGCTATTAAAGCCTTTGCAATCACATTACCAAGTATCACCGTAGTTACAGCACTCCTTATCATCAACCTCGAATCAATCTTGGCCCAATTTAGGAGGGCCGCGAGTAGGCTCACGTTTACTCTGCAAGTCCAGATGAGGTCACATCATCGATCAAACTGGGGAGCGAAAGCCCATGCACTGCAACAGGACCATCTTGCTACCAAACCTCCTGCGCGGAAGGTAACCAAGCAAAGCAGTAGCTGGGTCTACATTCTCTTCGCAATTGAAGCCATCGTAGTTTTATTTCCAGTCTCGGAAGTAACTGCCGCTTTCAACTGTTACAATATCTTCTCCGCCTCTGAGATCAAAGTTGAAGACAAGGAAGAGTCTGAAGACGAGCCTAGCCCGGTATCCAGAAAACGGAAGATAATCCAACACAAAGTCAATAAGGCTGTGGAAATTGCCAAGGAGAGTGAAAACAAGCGTAAATTGGCAGAACAACGGGCAATTTCAAAAGGGTATCACCTGATCATAACAGGAAGCCTTACCATGATAAGGACTTTAGCATTGGCTTTCCTAACATTTTTCAGACTCGTATTTGTACCTGTCTGGGTGATCCTTTTAGCCATTGAATTGATTCTCATTGTTCTGGTGTTGTCAGTACTTGGACGCAAGACTGAAGTCGGGTCAGAATTACACAATTCTCAACACCCCAATGCACCAAGAAAAATGCAGTCAACCTTTGGCTCTGCATGGAGGCTTTTGTGCCTCGACACAATAAAGCTACGCAAAGGCGGCCGCAAACAAGCATCCACAAAGAGTAGGGATGGGGAGCAAAGAAAGCTCGAAAAAGGAAAGTTTCTTGGCATTTTTCAAGGTCCAAAGGAAGTGAGAGCAGCATTGCCGGATGCTTATAGCCAAAGCGCCGCAATGGATGGGGTCCCGTCTGAAATAACGTCGCTCGAGGGACGATATGAGCTAAGTACATGGGGAGGTACGCACAATCTCACGACAGCAGACAGATTCCGGCGCGCCGCCCATTATGGAAGACATGGAGGTGGTTACATACCTGGCGATACGATGAGGGCGGAGGTATAGTGAGCACAAGGTCCATACACTGATCAGATTCCTTGGGAATCTCTCTCACACAGCTCTACAAGCTCTGGGATCTGAGAATAAACTTTTCCTCAACAATAGCAGTGGAGGTAATACATGCGAAGCCACGAGCTCGCGCAGCAGTGGATCAATGTTTTGCCTTGTCATGTCCCTATAGCGAATTGTTGTGAGTTATATATACCTGGATGGCCTAGATAGTATTTTGGAACCGAAATGACTACCATCACGGTAGCAAGTTATTCTCCCTCCCAAAGAATGCCGTCCAAATTTGTAAGAGAATACTGTCTGCCTAGGTCTTTGAGCTGGAGTCTGAGAGCGAGAGTGGTGCAAGATAAAAATTACATAGTGCCAATCCCTTACAACGAGTGGCCGCTTAAAATTTGAATCTAATACATCATGCCTGAAAATATTCGCACAATACTACCATACATTTGTCCATACCTGCCCGCAGACAGGCACGCCCCCTTTTAAGCGAGCTTCATCGGCGGAGCAGCTTGCAGTCACTAGTGAGGTCCAGGCGATGATCACTAATCTTGGGGCATACAACCCAGATCTTAAGGTGCTATAACCCCGCAATTTCAGACTCCAAGCCCGGAATAGGGCAAAGTCAAAACCACATGTCAGTTCAGTGTAGACACGTAGATGAGAACAGATATTCTTGAAGTGAAACGCTAGAATCCGTTATCAAATGCTCTCGCAACGCATAGCGGTCATCAATCATACAACAAAGGATATCAAACTCCAAAATTCCGACCCCAAGTCAGACCAGACACAAGAAAACATGTTCCTATCATACGATGAGTCCATCCTAATTCTTCACTCCCTTCTCATCACTCCCAATAGTGACCTCTTCTAAGACACTACCCTCTCTATCTAAGATGGCTCTCTCAAGACTTGGATACACCACCTCAGCACCCTCCTCTCTCCAGCCCTCCAAATCCGTAAGCTTCCAAAGACTCCTCTCAAACCTTTCTCTCACACTATCACTCATACCCAAAATTCTAAACTGTACTCCCTTTCCCGAGTACCGTCTGATATCATCTTTAAGTTCTCCTAACGCAATGATGGCTGTTACATCAACAAATGAAACCTGAGTGAGATCCCAGATCACGACTGAAAGAGGTGTATCTTTGAGCACGATATTTTGTTCGCGTCGTAAACGCTCAACACGGCGATCAGAAGCGACGCTCCAGCTGCGATCCTTTTCTTCTAGTGTTTGTGTGGGTGCGATGCGGGGATACACAAGCTGGATAGCTTCCACTGCTTCGCCTTTTCCTCGATGAGCGTTGGGGTAGAAAATACTGTCGGTGAAACGGATGATGACTGTATCGCTGGGCACAGTAAGACCAGCTTGTTCTCTGTGTCCCTCGACTATCTTTGCACCTTGGTTTGGAAGCATTTCTTCGGATGAGTTTGGGGTAGAAGAGGTGTGAACTTTCGGGTGGGTGAATCCAGAGCGAAGCATTGTCCATACGATGGACCAGGCTGCTGCACAGCCGATACCGATTTCAGCTGAGACGAAGATTGTGACCCAGAAGGATAGCATGGAGGCAATGAAGTCGGCCAGGGAGATGCGCCAATAGCGATAGAAGTGTGAGATTGGACCGAAGAGGTGGATAACTGCCATAATCTGGATTCTTGTTAGATGTTTGAAACATATTAAGCGAGGTGGAGGGACTCACGATGATAGCTGAAAGAGTTGACTTTGGAAGCCAGTAGAGAGCAGGGGAAAGAACGTAAAGAGTGAGCAGGATAAAGGCTGCTGTGACGACACCGCTCAAGGGACTTCGTACACGGCACTCTGAGTTGACTGCTGTTCTTGACATAGCACCACCAACTGGCATAGAACCGAAAAAGCTGTTGACTAAATTGGTGACACCAAGATAACTGAGTTCCTGACTGCCTTCAATAGTATATCCATTCCTTCTTGCAAAAGCCTTTCCGACAGCCAAGTGCTCAAGGGTGCAAGCCACGAGAGGTGCAACAGCTCTAACAGCAACTTTGCTAATAAGAGTGGTGTCATGTGCCCTCGGTGTCTGAATACCATGAGTGTTGACTTTGCTGATAGCCCAAAGCGTCTTGCTTCCACGATGACGGTTGACCAAGTAGGAAATAAGTGTAAACACAACCAGGACAACAACAGCACGACTGGAAGCAATATACTTGATGACGAAATGCTTTTTCCCCCATCTCTTCCCTACTTGCTCCAAAGCAAGCAAGATAGCGATGGTGCCAAATCCTATAGCACATGTAGGACCATCCCAATCAGGAAGACGTTTGAGAACGTTGCCGATAATATTAAATACGCCATCAGGAACATTGGAAAGGCCGACGAGGTTGCCTACTTGACCGAAGCCGATGATGAGAGCAGTTGCAGAGATGAAACCTGTAAGAACGGGAATGGAGACGTAGTCGAGGAGGAAGCCAAGATGAAGGAAGCCCATGATTAGAGAGTAGACGCCAACCATGAAAGAAACGGCGTTGGCGATTTCAGCTGGGGTATAGTCTTTCTTGAGGCCTTTGATGATTTCTGCGGTCAGCAGACCCAGGATGGAAGTGGGACCTGTGGAAAGATCTGGGTTTGTTAGCTGGGTTTCGTAGAATGAAGGTTGAAAATACCTTTCGATGTTCCCATCACGACATAGACAGCTGCTGGTATCCAGCTTGAGTACAATCCATTCTCAATAGGGATTGTGGCGATCTTCGCATATGCTAATCCTTGAGGGATAAGCATGACGCCGATGGTGAGACCGGCGATACCATCTGTAAGTAGCCATGAGAGATGATATCGAGGAAGCCATCCTACGATGGGTACTTTATCAAGGAGGTAATGTTTCGTAGCATTTGGTAATTTGGGTGTTCCTCTCACGACGAAGTTCTTGACTCGGTTGGTGGTAGTGTCTGTCTGAACGACATCTTTGAAAGAATTGATTTTCTGGGAAACGGAGAACTTCGCCATTTTCTGGGATCTGAAGAAATGTTTGAACTAATTTCGTGCCAGTATCTCTGCAAAGAGAGCAAAAATAGGTTATAAGAAAGAGATGAATTGCCGGTGAGATGACCGAGTATATACACTTGCCACCTCAACCTTCAAATCAAGTGTACCAACTTCCCCTCACAATTATTGGTGATTGAAACACGCCAATGGAGGAGTCTCTTTAGAACAACGAATCAACCTCTTTCGGTCAGTTCTCGCTATTGTTCGGTGTTGCAAGCCACTTGTGAGTTGTAATTCCGTGAGGTGTGGTGGAAGTCATTGGAGCTCGCTTGGTAGAGTTGAGATCCTGATCCTTTGATATCAAAGAGGAGAAGAGTGGCAGTCGAGGCTGGACTGGTTATCTTTGTGCCGCCTTTAGGAACGGCATGTGGCTTGATTAATTCTAGATTTATAGATGGTGCTTGGGCACTTGGTGTGTCGAGCGGGGAGGAACAAGTGACTTCCGTTGTCACTTAACCATAACTTGAGTCAGGAAGCAATACTCCTCAGCCAAACTTTCGAGCGTTTATTTTATGCCTATTCAATGAGAATTCAGTGTATATTGGCTCCCCTAACAATGTGCATCTCAAAATTTTGCTGACCTTACCGTCAAGATGGATACTATTCCCAACCCCAGTCTGTCAGACCAACATGCATAACAGATCACAGCATGTCAAATGTACATCTTCAGCAAGCCAAGGAATACCCAAAGTCTCGAAGCCAGCTTCCGAATTGGTCGTAGTATATCGTTTCCAAGTCTTTTCCGGGTGGTAGAAGCCGCTCCCTCGTGGCCAACATGGAATGCCAAAAGCAGCGACGCATGCATAGATATCACACCAATCATGTTACTATTCGAGGATTTGAGTGTGTCGAATGGACAAGTTGGATGCATATTCGAGGGATCTGTTTGGTATTGAGTATGGATTGTCGTTGGAATTAAGCAAGGTTCCCCGCAACATGGCTGATAGCCTGTGCTTGGCGGCTGTAAAGGGGCATCGAGGCGTAGAACGGGAATAAGACATGGAGTAAATCTAGGAATGCGTGGGGTAGCGAGCAATCGAGGTGGCATTGGGGGTTTAGGGGGTTCCCCAGGAGGAAGGTGATTTCGAAAGTTGAATTGAGTTGTGGTGTGAATGCAAGGTGGTCCAGATAGTAGAGAGGTCGTGAAAACATGGGAGTTGAGGTAAATCGAGGACATGAAATTGTGGAAGTCAGAGTAAAAGTTCCTTGAACGTTGGGGCAAGATGTTGTATATATTTTTTTCATTGTTTCTCGCGCATAACTGATATGAAACCTCCTTCCCACGAGGAACCAAACCACTACGCCTAAACTTCCAGGACGGTAGGACACCATCGATAGTAATCTGCAAAGCAAAAAGAGAATAAATATAGATATCTATACAGAAGACTGAGAGATGATCGTGCCACATCCCACTCAGAGCTCATAATCATCGTGTCCCTCATCATCTCCCTCAACCTCCTCGGTATCAGGCATCGTGACCTCATCCTTCTGTGCGCTCTTCACCTTCTCCCAAAAGATCTCTCCGTTCTTTGGATCCTCAGCAAACAAGTGATCAATAACCATCTTCTTTGGTGTCTCTCCCATCCATTGAAACAGCGAGAAGTCTCTGAACTCATCAGCTCGGAACACTTCAAGCATCTCGATCGGCTCATCGCCAATGTTCTCGACAAAATGTCCCATGTTGCGAGGAACAATACCAACATCACCAGGCATATAATCGAATGTTCGGGCTGTACCTTCAGAGGCGAAGATGGTTACTCGAGCGCGGCCGCGGATGAAGAATGACCATTCGTCGGCATTTGGGTGCCAGTGCATCTCACGAATGGCTCCTGGTTCGATGATGGCGTGAGCAGCAGCGACGGTCTTTGAGATGGGGAAGTTGGATGAATCGACGACTCGAACCTCGCCTCCGCTTGTTTTCTTTGGTGTTTGATCCAAAAGTCTGTGTGTGAAGTTATACTTAGATTTCTTGATGTTCTTTCCGCTTGGCTTCTCGTCATCAATGGAGCCTGGTAGAGAGCCTTGGAAGATGTATTTCTCGCTGTCAGGAATGTGTGCGAATATCTCAGGTGCGAGATTAAAGTTTTTGGCGATGACCGACTTTGGGGTATGAGCCAACCAATCTGTCAAAATGAATGTTGATTCCTCTGAGAAACCACCATCATCAAAGATGAGCAGGAATTCAGTTCCGTTTTCTCCCAGACCTTGAAGTGAGTGAGGTACACCACTGGGGAAGTACCATAAATCGCCCTTCTTCAAATCATCAATGAAGTTTCCACCCTCGTAGTCAATGGCTGTAACTCGAACTTCTCCATCCAAGACATATGCCCACTCGGCCTCCTTATGCCAATGTAGTTCACGGATGACTCCCTCGTCGAGACGCATATTCACACTCGCAAGTTCGACACTCGATCCTAACTCTCGAACTGTGGTTTGCCTAGTCCATCCACCCTCCTACGAGCAGTCAGTATTGCACGTGATAGGCCTGATCGAGCTTGAACTCACCTCAATCCGAACATGAGAATCTGCGAAACTCCAACGCATATTTGCCATATTCCCATGATCCGTACTCGGAGGCCTGACCAGATCCGGGCTCTGACGAGAGCGTTCCCAATTCCATGGTCCCAACACCGATGCGCCAAGTCCATTGCGATATGGTAATGGATCCAATTTCTCTCCTACAGCATCAATTGCCTTGTCAAATGGATCCTTATTTCCAGGCGTATATGGAGGAGCAGGCTTCTTGCGGTATCGAGTTGGGAGAGGTTTTCCATCAAGCAATCGCTGGCGAGGACTGTCCTGGACAGGAATTGCAAAAGCAAGCTCGCTCAAGGAGCTGAGAAGCAGGAGCGAATTCTGGAGCTTCATTGTGTCAATTGGCGTTGCAAGAACGATATATATTCAATGCTGCTTGAAGAAAGTTTTTATTTGGGAGCAATGAACTTTATGTCGTTGGAGAAAAGCGGAAGAAATCGCAAACGGAGCTTGTCTTCATGTTCCTGGAATAGCTTTCCTCGGTGTTTCGAGCTGGAGCTCTATTCCCTGTATGACGTGCGAGTTTCTGGTTACCCCGCTGTACGTTACTATCCATCCGTGTTTCCCGTGCCATGTCCGTAGTAATCGAAGTGCACCGAGCCAAGTCCGTTTGGGTGCAAGCCATGCCGAGTCATGTCCAGAGCTTCTCCGAAACTGAGGCGAAGTGAGTGATATTGAAACGCTGCTATACGTCCATTTATTCTGGGAATAACTTCGATGCGATGGCGATGGCGGCTGGAGTCAAAGCTTTCGTCCAAGAGCGGGATGAAGACCGGGAGGCTAGGCGGGGGAAGAGCCTTGATAACTGACATGGCGGTGGACAGTGTGACACATTATAAAACCATTGATTGGATCGAGCATTCCATAGAAGGTTTTGCGTGTCTCTTGGCTGTTTCTTGTTCAGCCGTAAAGACTTGAATGTTCATCGTAAGGCGACGATGTCGATTCAAGCTTGCGGGATGGGCGTCTTCATTGGGCTTGTTGCCCGTTGCGAGCGCTGTGCATCGCTGTGGGGTGCAGAACAGCGCCGACTTGGTAGAAACACTGGAGATATTGCGGGGTTCGGCGCTGCAAGTTTTAGTGACTGTACTGTACTGTAGGGCCTGCTGCTTAGACTGCTTGGGCTGCTTGGCGGCTCCACTACAGCAAACCTTCACTCATCAAGATTTCCCTCCCCGTGCCGATTAAGTTGCGGTGACAGAAACTGGATGAGTGCTTGTGATGTGGAAGGACTGTATCCTCGACGCACCTTTCCTTTATATATAAAATCATACGATTTTGACAGATAGAGAACCTTCATAAGCCCCGACAGACCCGACGTCATGGCTCAATCAAACGGATATGGAGCTGTACACTCAAACAACAGAAATGGTTCATCGGGGCCGATAGATGAAGAACAACCTCTACTTGGACACTCAGTCTCAAAGTCAAGATGGAGGAAACACTTGATGGTTACTGTGAACCGCGATTGGGCTGATGTCGTTCTCTGTCTCTGCTACATCATCACGGGTCTCCTCGACAGCGCAGCCATATCAACATGGGGCTCTTTCGTTTCGATGCAAACAGGTATTTATCAGCACACAGCTCTGAATCATTCCACTAACATCCACAGGCAACACTGTATATATCGGTCTCGGTCTCGCTGCTCCAAATGAATCCAAACGATGGATTAAATCCGGCGTCTCCCTCATCTCTTTCTGTATCGGCTCATTCTTCTTCAGCCGGTTCCATCGCTTCTTCACCCCATCTCGGCGCTGGGTTCTATGCATGTCATTCCTCTTCCAGATGAGTCTTATTATCGCTGCTGCTTCGATCTTGACGTGGGGACCCAAAGACGAGGACGAGAAAACCGCGATCACGTGGAATGTCCTGGTTCCTATCGCCTTGGTCGCATTCCAGAGCTGTGGACAAGCTGTCACGAGTCGAGCATTGAAGTATAATGCTTTGACGAGCGTGGTGCTAACCAGTATCTACTGTGATTTGTTCTCGGACGCAGAACTTTTCAATATGCATAATGTGGAGAGGAATAGAAGGGTTGGAGCTCCTGTCTTATTGTTGTTTGGTGCAGTGATGGGAGGTTGGCTGGCACATAGCCCGATCAGCACTGCTGGTGTCTTGTGGATTGCTGCTGGTTTGAAATTTGGTGTTGTCATTTCATGGTTCGTTTGGCCAGCAGCTGAAGGGGAGTAGATGAGTACGTGTGGTACAATTGACTCGAGAAAGATCTGCACACTTTCTCAAGGCTCAGACACCCAAACATTTGACCCAACACCAGAGAAACTCTGTATTATACACAATGTACATTTAAGATGTCGACACTTGCAATTTTCAATTTGTCCATTTTGGAAAGTATCGTTATTTCTCAGTCGCAATGTTCAGAGTTGGGAAGCTACTGTGATTTCCTTGGAGCTGCTCTAAAACACTAGGATCAAGATATCAATAACCTCAAAAAATGTGGTTCTATATTGACCCCCCTAGAATTGTAGCCTACCAAAAGACAATGGCTTTATTAAAGAGATCCGAACCCGCGTGGAGAAGCTTATTTTTTAACAGCCTCCGCCGTCAAAGATCAATTGTCTCTTGAATTCCATCGTCGTCGTCAATCATAATCTGTCACTTGTATAGACCATCGCTTATCTTACGAAAACGGGCCTTTGATTTGTTTGGTTCTGGTAGGATACGCCCGCGTACTCCTTACACGCCTTTTAGAGCGTAGCACAGCTCTCGGACTTGTGCTCGGAGGACGTGGATGCGTCGATAATAAGGCTGCCGGAGATATCCGGAGATATCCGGGTATAGCGGGCTTATACACTTCGGAGATAATTTGTCGCGACCCCGAGCGGCAAGAAGAGACAAGGAGAGTCTAGGGAATAGTGAATTGGAAAGTAAATATTTTAGATTTTGAATTGGATAGTAAACAAGATCAAAATGTGAAGTATATATAAATAACAATATAAGTCTACAACTAGTCGGATCAGAATCTTAGTATAGCGTTATCTCTCAAGTTTGTAAAGTAGAAGCAATATATCCTAAAGATCTGGAAAGCAGAGCAATTTCAAATAAGATCTAATAATCTTTGAGAAAATATGTTTTCATTCTACAACCATTCATGCTGAATCTTCAGCGTGGCTGGATCTCGGAAATAGTGTGGCGAAAGCATGGTATCTGTAAACAACAAAACAGAAGAGCACTTTCAAATCAGATGCAAGGCTAGAGCAAGAAATCAACAATGCCAAAATTCAGATATTGATTTCTCCAAAGCTAAAACACCATCCTCCCAAGAACTCCTTAATGCCATGCTAGGCAAACCCCAGACGCCACCATCCAGCATTCATAAACATCAATCGTATGCCTCGAAGATTAACCCAAAAGCCCATCCCTACTTTCTTCCCCTCGCAAGAAGCTTCTCTCCCAATTCTGCAACTGCACTCCCCCAAGAAGATTTCTGAGAATGTCCTTGCTCTTCCACAACATCTCCACATCTGTTCAACAGGAATTCTCCCATTTTTGGCTCATTAAACCGTTCCCCATACACAACACATGCACTAGGCGATACTTCAACCTCAATGCCGTTTTCGCCACTTTTACTCGTCAGGTGGAAGGATATCTCCACCTTGGTAGTCAGGGGTCCAATCAACAGTGTGGATTTGACCATGATAGAATCATCGGAAGTTTTGCTGGTCTCAGTCGGGCAGCTGATATTCAAAAGCGTAATGTCATCCACGACCTTACTCGCCTTGTTCCAAGAAACGCTGACAGCGGAGAGAAGATCCTTGATGGTAGTCTGCGCTTGCGGCAGGCCACGGATGTGGTCTCGAATGCTTTGAAGGAAAAATTCCTTCTCGGCTGTCAATGGGATCGCATTAATCTCTCTGTTTGCACCAATGTACCAGAGATCAATTCTGGAATTGACGGGTTTGGAGATTGTAGCCAAATCGTTGGTAAGGAATGAAGATGCGTCGAATACAAGCTCGATCTCTTTTCTGTAGGTCATCGAGGTGGTCGTGCCCGAGACTCCAGTGATAGTCCAGCCATGCTCCTTTTCGATGGCATCGACTTTATCTATTGAATTTTAGCAGGTATATTATGCGAAGGATAAATGGACCATACCTTTGAGCTCACTGATCTCGCTTGAAGTCCAGCCTCTACATTCCTCTCGGATCTTCTCGGCATCACGAATCTCCTCCAGCCACTCTTGCTTTCGCGCAGTGCCAGCTGAAATTTCAGCTTCCTTGCCTTGTAACTGTTTGTGAAGATCAGCAATCATTTGTTTCTTTGCTGCAACATCAGCATCGACCTGGATGAGAGTCTGTCTAGCTTCACTAAGCTCTTCTTGGTCGCAATTGGCAATCTCCTCTGCGGCAGACTGAAGATCAGCTTCTTCACGCTCCAATTGTTCAACTTGTCTGATCAACTGAGGAAGAACCGTGTCGAGCAGTTCTTGCTGACGATCTAAGACTTCTTCATCCTGAATCATTCCCTCTGCAGTCTTGAAGAGACCCTCTTTAAGTGTGCCAAGCAGAGTCATTCTCCAATCATACCACATATCCTTACTCAGCAATCTGGCATGTGTCTTCACATTCTTGAGCTGATTATCCATGACAATCTTCAAGTCTGGGGACGCAGAGATGTATTCGCGAAACAGCGGTGGGTTTTCCTCGAATGTTTCGGTTTCGATCTCGCGAACAGTTTTACGACCTTCCGAGATGTATCTTTTGAGCTCATGGCATGCCTAGAATCGTTAGTGGTAGATCAGAAACGATGAGAATGACTCACGTGTTGAAATAATTCAAGCATCGGGATTGTGGCTGCTCCGGCTGCTACACAATCCTCCAAAGAAACAGGCTTGTCCTCCGCAGTATCTTTTGCAGAAGCCTTTGGCGCAATCGTATGTCTTCTCTTTGTCGTTGTCAACTCCATAAAACGGATGCTCGTCATGTTCAAAAAGTCCTGGAGTTGTATACGATCATCGCCAAAACTCTCTTCATTGATCTCCGGCTCATCAACAGGCTCCTTCTCGACAAGGGGTCCGACTTCCTCGCCAGCTGCGTTGGCTTCTGCATCTTTGAATCTACCTTGATGTCGAGGTGTTGTAATACTACTCTTTTTTGGTGATGATGTCGATGGAGTGGTCGTTGCTTCTTCCATGCTTTTCCTAGCAGTCCGTGTCAAACGGCCAGTTGTGGTCTCGGCTTTCGTTGGTGGAGCTTGAAGCTTGACATTCTTGACTGGACTGCCTTGATGATTCTTCAGTCGCTTCACACCTCCATTATCATCGTCGTCGTCATCATCCTCATCAAGCTCAGCAGGCCGCTTGCCCAGGATACCCTTAGCAGCTCCAACGTGAAGACTTTTGCGACCCTTGAGAGGATTCTTCTTCTTCGGTGTCAAACTCTGAATCATTTCTTTCAGGTTGAGAGTTGCATCTTTCTCCTCTTCTCCTTGGTCTGCCTCCCGTTCCATGATCCTGCGGCCATTCTCGCGGTCTTCTTCCAATTCGCGCTCTCTATCAATTTCTTCTTCCATGGCACGCGGGTCTTCAAATCGGACGCCAGGTTGCACCTCGGCAAGCTGGCTTGGAACGAAAGCTCTGGCTTGCTCTCCGAGTGAGCCTCGTCGATCAAGGAGTGCAGCAACTCGAGGTGAACCAAGTCCAGCTTTGTCAAGACCAACACCGGATGATCTCCGCCGCTGAGGGGTCAAAACAAAGCTAGGGGTTGCAATTCCCGTTCCTTTATCTTGCTGGAATAGCTTGTTCGGAGTAGCATTCTTTTTCAATGCAGATTGAGGAGTCGACTTTGCCTGGATTTCTTTCTCAAACAGCTTTTTGGGTGAGGAAGTTCGCATCACTACATTCTTGGATGGAGGTGTTTTGCCTGGAGTTGTAGGCCGAGCTGGTTGAGGAGTGACCTGTTTCGATGGGGTGGCAGGCTTCTTGATAGGAGTACCGCCATTGCTGAGCCTGGTTTTTGGAGTGGTAGATTGTCGTGCCTCTGTACTGCGACGCAAACCTTTTCCACGAAAAGGCGCAAAGCTTGGACTACCCGTCTCTGAGGCTATGGTATGTGTAGGGGCTGGCAATTTTGGAGGCGACATTGCTGCGACTTCAGCCTGGAAAGGAGAGCTGCCCAGATCCGTCTCCATCTCCATGACCTTCTTTGCATGAGCACGGTTTCCGGTGCTTCTTTGCGGTTGCAAAATGTTGCCAAGAGCAGTTGTGATTTCCATTCCCATCGTCGCATCCTCCTGCTCGGTAGGTGCAGACTCAGATATCGAAGGCATGATTCCACCCATCGCCATAGTCATGTCCATAGTCTCATCTCCGCCATTAGATTCCAAGCTCTGTCGGGTCTTTCTTTTAGGCGGAGGAGCCATCGATGCCCGTCTGTTAGATTTGCTGGGCTGGTTGAATTGGGATAAGACGCCTCCGACTACTGATGTAAATTCCATTGTCATGTCTTCATTTTCTTTTGACACAGTCTCATCATAGTTGGGCTGGATACCTCCCATTGCCATTGTAAGATCCATAGTCTCGTCACCTAACGAAGAGGCTTCACCTGAAGATCTTCGGCGCGTACTCTGGCGGCGATTCGAAGCCATGGACTTTCTTCTCGTAGACGCCTGACTTGGTTCGTTTGGGATGATACCTCCAAATGCTCTGGTAACATCCATGGACATCTCGTCATCGTCCGCCTGGTTTTCTTGTCCAGGAATTATGCCTCCCACCGCTCGGGTCATATCCATAGTCATTTCCTCGCCTTCGGATTCTGGTTCCTCAGCAGGGGTATTGGCTTTAAATGCAGCCGAGAATGGATTCACGTTCTCCTGATCTTGCTCCGATTCAGCGGCAGGATTCTTTTTCGCCCATGGCGCAAAGGAAGCAACGACCTCCTCATCTTCTTCCACAGCAGGTAATTCCCCATGCTCATCAAAGTCAATGCCATGTGTACCTGCTTGACGAGCAGCTTGTCGGAGAGATTCCTCCAATCGAGTACTTGATCCGGTGCTCTCGCCAGAATTGACTGATGCCATTGACATATTTGTGGTTTCTCCTCCATCCAAACTCATCATAGTTCCGTCGTCATCGCTGTTGGAAATTGATCCAGCATCGTCATCGACGGCCTCATCCGGCTCCGAGCTTCCACTGAAAGGACTTGAAGATAAGAAGTCATCATCTGGGTTATTAAAATTCATTGGAGGTATTCCTGAACTTCGTCTACGCTTCTTTTGATGTAGGTCGCGTTGATGGGCCGGACTTGCTTTTACTGTATCCTCGTCAATTTGCTCCGGAGGTGTCGATGGTGGTTCTGACGGATCAGAACTTGGAGGAGCTGATATCTGTGCATGAGGGGAGCCAACATCAGTTCCAGCAGCAGAGGAAGCTCGTCTTGTGGAATTGGTGGCATTCGATGATGTTGTCGAATCCTGATATTCTACGACAACATCCCAAGTATGTAGTGTAGCTTCTGGAGCAAAAGATACTCTGCGATTGGCGAGGGATTTCCTCCTTGCTTCTCGTCTCGATATAACCTCCTTTTCCAATTCCTTTCTTTCCTTCTCCTCACGTTCCCTGGCAGCAGCTTGTTGTTCCTCCTCGGTTCGCAAAGTCACTCGAGTCTCATTAACAGCTGGACTGCTACCCACAAAGGGATTTGCTAGTTTTTCAGCTCCGGATATGGTCGGACCAGATGTTGGATCAATGTCAAAGTCAATTAAATTCTCTGTCTTTTGCGCCGATGGCGGGGTAGCTTTCTTCGGACTTCCTTTGCGTGTGGAGATATGCGCGGGAATCTCTCGAAGTGGAGGCATTGTAGGTTTAAGAATCGATTTGGGAGGGGGATGAGGAACTGTAGCTAGAGACTGCGCATTGTCAGAAACATTCTACCTGGACGAATATAATTGATCTACCTTGCGACGATTTCCACTCGTATCCTTCAATGCATCTAACCCACCGGGACCAATACTTTTGCTTCTGGATTTCTTCAATGGTCTCTCCACTGTCCTTTTTCCCGCAGCCAAAGCTGCAAAATCCGTCGTCATATTTTCTTGATCTCTTTGCGACGATGGAACATGACCGAGAGACTTTCGAGATTTTGACCGTGATGCCGGAAGGGTGGCTTCTTCTCGTGAAGACATGATTGCGAATGAGCTCTAAGCTCAGTGGGGCTTTGGAGTGAATTAATGTTCAATTGTTCATCGAATGTTGGAGCATCGGATTATGAACATCAGACTTTCCAAGCTCTGTTGCTCTGCTCGTCACGTAAACAAAACAACCTTGGAGCGCGTCACGCCAGGCAAGAGCGCTCGAGCCTCAGGTGTCACAATCTTGGAACCCGGAAGTGGGGCGAAGTTTTCGGCCTAGCGCCTTTTCTGCGCAATCACTCAGAACCATCACGTGTCCCACAGATACCCTAAGCGAATGCTCGAAAATTCACAAACCTTTTCTGACTTCAAGATATCTTCGACTCCCACGATTTGCGACATCGACCACCAACCGCAAACATGGCCACCGAACTCACAGTACAATCTGAGCGCGCTTATCAAAAGCAACCTCACATCTTCCTGAACGCGAAGACCAAGGCGAAGTCCAAGGCCGTCGGAAAGGGTGGACGAAGATGGTACAAGGACGTTGGATTGGGATTCCGCACACCAAAGACCGCAATTGAGGGAAGCTACATCGGTATGTGGAAATCTTGGGAAATCTGAAGGATTGGATCTATTTGCGACAAAGATGGCATTTGGATATTGTGGAATAGGATGCGACTTTGGCGGGATGAGCAGCAGGAATTGAAAATCATACTGACTTTCACCTCACAGACAAGAAGTGCCCCTTCACCGGTCTCGTCTCCATCCGAGGTCGTATCTTGACCGGAACTGTTGTATCAACCAAGATGCACAGAACTCTCATCATCCGCCGTGAATACCTTCATTTCATCCCAAAATACGCCCGTTACGAGAAGAGACACAAGAACCTTGCTGCACACGTTTCGCCAGCTTTCCGTGTTGAGGAGGGTGATCAAGTTACTGTTGGTCAATGCAGACCTTTGAGCAAGACTGTATGTGATATGGAGGATTTATACATTTTGTGGTGGCATGCTGACATATTTAGGTCCGATTCAACGTTCTCCGTGTCCTCCCCCGAACTGGCAAGGCTGTCAAGTCGTTCACCAAATTCTAAATGGTTTCCTCTGGGTCTTCGAAATGGGTGCATGGGTTTGTTGGTTGCATCAGAGCCATGGGTTGTTATGAGGTACAATTTGCGGAAGCTGGCATGGAAAAGATGTGCATAGCTACATAAAGTACTTGAATGCACAACCATTCTCTGATATTGGATACGATGAGGCTTTATTGAACGAAATTTAGACACGGGGATCTGTTGTGATTATTGACGAGTTCAGCAGGTTTCGGAACAACATCGAAGTGGATTGGATGAAGATGGGCTGGGAAATGCTGCTGAAAATCTTCGGCAGAAGTCCGTGACACAGGCAATTGACAGAACTGTGGGTGCGACGCAACCCTCTAAATGTCTCCATCCTTATTTCTCGCATCCCATCAGCATTCTGCCTCTGCGAGTCTCTCTCTCATATCTCCGAGCATCGAACTGAGCCTCCACAGCCCAACGAGCGGCCCATCCATTCATATCCCTTCAATCTTCAGGCAAGGCAAAGATCTCTGTTTGGCTATCATTCCTCTTCCGTTGCAGCGTCTTTACTTCCAATTTCGGACAATGATTGAATCAGCATTATTGGGAGCAAAAAATTTGATACGAAGCTTGTCGATATCTTAGTATAGTCCACATCCTCACACTGACCCTCCGTTTACTAATGCCAGTACGTACACGCCTATGATGACATGCTCCCAGTAATCAATACAGTTCTCGGAGCTTGCAATTAAGACTTGCTGGCCAGTCCCGCCCAATCTGCGTAACATTCTCCCTCTCCGAGACGCACCTCCTTTTCATTATGGAACCATACTGTAATTTTTTCCCTTCTGTGATTTTCTCGGTATTGGATTTGATGAAAGTACACGTTTGGGCCAATGCTCGATTTTCGTACCTCTGTAGTCATGCTCCCAAAATCAACTGACATTGCCCAGGAACTCTGTAAATGCTTCATTCATTACTAATAAGCTTCATTAAGTTGACTGCTATGAGTAACAGGGTTGTCAAATCTGATGTGACTCAAAATTGTTAACATTGTCAGCTTTCTGTGTCCTTTCTGCTTTATCCAGTCTGTAGGCATGGTGAAATGTCAACTTATAATATTGTTTGTCGGGGCATATATCAAATCGAAAATACTTCGCTCTCAGGTAGCATTGATACACACTTTTATCTTAAAAAAACTTGATGTTGTGATGAATTCCCAAGACATGCGGGTGTTAGGTTCCAGAGCTTATTCGGATCTATTTTGCTTAACAATAATTGAGTGCTTCTGGGTATATACTAGTTTAGTACAATGGAGGCTTATCCAGAGCCAAAGTCAGACCACACCCACCGTCACAACATCTGTAAACATTTACTTAAATAGATGGCCTGAGACATAATTATGGAAATGTCAAAAAGTGCAATCTTGACTAAATTTTTATTCACAAAATGAAGTCCTGTTCCATTAAGTATTATCTCATAACCTGTCCAAATGCCAAATAGCCTCGATTTTGCTGAGTCAATCCAACATCTATACATGCTTACCGACCATTCCCATCAACGCCTTGTAAGATTGATTTTTGGGTGGCACTGGTTTAATGCTTTTCTGGGGTCCGTGATTTTTATTCTCCGATAGAAAACCGAGAATAGACACGTTATGGAAGTGCTTAGAATGGAAACAGGACTATTCGGCTTGCCTTTCATTCTAAGGAGCGATTAGATTAGGATTGAAGTTCTTGAGCCAAGGAATTGCAACGGACAAGCTACTCGAGTATCTTGGAGTGAAATTTCACTCAAGAAAACAAATTGTTTGTGAAGTTAGAGACTTTTGCCTCTCGTGGCCGTCAAAGCGGAAAGCAACACTCTGGGAATCTCAAATGGCAGACATATCAGGGATTTAATCACTGGAAGTATGCTTTTGACTTTCAATAGAAAATTGTAGGACTAGTAGACGGATATTTTGGAAGCAAAGCTGTGATTATCTCAAATATCAATCATCATTACAACAACAAAGGTTCCGACGAGGGAAATACGACAATCGACAACGAAAATTCCTCATAGAGATAAATTTTCCCAATTCGAAAAAACCGATATTCAATTCATCTGCCAAGAACTAAAATCTTGACATCATAGCAACCAGCCCCCAACATTAACATAAGCACATAAATTTCATCAAGAAGCAAGAATTGAACTCCAAATCTGAACGCTTGAATACTTCACTTGCGCGGTACCCGGTTAAAAGCTGACGATATGTACCCAAATGTCCTCTTGCTGCAGATGTGATTGCAATGTTATGCAGTTTGTAATCGCCAGGAATCACAAACTTGAGCACAAGGAAGGTGCTAGAAACATGCGGTACTACCTCCTACCTCTGATGTCAAGAAAAAGCCGAACTCCTTTTCTATTCAAAATTTCTCGAGAATTTGAGCTGGTGTCACTTCCTACCCCAATTTTTCGTACTCTTAACATAATTATTCACTCCTAAATTAGGAATGGAAGTAAGAGGTATAAATACCCGGATGCAAACAACGATATGTTTTTCTTCTTTGGCATCTCTCGAAAAGCCTTCGTCTGAGAATTAGGCTTCTTGTGGGCGAGTCTGTGAAGAAGACCGTGTAACTTTACTCTTATTGATGGCAGCGGGCGGTAGATATTGACAGACTAAATTTTCAATATTTGAAGCAATACACTTTTGAGAAACTTGAAACGTAAAGTCCCTTGACGAGAATAATCATTGAGGTAAGTTCCGTCCAGCGACAGTCCAGAAAATTGACGACGACAATTTCTCCGACCTACAAGTGCGATACTCGAAGAGGATCCAACATGTCTCGACTATATCGAGAGATACTACATCGACATCACGACGTGCGCCCCATCCCATATCTCCACATCAATCTCGTCGTGACACAAGTGGTATAATGGACGTTGGCTGTATTGTCAGTGGTTGATTCTTAAATTTCGAGGCAGCCTCCTGATATTTATACCTTTCTAGAACAACCTCTTTCCGAAAGTGAAGTTGCACATGCCAAATCCTATTGCCTTCCACTTCATCACGAAAGACAAAATCGTAATTCGTTCAATTGTGCTTTGAGGAGTGACATGACATAATTTTTCATTTTACACTCAAATTTCAATTTCTTGTAAAGATCAAACTTGAACTCCAAAACCGAACTCAAAACCCTCTCTTCACAACTTGGGAGTATAAATACCGCGTCCTATACTAGAAATTTGGAATACAAGATTCAAAGTACCTATCCAAGGCCCTCCACAAGTGCCATGCTGGGCATCTCAGCGAGTATCAGTTTCTAAAGAGGACAGCTGGGTAAGGGTGTGAAAGGGCGAAAGCAAGGGTTGTATAATCCTAGTAATTAGAATGGACATATGTTAGATATCAGCGTGCGGAAAGGATGCTTGACGAACGCTAATATTGATAATAGGATTTGCTGACGACAGTTGGATTTGCCGACGACGATTGGAAGTCTTGACAACTATAGAACCTTTGGGTATAAAAGACAGATATAAGGAGATTAAATACGAGCAACATTTTCGATAGCGAGAATATATGCCCATTCCACACTGGTAGAATGGTGCCTTGCAAACCACAAAAGATCCATCAGAGAGCAGCCCAACGCCATAAAGGCTACTAGATCCTCGCTCTCATTTGGTATCGACAGTAAAGTGTAAGGAATGAGGGGATTTATACTTTTCGGAGATGTGGAAGATGAGAAGTGAATGGATCCATCCAAGAGAGAATGCGGCAGCGAGTTTATGAATTTAGTTATTATTAAATGCTACCAAAAGCCTCTCCAAAAACCCGCTGAAGTGCCATCGTCAAAATAGGAAATCAAACCCCCAAACCTCTAAACAACACCCACCACCCCCCTTACCCCCCTCAAACTCCCCCTCATACTCCCTCTCCTCTCCCTCCTCTCCCTATCCTCTTCCTCCCTAACACCAACCCCCCTCTCGTCAGGCAACCTCACAGCTCTATCCAGCGCAACCGGCAATCCTCTATGCCTCCCCCTCAACATAACAGCACAAAGCACAACCTTACTCGCCTTCTTCCAGCCCCCACTAAACGAGTAAGCCTGATCCGGTAACCCGGTACTAATACCCACACAGCCATATCCGCTTACAACTTCGAACGCGATATTGAATACCGAGTATGTAACCGGATCGCGTTCGAAGTTTGATACTTCGATGCAGGTTATGATTAATATGGCGAGAATAAGCCACCAGAGATCGTGTGCGAGTTGGCCGCGGATCTGTTGGCGTACAAATTGTGTGCCGGTGGTTGTGCGCGAAGGTTTGGAAGAGGCGGATGTAGCGCCTAAACCTTCCATGGTGATGGTGAGTGTTCGACGGAGCTTTCCTGCCAAGGTGCCGAGTTTGGGTCCTTGGTCTGTGGGGGTGGCGTCGTCGTCGGAATCGGAGGATGAGGAAGAGTCGTCGGCGTAGATTCCTAGACTTCGTTCTTCGTAGACGTTGGAGTGGCGCATGGTTATTACTACTGGGTAGACTGGGTATTGTTAGTATTGCAATTTGGAAAATGGATGTTCATATTGGGATGGCGGGATGGAAAGCATACCGGATATGTACATCATAATCACGTAAAGCATTTGTAATCCAATTCTTAGATTCGGAATGGAGATGATGTAGAATCCACCAGATCGTACAGCCAAGGCTTGAAAGAGACCATCAAGAACACGGAAATGTTGAGGGATTTTCTCTACGGCTTGATTGCCTATGTTCAGCAATTCGAAGGCCGCCCAATCGATGCCGTTTAGAAGCACGACAGTAAAGAGAAGCCATAATGTAGGCGCTGCTGGGAAGAGATTCGTATAAACTCTGCGTGGGTAGCGAAGAACAAAACGAAGGGTTGCTTTGTGATCGGAGTAGTCTGCTGGAGAAGGAAAGATGAGAGTGATGAGCTTAAGCATAGACCAGAGAATTAGTCGGAGAAAGAGGGGGTATCTGTTGATATCAGCAATGGTATTGTGAAGACTTGAGATGGCATACGCTGTGTTTCCCGCGAGAATCAAGAGACCCATTGTGATGAGCGGATACACATTACTTTGGAATGGAATCTAGAAAGTCAGTGTGAGCTCCAAACACAACCGGCCCGACAAACTCACCATATTCGCATCCAATAAACTCATTCCCGAGTTGTTAAACGCGCTAACACCATTAAAAACACCCAGCCACCTACAAATTAGCCATAACTTCTCGGAAAAACAGATAACACCCACCAAGGATTGATTCCATTCGCCTCTGTCAACTCCCTTTTATTATTCGCCATGTAAGCACCCAATCCCAGACATCCAAGTAATTGCCAAAGCACAAAATAGCATGGCACAACCCAGGCCAGTAATGAAATAGCTCTGTACTCCACTCCACCAAGATGATCTCTCTCTGCTCTACTCAAGCCATAAAATTGAGCATTTCGACCCGTAGTATGTCGAGTCAAGTAATGAGGGTACTGACTATGATCCAAATCATCCGGCTTTCCTCGATGCGTAAGGCCAGATGTGTATGGTCGTTGATATGCAGTTGTATTTGGCCGTGCACCTACCCCGACGAAATTCAATACGCGATGGGGTTCCTTGGTGTTTGTGGAAGATGCAAATTGCATGACCGAGATATGATCAGAGTCGCTGCCTCGTCTATTTCTTGGCACAACGACTTCATCGTGGTATTCGTTCTCCTGGGAGAGAGCTCGTGATGTTTCAGCTGTTTCCTCCGCACCATCCACATTCGTTCCCGTCTCCGGCGTGTCTTTTCTTCGGTCTTTTGACTGTTCACCTGTAGGTTCATGCGTGCCGGCATTCTCCTTCTCAGGCAATTCATCTTCTCCTCTCGTACTCCTGAGTCTTTCGAGAACCGGCATATCCATTGCGCTTCCTCGAGCTCGGCCTCGACTGCGACTACGACTCTGACTTCGATTTTGTTTACGTAGTTCTTTTTGTCGACGGACGATACTTTCAAATCTTTGCTCGAACGCTCGTTTTCGAGTAAAAACTGTGCCGACGGAGACGAAAATCGAGCTGCCCATGACCTGGCAGAGTCAGTATTTTCTGTATTATTCGCTCCTACTTTGCAACGCTGCCGCCTCTCGTCCAGCATCTTCATGTCTTCTCGGGACTCCTCCCGCTCCCTGCACGAATGCCGAAGGCGTCTACTGAGCAGGCTTATACCCAAAGTCTGATCTTTGCAGCTCACCATGCCGTGGTTCCGAGAGGTGTCCGAATGCTGCCTCCTCCAAATTCTCACTTCGCGTCGCCCCAAACTTACTTCTCCGAAATGTGATACAACGAAAGAGCAACTTACAATCAAGAACCATAGTATAACCTGTTGAGCCGTAGTCATCTGACTCAAATTTACAGTATTCAATCCTATGATCAGCATCAGCAAACTCTTCTCCGCCCAAACGCTTGAAACCTGCAATTCTCATTTCCTCTTTTCCATTTCATTTGCCATCTTTGCCATCTTCTCCATTCCAATCCTCCAATCGTCAGATTCAACAGAAAGGAATAAACTCACCAGCTTCCGTCATAGCACTAACAACCAAGAAAAGCGCATCCGTATACTCGATACTACCTTTCGGATCTATAGTCCAGTTATCAGCAATCATTCCTCGCACTCTTTAACCATCTCCTCCTCCTCATTATAAGGAACCCTCCACGATCGTCTCTCCCCTCCCTCTTCCCAACCCCCTTCTCAAAACCAAATCTCATCCTGACCCAACACTTCATTCTCTACCCTTAAATAACAAGCCCACTCCAACACCAAAACAATATGTCAAAAAGAGAGGCAAAACTCACTACTACACCCCCAAAACACCAAACTTGCCACCCCACAAACCCCAAAGAAATACGCATAATGCACCGTAATGAAATTCCACTGCGGTAGTCTCGCTCTCACTTTCACCACCCATCTATTCTCTTTTACCGTTCCGACAACAAGACGAATATGCGAGGAGAAGTGAGAGAGTGTTGTTTTGAGGTTGAGAGATTTGGTAGCTTTGCTAGGTTTGTCCTTCAAGTCCGAGGACTGATTTGTCTGTTCTGGAGACATTTTGAGGGTTTTGGTGTCCTCTCTGAGATTCTTTTTGGAGTATTCGTATCCCTGTTTTCAGATCTGGAGGGTCGGTCGTTTCTCAGCTCTTTTCCCACATCTCTCAACCCTTTGATCTTGTTCCTTTCCTTGAATTTCGGCGTCGAATCGTTTTTCACTCCAATTCCCAATTCACCGTTCCTCCTCACCTCAGTCTCAATTTCACCTGACCTCAGCTGGATCCAAACTCCCTAATTGGCGTGACCGCGAAAAGATATTTCTCCCTCAAATCCAATAGCAGGAAGCTCAAAACCTCGGTTCCAGTAAGTAGCAAGCCCGAATTCGATTCGAATATCTCCCTTCACCGTCCTTTCTCTCTCCCTAAACTCAAAATTCAAACCCTTCAACGCGCCCCACACTCAATTCACCCGAAGAATACCCCCTAACAGCCAAGCAAAAATCTACCTTAATTCTCTAGCAAGAAGAGAAATAAACATGATGAGCGCATCACAGATTAGTGCGTAGCCTGAGAGAAGGGACGGATGGAGGTGTTGTCGCGTGTGGGAAATTGGAATGAATGATAGAGGTGGTGTTGTTCTGTCTCAGCCACGGGGTGGAGTGGCTGTGTGAGGCGCAGAGTTGTGTGCGATGGAATGGTCAAATGCCGAGTATGTACCGCTGGAGCCTGAGGAGCTAGTTGTGTTCTGGAAAGCAAATGGAAGAGTGCGTGGAATTTGAGTCAGTTCCAGATAGCTTTAAATAATGTCTCAATCTCATATTCAAGTCTCATAAATCATAATCATCAGCAGAAAAATATAGTCAAAGCCAACTTGCTCTTCATTCATCTATCTATCAATTCATCTCTCATCCAACCAATCCATATCATCACTCGTCCCATCCCATCCCATCTCATCTCCATGATACATCATCCCTCCATGCAATGCCACAAGACTAGCTGTAAAATAAAAAAAGGTAAAAAGCATGGGTCATATGAACCCCTTATGCCAAACGCCGCTGTATACCCGTCTCGGATCCCACCGAGACACAGCTTATATCCAATCCCTTCACCAAAGTCATCTTTGACAAATAAAATTATGATATCTCCATGTACGCCAATGACAAAGTAAATTTCCCAATGAATGCAACCGCGTAATGCTTATAGCGTACAGGCCTTGAAGGCAGATATTTGTAACGAATGTCGAGGGTATTAGACAGAATTTTCGACTTTGTATCATATGTATCGTTGATATTGAGCTATGCTCGACGCTGGTTGGCGTGGCGAGGATGTGATGCCGTATTATGCTCGAGGTAAACCTGAAGTCAGGAATTACAATCCCTTCACACACCACGTTGTGATGGATCTCTTGGTGGTTGACGACGACCATTCTCTCCTCTAGCATTAACCCATTCCTGTGCACCACTTTGTCTACCAGCAGGTTGCTCTGCAGGCAATTTTTGATCCTCTGGTGTTCGTGGCCGAGTATTCATCATTGATGGCTCTCCGGGTCGTAAATTGGAAACAACAGATTGAGCGATCGATGCAACGACATATCCTCTCAACTCTTTATCTTCTCGAGTATCCTCCTTCTCAAGTCTAAATCGTTCATCCTTTGGCATATTGGAACGTCGAAGGTTACGAATCTCATTCTGGATGTAAAGCATCACCTCTTCCGGACATCGATTACGCTCGAGAGCGTGCTCAGTCTTGCGAACATAACGTCGTGTGACATCCGTCGCACCGTCAATGGAAAAGGCGACACAATATGACATCTTCTTTCCCCAACCTTCGGCGTATAACCTCGGATTATCCCAAGCTTCTTCGCAAGCGTCGACGTGAATCCATCGTTTTTGCATCT
Organism: Filosporella fistucella; assembly: GCA_030077755.1. Classification (NCBI taxonomy): domain Eukaryota; kingdom Fungi; phylum Ascomycota; class Leotiomycetes; order Helotiales; genus Filosporella; species Filosporella fistucella. Next base: position 91,249 of record JAQJZZ010000001.1, read on the forward strand.
CAGAGTAGACCTCCGTCCAGACATGATCTTCTGCATTCCATACCCATCTCACACGTCCTCCTACTGCTCGGCACAACATACTGAATACATTGGCCCATTCCCCACATCGACCTTTTCGAGTTTGTAATAACCTCCAAACATCACCATATCGTGGGAATCTCTCGTAAGCTCCACAATCGCCTGCTGAACATCGATAAAGCTCGACTCTCAATGCTCCGTATGCTGACTCGTCGGGTGTTGGAGGTGTCATTCCTTGTGCGATGGTTGGTGAAAGACACACTGAACATGGTGGATTATTGACCCATGAAAAGAACGTGCGTTTGAACCACCTGTTAAAGTCAGAGAAGCCCAATTAATGGATCAGGGAACATACCTCAATAATGCGCGAATGACACAATCTTGATATCCCCATTCAGGCTTCCTTCCATCTCCCATACTCTCGGCTTGTGCTTGCAGGACTTGACTCTCCTCTTCTGCTTCTCCATAGATTCTATCGAGAGGAATGACCTGTAGCGCTTCATCTAATAGACCCGGGTTCTCGTACTTGGTTGGTGTTAATGACAAAGAGATGAGTAGATTCCTAAACTTCTGCGACTGGGCATCCGCCGGCGCTGTTGGGATCTTGGGTAGATTTCGTAACGACGCATAAGAAGGAGGGGTTGCGCTGAATTGTCCACTTGACGTTGATGGTCTGTATCCAGGTGATTGTGGTGGGTTGGACGAAGATGAAGCTCGAAGATTATTCGACGACGACCTTTCCCTCGGCGATGGTGATGATGTCCTTGATCGATCCAAATCATTCAGTCTCTTCGTCCTTAATAAACCTTCAAACTGTACTCTCAAATCCTTGGCCCATTGCTCATCATATTCCCCTCTTTGTTGCGACCCGTATCCCGAAGAGTCGGCCATTTCGTACTCGAGGACGATGTTCAGGTGTAAATCTGCCAGTCCAGTATCCAGATCTTCCTCCTCTAATTGTTGCTGGATGATATACGTCTTGTCGTTCTTACTCCACGGTGGAGCGCCTTGATGAAGAGGTTGAAGGAGAGGAGAGAGCGAGAGAGGGATTGAACGAGTGTGATGTTCTCTCAGGCACTGGCACAGCCCAGTCCGCGCAATCGCCACTGTTCGCTTAGTGTTTTAGGCTAGTCGCAAGGCACCCAGAATAGAACTGTGAGTCGATGAGGGGAAGCTGAGGAGGTTTTGTAGAATTAAATCGACGTTAATTTGAGATGTCAATAATGATGAGGATAGAAGGATTATAGATGTGAAAATGAAGTGTATGTGTAGGTGTAGGTGTAAAGGTGGGTGATGAAGTTGAGGCGACGACGATGTACGAGTACGTCTTGGTCTTGGGTCGTTCCCGGGTGCGAGTGGCAGAGGGTTGCGTGGTTGTGTTTCTCGGATTGGGGATTAGGTGGAAGGACTGAACCGGAAGTGGATTAGATCCGTAGACATTTAGATTGGGAGTGAAGATGGATCTGAGAGTAGGTATGTGTGTGGAGATGTGTATGTGTCTGTGTATAGAACTGACTACCTCGCGGAGTAAATTTACCTAAATTGCTCTAATTCTGATTCAATTCACATCCCGATGGCAACCAGACGCGTGGGCACCACCAGATAGTGCAAGGAGGCAGAAGGGGAGACAAGGACATGCACCAGGACTGACCATGAGGGTGAGAGTGGAAAGAGAGGAAGAGGACGCCTGGACGGGAAGGATGTGGGGCAGAAAGCATCATTGGAGAGTCGTGGTTGGTCAACTGTCCTTCCACAGCATCTCCAGGCGAGGGCGTGATTGGATGGGTTTTGAAGGCCCTTGATGTTGGCGTAAAGCTGACGCGGACATTTTCAATTACTTGCAGTGGCCTGAAGATGAGGGGCTATCTGCCTGAGGATTACATTTATAATTATGGATCCAAATAGATTTGAAGTGCGCAATCGTCCATGGAAAAATATGTCGGTATGAAGGACTGAGTTTTTGAATACGTAGCAGCCAATGGCAGATGAGGATTTGATGAGTAAGTATCGCTTCCGTATGGCTATGAGATGGTAGTCGGACTATGGTCTCCGTTCAATAGCCTCATATTACTGATAAACTTTCAATTGACAAGCCAAGTCTTGCTATCAACTCCACCTCCCCATCAAAATCAGTGGATCCCGGTCAAAATCCGACACGGTAAAGTCGATGATTTTCATAGATATCGCTCGTCTCGTTCTTATTCTCTCTTGAGCTTTCATACGAAGCTCATACGAACGTCAATCTGACTGTCAATCATTCAAGTCGTCGTAGTTGATAACATCATAATCTACATACCCTTTTGATGTCGTCTGCTGTGGATATCAAAATCATATCAATTCTTGGCAATCATCACTCATACCTCATTCCAAATCTTCCTTCCCTTCCAGCATCCACCTAGTATCTATCCTACAAAGCTCCCCTCACCAAACTCTCCTCACGAATTCTCCGTCCAAACCCAATGTTCTCCCCCCAATCACGAAATCAGATGAAACAAAATCTACCTTTCCATAATACACTTTGTTTAAACACCAGCATAGCCAGGACCAAGAGATCCCAGATAGCTGTCACAGATAGCTCACCGTTTCCTTAGCGAAAACCTTTTTCTGCCCCCTCCACGAATATTAAACTTTCATCTCTAACTAGAAACGAATTAAAACACGTTTGGTAAACTGGGGTAAATTTTTGATAACAAAACTAAATATTTCTCTAACTGTCCAGGTTTGGGGCGCAGAGAGCCTCCTCATAGTGGAGAATGGTACAACATACCAAGAGGAAAAAAGATGATGAGGCTGCGGAGATCTGGCTGTCTGATCTCTCGGATATTGGAACGCCCGGTTAGGGGATTATGCGCCGAGAAGGGAGTTTGTGGATGGGGAGGGAAGTATCATTGTGTTGGGTTTGAAGTGCCTCGACAGAGATTCCGATATATTTTACAATTATTTCTTCTTTCTTTCCTTTCATTTCGCCAGATATCCAATCTCTTCATCTCTTCCGACTCGTATCAAATACATTCTTCTCTCCTATTTCTTCTCACCGAGTCTCCAACTTCCCAACTCTCAAATCCCAAACCCGCACCTCTTTCCAAGGACGCGTACGTCAAGTCTTGGCACTCGAAGCTTGCGTGGCTCTCGCTTGTACCACCTCCGTCGATCAAACTGATCCCTAACCCTGGCCACTTCTATCCCTTGCTATATTAGTCATCATTTCCACCTCACACCCGCTCTGTCGTATTGAGCAGCAGGAGAAGCCAAGACACAGTCACAGTATCAGAATTAAAGTAAGCGAAGGAGAGTATCAAACAAGATAAAGCTTGATTTTTAGGAGGAAAACTTTGTATTTCTTTAAAGGTTGTGGTTTTTATTAAGGTGAGCGGGATGAAGTTTGTATAAGTGAAACTAGGATTACGAGGGATAAGTATTCGAATTTGTTTCTCGAAGAAGGATTTCAGGGCGAAAATTTGTTCTATAGTATTAAAATGCAAATCTTTGAACACAGATATCTGACTAGGTCCTAGGACCAAATATACAAGCATTCCAACTATATTCACACAATCTCATTTTCCTCATTACCAATTCCAGACTTTACACTATCCTTCCCAAACCACCAAAATAAAACACAAAATCACATCTCACCTCAAAAATACCCGGCCCATCGGCCCCGAACCTCCAACTCCTCCCTCACCCCGACCGGTCAAAAAAGTAACCCCATCCAACCCAAATCTCCGACCCCATATCTAGTCCACTCATAAGATTACTTACCCCACCTAGCGGAGCCTCAACGCGTCCTTTACCTCACCTTACCCGTCCACATTCGCATCGAACTGTCCCTCATGATGAGTTTTTTGCTGTGTTTCGATCGCGACGTCGATTTTGACGTGAGAGGAGAATGGGGGAATGGTTGCCGAGAAAGAAATGGTACAGTATGGTGTGTTCGGGGTAGTTGGGCCGAGATTGCGATAATAATGGATGGTATGAGGAGATTTTCTGGTTTTTCGGGTCCGAGGGATGAATGTGGGATGGATTCGGAGTGCATGGCAGGGTGCGGCATATGCAAAGCTTCAAAGTTGAGGCTCTTCCTTCTTCTTCTCTTTCCCACCTTTCTGTGTTTGGTCAGGGATTTGATTTTTTTCATAGTTTATTTTATTTCTTGTAAGCCTTTAGACTTGGAGGACAGACTTGGAGAAATCTAAGTTCTTGTACAGAAATTCTTTCCCAATCAATTGTATCGTTATTTGTTTTAGGATCTTTCATTTACAATGCATGATTCCATGCCTTTAGAACTTTCCAAATACGGTCTGAAAATTTAAACTCCGTTTGAAAGAGCTAGCTATTGAAAAGAAAATGCATTTTGGCTGAGCTTTATTTCATATCTCGAATAATTTTCACGTTTCCGTTGGATAAGCTTATTCCCTAGTCATCTATCCCCGTTCTATTTCATGGTACATCGATTACTGTGTCTACAATAAATAACCCTTACTGCTGTCTCGGGTTCTCGTATTCTCTCGTCACACTCGTCCACGCAATCCAAATTACCTTTTCGCTCTTCTCTCTACCTGATTCACATCCATCTCTTATTTCATATTCTCACATCATTACGCACCCAAGAAACCCAATCTCGCAACAAATCCATCATCTCAATATCGTATAATTGCAGCCTACTATATCTTTCCAGGATATCCTAGTTATCTAGGTGACGAGATCGGAAAATAGGCACGTGGAATAGACGCGCGTTTCCGAGATTTTAGGTTGTTCTTCAAGTGAAGGAGGCAAGGGATAGGACTTGGCATTGCGCAATCTTTCTTATGTGAAGGATTGGAGGATGGAAAGATAAGCGCCTGGAATTACATGAAGAGAGACGGATGAGGGGGATGGGAGGATTGGGGTTTGTGGAGTGTTGGGTCATGTGATTTTATAGAAATTTTCTAGGATATTCCGTTGTCAAGAGATAAATCGATAAGTTAAAGTCTTGAACCAAAAATTCCTTGACTATTCTATCCGTGTAGGGTTCCAAATATCCCATCATTTCTAAACCTCTCTCCAGCAAAATGAAAAATATATAGGAAAAGGAATCAAACCTGAAATCATGTGCCTCTTTCGCCCTCTCGAAGCCGAGACGCGCGTCTACTTACAGCAGCCTCTCCTCTTTCCATGGGAAAAAGCTTATTCACATCAACTCTTTCAATCATAAACCAGATGTCCATGATCCTATCTCTTACGAATCTGATTCAAAAATCTAGTGACCTAAAATTCCATCCTCTCACGCCCCAATTAGGAAATGAATAAAATTTTCACCATCAACCCTATCGCCACTCAAGCGGTAAGCCCATCCTTCATTCTAGGCCACAGTATTAAAGACGTAAGTACAAGACGCGCGTATTTGCCCGATTCACCGAGTTCTGTAGCCGTTGCTTTTAAGTTTTGCCATGCTGGACTTTTCACGTCAGGATATTAGGATGAATGAAATACGAGGATAGAGGGGATTGAGTGGGGATTAGTGATATATTTGTAAAGTAGAATGAAATGAAGGCGATTGGGTTGTTCGTATGGGGTTGTGAATGGTTGATTGAGTAGAGAGGTTGTGATATTGAGAAGTGTTCTTGGTGAGGTAGGAAAGTAGCGTGTGAGAGAAGTGGAATTAGTAATGCAGCAAGAGAGGATTGGAAGCTCATTTGTCTAATTGAAATGACTGCCATCTATTCACAGCCATAATTCGGGAACGGAGTATTTGGGACATCGCGTTGGGGTCGCCATGCACTCGCTGTCTCGCGTCGAATTTTGATTCGCGAATCGCCTCACCAACCACTACACGTATAGAGAAGGATACAACATACCCTCTTCAAGAGTAGATCAAGAACTAAACATACTGTGATGAGTACAACTACACGTAATCTCAAAAAGCGGGCAAAATGCAACGGTGACATACATCCAAATCTAGAACTCTGCAGTGACACTCCCGAAGGTCTAGATTCTTGGCATGCAGAAATTGCAATACAGTGAAGCTATCGGAGGCTTGCATGAATTATGTTCGGGTGTGTAGGACAAAATGTACGACTGCATAGACAGAACATGATTACGTAGACTGTGGTACAATGCGGGATTGGTGGTATTCGGTGAGGTAACATTGGAATTGATGTTGTGATTGTGGTTGAGAGATGGGTTGGGAAGGACCAAAATTTCTCTCTTGGAACAATGGCATAAAAAGAGTCGAGAACTGTTTGCTAGTTGATACGTTGAGATATATAGCTGCATCAACCGAGACATCTATTTATACTCTCATATTTTTGATGTTCAAACGAAATTTCTGGGATGGGGTGCGATGTGGTTACAAGATAGAGCTAGGAAGCAAAGCGAACGAGAAGAGAACAGAGGAAAATCATTGCCAATCGCTAGATTGCAGCTGATTCCCCCCAATGTTGACAATGAGGAAACGCATCGGAAGGAGTGACACAAAGTGACCGAGAAATTTTGGACGTATTCAATTCATCCATCAGACATTTTCATAGCCACCAACCTCACAACTCCATTCGGTATCATTTTCTACACGCCTTCTTCATAGTCCCATAACATCCCTCTCCCTCCATTCCTGCTCGCCATAAAACCTCGGTCCTAAATCAGCCTCCCAAATAGGCCTCTCCACGATTGCAACTTCAGGTCCATCTGCACCCTCATCTCCCACAACCACAACCCCCATGATAGGCCTATACTTGAATGTATGCCAGAAATGTGGATTCGTCTCTTCCTCTCCTTCCTCTTCTCTCGTCTCACTCTTGCGTAGTCTATCTAATGAGAATTCATCTTCATCGATATCCATAGCATCGTTATCCTTGACCAGATCTTCATCTTCTTCCATTTCATCATTGATGATTTTCTTCATCTTACGAGAAATGCCTGTGCTGAGGATTTCATCTGGTACATTACCTCCTGCTCCGGATGGGTGTTCTTTCCTCTGCCTCTTGCGTTTGCGACCTTCTTCCAACACCTCTTCGACAGGAACTGGCAGATCTCTCGAGAGGTCAAACATCCAGACCCAATTTACACTATATACCCATAGTCTTTCTCTACCATTACTGACATCCCATACTGCGCCTCTGACTTGCTCCAATGCTTTCTTGAATTCTTCTGGAAAAGATGAGGTAGGGTTTCGTCGAGACCAGGGAGTCAGACCCCCTTTTAGAACATCAAACTCAAATACCTCACTTGTGGCTGTTACGACAAGTAACCGATGATCACCCTCTGGAATATCTGTCGGGATTGGATTCGGTGTCCTACGAGTAGAAGGAGGAGTCACTCCATTGGTCAAGCTCAACTTCGGAGTAACGGGTCGGAAAGAAAGTAGGACAGGACAAGAAGGTAGCTTTGGCAGTAAAGACGCAGAAGGATTGCGTGTCCAATGCTGACCAAATATCAAAGTTGGCGTTTTCTCCTCCTCCTCTTCTGAATCTGACTCTGATTCTGATGACGCGTCTGAATCAGAAGATACTCCAGCTGCGAGATCTTCGGTTCCAGATAACATGAACGTATCAATGTAACCTGCCAAATCACTTACAGCCAGGACCCTGCTGTCTGACGAAAAGGCTATTTGTGTGATTGTTCTATCGTAAGTGCCAAGTCCACCTAAGAGAACGAGTTTTTCAATTTTGCGGTCTAGGCGGGATAATTTGAAAGCTTGGGGTAGTATTTCGGGTGACGTGGAATAGTTGCCTGAAATGCGTGCGAGAGTGAGATGACTGTCGGGACGAACTATGCAAAGCCATTTTCCATCTGGCGAAAACTGAATCAAGCGTGCCCCGGAGAACGTTTCTGGGACTTTGACTTTGGAAATTCTGAGACCATCCCCCTCCTCTGCTCTCCTCGAGCGAAGTTGGAAGATTTTGATATCGGTTGCAGTTGAAACAGCAAGTAAACTACCGTCAGAGCTCAGACTGGCAGATGTGATATTTGATTCTCCTTTGACCAGAATCTTTGCCACCAACTTCCGTCCCTTCACAGCAGACTCATCATCGCTATCATCATTGTTTCCTTTCTGTTGCTTTGGGAGTCTCCAGATATGTACTTCTCGATCCCACCAACTCATCATCAATCTCTTTCTCGGCGCGCTTCGAATCATGGGTTCTTGTGGTAGGAATGGCAATGACCGTTGGTTTTCGAATCCGAATTGTCCCAACGGAACGACGATGGGAGATGCATCAGGACCTGATGAATTAGCTTTATTCACCGAGATACGGATTTCACGTACCTCCAGAAACCACAACACTTATTCCATTCCCTTCAAAACTGGCCATCGTCTTGACATCGTGTGTATGAAACCTCCTGTGTGCAACTTCTGCCCACCTTGGCTTTCCTCTCCCAACAGGCTTGTATGTGACTGTCCTCCTGTCCATACCGCCACTAAATATCGAAGTGCCATCACTGTTTGTTGCCAAACTGAGAACATCTTGCTTATGCGATTTGATCCTTTGCGAAAGTGTGTATGTATTCCCATCCCAGATCTTGACTTCACCAGTAGAGTCTCCAGAAACAATTGTGCCATCTTTCAAAACCTTCACAGACCACATAATTATCTCCTTTGGCCCTCCTTTTGGTCCAGATCCAGCAGTCATATTTCTCAATAGTGCCCCGCTCCGTATGTCGAATATGCGAATCGTGCTGTCCGTACATCCTGCCACCACAATATTGCGATCCTGAAATGTGACACTGATAATTTTTGCTTTCTTCGACGAAGGTCGCACAAGAAGTCGTTGTATCTGAAGCTCATCGTCTTTCGTAGAATATAGCACCAGCGCTCCATCTGTGCAACCTGCGATCAGACTCTGTCCGGGCCATGGGCCTGAGGCATTGTCTTCAGCTGGCGCAAGAGCTGGCTGAGCAGCAATACACCAAATCTCTCCATGATTCCCACTTGCGTTCCTCAAAGGTCTGCCAGTTGCAAGATCCCATTCAGTGACAGTAGTTGTGTACCCAATGCTGAAAAGCCTCGATTTCCCAATTATTGTTCTGCTATTGACCTCCTCATTTGGATCTTGGGTCCATACGAGCCCATCAATACTGCGATCCTTTCCTCCCCGGATAATTGTCTCTTGAAGCCATGATCCTCTCAATGGGTTCCAAATTTCAATATCGCCATTTGCACGTCCTATTGCAAGTCGAGGAGGAGCCGTTTTCTGACCTTTAGAGATATAGGTGTGAGAGAATGCAAGAGCATTTATTGTAGAAGGTGGGTAAGGAACGAAACGGCAGCGGTGGATATCCATGATGCTGATGTAGGAGCTCTTCGATTCCGTAAAAAAAGTTTATGAAGTTTTCGATAAATTCACGATTAGAGCTGGTCCGTGCGGTGATAGAGTTAGACCAGCCTTTGATGGGGTTGGTTTTCTAAGAGAGAATACCGTGGGGTGGGACTAGATATCGACGCTAATTTCTAGACACACCCTATCGTCAAATCTTAGACATTACCGTGGATTCAACCCCGCAGACGTAACCCAGAGCTCTATTTATTTTCATTTTTGAAGCCTTTCTCGGAGTCGAGGTAGCACTGGTGTTGATCATACATGATAACAGATAACTGATGAACGAAGTCGCTGCTATTGGTATGCCTCACATCTGCGATCTTCTGGTGGACACTTCGGCGTGTGCGGGTGAACCTGCATGCACAAACAGATCAAGTGATGCTGTGATCAATATATGAACTGCATTTGTCTTCATCTCCAACCGAGGGTGTCCTTTTATTAAAGGGCTCGATGTTTCAGTTATGCACCATGTGGAATGTTGTCCGCGTTTGCAAATTCTGCTGAATTTCGTCCTGCTCAAATATTTGGAATAACAGTGTCCAGAGCTAAGCTCACCCCGCAACGAACAATGGCGAAAGCTTGCTTCCTCTGGATCATGATTCTGTTTGGTATAATCATCTGTTGTCACTTTGCCCTACAGCTTTGACAAGTCTTAATTGAGACACAAAGTGCAGCAGAGACTATGGTCGACAAGCCAATTATTTTCAAAAATTTGATTGAATGAACTACGAATCAACTAAAGAAAGGAGCGCACTTCCAGCTTCATCGCTACCAACACGCGCAAGAAAAGCAAAACAAATCCTCCTCAGAAAACTACTTCAGTCCTCCATTCCGTCCTCTGTTTCTCTACCGCTGCGGCCAGACGATATCCAATCAGATCAAGGCACCACCGTGCTTCTGTCTCTGATGGGCCCTCAACTTCTCGAGACGACAGTATCCATTCCCACGATTGTTGGGACATCCAGGCCAAAAGCAATCCCATTTGATACCGAGATGAACAGACTGAATGTGACGTTCAAGGTCACTTGGTCGGGTGAATGTCTCCATACAGGATGAGCAATTGATCCTTTGAAGGATAGGGGTAGCTAGAGGTAGCAGCATCATATTGACCGGCATCTGAGGCTGCATCTTTTGTATAGGATCATGGTCCCAGATATTCTGTTGCATGGGTAAGAAGTTGTTCTCAGCAATGGTCTGGTGAACAGCTTGCGGGACCCCCAAGGTCATGTTTTGGCGCCAGTCGTATGGGTCGGTTTGGAACATTCCATTCGTCATCTTACCTTCCGTGTTGTCCATATAGGGTAGTGTTGAATCTGAGGCTTGTCCGTGGTGCGCAACAGATCCGACGTCCTCGAATGGCTGCAGATATGCGCCATAAATATGTTGTTGATTGTTTCGGGTGAGGTTGGAATGGTACCCCATGAAATTCATTGAGGTTTCAACGCCGTTGGCGACTTGAGCAGCCGCCTGAGCATACCAATACCCCTCATGAGTACGTCCATTCGAGACTTGAAAGTCAGTGGCCTCGCCCGCCACGACTCGCTGACTATTAATCGGCCCTTGAAGTACTGCCACAGCTCCCTGCACCCCAGACCTTCCTACAATGTGTATATCTCCGTCAAAGACAGGACCAGTCAATGGCACGTGGATGTCACGAGACTGCGCCTTACCACGAGCCGCACATTCAGATGATAACGAAGGCCTGGACTCTGCTTAGTAAAAAAAAAAAAGCCAAGACTCACCTGGCTGGGTCGCCAGAACGTGCCACATGATCCTGAAATCCATTGGCTGGCTGTTCCCGGAAGAATGAGGCGGACGGAGTCGGCGAGGGCAAGGACGAGGGCGAGGGCGAGGAGGGCGGAGGCATTTCGTTGCAGTGAAGTGCAAGGATGTGTGGTGCCTAATGATGTGTCGAGATATCAACTGCAGAAGTGGATTGAGCGTCTTAACAGGTGGATATTGGAGAGAAATGAGCCTGCAGAAGCGGTGCAAGGTGGTGAGGGAGAGCATGTCCTTTTCTAGTCGTCGTTTGATAAAGGACTCGCCTCATCCCGTCAGCATGCAGCCACATGAGTGCGCAGCGCCCTCTCTCCACAGCCTCGTGCCGTAGCGCAGCTATGGTGATGTAAGGCTGCTGTATCCAACAGGAATATCTCGCAATATCGACTTTGCTCCTCGTCGAACAGATCTAAAAGTACTTGAGACCCTCTTCCGTCAACCTAACTTTCATAGTATATCTATGAAAAAATCGACATGTTCAGGCTCTGCTAAACTGAAATGCGTTGGGCACGGAGCTGCCCAACAGCTGTACCATCTTCAATAGCATCATTTACTTGCACGTATGAGCGTGGAAAGGGTCCTTGTAACAAGGTGTTTTCCAGAAAGTGCGATTTACGGTGAGTGCCTTACACCTTGTTATGTTTTACGGGGAATTATGACAAACGTTTCTTCAAGACAGCACCAGAGAAATCATACAAAACCTTTCAAATGTCCAAAATGCAACAAAGGTTTTCCATCGCCCAAAGATCTCGAACGACACGATAGTTGTGTGCACAATAAGACAGTCAAATACTTCTGCCCTTATGAGTGGTGCAGAGACTCAATGAAACCTGCAGAGGAAGATTGGTTGGTCTACGGCTTTCCGAGGAAGGATCATTGGCAGAAGCATATGAAAAAGGAGCACTCGGCTTCGCGGGACGAAATACAAGCTGTGCCAAAATTGGGGATTCCGATGGCTACTTTGAAGGATGACAGCTGGGTTCCTGTTTCATCAAAGCCCTCAGACAACACACCCTAGTGACATGTGTCGAGCTATCCAAATACAAGTAAAAGTCCTACAAAAAGCCCAGTGTGTATTATCAACCAGTGCAGAATACCTGCAGCCATTTTAATCAACGCACAAGTCAAAAAGCTCAATATGGGAATGGAATGTTTCACGGATTGGACCGGAAGGGATTTAGGTTCACGCAATGCCTGTACATATGGAGGTAGTTGTTTTATGCAGAAAACAAACGATCAAATTGAAACCAGTTGGCACCACCTCCCGAGGAGCAGATTCCGTGATACTTCTTCGCTGGGTCACTGGATCTTAAAAATCGGCTTGGAGGCTGAGCGACTCTCCTGAAACCTGATAGCCACTAGCACCTTGGTCTGCCGGAATTTCCCTTATTCACTAACACGAAACTATAATTCACGCGGGGACAGTAAAGTGGAAATATCATTGGCCTTGTCCCATGGCGAAAAAGACCTGGCTGCTTGATGGCTTTCGGTAGCGATGGGAAAGTCCATGGAGCAACAAATTTTAAGACCGGCCATGTTCTCATACACGTATATATAGTGTTTTTCATCCTGTCTGACCCACAACGACCAGTTGGTCTCCTGTTAACACTATGAACAACTCTCTCGAGGGTGGTTCGCAGGGCATGCGCAGCCTCGCTGGCATCACTCCACTTTTTATTATCGGTCTCCTTTGCTTCTCAGCAAGAATCATTTCACGAGTCATTCCGAAATATCGGCTAAATGCATCCGACTATGTAAATGCATCTGCAGTGGTGGGTATTGGGATCTGTGGCCCGATTTAAGAACCGATAACTTTTCTGATAAGTAAAAATAGGTCGCAATCATTGTTGCATACTCGTTCTTCGTGGCAAGCCTCCTCGCCGGATTTGGACGTCACATACAGTTTCTCACGTTTGCAAATATCGTTAAGATATTGCAATCTTTATTCTTCGTGAAGCTTTTCGGCACCACTGGAGTGACGTTGGCTAGGCTTTCGATACCATTGCAACTGCTTCCGTTCAGCAGGGCGAAGGCATGGAAGGTAGCCCTTTGGAGTGTTGTCGCCTTAGAAACGGCTGGTGTTATTGGTTTTATTTTGTACTCCTTCTTACATGTCCATCCGATCTCAAAATATTGGGATGGGTCTGGTTTCTCCGGACAATTAGCAGCGACCTACACTTTCATTGGTAAGATCCTTGTGAGCAAGGGTATTTTGCCCCCCGAATGCAGTATTAATTGTTGACAGTGGTGTCCATTTTTGGTGATCTATTATGTTCGATCATGCCCTTGTTCCTTATATGGGATCTCAGCCGGAGCAAATTAGAACGCTGCCTTCTCTCGCTCCTTAGTGCACTGGGTCTCTTTGCCGCCATAGCAGCAATCACAACAATAGTTTTTTTGTCCAGGCTAAGATACTCTGCTGATGCATTGCGGGATAGCGTTCTGATATATACGGGGTGCTTAGTAGAGCAGACTACTCTTATAGTAGCCTCTTGCGCTCCGCTCTTGAAGGGACACGTTGAAAGAGCTCTCTCTCGACTCGGCTTCCCAGTATTTCATAATGTCCCAAGGGAATTAGGTGAATTTTCATCCGATGAAGTTTCACCTAAGTCTGGATAGCATATCACCCAGATATAGCACAGACGATACAACAGCACACTATAAGACCAGGGTGATGCCACCGTGTCCCAAAGCTCTATATTCACCTTTGGCGTATTACTATTATGCAAGACGGTCGAGATTGGTACAAGGTTTGATGTTCCTTCGACCGAAGACACCGTATTAATACAAGTAGAATACTTGGGGCGGAGTTACAGTTTGTCTTCAAGCGTTGGGTTCTTGGATAGACTAGGACAGCGCGAGCCTAAAAACCAAGTGTTAACTAACGTTATCCTTAGAAGAATACTAAGTCTCGGGATTAGGGCTTCTACAAGTGCTAGTAGTTCTATGAATAGTAGGTGTTCTTAGAATAAGGCTCTTGAGAATATAAGGAATAATTATTTATTTAACTTATTAATAATAAATATATAAATTTGAAATAATAGAAACTTAATGAATAATAAAGGATTTTTATATAAATTATAAGAGAAGTTAATTATTATAAAAGATTTAATTTTTAATACTTCTATTTTTATTAATAAAGTATTTGTAGATTTTATAGTCTATCGCTATGGGTGTGCACATGGTTAATATTTCGTCTCCAGCCATCGATTTCCAACTGGGTAGCGTCTTTCCCTCACCAACACTCCTTCTATCTTCACTCTGGGATGACCCTGCAGGCTCAACACGATGGGACCCGAAACATGAAGCTGTCGAATCGATTCCTCGAGTTTCGGCGAGGTCTGAGGAGCCTACCACAGCACGGAGAGAGATAAGGAGGTGGGCCTCTGTCGTCATCCATCCATACTGCCTCATTCTGCTTCTCCCTTTTCTAATCTCTTCGAGGGCAGATTATGTCTTCGATCAATGATCAGAACTCGAATACAAGCTTCATCTCCAATGGCGATTCCCACTCCAACCTCGAGATCGACATACCCCAAAACAGTCACAGCAGTGGCACCGCCTAACTCGCTTATTTCGCCCCAACACAACGTCAAAGGCCCAAGAATAGTGAATAACACCAGACATTAATTTGAGTTCAGATGACGGCAATTTTGGGACGACTGTGTGAGCGGTGTCCAGGCTAGGCTTCTTGTGTAGACGTAGCCAAGTTTTGAAATCTCATTATGCGTCCTCCCTCTCGCTATTCCTTTTTGCTCGTCACTTGTGCATGACCCTTCAAAAATCGAAGGATAAATATTTCCGATAATTCCTATCACTCGAATCTATTCTCGTAGCAATTTGATGAAATATCGAATTGTGAGAATATTCGCAAATAATCGAGTTCTAACATGCATCGGCTAAATTCCACAAGCAGTCAATAAGCTTTCGCTTTTTACTAGTGTTGATATTAAGGTTTTCGGAACCTTCCCTTCCCAATAGTACATGGTCATGAACCCAATCGCCCACCCTGCTAAGAATCTCTGTGGAGTTATACGCACGAAAAGTTAACAGAATAGGGCAAGATAAATTGTTATTGTCACCCTGCTACTTCACTCTTGAATAGATACTTTAAGCATGCTAACAGACTGGACTTTGAACTTCGATCTCACAGGATTGAATCTGCAAATCCGTACAAATGTGATTGTCGCCTCTTCCTCCGCCATATAGATCGTCGCTGATTATACAGGATTTCATGGCTTCACCCCGAATCATGCAGAGTCCGAGTCATCAACACCCATAGTGTCCAACGGCACATGTGTGTCTTTGATGACTATAGAGTCCAAGAAGCGTTACATTTTCTACCTGTCGTGATCGAAGCCACACCTCTGTACAACGTGAGCGCTACCCTATCTTGTTGCGTATCAATTGTCGCTGACTGGAAAGAATCTCAAGACCTCACCCTGACTTGGATGGTATCCAAGTCATCACTCCTTCCCGTCGAGCATGAATTTCCCAGCTTCCCTCCCAGACATAGAGGAAGAATCCAAAATGCATAAAGCAATAATTTCAAGAAGTTGTGTCTCCCAGAGTACGCCTTTGAGCTGATGTTGGCATTGGATAGAGGGTATATCTCTCTCGCAGAGACAATTTACACAGTGGAATTCACTGCCGATTCTTGGGTGGCACACTGGCAAGCTGTCAGGCGTGCCTGCTTAGTCTGATCTACCTATTGTACCTACCTATCTAGGCAGACCTCACACCTGGAGATACATCAACATCCACACTTGACACAGGCCGCAATTCATAGCCATCCAGCAAACTCTGCCACGACTTGTAACAGCACTGCACGTCTAATTCGGAATCCGGCGAGGGCTTCATAAAGCTATCGTCGGCCATCTAGATGTGAATCTCGATTTGTCTCATCAACACCCCGCCACAACCTAATCCCAATACCACTAGTCTGTGGTATATGGTCTGATTCGCCCCGATTATGATGGGCTTACTGGTACCAAGAGGACGTATATGCTTGTCCTTGAAAATATTGAAGTGTACAATACAGATCACGGAACTGGAAATGCGGCACTTTGGAAGACTGCAGATGAATTGGCAGCTAAGGTTGACTCAACATGTCCGCAATGTAGAAAACAGACCATAGAGGGAGGTATTTCAGATACGGACGAGCATCCAAGAAGATATTGTAATTGCTCCCATCAGTCCCAGAAGTCGGTGGAAGCTTTCATTGCCAATTTTCGTGTGGAACTATCAAAGATTCCAGCGAAGGATCAACATATGCCACTACAACAGTCTCGTGTGTACATCGGATGGGCGGGTAAAGAAAACAGGAGGTATTTCATCTCTAACTCCCTACATCAATGATTTCTAACCTTATCTCCAAGAAGACCAGACGAACACTACACCCATAGAGGCGATTCTGCGATTGCCTAGTAAGTCCGTGCCTACCGAAAATGTTACTTGTCAGACTAACAGTACAGTCTTCTAGAGACAGAATATCTTCAACGTTTCCCAGCAGATGGGATTCTATTGTACAGCTTGACAATCAGCAAGGTGGTTGATCCAGGAGATGCCGCATTCCTCGAACACGCGTGGAGCATACTGACAGGTTCATACGCAAGACAGGGAAGCTTGAATGGGCCATTGGGAGGAG
The DNA here is from genome assembly GCA_030077755.1 of Filosporella fistucella. Classification (NCBI taxonomy): domain Eukaryota; kingdom Fungi; phylum Ascomycota; class Leotiomycetes; order Helotiales; genus Filosporella; species Filosporella fistucella. The sequence continues at coordinate 107,980 of JAQJZZ010000001.1, forward strand.
ACAGAGCCATGGATACGAAGGTGAAGAACAATAAACACGCCTCAATGTGGACCAATGGGATGGAACTGCTCCTGAGACAGAATGTGTTCGGCCTAGCGTATACTGAAATATCGAATGGGAGAACCTGCTCGGAGAGCATTAAGCTGACAGGAGTGGCATTGCGGCATGCGAAGACCTAGCCCAGTCGAACAAGGAAGCCGACGCAGAGCTGGAGGATGCGTTAAGTGATTGCAAGATTGCATGTGAGTTCTCTCTATATATATCGTTCCATGTACTGACAGTGAAGTCTTTTCCGTCTGTGACAAGAAGTTGCAGAAGATCCATGAAATGCACAAGGTTCACGAAGAGGCACATCGGCTGGAGTCGCTCTTACAGCTTAGAACGAAGTTGTCAGATCTACGCAGACACACGGACCCCACAAGTCCTTCAGGTTCGAAGAGTGACGTCGCAGAAGAAGGGATGTATGTTTCAGATACTACGGTGTCCACCATGGTAGATTCATAGCTGTCAAGAAGCCTTTGATGTGGGAATGATGTTCTCGCCCATAGATGTGAACAAATGGGATGGATGGAAGGGCTTGTCCAACAGAACGTCTTCGGCCCAGCATATATCAAAACTACCAAGAGAATACGGTGGGAGGAATTTTACGAAAAGATGGAGCGACCAGGAGTGAGCTTGCTACCCACGAAGGTCTTGTAAAATCCAGTAGTGAAGCTGACGCCGAACTGAGTGGTGTATCGAGTGATTGTCAATCAGTATGGAAGTGCAGAGTTCTCGACGTACAGGCGGCACAACCCTACTGGCAACAAGTGTAGAGGTGTGGATATCACACATATTTTGACAATGATTAGTATGGAATAGGCGATGGAGGAACTGGTGTACAAAACCCATTTTCCAGTAACTATTCAAACTACTCTAATCCCACTTCTATCTAAATAAATCATTTCTATCACTATCCCTCTTATCCAAAACACCCTTATGTCCCCCACTAGGAAACGGGCCCTTCCCTTGAATCTCACTAATCCTTCTCAAACTTTCGAATATATTTGACAAAACCATCTTCTGGTTAACAAACCCAAGCGCAGCTGTTGTACGAGCAGCGATCCTTCCGTATGCGAATGCGAGAGCGGTGGAATTGGCCGAGGAGAGAGTGAGGTAGTAAGAGCTGATTAGAATTAGCATTTCTGGGATCACTTTTGTTTTTGGGTTTGTGCTCGTTTGAGAAGAAGCCTACCTCGTGCCCTATTTAACACTCCACACCTATGCATATCCGAGACTACACAGCTGGTTGGTTGATAACGACGTGCTGAATGCTCAGGCTTCGCTGTAAAACGACGTTGCTATAGCGCTACTGGGAAGGGGATATTGAAACCAGCTGGACAGCTTCTCGACAGCTCGAAGTAGAATTGGCTCGAAAGGCTTTGACAGACCTTTTGGCTTGAGTTGACCACTGACCGTATCTTCGCAAGTTCTCGTTTTTATCCCAAGTGTACCCTGTCCTGTTCCGTTCCTTCACCCCGCACACATGTAGCCGTAAAACCTTTCCCCTAAATCATCTGCAGCCTTCCACAGCGTAGTGCTTTACAGATCTGTAATTGTACTTCGTCACTCGAGGTTCTCTAGGACTGTCGTATCCTTCCTCTCGTGGCAAGCGTCATTTTGGTTTGTAACATACCAATCTATACTATCTTGCCCTGGCTCAACCCTTGCCCTTGCCGTGGACATGGCTGTGGTGGGATGTTGATATGAACTCTAGAGTTCTGCGTCTGAACGACCAATGATAGTTTTGTGAAGTTCTCGTCCGACTGTGAGTTGAAGATGTTGTCTGGGTAACTCAGGAAACCCTGCATACGATGCTGCAACAAGTCAGGTTGGAGCTGGCTGATCACTCATAGATATGGCTTGCTGCTCCAGAGTCGAAATGAACGACTTGTATGGCTTCTAAAAGGAGAATCAGCTCCTGCATGTGTAAGCTGTCAATTAGAAATATTATGGATGTTTGAGAGAGGTCAGCAGGTAAGGCTGGTCAGAATTCAGCATCCTGTATTCTTCAATGGGTGGTAATCAGCTTTGAAACAGCTCGATCTTCATGTGCGTATGAGGGCATGATTCTTGTCCTTATCTGATCTATAGAAGTCTCCTGGAGAGAGACGGAGCTAGAAAAGCCGATGACACACATGGCATGTTTTTCGGTTGCTGTGATGCTGCAGAGGGTCTGCAACGTGCCACATGGGTGCCCATTTCCTCGTTCTGTGCCTGAGATCAGTAAATTGATCTGGTTTGAACCCTTCCATCATTGTGTCTGTGATGCTGATGAGCCTTTGATGAAATGATGCCTGCCTGTACTCGCAGATCTGCTTCGTAGCATTCCTGTAACATACCCACTCAAGGTATGTTTATTGTACAAAGGCAAGAAAGCTGTCATTTCTGTGATACAACCTTGAGCTGTTGCATTCAAAGGTGCTAGAAATTGCTTGCACAAATGCGCTCGTGGATCTCAGTCTTGGATTGTGTGGCAGAAACCTGGCAGAGTGGAATTCTGAGTATGGCATCAAAGGAGGATCTACTCACGTATTGCAGCAGATTTGTAGAAGTTTTGATTTTTGAATACTAGAGCTACAGCTTCTTATTGTACTTCTTTCTGACTGGATACTATTGTCAATTCAAGGGCACGATTCATTCCAGTCGGACTACCGACTCTACAATAGCAATGAAATCCACAATAGCAACCACATGTGTATTTAAATCTTCGTGCAATTCCTTCTAACTCCCCCAGAACACAAAAATAACAACTCTCAATACTTCTATATCATTTGAAACTCTTTTTGATCGCATCCACATCCATTCCTGAAGTCAGGTTGTTGTTTGTGACGCTTTCTGTTGCTCTCTTCCATTCTGTTCACGTGAACGCTGCGTTGTTACCTGATTTGATTTTCCTTCATCCATTCTCTGTGGCGGTATTGCGAAATTGATCAATACCACCGCATATTGGGTGGTGATCTGGAATTGCGGATAGTCCCGCACTGACCGCCCCCGCATTCTGCTTTTCTCTCCCCTATTTTTCTCGCTTACCGCTCAGTTAGCCACACTGGCAGATCAACTAGAGTGATCTTGGACCACAAGTCAACACTGATTCACTGCGAATACTGCAAAGTTTTGGATCAATCCAGATCAACACAGCCTTCGAATCCTCTCAAATCTATTGGCTAAAGTTTGAAGCTAATTCCAGATCAATCGTCTCGCTTAGCACGTCTGAGAGAGGTTTTAAACCCACAACTTCTCTCACAATTGTCCTTTTCTTCTTCCCAACAACAATAACAGCTTTCAGTTAATTGGTCCTTCAACGCCAACATTCCTCTGCTCTCTTCGTGAAAGATTGAGTTTCCTCATGCGCATCAGTCAATGACCTTCATCACACTGATATGTATTGAGCAACACTCTCTCCTATTGATTGCTGGCTCACACTTCAAGGTCTCCGATCCCCACTCAGTCGTCTTCGTCTTTTCCACTGCATCGGTTTCGTCATCGTAGTTTGTCGTCGTATCCGGGCTCTGTGGTGGCGCGATAGTTGCGCTCGGCGGGTGAGTTTGTTTACTTTCCCTTCTCGTTTACTTTGTTTACTTTTGATTTTGCGATTTACTTTTCTATTCTTCAACTGCTGCCTTTGCAATACTGTTCATCATAAACAGCTATTCTCATCACAGTTTATCATCTTTACATTCAGATGCAGCCGTCACAGTTGATGCTCATCACATCCCCCTCCATGCACAGTCTTGTCTGTTATCATACTCCATCACCAGCACATGTCAACTTCACATTCATGTATCTTGTTTACACTTCACCAGCACTCGCCTTCATCACACATCATCAGACTTCACCTTCTATCCCAACACTGCCTCACAATGTTTTCATGTTCACTTCACCTCCACACACATTTCCACTTCATCACTTCAAAACAAGGCAACCTCTCTACATAGTGTCCCCCTAGGCGGTCGGGACGTTTGGTCGGTCGGCTCTTCTAGGCTGGGAGGACGTTTTGCCCCGAGTCACAGGCGGTGGCTGGGGTGACAATCCAGGTTCGTGTCCCTTCCCAACATATACCTTGGCCATTGCCACCTTACTTGTTGACGCACCACTTCGGCATTCAATACGGCAAAATTCGATGTGTAGCTTACGGGTGAAGCATCGACCTTGCAACAACATTGGCGTAAGCTGTGCTTACCCCTGAGAACTGCTACCAGCTGAAGATGGGCGATTCAGAGTGGGTAGGCCTGAAGATGTCTCGTTGGTCGGCGAATTGTCGGCTAGTGACGGGCTTTCCGCACCGGGGCACTTCAGGGTGGTTCTCAGATTGTTGTAAGGGCCAATCTGTGGTCTCGGCGTCAAGATTCCCTGTCGCCACTTCTGTGGGATAAAGTTAACGCTTGGGAGGCTCTGGGTTCCGGCCTAAGAGTTATTCAGATGTCGCCTCCTGATCTTCACTGCTCAGCGTTGCATCTCCGACTCGGGGAGATAAGTAGCACCAGCAGAAGCAAAGTATCTTGAGGGACGGGTGATGTGGAAGTTGAGGTCTACGTGATCTCCCCACCCCCGTAATGGATGAACCGACTGTTGGACTCGGCTTGTTTGGTGACCGTGATGGGTGGGTGTTTGAGGGTTGGATCAGTTACATGATTCCTGGAACCCTACCATGTTCAAGGGTGTCTTACGTCCTCTAGTGTGGCGTAGGACGATGGACGTGGAGAGGCATATTAGGGGCATTCTGTCTTTACGTTTGAGATCTTGGCTTCGGCCCGTGGTCTTCAACATGTATTCAGTTAGGGCCAACAGTGGTGATGAGGGTGGAAAGTGGGAGCTTCTTTTGAATGGGTGTCTTTAGAGAGGGGTTTGTCCTACCGGAGGAGGTGTAAAGGCTTTGAATCAGTTGGAGAGGAGGGATGAAGGCTTGGATTGAAAAAGAACTCCTGTACTGCGTTTGGAAAGATGGAGGCAATCTTGTGGAGTTTGGTTTTGGAATCATGTATCAGGGTGAAGAAGCACCAATTATGTGATGAATCAGGGCTTTTGTGTCTGCAAAAAAGCCGCACAAAGCATAAAATGGAGCATCGGTCAACTCTCCACCCAAAAGCTATTTCCTGATGACTGTGACATTTAGATTTCAATGAGCTTTTCTGATATTTTCTTCCGCAAAAGTTTCTATTTCCAGTATCCCCATTTTGCAAAGCGAACCATCAGTCTGAATGAAAGTTTTCATCATATCACCTTGTATTTATCACACTTCAAAAGTTGCAATCATTACCCCAAAGATATGAAAAATGCTATTCTCGTCACTGAAACCGAGACAAATCATTCTCCAGATGTTATCAGATGTTGAGGTAATTTTGGAATCCTCAATAGGTACACGCGCCGCGAATTGGGACGCCAAATGAATCAATCGCGAAATCTTAGCATTGCGAGTTTTGCGCGATACAAGAACATGATGCAAACGAATATCATGCAAAACGATGTATCAGATAGGGTTGGAATTAAATCAAAACTATGTGCACTAAACTCTACAGTCTGCCCATCCGCTTCGATATCCATGCTCGCGCACGAGCTACAAAACTGGAAGACCCATTTGGTCCAGCTACTGTCTTTTCTGGAGCGGCCTGTAGGCGATGATTGTCTACTGGAAGGTTATCCGACAATGTCTCCTTTTTCAGTCGGCGAACCTCGATCAAAGCGTTTCTGATGTGATGGAGGGCGAGGTGATTGAGTCGATCTTCCCAGCCACGAGATGATGTACCACATACGTGACATGTCCACTTGATATCTTCTCGAATAGGACGGCGATTCCATTTTTCAATCATGAAGGGCGTCAGTGATGTGCATCCATGTGTCTCTTTAACGTGGCGCGCCAGATCTACTCGGGAATTGAAAACAGATGCAAAGACCTCTGAGCTGTATAAGCAAGTACCGCATCCATGTACGACGAAAGAGTTGAGATCCGAGAAAGACTTGCTGCAAAATATGCATGTTTGGACGCTGAAGTTGGGGCTGATGAATGGAATAAGACAACAGACCCATTCCTCCCTTGGAATATGGATCAGAGTTTCATGTGCTCGCCATTCCTCCTCGGAATTAAATGTATCATCACAGGTCGAACATGGATATTGTAAAAGTTGATGGAAATCCCAACTTTGAGTCTGGTGAGAAGGTGTAGGGAGTTTGAGGCAATTTGTTTGTTCTTCATCTGTCATATCTTCTGGCTCGTCGCAGAACATGATTTCAAGCTCTGGTATCTTGATCACTTCTTCTGGAGTTTGTCTCAATGAAGACATAACAGGTAACAAAGAATTCTGTCTACTTCCAGACTTGCGATAATTTTGTTTGTATCTGCGACGGGCGATCGAAATGGAGCTTGAAGATGAATGGGCTGCGCTCGAGGCGACCGAAAGTAATGAGCCTTTGGCTGAGGGAGTGCTGCGAAAGCTACAAGGATGTCCATCCCAATGTGCTTCCTTCCTCACGAAGTACTCTGCAAGAGCATCATGGTCAAAAGATGACAGCCTTTCCACTTCCTGAGCTTTATCCTTCGCGCCATCAACGTGAAGATCAGGTATGACTTCAACCTCAGCCGACAAGTATCGCCCCTCGCAGCTAGTAGCTTCAAGTCTAGCAATGGCAAGATTCGCATCTTCCAGGTTTCTGAATTCAGCAAAGGCTGTACCGCAGAACATCCCGTCTTGGAAGTCATAGTGAAACGTTCGGGGTCTCTTGATACCTCGCCGCAGCATCATCTGTACGAATCCATGGGTAGTGATATGAGACGGAATATTGTAGATCAGTACCATCACATTTTTGCTCCCTTTGATGAGGCGAGATGTGGTTTTAATCCGTCGGTGAACAGCCTCCGATTGCGTTCTAGGCTGTACTGCCTTTCTGATTGCAGCGAGACTTGCAGGCTCTTCATCTGGAGGTGAATTTCGCCATCGCTCTAACATTGAATCTGGCGTATCTGGAAGTGATGATAGACTTTGTGTGAGAGACAATCTCCCGTTGAGTTTGGTAATTGGAATAGGTTGAGATGGAAGGGCGCTGCAGGGTCTGGTTGCTAGAAAGGCATTAGCGAGAACAAGATGGAGAGCTTCAAGATAACCCTACCCCCGGAAGGTCTAGACTCCACACCAGGTCCTTCGGTGAGTAGCGATTGATTTTCTTTTTGGCTGGAGCTTTGTGTTTTTGGACGACGGCGCCTCTGGTTGACGAACCAATTTCGAACCTGATCCTTTTCAAGTCCAGAATGGCGAGCATATTCGAGGAGTTGGGGGCCAGATGGGGTAGTATTGGCCTCGAACCATTCGTTTAACAGTTTTATTTGCGCTTTGGACTTTGTATGCCGTCTATACGGTGGAACCTCTTGGAGAATCTGGTCATGCCTAGGGGGACCCGTTCCTGCTGGCGAGCCTAATAGGATAGGATCCGTGGTATCTGGAAAGGCGATAAGACTTGGGAACGGAGAAAAGGAGGAGTCCGAAGTAATAACAGTCTCCATTGGGGAGAGGAAATCCTCTGCATAAAACTGGGTGGCGTCTGTCACATTTTGTTCGAGGTCCCACTGCATTTTGGATCGTTGAACGTCTGCCTGATTGCCGCAAAAGGCGCAATTAATCATGAAGCCATAACAGTGCCCACAAGACCTGTTTGATGGGTCCATAGTAGAAGGTCTTAGACTTGCAGAATCATTTGCTTCCATCGTGGCCATAAGTGATGTAGGAGAAACATGTTTTAGAACTGGCAAGGCTGAGGTAAAGGAATGAAGCTGTCCCTTGTCAGGCAGCCACATATGAATTCAGGCATCAAATCAGGCAAAAACAGCTCGTCACATGATGATAAAAAGCAAAAATCGCCTTGTCAAAGGACCAACAAGCCATTATACATTGTTAGTGATATTATTGACATTGCGATACTTCACAGCAAGTTAGCTGTGTCGAAGGAGTACAAGTATGCGCTTCTGTGGAGTGAGATTGAAAATGGAAATACTTAGCCTCTTCTCAAATCACCTGACCAAATTTTCTACGCTCCTCAAAATTTCGAGATGGCAAATGAATCATCGTTGTAAGTCTCGAAGCAATTACATATATGGTATGAGAGCTCATACTAATTTCCTTGAAGAAAGAAAAAGTACTTCCAAGGTCGCGCATGCGAATCTCGCTTAACAAAGGAGAGCCTTCAAAGCCTTCAGACCGTCGAGAACCTCGAGATCTACGTATCCTCTTCCCAGAGGCATGAGATATTACCAATCTCAATGGAGGGAGCGCTGATGAGAAAGTCAGGATGTAGTATGATTCGGGAATGGGACAAAGTTTGGCAGAAGGCTAGTCAGGTTTCACCGGAGAAGTAGCAATCACTAAGGGACAGTTGGGGCTCAAGATAGCAGTGAATGAAAGTCTTTGTGGTTGGAATGCTACGATACAAAACATTTGTATTGAGTCAATGAATGCATATAGAAGGAGATATTGGGATTGTGTCCATCTACAGGAATGGAATTGGAGCTTGAGCTGCATGAATCTCGAGTTTCTCTAGAGCCGCTTGATTCAAGAACCCAATCTTGTAGAGCTCAAAAGTGTATATTAGCTTCCGCCTTTACCCCTAACTGCGCTGTTAAACTTGACACCCAGAATTTGATCAGAACATTTTCTCAACAACTGACAACAAGTAACAAGTAGCAACTAACCACTCGCAACTTCAATACAATGTGGGGGCGTTTTAACAACTTCGCTAGTAACTCTGGCGAATATCCTTTGCACGGTGCTGGCGGATTTGATGGACCTTGGCAAACTCCTGGCTATGGCATGTACCAGCAACCTAGCAGTCCAATGGAACGCCCAATTCGGAGCCCGTGTCGCAGACGTGGACTTACCGGAGGCTCTGCTTTTCTCGATCCACAATCTATGCCTTCTGGTAGTGGAGGCTTCAATGCCGATTTCCTTGATCATGCGCGACAAAGTCGATTTAACAACATGTCAAGCATGCCAGGACATGAACAAGCCTCTAGAATTGATTTTGGAAGGCCAATGCAAGAAGCTTCTCAACAATCACCCCCACGGGATAATTACCAACCTGGACGGTTCGGCAGAAGCTATCCTGGGTCCGGAATGAACGAAGACGCTGGCATGTTTCCTAGGGGTGGTTTTCAACCTGGGTTTGCTGGTGGTGCACAAATGCATCCAGGCTTCGGGGGAGGATTTGGCGGTCCTAGAATACAATCAATAGGCCAGATAGGGGGTGGATGGAGTATGCCTCCAGCTTTCGGCCGCTTCCCTGGTGGCACAAGACGTCAAAGAGCTGCGATGCTCAGAGGAGGTGGTTTTCATCCAGGAATCCATGCTCCACTATTTGGAAGGCCGAACTTGGGAGGTTTCCCTGGAGCTGGGTTTGAACCCCACCCCAGTTTTGGAGAGCTTAGGGGCTTTTTCTAGGAGGGTTCAAGTAACATCTGAGATGACAGATGCTGATTTTAACACATCAATTAAATTTCAAATAGCTACCGTTCTTGTGACCTGGTCTTATCTCAAGCTGCTGCAGAACAGGTGATAAAAGAAGCTTTAAGCGAATGATCACGATAGTAAAGACCTATCAAGTTTTCATGAAAGCATATTTTTGCTCGCACTTGAATCTTTTTCAATAAACCTTATTCTTACACAAAACAAAATCTTGTCTACAATCGTGAATTTTACTGCAAGACACGATGTTCGTGATTCAAGGGACATATGTGTTCAATTCCAATACTATCGTGGTGGTTCATTGCACCTCACTTCAAACTGTGTCTTAGATCTTGCCATTTCACAATTGTCACCGCTATGATTCACAACATCATTTTGCATAGGTATAAAAGGGTCTGTGTGAACATCGAGAATTATGTTCTCTTCACAGCATCCGTCGCATCACAGCTGAATTCTCCACGTCAGTATTGACCCAAGACACTGGAACTCCATATCTCCCTACAAAATCGGCATTTCGATGTTTCGCGGAATCAAATCAAAATGAACGGAGGACATATCTATCACGTCCCGCACTACACCCAAATTCCCCATCCGCCTCATCCTACGCCTCTCCAAGCCCCGAAAGTTTTTGATATCCCTACTGGCGCCACTTCTGTGGTATTAGTGTTTCACAACAACGCCCCCGATCTGAAAAGGGTTCCAGGGCAAATCCTAAAGAAAGGCACACAGAGGGTCTTCATTGATATTCCAAATTGTTGCAAAGATTGTGAGGAGGATAATCATAAGTATTGTCACCCTGTGCACCTGAAGAAATGGACAGTCGAGGAGTTTGAGGTTTCAAGGGATACACGACGTCTGGTTGTAACACTACCACTATGCGATTGTGGTGGAGGTATCGAAGTTGACGTGAGACATCCGGAAGGGTATCAGCGGTATAAAATTCGCTATGAGTTTAAGACAGCCAAATATGAACAAAGCCGCGAGCGCTGTCACATACCACCAGCTAATACTGGTGAGAGTGATCCTGCTAAGAAAGTTTGGAGGGCGCGGAGAGAACAACGCCACAGGGAGGGGCATGACGTTCAAGAATCATCAGATGACGAGTGAGTGGCGCCTTAAAAAAGATATTCAATCACTTTTGGGGGTGGGTGAGGGGATTTGAGGGTTATTTGTTAGGTTTCTGTTGCAAATTAGTTGATTTGATGAACACTTTCCGAATGTAGATTAGAGCGGTGAATTTGATCTTTGAAGCTTACATCGCATGGTTTTTGGTGTGGTTACAAATCCCTGGAGACCACGTTTGATCATGGACAATAATGGTAGAAAATCGCAGAGAAAATGTGAGTGGACTGAAAAGTGTGCCAAAACATGAGTTCAAGTGCTTCTAGCAGATTGAACCAGAATATTGATGAACTGTCAAAGGTCTCGCAAGTGGAGAGCGTAGGTCACAGTCACATATAATTCAGCATATAAATATTGCGGACAGTTGTTCTCTACGAATGCCTATACAAGTCTGCAGCTCCTGGCGTTGCGGTTTCATTATCGACATTTGCAGCATCATGACGATTGAACGTTCATAATCTCGGTTTTCTTGACACGGGGAAAGATTCAAAACTAAAAAGTCTTCCTGTGATTGCTGATAGATTGAGAAACCCAAAATTTCAGAAATTATTTATCATTTGAATGAATTGTGTTTGGCCTTTATGATCCACGCAGGTGTGATTAATCACGAGGATGTGGTTTCTTTTTGGCCAAATATGGCGAGAAATCATAGCTTAAACCTGTTTTGTGATTCACGGCATGAGTCTGGGCCTATATAAACCTTCTCAACTCCATCCACCACCATCTTTCAACATCCTACAAGTTGAGAAAACAATAGCTGGCTTGCAGTCGTGACAGCTTTGTTGGACCTTTCCATCGATTCAAGCTATTCCACGATGATATCTAGTAAGTCGAGACCCACAAGGGAAAAGAGAGCATCGGATCGTCAGAATGAGAGCCGGAATCGTCATCACCGCCCCGCTCCTCCGGTACCTGATCCACCTGTTGCCATCGAGGCGAGATATGTGAACTTCGATCCTTCTAATCTCCGGGGGCTTCTTATCAGAGCAGGCATTGTATCAAGACGTGAACACGGAGAAGAACAACACCAGTATTCGGCAACACAGGAAAGTAACATTGGTAAAGATCAAGACCAAACTTTCCATGATCCGAGGTCATATTCTTCTACACCTCCGGATTATAGTCCATCTCCTCTATCTGCTGCAAGACCAGAACAAAGGGCACAAGAATCAACTATTATCGAAAATGAGGGACCAAGGAGAGGGAAAACCCGAGACCGACAAAGTAAGAATACCAATAAGCCGATTCCAGATGAACGTGGCAAGCGCAAGAGTGAAAATGGCAAAGAGCGAGCTGGCAGCAACAGAACAGAAAGTAAGCACAGAAGAGATTCCTCGAGAACAGGTAAAGCAGCCCGTAGCGGCACCAAAGAGCGCAACAAGGGCAAAGAGAGGAAGCATAGTACTGGTAGTGACATTTCAACAATTGCAGTAGTAGGCAGCCGCGAACGTGAGGAAGAAACTGGACATAGCGGGGCCAATCACTTAATCCCTGATCCCCTGGATAGCGGCTTTTTTGACAGGATCTCTCACCGATTTGATCATTCCCCGAGATTGCAGCCTCCTGCCCCTATCAACCAACAAGACTATGATACTGTTCAATCAAGACTAAATTGTTCTAATTACCCTCAGAACTATTATTCAGCAAACGATCAACCCAGACCACAGCCCTCTGCAAGTCAACCCAGAAATGTTTATGATAGAAACGCGGAAAAACATACCACCCGCAATGGGGGGGACTTTATAAATCCAGAATCTTACCCTATCCAGGGAGATCACCCACGGGCGAGACCGCAAGGATATCAGTATGATGAAGATGACATATAGTACTAGTCCAAAAGAATTTTAGCGAAAACACGTAAAAGCGCGTCTCACTGCGATCCTCTCCTACCTTCCTTGATAGCCACCACAGTTATGCCACCTTAACGCACTCCTTTAGGCTATATTTCTGGGAATCGATTTAAGCATTGCGAAGTAAGCCCTTATATACGCGGTATTATACACGGGCTCTCGATTACAAAGCATAATCAAGCCTCTATTGTACCTCACCCTAGAGACTGCGGAGTTTGACAGCAGCCGCAGGCAAGCAACTTATCATGAAGATTATGAAAAAAAGCCAGCTAGGAAAGAAACTTCATGTGGTAAAAATAGTGTAGAGAGATGGGCTAATCAGGTAGCGCGTGAAACTAATCCTGCAAAACCTGAGAACAAAAGAGACTTTACTCAAGATGTCCCTAAGCCACGAAGACGACAATCCACTCGTGTCAGAGATTGGGATAAAATCCCAGTAGAGACTCGAACAGCAAAAGATCCATCGAAAAACAAAAAGCCTAGCGATGCAGCTCGAACAAGGGGAAGCGACGAAGCAGCGAGGCTGAGTGGCTCAAGATATAGAGAGCCCAAAGCTGGCGAAGGATCTTCTAAAGCTTTGGTTCAGGTGAATCTTGATTCGGTGATCACCGACGAAGATGAATATCTCGACGAAAAGAGTTATCCCAAAACAGCTGAAGTTCGAAAACAAACCGTGGAAAGAAGACGTCTTCGTGAGGAAGCCGAGAAGAAGAGACGCCGCCGTGAAAGGGATCTGAAAAGAGGACGTCGCCCTAAAAATGACGATGAATCCGTTGCGTATCAGGAAACGTCATCTGATGAGTCTTCACCTCACTAGATATTCCATGGAGTGCAGTATATATTGGAGTGTATGTGGTCCTTTAGTACTTTGTTAACTGCAAGAGCAATCATTTTGATGCATGGAGTTGAAGTGTAAAGAACAGCGTTGATTTTCACAACCCGGAAGGAGAGATTCGGGGTCAATGGTAAGATAGCTGTAGGTTACAAGCGCGTTGAATTAGACCTATACCATATTTTTGAATCTACAGGTACCATAACACCGTCGATTTCTCAAGCTTGTAAATTTCGCCCGTGCAGCTTTGATGTTGTTAACCTTGAGATACCAGTTGACGCGAAGTGATTAAGCTTGATACGGATTCGATTTCGCAATAGAATGAACATAAAATGTTTCTCAAGCAAAGAGCTTGTCGTACAATATGCGTGAGGGATCTACCGACCTGTGCCACCTCCGAACAGAGGCGCCTGCTCAACACGATCCAATTCCCATTCCCTTTGCCCTTGATTCATACCCTGCCCCTGACCTCCCCTTCCCCAGGCACCCCAGCCCCAACCGCCATTCTCCGGTCTTTCGGTATCCTCCCCCTTATGCAGTCTCCAAAAGTCGTCCATCTTCACTTTTTCACTCCTTCGCATCATTCTCCTGCCTCTCCGGCTCATACCCAGAATAACCCAAAATACCACTGTCTGCAACACCAAACACATTCCGACCAATCCCGGATATATTGTCTTCGCGTTCTTCTTTCGATCAGTGTCTGCATCTAACTGGACATAGGCTTGCACACCGAGCGAGTAAACAGATGCCCAGCAAAAACAAGAATTGAATATCCCTGCCGATTGAAGGAAAATCATAAATAGTGAAGGGATGGCTACTATTGTGTCCTTGACGAGCGTGATGTACCAGTGATACTTCCCGATTGCGACAGATCTCCATGTCATTCGCCCGATGAAGGCACTTATTATCCAGATTCCAAACATGGAGAGGAGTGGAATATGGCGACATGTCAGACCGCGCGTAGGAGTCTCCCAGATGATGAGAAATGACGTTGCGGAGGCGATTAAGAGGGGCAAAAAAGCAATGAAGAGTAGTGTGAAGCGGTGATGCGCCTTTGATCGATGGCCCTCAACGCGAAAGAGATTTTTTGAAGGCAGGTAGGTATAAATGCTTCCAAACCAAGGCTGTGCTCTGTCGAAAGAGGTGACGCCAGGATGGTGACCTCGCCAACTTGATATACGATCTTGAGAGAAGACACGGAGATCGAAATAATCGCTTGATCGACGCGGACTTGGAATCGGTCGCAGATTTGGTGAAGGATATTTTCCTTGAATTGGTTGAAGATTGGGTGATCCAGATGGTTGCAGACTTTGTGCAACTGGGCGAGTATCCCTTGCGAAGCGCTCGAGTATACGAATCATAGTTCGACGAGAAGTGAAACTTCCTACTGTGTTGCTGAGTAGTAACACGGGAATAAGCCAGGACAAAAACATCGCAGTTCCAATCCTGCCACCTGGCTGACTTGAACTCTTGCCTCCAATGGCATCCACAAACGCACTCAGAATTGTCCAGACATAACTCAGAATAGCAAGCCAAGTTCTGGGAAGTTCATTTGTGCTGCTGTCAGAGAGCTCGTTGGCAATTTCTCGACACAGATGATGAAGCCTAGGCTTTGCTGGATCGTCCCCGTCAATCGTAGAGTTGAGCAAAATTTGAGTATACACGTCCCGAGGATCCGTTCCTGGCCCCTCTGCCTCTTGTATTGCCACCAGAATTGTGCCCCGATCTCTCACATGGTTCTTGTCTCGTCCTTGGTTGCTCGATAGCTGCTCTGCAAGATCCCAGCATCGATTCCATGTTTCCAGCTTAGTGAGAAGAGACCAGAGTGAGTCGATGGGGTCGCCTAGTAGGTGAATAATGGCGAGGAAGGAACTTGGTTTTCCCAGTGGCGCGAAACATAAATTGCCGATCAGCACGACGACAGGTATCAGCCATGTGGATAACCGTGGTCCAACTAGTTGCACAGTTAGCCTTGAGCTCAGCGCATTGGTCGGAAAAGTCCCTTATCCAATGTTCAATGATCTGGAACAAATGGCAGAGAAGAGACAAAAAACACACCATCTAAGTAGAAAGAGTACCCCTTCCCACACTTGGCTTCGCATCCGGGGACTGTGAGCTCAATATTATCAGGATTATTCATAATAACCTTCCCATCCCTCCTAAATATCGCATCGTCCGCTTTGATAGATCCATTAGCCAAACCCTGCTTGATGATAGCTTCGCATTGTGTTTTCTGGAAGGCCTGCGCCTGCAGCGCGAGGAAAACTAAAGGTGAAACGAGAATTAAATGGAAACGCATAGCGAAATAGAGAATTGATAAACATCGTCAAAGCTATCTCCTTCGACGAGGAGCGACGAAGTCATTGAAATAGCAGTAGCAGAAGGCATAGCCCCGAACAGTCACACGATGTAAAAGAGTGAATGGACAGTCATTCACGGAAAATAACCTCAAGTACACACCCTCGACAGCCAGTGCAACCACATGGCGTTTACCTGTCAGAGAAAAGCAGGGACCTCAAGGCTCCCCGTGTATTCGGTTCCCAGTAACCAGGCATTCCTCAGCTGTGACATGTTCCCAGACGCCCGTATCCCCAGGGTGCCCGTATATTTATATATCAGCCAGAATATTGAAAAGTGTCTCCATTTCAGTGTTGTGAGAATCAGCCAATCGCAACTCGGGATGGACCCACGAGGTCGTTTGTCGCTTGCTCAGGGGAGCCGAGACGCTTAATGAGGCGTTGGGGCTGACACGCCCGAATTTCGGTAAGAACTTCGTTCAGGAGATGGAGATGGGAAGCCGAGAAGATGAGATGGAATATAGTATTTTCGGATGGAATATTTGCCCGATTACCCGGAGATGGGAAAATGAGTTAGGCACCTTTGAAGATGAAGCTCAACTTTGTGCAAGTACATCCATACTACCGCTTATCTTTCCCTTCTCCAAACTCAGTACATCTGAAACATGAGCCCTCCCTCACCAAATCAGAACTGACCACTTACTTACGCTTAAGCATTCGCTGGATTGAACATACAATAATCCACGTTCTTGTTCTTCGAAAAACCACCATTGTTTCCTGCCCAAATCGGAAAATCATGAGCCTTGCCACTACCTCCAAAAACCGCGAAACTCATAATGAAAACAAGAACCTGAGTTCCACCATCGAGAGCTGCCGAGATGAGATAATTGTATTTGACGAAAAAGCCTGGTCTATACTTCCGCAAGTAGTATTGAGCGAAGAAGCCGATAGCGAAGTAGGACAAGATGGAAGAGTTGACACCAACAAAGAGCCAGCCCATATACCAGAGGATGATGGACAAATTGATATACTGAAAGAATTCAATCTTGGTATACCGATATATAAGCCAGAAGGGAAGAGGTACGGCGAATCCAAGGATGTATGCAATGGTAACCCATTGGTATCGGGCACCTATAGAAAACATATCGCCCGCCATAGACCACGCTATAGCCAGTGTATTGTATTGCTGAACATTCTGACCGCTCCAGATATTGGAACCCTCAATAGACGTCAAGATATCCGCTTGATTTGTTACGATCGTTTTCATCATGATATAATTGAAAATTGCGCCGATGACTGCGCCGCACATTTGAGCAGTGAAAGTACTCTTAGGTGAAAGATGGACGAGTTGGGCGATTTTGAGATCCCGACATAGCCATTGACCTTGCTGAACCCCATTGAAGCCAAAGACCGTGAAGTACATGTTTGCAAGGGGCTTCCCTGGGTGCATGTACCCAGCGACCATCTGAATGATGGGTTGCTGATTGAATTGGAAGCCAGTAAGACCCATCTGCGCACCAAAAAAGAGAATGAATACTAAAGCGAATAGGTTGGCGATGATATATCCCCACCATGGCAATGTAGACCCGATCCCATAGAGCGTGCCAAGACCGACTGCAAAGCTGGAAAGTAGGACGAGCCCGTACCACCAATTTGGGACCTCACTGTAACCTGACTGGACCATCATCTTGTAGTGAGGGTCCATGTTGGGATCTTCTAGAACTTCTCGCTTGTGCTCCTCTTGGGATTTGCCTCCTCTCCAGAATAGATAGAATGATAGATCAAGGAGTTTCTTGAGATTTCTTGGCGCGAGGAATGCCCAGCCATGTTTGATGTCGTCGAAATTCCAGAGAAACATATGGACAATGGTAGCAGTGAGACCCATGTTGGTAGTGATGAGGTATCCAATATAAGTACCAGTTAGGTATGGGACACCATTTTGTTCGAGTCCGGCTCTATCGATAAAGTTCTCTGGCGTGAGAAGATTGGTAAGGTTGTACTCGGAAAAAACTGAAGAGTTTGAAGAGTTATCGAAGAGAAGTTGTGACATGAATGGGAAGTTTTGAGATTCCCAAACATTCCCATAGTAGATACCCATGAAGAGACAGATACACAATAAGTATCCAATCAAGGAGTTGGTGAGAGTGTACAACGGTAGCCACATAGGCGATCCTAAGCTCGCAATATACTGCCAATCGAAAGAGATAGAGAGGAATCCAAGGCCTTCGTTGCCTTGAGACCCACCAAAGAGGTTTGTGAATAGGAGGCTGTTCTGCTTGGCAAGGCAGAAAATCGATAGTCCTTGCAAGAGTGGGAACATCCACTCTGGAACAATTTCCCATACTAAGAGCAGACCAAATACCATCCAGAAAACTTCGAGTCTAAATCGTGTCTCTGCTTTGTCTCGATGCAGTGTTTCGATCAAGGTGACGACTGGAATATTGATAGGCCAGAGCATTCTGAGATACGTTAACGAGAGTAGGATACCTCAATGTCCTGCCTACCTTGTGGGTTGCACCAGCACTGATCGAAGAAGGCCAGCAATTCCAAAGCCAAGCAATTGGGAGGAAATGACGAGGAAAATGGCCGCACCAGCATTTGGATCTTGATGGTAGTAGAGCTTCTGTGCCGCCAAGATCTCAGTCGAGACGGCGTTGGTCGCTGCTGCCGAAGCCATGATAATGATAAAAGCATGCTCCTTGCTGTTGAAGGGAAACGGGTTAAGGAATGCCAAGAACTTTCCCTTCCTGGGAATAAGAGTGAAAGCCTCCCCCAGTGCATATCCTACCACAGCAATAAAGACGATGGAGACGTAGATGGCTTGAGGTTTAAAGTAATAAATCTCTTGAAGAACTGATGCAAAGATAGCTAATCCGATTCCTATAGAAAATTAGATGAAAAGGAGCTTGCCCTGGGGACATCCCTACCTAAGAAGAATGCTCGGAAGGTCCAAGGACTTAAAGAGGGATCATCGTCGACGTGGATGACATGAGTAAGAATATCTTTGGCCTCAGTCAAGACAGCACTTTCTCCAAAATGATCCTCTTTCGATGCATCGAAGGCTGGTGAGTCGTTGACATAATGTATTTCTGGGCTATGAGAAACATTTTTCTCGCTATCAATTGAGGTTGATGCAGCTTGATCATGTTGAGAGTCCGTGTCGGCTTTGGTGAAAGCTGGGCGTTGTGTCGCCATGTTGATAGTCCCTGTTTGACTTGAATTACTGGCTCTCTGATTTGGGGGAGATGGCTAACTTTATGCCAAACCGAACCATCGACTCTATGCTGTTATCGGCGATGGCGAGGTTGGGTGCACCAAGACCAGAAAGGAAGCTGGCTACTTCTACCGCAATGAATGATCCTCCATCACTGGCAGGTAATTCCTGCCCATTGAAGATTGGCGTACAAGTATTTTGGAGCGCCAACCCAGCTCAATGTCTGATTCCTATCAATCGCTCGTCTGGATCCTGGAGGGGAGGGGAAGAGAAGCGGCGAAGGAACTACCACGGCTTTGGATAAGATAAAGGTGGAAAACAAGCTTTTGTGGCATCTCTTCGCATCCACATGCCACACTAGCTGGCTCATCGGCAATCCATGCTGCACCTCAGCTGGGACATCTCCTCCGTATGCACCAATCAAATTACCAAATGGTTCGTACAGAGCAACGCACCACTTGATAAGGTCAGCTTATCGTTGCGCACAAATTAAATGCCTCTTCTTTAACCTGCACCATGGATGCGATCTGCAGTGGTAGAGTATTCCAATTGGGTTTGTGTTGCGTTCTGTGCTCCCAGCTTCCTAATTTATACAAGTTCCGGAGAGCGGCGCCAAGCCGGGCTACAAAGCTTGTAAAAGCTTGTCAACGCCACAATTACCATCGGCCTGGGGATTGACATGTACTGTGTTGCTTGAACCAGTGTGACCCATGCGAGAATAGAAAAGTTGAGAAGAATTGGAATCCGGGAGATTATTAACAACAAAAGTACGAGGTTCAACACCACTTTCGGCACTCGGCTTTGCGATGCTGGCAATTACCAGGCTAGCACTATCCTGGGCTCGGCTACCAAAATGAGAAGTGGGAACGATGAAAGGTTGTAGAAAGCGACAAGAAATTTGGAAACATGAGTTTGGAATGGACATTGCCACACATCCGGCTATTCGATGGAGCATGGGAGTGAAGGGGACGGTGACTGTATAACAGCCGACCTGCAGGAGTCAAACTTCCTGCTTCTCTGTAATACACTGGCACCACTCTGAGGGCGGGGATAGAAGCTATCTTTTGGAGTATATATACCTGCAGCAGATACTGGCGCCTGTAAGATTTACGTCAAGTCGGGGTAATGTCGATAAAAGAAGTAAGCAGCACGTGTACTTCGCGCTCCGTCAAGATCAAGATCAGGAACGATTCTCGGGTGATCGAACTGCAATACAATCTCTTTGGATTTGGACGCGTTAAAGACGCGTTAGCTGAATCATATATGTTGTGGTAAAAGTATTCAGGGCAAAACCTGTAGAGACGAAAATTGAGACTAGAACGTGTTCCCAAATAAGGTTAGAGGCTTGGCTTCAATCGTCACTGCCCAAGAAACAGTCGAGCCATGACTTCCTTCTAACATATCAAACCAAGAACGATTCTCTACACGGCTTCGTCACCTATTCAACCCATGTTACTCGAGAAGCCATGAGCTGATCTTGTGCTTCATTAAGCCGACCACGATGTCCATATCAGCTTCAATTCCGACGCGTAAACCTTGTCCAAGCAAACGCGAAATTACACTCTGCGAAATGCCTTGTAAAAATCCTCACGATGAAGAATAGCCGCTCCTCCATTCTCCACTCTGCACCGACAGTCAAATGATCCCATATCGATTTCCAAATTTTCAAAAAGCATGCACGCTGCCGTTTTCCTCACATCCCAATTACTCGACGCACATATTGTTGTTTGAGGATATATTCTGGCTTCCAGGACGACTGCATATTTGGTGCTACACTGTTTGGCAATGTGATAGAAGTGCAACAACCTCTTTGGCCAGTCTGCCGGCCGTCGGGGAAGGGGCTATGCAGAGAATTTGGAGGGGCAACTCACCTCGATACGGTCCTACATTTTCAGCAGATATCCTTCTGCTGTAGTGGCTCCACAAACTTGGTACCTAGCTATTGGGTTTCCAGTTTTTACATCACTCTGTCATATCTGACAATTTGGAGGATTATGTTTGGTGAAGCTGCCGGTATCAAGTGGTACAACGGCTCGGAGCTGTGGAAGCGGAAATCAAGTGGTCTAGTTTGTTCATTGCCCAGTTTCGGTGGCCATTTTCCTCACTAGATTCGAATCAAGCTTGAACAACATCCTTGCAGAACGCGGCCATTTAATCGTGCAGCCCTCTTGTTGTTCTGGTTTAAGTGTGTAAAATTCTCTGCTCAAAGCCTTTGAGAAAATTAAACTGTTTCGTGTAGCTACCGCTATCCTGTTCCCAGCCTGTCTCTGCTTACATGAAATTTCAAGTTCTTCTACCTGTGCCCCACACGAAGAGAAATAGAGAGTAACTTGTCCTCATGAGGCTCTTTACCACACATCAATGCTGCTTTTTAAATCAAGTTCATCTATATATACAAGCCAACTGCATTGGTGAGACGTCAACATTCATGCTTGTGCAGTAATTTTTTCAACCTCGTGCTTTACAAGATTTGTTCATTGCCCTATCCCGTCTCTTTTCGGGCACTCAACTTTGCAGATCACGCTCTTCCCAGATTACCTTCGTTTTGGCATATCCAAATCATTTAAATCTATAATTAACACTGGTCTCTCTGGTTTGGCCGTCGTGATCTCTCAAATTTTGTAAGTTTCACTTCATCCAACATATCTTCCTCAAAATATCACCTGACTGGTCCGGACATTCTATCAGTCTGTCTTTGAACGAACCGGTTCAGATTTGTCATCGCCTTTGTAGCTTTTCATATCTGATTGAATTTCCTGCTCAAAAATTGCTTGTCATGCGGTTCACGTTCCTCCAAGCTTCTGCAAGGAACGTTATGATCCAGCCAATCTCTCGCGATTGCTTCTTCCATTGAAATGAATTTGGCCCTTCTCGACAGAAAGGGTACATAAAATAGGACCGCTCCGGTTCCTCGTGTTACCTGATTCTAATCGGCCGGGTCAGCTTTCTTTGATATAATGTAAATGTGCCAGTCATGATCTTGCAAAGCATTGATCAACTCCCAGTGTAGCTTTCTGATATATCCGTGAAAAATGCCTCTTTGTGGCTTGGTTTGCTGCAATTGCAGAATCCTATAGAGAGCTTCGCAATCGCTGAAGTATTAGTTTAAGTCACTGTCTCGCTAGTTCGGCATCCCAGGATAACCTGTTCTCCTTTAAACCATTGATTCGAATTTCATTCATCCCTCCCAATCCTTACGAATCTTTTCCTTGATAGAGACGAAATTATCCATTTTCCAAATATCTATCGTCTCCACTTGATTCTTTTCGACTTTACCCTTTGTCCCCACTATCCAGAAGAGACTAACGTCGAATAACAGTTTTGACGTCACTTATCCCATGTATATCCACTCAATACAGTATTGAGTTGTTGATCCCGCACTATTCACCGTTTTCCCAAAATCGAAGGAACGAAAGTAACATCGGCAAATAGTCTATATAAACAAGCCATTGTCTCTCCATCTCCAAGTTTCACCCCACCGCAACTTCAGCCAACTTTTTCATCACTTCTATTACTCTACCTGCCTTCTCATATCATACCCCCTCTCCCTCCTTCAGCCTATCTTGCTTTCCTTGCTTCAATCAAGTGCCATCACTTTGAATCCTGTCTACCAATTCTTGCAGACTCCAACTACATATCAATCAAACACGTCAAAACTCATTGGCAATCCTCTCTGCTCACCATTCTTACTACACTCATCACCCAATTGCTTATCTTCAAAGCATTTTTCGAAAATTTCAACCGTCCCACAAACTGAATTGTTATATTCACATATTCATCGTTTCTTCTGATCTTTGGCTCACGTCCGCAAGCAAATACTTTCCCGGTCACAATGCATTCTATTATCGTATTTCTTGTTGCTTTCTTTGCTCTCTCCATGCAGGTCATGGCTAGCAGCATTGATAATTGGTGGCTCAACACCACTGTCACCCCGCTCAGCTGGCAGCATCTCGTCCCAAAACCATCGCCCAGTCTCAAGATAAACCTTGGGATACACCAAATATTGTTGTGTTCCAATCTCAAGAGGTTGACCGTGACTGCAACATTTGCTTCACTTCTGGCTGTTGGGACTTGAATGGTGTTCACTATTGCCAGTAAGCCAATTTCCGCCCTGTATCTTTACAGATCATAAACGCTAGCGGTTTTCGAACCTCTCTGAAACCGCTCGCCTTTCGTCTCACTCTCTCAAATTCGTACTGATTCATCTGTAGTCAACATCCCAGAACTGCGAAGGGCTTGCCTGCAGAACTTTTCCTTCCCAGAAAGGCGCAGTCTCCCAAAATTTCCCTTGGGGCTGGTATGGAAGATTTTGGGTCCAACCTGCAAATCAGCGTTGCCCTTTCGATACAAATCATTCAATTTTGGGAGAGGTCGCTTGGCAGGGCCATGATGGATTTACATATTTCGATATCTCAGCTGTTGATAACTGTTGCAAAATGAGCGCATTCATTGTAAGTCCAGTCCAACATGTTCATTTTATTGACCCACGATTGTCTTTCAACTGCTAATTTCACTTCATTGCAGTCCTTGCAGCCATGCATGAACAATCCAATGTATCTGGCTGCAGGAGATACCCTTGCTTCAATGTTTATAATAGACCAGGGGACATACGAACGAAAGTTTCTACACGCGACGCCGTTTTGGCTGCTTATTTTCAAGGCAATGGGCCCTTAACACCTGGAAGTTTTGTTGGATATGTTCAGTAGGTTGGGGCCGGGGGTTGCATTATGCTTTTGGGCACTGGACACTCAGCATTTTATGCACAAAGGTCTCAGGAGTTTGGAGGTTGGTGGTAAAAGCGTGATATTGTAACTGCATGTATCAAGATGCTTGTGTTTTGGTGGTGTGTAGCATGGCTTATTTGGGGGAGATATCGCATTTTTGGAGTGGGTCTGTGGCTTGCTTGGAAGTATTAGATCTACTACATAGTTCTGGGAAATGTCTAGATAACTCATTACTTCTCCAACCGATTCATGACATGAAATAGTGACTTCATTTTGTTTGGAATGATATCCAATTATACCAAAAGGAAATGCAACTTGAATAAACTACAATTCCCTAAATTTTTATTGGCTATGTGCTAAGCATATAATTGAACCCTTTGAAAGCAGGATGAAGTTCTTTCTAATTTTGCGACAAGGATATGCACGGTGAATATGGTGCAAACCCTTGAACCTTTGTTGAATAGATATTTGCTACGCAAATGAAAGTGCCCTTTGGATGCCAGGCAAACTTGAATCTATTCATACAATGAGTAAACATCAAAACAATACAATATAAACTCTCTGAATATCATGTATACATAGTATTCTAAAACATTTCTGTTCAAACTTATTTTACTTCTTCTAATTTCACTGTATAAAAAAAAGACTCGCGGATAATCTACGAAAGTTGCTTGCGCCTTGTATTCTATTAAAAATCCTCTCATCTAAGGAGAAGATAGCCGATAATGCAACGTAAAGTCTCTGAACTTTTCTCTCCCCTTTCCATTGTATGAAATATCCCCATGCGCTTCTTCTTATGAAATTTAATTTCATCGTATGAAAAAGAAATATGCAAATGATGCACTATGGATCCAACAACGTCTTCCCAAGCTTGATAATCCATTAGACCTCCCCTCAGGCGCATTCATCGTCATTCTCCTTCTTGATCTTCGCTGACTTTCTACCCTTTTCATAACTGCCCGAAAGAGCTGCATGCTTTCGACATTCTTCGTCCCACCATTCTTCAAATAGGAGATCGTTAAGTGCGTTTTCAGCCGCAATTGTATCCTTTGATCGTGAGTTTTCCTCTGATTGAAGCTGAACAGCAAGCTGGGCATCAACGTCGACTTTCTCCTCCTCTGGCTCACCTCCAATGCTGCGCAACTGCTCCATAGTACGCGCATCACCGGAACCATACCTTCGTCGTCTCACCCCATTGAAATTATTGATATTGGTTTCTGGCGTAATGTTTTCGGGATGGAGATTGGAGTTTCTTGAGCCTGCCATGGATTGCAGACCAGAACTTGCACTTCTTTGCCTTGATCGCTGGATTCGAGAGTGTTCGTCAACAAGTCGAGAGCGATGTGGTCCTCTTTGAGAGCCACTTTCACCCCCAAGTCTATAGCCAGCTCCTGTGAATGTACCGTTATCTGTGTTTGTATGCGATCGTTGGGGGCTACTTTGCGCTGAATTCATGCCCAAGTTGAATGATGTTCTTTGTGGAGTAGGTGTATTGCTAGGAACTAATGATTGGGATTGTGACTGTGAGTCTCCTTGGTACACATGTCGATAAGGTGTATGCTCTGTCTCTATATTGAAAGCTGCAGGTGATGATGGACCTGATCGAGTTTGTGATGAAGACATGTTTGGTGCCATATCGTCATCATCCTCGTCACTATCATTCTCCTCTGACTTGAGAAAGATATTATTACCGAGTTCTCCAAATTCAGGTGCCGGATCTGGTGATCCATACCTAGAGTCTGAAAATCCTGTGCCAGATCCTGGTGCGGCACCTCCACTAGGACCCCCACCAGAGCCATTCCCGCCATTTTCATGATTGTCAGAAAATCCAAACGCTCCTTCTCTACCCTGTCGAAGTCTTCGGCCATACGCGAGATAGTCCAGCCAGTTGCGATGGTCTTTAATGATACGTTGCGCAAGTATGCCGCGCCTAGCGGGGCTCATGCGGGCTTCAAGACGAAGCAGTTCATCAAAAAGGACCGATTTTATCGCCTTAGGATCAAAGACTATATCATTTGTTCGCAAGATCTCTACCATGGCTGACCGACTCCATCTTCCCTGCTCCAAACTAAATGCCAATGGGGTTGGAGTGAAGCTCATCTTGGCGACACTTGAATTCGGCTCTCACATGTATCAACGCAAGACTGACTAGCAGCAACGGTTTCGAGGATGCGTCAGTAGATATCAACTTGCAGCTAATGCAATGACGACAAACGATGCTTGAAAGACGATGATGTAGGGGAGCAGTCAAGCTCGCATGTTGGTGTATTTGCAATGATACGTAACTTGACGAAATTGATGCTTGAAAGACGGTGATGCATGAGAGGAGTCAAGCTCGCATGTTGGTGTATTTGCAATGATACGTAACTTGACGAAATTGATGCTTGAAAGACGGTGATGCACGAGAGGAGTCAAGCTCGCGTGTAGTTATGTATTCGAAGAAACATAAATTGACGAAATCGATGTTTACCGGGCAAAGGCAGTAAACCCTTAAGGATTTGATAGCGTAAGATAGCGGCTCGGTCGTTAAATCGAGGATACGTAAGACGAAACCGTAGTTTACCGGGTAAAGGGAGTAAATGCTTAGAAATTCGATAGCGTAAGATAGCGGCTCTACCGTTAAATGATACGTATTCGAGGGTGACTTAGAGATTTGAAAGCGAAAGATAGCGGCTCGGTCATTAAATCGAGGATATGTAAGACGAAACCGTAGTTTACCGGGTAAAGGGAGTAAATGCTTAGAAATTCGATAGCGTAAGATAGCGGCTCTACCGTTAAATCGAAGCGTATTCAAGAGTAATTTCGAGATTTGAAGGCGTAGGATAGCAGCTCAGCCGTCAAAGCAAAGTGTTGTTGAGGACGTGGAAGCATGAAATTGCAATTTACCAGGTAAATGCAGGATACACCGAGATAGTCGATAACAGAAGATTTCAAGCAAGCTGTGAAGTAAAGGCAGCTTCTAAGACATGTAAGTAAACGATATAATAGTACTTCATTATGCAAAGACAGGAAATACTCAAAAGTTAATGACAAGATAGCAAGCAAGCTGTTAACAAAAGATAATTTCCAAGACATGTAAATGAATATCAAAATCTTACTTTACCAGGTAAATGCAGAATGCTGAAAAGGTTGATAACGAAGATAGCAAGTAAGCCGTTAAATGAAGCGGATTTCAAGCATAAAGAATAAAACCGAATCTTCTTGAGAGAAGGTAGAGAATGCTTGGAAAACCGTTATCATAGGATAGCAAGCACATCGTTCAACGAGGGGGAATTCGAGCACGCGTAACGAGACCGGATCTTATCGCAAAAAGGGGGAAGTTACTCAGAAAACGGATATCGTAGGATAGCGAGCGAGTCGTTAAGCGAAGGGGAATTCGAGCAAACGTAAGAAGACCGGATCTTATCGAGGAAAGGAAGAAACTGCTCAGAAAACCGTTAGCGTAAGATAGTTAGTAGGTCGCTACGTGAAGTGCATTTGAGGTTGAGTACCAGATTGGCAATTGGGAATTCGAAGTCCTCCTTGGCAGTGGCTGGAAATGGCTGGTTGTTGAACCCCCTCACAAGTGAGCGCAGATGCAAGTGGCCGCACCGAAACGTCTTGTTCCAATCAAGGGGATAGATGAGAAACCGCTTGGGTGGAGGAGCAGGAGTGATGAGAACAATTTCGAAATAATATTTGTGTTGAGCTGGGGAGTTGTGATTGCGAAGTGCAGTTGCGAGTTGCGGTTGCGAATGTGGGGCACGTCCGCAGAGCAATGTGCAATCAGCGAGATAGATGGCGCAGCTTTTGAGACGAGAAGAAGAAGGATTAACAGAAGTGATGAGGTGGTTTCGAAATGAGGTTGTGTTGAGTTGAAAAGTTGAAAGGGTTGAAGAAGTAACGACGCGTTTTAACGAGAAAGTTTCCCGCTGACAATTCAATTGCAAGAGGAGGACATGAAGTTTGATTTCCTCTAATGTCGATGTTAAAAGGTTGTTATTGTCTTATAAGTAAATCTGTATATTCCCAAGAATCCATACCGCAGCCATGTTGTCTGATATACGTTATTGAAGAGGGAAGAAAAGAGGTTCTCCCTTTTTAGAGAGCAGCGCGGAAGAGAATTAAAAGACTGACTTTTACCAAAAGGTGCTTTGACAGGATGGATGTTCCTCAATCGAACAGAGCTTCATTTACCATTATTCGGCTTCAAGTATTGCTGAGGCTTTTTACCAACGTGAAAGTGGTGTCTTACCCTTCGGCTCTAAATCACAAAATCTGTTCTATCTCTCCCTATGGCGAACCAATTGCAGCCACTAAACCGTGCCGTAGACTTTCCAATTTCAATCATTGCTCTCGCATTATGCCTTGCCCTGGCATGCACTCTAAAGCAAGTCAATTACATCCTTCAGAAGTCTGGGATATGTCAAAGAGAGGAGACAAAGCCCTCATTACCTGACTGAGATTGTTGAATGCCTCGTTGCCTCAAAAAATCTTTCAACATCTTTGATAAAAGTTCCATACAATGGCTTCCCTGAAGTTTTTCAACCAGTATCATGCACCACCTCCTCCTCCACTCACAGCGCTTGCAAAATTTGCGCCAGCTGCAGCAACTTTCAAATACCCAGCCAACTCTCCAGCCGTGTTGGTACTGGCACCACCGCTTGGGGCAGACGCATCGGGGATATTGCCCTCTCTCAACTTTCCTCTCAAGTCCTCAATTTCTGCTATGGCGCTCAGGAGCAACATATCCATCTCTTCTTTTGTCATTGTTTTGTAGAATTCGATTCTGCCTTTCCTCCATTCGCTGTCAAGAATGACAGCCACTGCGATGTCCTCATCGTCATCATCATGGCCAATGCCGTGTATGATATCGCAATGAATGGTTGCTTGAAATTGGTTGAATGTGTGATTCATCCAGTACAGATCATTTCCGTACGTGCTGGTGAACCAGCGTGGTACATTGAATGTGTCTTGATATGTCATTGAGGTTGCTGGTGGAGAGTGATTTTGTTAGTAGCATTAACTGGACGTTCCCAATCCGTTCGCCAGTAACCACATTGGTAATCGAAAAAACAGGGCGGTTGTCTATTTGGAACAATGGCTTATTGTCGATTGCTTGAGTGAGTATTGCTACTGGAGCTGCTGGGTATGAAATACTCAGGATGATGGTTTCTGGTGCTTTTGGTGGAAGTGGGGTGTATGTTTGGGTTTGATTTTGAGCTGGAGGTTGAGGGAATGGAGAGCGAGCGCTGGAGCGCGTGCGGAGTCTAGATCGAAGCCCCATATTGTACAATTATTTTACCTTGCTATAAATTGATGTTTTTGCGAGATTTCGTAGTTGTTCTGAAGGTGAATTAATTTCTCGACTACATTGCAAAGTACAGCACATGCATGAAGCTTTGTACACACATGGTGTGTTTTTTCCTTTATCTCCATCTCAATAAGTGATCAACATTGCCTATGATGCAATACATTGTACTGTCGTTGAAGCAGTTTAGTGTTAGCTGCGATAGGCGGTCACTTTTACGTCAGACGAATCGCTTCGCACAACCTCTTTTAAACTCTCCTTCTATCTTTAAAACTTCATTTCGATTCATTTCTCATTGTCTGGTGTTCTCTGTCAAAAAGCCACTGCAAAGCAATACCACGATCGTTTATCTCAAGGATTTTCTGGCCAATAGAAACAACGATCAGACTATATGGTCAGCGCATTACCCACAAGCCTCGCGGTCAAGTTCTCAGTGCACGCACCCGCTATGCACAGCATACCAAGCCCACGCTTTCAGTGTGGGTTGACCACCACTTACGGAGTACAGGGTGCACCCTTTATCTTAGGTATGGGTGCAGATAGCATGGGTTGGTGCAAAATTGCCACGCCAAACAAAATGCTACGGAACCGATCGGCGGATGGGCTACTTGAGCCAGCCTCTCTGGCTTGGCAATCCTCAAAATCCTTTCAATTTTGCATGTTTTATTTTTCCCGTTGCTCTTTGGTACTTCCAAGTGCTCCCGATTGCTTTCAAGGGGGCTCAATATCAGTAGAACAGTGCTTGCCGAAGCGAGAACGCGACACGGTAGTTCCGAGTTACCACATTCAACCCTTTCATCAGTAAATTCTGTTAATTTCCTCTTTGAATACATCTCAGATTGACTTCGACGACTTTGACCAGTTCGCGATGCCTTTATACTATTTCGTACGAGTATCGGTGGCTTTTTCCCCTGAAGGGTTAACCCTGGTTGTCTCAGCCACACTCGCTAACATGCTCTCTTCTTGAATAAGCGCCCCTTCATATCTCTGAAGATGGATATCTTCAACCTTCTTTACTCGATCGTGGATCTCTAGCTATATGAGAGAATGGATTTGGAAGATATCCTTTCTCCTAAATCGTTTTCAACCGTGTGAACATCTTCTCTCACAAAGTTATGTTATCATTGGGTCAAGGTATGGCCAGCCAAGACGACCGCAGTTCAGCGTGGCTTGATATTTGCGCAAAGATGTCTCAAATAATACGAAATGGATAAGAATGGTATGGTGAGCATTACTTGGCATGAAGCTAAAAGAATTTGTTGTGCCTCTATGAAGAATCCCACTTGCGAGTCACTGACATAATCCTGTCCCACGGAATCTTTGTGGCCATTTTCCATTCTCATGGCGACCGATGCAAGTTGGACTGAGTTGCAAAGTAAGTGCTCCGCTACAGTAGAGATATTCGCAGACTCAGTGGGTTAGATATTCAGAACAGGCCACTGATAAGCCCCGCGAACGAGCACGGGGTCTTCGACGATGGGAAAACCAAACCTCCTACTCGTACGCCCGTAAAAGAGTGGAAACCTCCCGGCATGAGGTTGTGGTATCATTGTTTACTGATATTATGCCTTATCATCCTTCTGGCATTGAATGAGCAATTCGGGCGAAGAGCGCTGCAATCACATCCAAAGCTAAAACACGAAAGGAAAGGATTTCACCAGTACTGGCTTCTGCAGCAACCTCGGCAATCTCGCATATCTGGATGGCAATGTTTTTGTTATTACTGTAAGTTCATATCGAACTTCTCGTACTGTCAGTTAACAAGAGCACAGATTTGCCTACACTTGTCGCATTCACGCTCAGCCAATGCTTCCAAGCACTAGACGCAGATTTTAAAGCTATTTACCCTTTCATGTTGCTGTCTCGTCCTGGAGGTGCGACAGCTAAGGAGACTCTGTTCACTAAGTACACCCTTCTGAATACCCATAAAGCACTTCTAGAACGCAAGTGGGATCTTTTTCTTCAGACTGTGGTCTTCGTTATCCCGTCTATGGTGTATCCACTCCTAGCAACCAATTGGGTGATTCGAAAACGGGTCCCGCATCTGCTTTCCAATGGCAAGATTGCGGTAGAGGAATGTGAGGATTTCGCGAAAGGACACGGCTGTGTGAATGCAGATATCATTATCACTACGAGCTCAGCTGTGGTCGGGTTCACATCGTTCTTGCTCGTTGTGCATGCTCTCCTTCTTGGTCTTTTCGCATGGAGGTGTCGGCAGTCTAGAACCGGACTGGTGAGAAGCCCTCATCGCCCAGCAGAGCTCGCACGTCTCTCACGCAAAACGGCGTTTCGAGCCCAATGGGACAAATTTCCTGCTTGGATCACCATGGACACTTTGCAAACTGCATTTGCGAGAATCAAGGTTGCTCTTGTAGAAGATTGCGGAAACGGAGAAGACAGCTACCTGGAGTTTTTTGATGACGGAGCAGGCATGATTGTCCCTCAACATTTCAGCGGCAACGATACGAGCTCTGCTCTCGCCAAATCGAGTTTCTATCGATACATGTTGACTCCATGGAGAGCATATCAACCACTAGTACTGCAGCCTGTTGTGATATTCATAGCCACCCTCTGGACCTTCCTCTGGGGTACTGTTATTCGAGGTCATATCGGGGATACTGGGATGACTCTGGAGCAGAAAAGATTACTCTGCGTTTTCGTGGCACTCGCATTCAAACTGTATCTCGAGCCTCTAGAGCGTGGTAAGGTCCTTTCCAACTTGACTCATTTGACCTGCACTTGTGACTGTCGCTAACGTTTGAGTAGAGTGTCGACAGAAAGAACCTTTTCGATGTTCAGGCATAGGAGACTTAGCTACATCTTCTGCGCCGACTGGGAGAACAGGGAAGACCTCCGCGTTTGCTGACACCATAACTACCTCTCCACTCCTCAGCGTTTGGAGTTTTCTCCGACTTCGTCTTTATGACCTCGCCATGGCAGCTTCACTCCCTTGGCTCATAGAACTCTGGATTATCGTCGTGGGAACGAATCCATGGTCTCTCAGCCCTACTAAGGAAGGTTTAGATAACGATATCCTTGATGCGCAAACCACGATTCGTCCACCACTATGGTTGTCGATCCTTGGCGTTTTTGTTCTGGTCGCTATAACCAGCTATCTCTGGATATCTTTGGCTCGGCTGTCATCTGCAGTCAACTATGCCTTGCCTAGGCATCCAGATACAATCGCAGCAAGAATAACCTACCTGTACGCAAGTGAAAGCTTGATGGCTAGTCCAACAAGGTCGGTTGAGACAGGGCTTCAATTTTGTGATGGAGAATCAGATAAGAAGTACGCCTTTGGTTGGTTTCGAGAAGGAGAGCGACTTCAACTTCGTTTAGATGTTGCAGAGAACTGCATTATGGTCTATAACCCTTTGGGGGTGCCCCCTTCAGTGACTGGGGAAACAGATTGAGCATTAAATGGTGCCCCTGAGGCATGTACTGTATTCTTCTCTCCAAAATGACCTATTGCAAATTTTGTGATAAATTTGTGATGTCTCGCATCTCGGATTTGAATCAAGATCATAGTAAGGAGGGACATGGGACAGGGTATATATTTGGCCTTTACGATTCCTTCAGGCCCAATCACCCACAAGCCCCGACTTATCTGAAGAGAAATGGGTTAGAAATCTTCACATGCACAGCCAGGGAGAATAATTTACAAGGATGCTGCTGCTCATGCTAAGTCTGAGGCCTTGCCAGGAAACGATGAATGCCCATATTCACGTGCTCTCTATCGAATAGCTCGCTTGGCAAGAAAGCTAGATAAATAAAAGAATACTGTTTTCAAAAAGGAAATGTTATCATCCAAAATGAGATGAGACTAGAAATTGCACTCGCTCATATATGGTGTTGTACGGGACACTATAACTTACAAAGGGAGAACCCTCTAAGTCCGTGTAAAATCGATTTTTAATCGTCTATTCGATATCAAACTCGATAACAGCAGTTACTTTTATAATTATCGTTTTAGCTATATAAGTAATTACATATAGTTATAACTTATTTCTCTTAATATTTTACCTCTTTTCTTATTTTCCCCTCCTCCTCTCGCCCTACCTTCTCTATGTCCTCCTCCTCCTCCTCCTCCTCCTCCTCCTCCTCCTCCTCCTCCTCCTCCTCCTCCGCCTGCCCTACCTTCTCTTTTTCCTCCTTCTCTTGCTTCTCCTCCTCCACCACCACCTCCACTCCTCTTTACCTTTATAATTAAATAAAGACGGTAAGTGATATGAAGACGAAAAAAAGAAGAGAAAGGAGAGGGAGGGAGAGAGAGGGATAAGGGGGGAGAGGGAGAGGGGGGCGAAAATTTTCTCGGGTAATTGGACCTTAGACCCACTCTCTCTACATTACGGAATATAGTTGAGAAAAATTGATTTGACAGGATATAGAAGGGAGTTTTGTCACTTTTTAAGTTAGAGGAGCCCGTAGTTGGCAGTCTATTGCTTCAAAGAGTTTCCATTGATCTCTGCCTTGATACATAGGATATACAATGCATAATGACTGTCAGAGATTTATCCAAAACAATTGCCCCTCCCAAAGCAGGTCGTCAACAGAAATTACAAACAACGAAGAAGTAATGGCCTCCAATCTCCTCCCCCATGAGTTCCTCACCTCCACTCGGTATCAGTACAAAACAAAAGAAATTGGAGATCATTGCGTAGAATGTATGAAGCTGAATCAGAAAATGTACGACTTAGAAAAACCTGCCCTGCTCGAAGTCATCCTAGCAAATTCGCACAGCACCGTCTGAATCTAAGCTGGGCACATCCCAAGACATAAGTTGGCTATATCTCCATTTGGGCAAGTACTCGAACTTGGTTCGCCAGCGGCTGGGCATGGAAGGATTGGTGGATCTTCATGTTCGCAGAATTGCGGCTGAACACGATTGGGTCAGATATTGCACACATATTGACGAGCTCCGAAGCATTCCGGAGCAAAAAGATCTTTGATATTTTGTGGTAGGTCGTTCGCCCGCGCTCCATAGACTCGCTGGAATTCCCGTTCCGTTTACTCTGAGTTTCTCTTTGACGTGAGCGAGGCAAGGGGATGAGGGCCATGCATATTCAGCAGCTTTCTTTGCGCTGGCATAGATGACAGGTAGACTGAAGAAGCATCGAGGATATCCATCAATCGTTAAGACTGTTGTTAGATCCGCGCTTCAATCAGCCTCGCTGTCATATTCGCCCCGGGCTTTCTGATAGTCTTCGGAAACACTCATGATGGCGCGCCTGGATCTATTGAAAAATTACCCGCTATGGATTCGATAACAGCAGTCGGTAGTTTCGTCGACCAGGTGGATACATCTCCCACGCCATTTGGAGAAAGACTGCCTTGCATTTCTAAGGCATAACAAATCTCGTTTGGATCAGACCAGGATCCTGCGAAATGGCAGTCATTCCGTGGGTGAGAACCAATAATGACATACACATCTAGCGCCTTTAGCACTGTATTTACCAAATCCAACCTCATTGTATTGGCGAGCTTTTCGAAGATATCGACGTGGTCGACCAGGTCGTCGAGGAGGTGTCCATTAGCCAAGAATTTGACCAACGAATGATCGGAAGGATTCCCAGTCATAGTCCTAAAATTGAAGCGAATTGATCAGCAAATGAAGCACACAATAAAAAACCGGAATTCTGGGATACAAAATGTTCTGTGGAAAAAAGGTGAGATCAGGACTATACAACATACCATTTTGGGCCAAGCTTCCACATCACCTCCTGTGAAGTATTGCTTCAGTGCTTTTGCACTACCAGTCAAGTACCTACTCAACACCGTAGCAAGCCGATTCTTGAGCTGAGTCTTGTATGAATCTAGCAGTGCGAGTTGTTCTGCAAGCTCTATCTTACTCTCTTCAGCCATTGATGCTACGCCACCTGCTTACTGTTAAAATGTTGGTAACCAGGGGGAGTCGAGATACACACCAGCCGTGATAGTTCCAGCATTCAAGTCAGTTGTGCTTTTGTGCTTTTGTGTTTTCCTTTTCCCCTTTTTCTTTGGGGTTCATCTTCGGTCCTCCTCTATAACCAGCTTCCATGGTCTATTTGTATGTTGTGACCTTGTATCCGTTCGATTTGCCGACTACAGAGTTAGGAGGCAACTTGTTGTTTTGATTCAATGATTGGGAGTCTTCAAATGATATACATACCACGTGAGATTCACGTGATGATTACCCTGGTACCTAGGTAGCCATCCGATGTTATTCCGAGGCGGATTTACTTCAAACCGATTTTGCCTGAACCACATTCTTCAATCTCCTCCGTCACAAGGGCGGAAATCACCCATTATTTACGATAGACATCAGCCATACGAGCTTGCAGAAAGGCAATACCTTCGGCATTCAGCGGGATGAAGTCATACTCACGAAAAGGCGTAGGTGGCGCTTTCGAAATATTTTGTATTTTTCTCCATCTTTTCTCTCTACCCCGCAGTGCTGCAGGTAGCATTTTCTGAACCTAGCATGGATCAACTCATCGTCACTTGAAGCTTGTGCAGCAGTTGCCAAGTGGTGAGCGATTAGTGAGGGGCTAGATGTAACGTCGTAAGGCTCATCAAAAGCTTTTCACGTAATCTGACCAGGCGGGGTCGAAGTGTTTTCCAACTGAATAGTGGATACACAAATGTGTTTCATCTTTTCTTCAAATCCCTAGATTCTCATCAGATCATTCGTGTCTATCGTCAGATAATGCATTATAGAGGGTCGACGCCCTTCCTTGGGGCGATAATCGCAGTGCTGTCCTCATCTGCTGCGGGAGAACCAGAAAAGCGAAGTTTCAATGTGTTTGATTATGTTGATCCACTCATAGGGACCAACAGTGGAGGTGAGGTCGAATGAGATCCAAAAATTACAGTTTTAACGCCTTCTAGGTCATGTGTTTCCAGGAGCAACACTGCCGTTCGGTATGTTTTACGTTGGGTGTAATTGAATATACATGGCTGAACCTCGGACAGGAATGGCAAAGGCTGTAGCAGATGTCAATAATCCCGATGAGAAGCAAGGAGGATTTGCATCAGATGACTCCGATATCACTGGCTTCTCCCATATGCATGACTCGGGAACAGGAGGGGTATGTTGCTCTCACATTAGATGATACCTACTCAACTTTATAGTCTCCATCGTTAGGCAATTTCCCACTGTTTGCGCAAGCTGGATGCGCGGGAGATGAATTGGAGAGATGTTATTTTACCAAGGATGAGCGTGCTTCTAGGCGAATGAATGGCTCAGTAGAAGCTCACCCAGGATACTTTGCGGTAACCTTGAATACATCTGTTCGAGCTGAGATGACTGTCACAAA
Source organism: Filosporella fistucella (assembly GCA_030077755.1). NCBI lineage: Eukaryota > Fungi > Ascomycota > Leotiomycetes > Helotiales > Filosporella > Filosporella fistucella. Next base: position 144,089 of record JAQJZZ010000001.1, read on the forward strand.
TCATACAGCACTCTACCGATTCACATTCCCATCAAACACCACGATCGCTGCGCAGAATGGAACCACTCTACCTGATAGCCCCCTCATTTTGGTCGACCTTTCTGACCTCCCAGACTCAATTACGAACGGCTTGATTGAGGTAAATCCAGGGACAGCAAGAATTACTGGGAATGGTACCTTCAACCCGTCATTCGGCATCGGAACATACAACCTGAGCTTTTGCGCAGACTTCTCTGGGGCAAAATTACGGAATACTGGGGTATTCATGAACAATCGCCCTGGAATTGTACCCAAACACCTAAAACGAGTTCCAGACGGGATCAACTCTCCTCCATTGCCCGCAGGAGCATGGGCTCAGTTCGAAGCTAGCCACCAGGTTCTTGCTCGGGTCGGAGTATCTTTCATCAGCAACGAGCAAGCATGTCGCAACGCTGAGAAAGAAATTCCAGATTTTGGATTTGAAAAGGTTCTGAGTGCAGCGGAAGACGCCTGGAGGAAAAAGCTCTCTGTGATTGAAGTAGATGCTACAGGAGTTAGTGATGAAATTCAGACTGTATTCTGGTCTGGGGCTTACAGAAGTATGATTTCACCCCAAGATTACACTGGGGAAAACTATTTGTGGAATAGTACCGAGCCGTACTATGATTCGTTTTATTGCATCTGGGATTCTTTCAGAAGTATTCATCCTTTGCTTACTCTGCTTGATCCTCAGAGTCAGACGTTGATGGTGACGAGTTTGATTGATATTTATAGACACGAAGGCACGGTGGATCGCAACCTTGATTGTACCTTGTTAATCTTTTGTTAGGAAAACTCCCCGATTGTCGCATGTCACTTTGTAAAGGTTTCACTCAAGGCGGGTCAAATGCGGATGTCGTACTGGCCGATTCATTCCTTAAAAACATTACTGATGGCGTGGATTGGGCGACTGGGTATAAAGCAGTGGTTTCAGACGCTGAAGGTATGCAATCCTGCCAGTCTCATCGCAAATACTAATCACATACAGACGAACCGCTTGACTGGAGTATTGAAGGTAGAGGCGGTCTCACTAGCTGGAAAAACCTAGGATACATTCCGACCGATGATTTCGATCCTTATGGAGTTGGACCATTCACTCGCTCAATCTCACGTACAGTCGAGTACGCATACAACGACTTCTGCATCGCTGAAATGGCAAAGGGTCTTCAGCATACAGCAGATGCAGAGAAATACATGGGCCGCGCTGGAAACTGGAAAAATATGTACAAAGCCGATCAAATATCGTTTGTGACGAATACCACCGGCCATATCAATGAGACTGTAGATAGTGGATTTGTTGGATTCCTCCAACCCCGCTATCTCAATGGGACATTCGGATATCAAGACCCATCACTCTGCTCGCCCCTATATAATTTTACCTCCTGTTATCTCAATTCTGATGGACACGAAACGTACGAAGGAAGCTCTTGGATGTACACATTTTTTGTGCCCCAAGATATGGCCAGTCTTATCACCACCCTCGAGGGTCCCGCTTCCTTTGTGAAGAGGCTCTCCTATCTCCACACTTCAGGCCTTCTCTATATTGGCGACGAGCAAGCCTTCCTCCCTGTCTTCCAGTTTCACTATGCCGGTCGTCCCGCTCTTTCGGCGTATTTCTCTCATTTTTATATACCCTCTCAATTCAACACCTCTGTCTCTGGTCTAGCAGGCAACGACGACTCAGGTGCCATGGGTTCCTTCACGACCCTCTCAATGATGGGTCTTTGGCCTGTTCCTGGCCAAGACGTGTATCTTATCACACCCCCTTATTTCCCCAAAATCAGTGTGAAGAACGGACAGACAGGAAAGACTGCCACTATTCGTAATATCAATTTTGATCCTGAGTACAAGGGCATTTATATACAGAGTGTGACACTGAACGGCCAGCCATATACGAAAAACTGGATTACGCATAATTTTTGGCTTGAGGGTGGGGCCTTGGAGCTCACTCTTGGGAAGAATGAGAGTGCTTGGGGGACTAGAGATGAGGATTTGCCACCGAGTATGTCTACGAAGTCATAAGGCTAGCTGAACACCTGTCCCCTCATTCTGTCACAGTCACATGACATAGGTCTTCTTGAAGATTACTTCATAATAAATATTAGCTATACTTCTCGCTGTAGATAAATCTGAACTATGTAAGATTATATGTTGCTACATGTTTTAATTCCTAAGCCAACAATTAAAAAAGGGGGGAAGTGTCATGTGACCTGGCTTGGTCGCTGAGATTTTAGCACGGTCGTAACTGCTTGCACATCTCATCCTTCTGTCTCACATCTCTTGCATCTTCCATACGAACGGCTCTCCATGCAGATATGTTTCTATATATTCGTCACCTTGGACACTCGATGTTCCCGAATCGCACTGTGTCACAGTGGCTGCAGATAACCGGTTCCGTTGATCCACACATTGCGGCGAGGCCGAACCTCCAAGACGTGTTTGCGACTGTCTAATTTCGAGACCATGTCGCTGACGACAAATTGTTGGCGCTGGTTCTTGTATCTGTCAATGTTCCATCTGCAGGAACACCGCATGAACAGGTTCTTAATCACCTTTACCAAGCCCTAGATTGCCAGCTCCCAAGGCAGTTTGCGCATCCAAAGTCAGCAGCCTCCCTAATGATACAGATCGAACGATCTTCCGCAGCACTTCAAATGCCCTTTTCAACCTTCCATCATCCCGCTTGTGGCTTGCAAACACCCACCTTCCCCTTTTCCATGGGCACCTCCCATCGAGGGTGTTCAATTGGTTACCAATTTCTACGAGCCCAGAGAAACAAATATTGAGGCTGAAGAAATGCCACACACCTGCATGGGAAGGATTCCTTTCCCGGACAACTATTTGGACTCGGCCCCGGATCACTGCAGAAAACTGCAGTCCCCAACAAACAAGTGAAATAGCTAATTTATAGCCATCGGCTCCCTCTTCATCTCCTCTATCGAGTCTCGGGCTTGCTTGCCAATATGGCATCCTCCGCTGAAATCACTGTAACTTACGGGCCTGTCATAGGCTACAATCACTAATCTCTCAGCCCTTTTTCAGCACATTTCAGCGCCTCCACGGCCTTTCTTCCCCGCGATCGACTCTGTCTCAGTGCGCGACCCAGCTTATCATCGACCAGTGTGCAGAATCGGCCCAGCATCGAATACAATTATTCGGAACACATCCGAGATCCATGAAGTGTGATTTGAATAAGCTATCAATACGAAGTATGAAAGAGATTATTACGGGCGAGTTTCTCACACAGGCTCTTCTCAGTAACTTTTTAGATGTTCCCAGCTTCTGTTCTCCAAACCCAACCCCCGCACCTCAGTCTCAGCACATCTTGCAGGTACACTGCGTCGCAAGTTTCGCTTGAGCAAAGATTCGAGAATTCGACCAGTCCAAATTTCAACGTCTCTACATTGCTCACCGCCAGGCGAGGTGTGATTAAGACATCCATCAAAACCTGCATGAATTTCAAAGAAGCCTGACGCTGTTCTGCATGCACTTTCTGAGCCATATGCACCACCAAGACGCGACTCGAAGAAAGCCCCAGCAAGCCTTTTCACCATTTGAGGCGAGGCTACCTCACAGTCGTACTTCTAATCAGGACTGAATTCAGCGGCTACAAATTTCCTTCCTCGAGTTGCATGATTATCCTTGGCCACTTTCAATTTTATGACGATGAATAAAATGAACACTAGGGCAGAATCTGGGCCAGTATTGAGGCGAACGATCTCAGAACTGCGAGCTGACCTTCTCTGGCGAGCCACAACATCTCCCGACTGCCAGGCCACGGATCTGTATAATGCTTGCCAGGAAACTTTACAGAGACAGCTTCACATTGTGTTTGACGGTACTAAAATAGCTGGAAGCCATGTGAAATCAATCTTAATGCCCGTCGCAAGAGAGTTGGACGACCAGTGGCTTCGTTTTGAGATGTGGTCGTCAAATTTGGAAATCCAGAGGGACAGCCTCACCAACAAAACTGCTAACGGAGCTTCCACCGAGGATTTCTCCCACATTGTCGAGTTGATCAAAGAGCGATTAAACGCTATCATGAGTTTTTCGGCACGTATTTCGGATGATCTGAGAACGATGTTTAAGGTGTTTGGTTTGAATGAGGATGAAATGGATAGGTCTGACTGTCAGCTTTTTCCTCCTATCCCTATACTGACCTTCTTAGTCAATCCGATCTATTGCGAGAACATTCGAGCCAAATCATTGCGACAATTGCTGATATCAAACCACTCCTTCGAAATCAGCCTGCGCCTGAGGTTTCTTTGCCAGTTCGCTCACCGTCAAGGATCGCTCAGCAATCACCTCGAATGGGACTGCACAGGAATAATTCTGTCCCACAAACGCTTGTGAGAACGCAGTGGGAGAACCCCCCATTACCCACGCCCACTCCATCCCAAAGGTCCGACAGTCGCTCTAATGGAGATGGATTTACGCAAGGCCTTCAAGAAATGTTCCCTGAGCTCTATGGCAGTATCGATGCTGAGCCTATCAAGACTTCCACTGCCCCTGCAACTGGCGGCCTTCCTCCTACGCCGAATAGCGACGAAGCTCGTTCACGAAGCAGCATGACTGCATCAGATCGAGGTGGACGTCTTCGATTAGGTGCACGGTTCTCTGGTATGGCTTGCCCAGCAGATCTACTGAAGGGGAAGCTGGACATGCTTGTGGCAAAGAACTTTCATGATGACGACTGGCTTTATACTCTGCAACCAAATCTCGACGAAATACTTGACAAAGATTGGCTGGACAGTTTGTTCTCGTGTAATTGCTCTCAGTGCGGACTTTCGAGAAGCTTGGCAATATCTTCATCCGGGATTACCCCACAATTTGTCCCGTCCGACAGGATTAAGAGTGTGCAAAAGCTGCTAGCATTGTGTATTCTTGCATCAAGGCCCTTTTTGATTTGCATGTTCATTGGGAGTAACTACACCGATGCAAGATTTGATCTTTGCAGGTCTGAGATAAAACTGGTCGAAGAAGCTGGAATACCCCTAGAGGGCGCGAGAATTCTTCTTCAAACTAAAGGCTTCTTCTTCGGAGTGAGCATCGTAAGATACCTAAGATCAACCAACTCAACGGATAGCCCTTCAGAAAAAGAGACGAGATGGCTGCGCGAAGAGATGCTTCGGTTGATACAGAAACTCGCCATGGACCCGACTAGAGGAATGCGAGAGCCGATTCGGATCAGCCAGCTTATATTTGAAAAGACCTGGGGCATGGCAACTGATAGAATGAACGAGTTTTTCCCCGAAGTATGGGATGGCCCTGTCTCGGTTCATTCAGTTGGCTTACTGATCTTGGATATGTTGTGCTTTATGGCCGAGGGAGGTAAGATGGTGTTGTGGCTAGACGGGTTACGTCCGCGAGATACCCGATCACTTGATTGGGTTCGAAAAATGGAGAAAAATAAACTTGAGAGTATAGAACAGGACGAGGATTTGGCCAGAGCGTTCCAGATTGCGTGGATTGTCGCTCAACCACGAGGCCGATTTGGTCTTAGTGGCGGTGAAGAGGAGGGGTACCATTATATTGCACGGCATTTCAGCAAGATCTGGTCTCGCGGGTATGATGAAGAGCCTTTGAGACCTCCCAAGCCTCAAGTTTCATTTCGAGCTCCAGATGTACTCAGTATCACATCAAAAACATCGAAAGCCTCAAGAAAGACCAGTGCGACTTCAATCATACCATATGAAGAAATTGTTGAGCCGCAAGTCAGATGGCTGTGAGTAACATTCTCTATGTATCCATGAATGCTGATTGAGATTTAGATTTCTACGTTATGGGAAAGAAGGGGCAAATGAGAAAGATACAGCATGCCAGATTCGAATCTTCAAATCCAATTCTGGTCGTATTCGTTTCGATATATACGCATTTGAAGAAGATCCCACGGCCTATACTTCAGAATATGGTAGTTTCTCCTCCACTAATCCTCGTGGACTTATATTAATGACCTGCAAGAGAAGATAGAAGGGCTATGCTTCGTGCCTATTCACAATTTCGATGTTACTTTAGCAGAATATCATGCAAAGCTGCAGCCTAGAGAAGGATCTACAAGGGACCTGAGGATACCATATGTGTTCAAATTTAAGGCGAAAGAAGGTACTGTAGTATTAATCACACTCTTTTCGTTGTTCTATGACTGAATTTTATAGATGTTCAAATATTCCAACAAGCTCTTACATGCAGAGTCATTGAAACAAGGTAGATGCGCCTTTGTTGTGTCCGAACGATCCGATGGCTAATACATTAAGTTTCTCTCTCAGTCGGGGCACATTTGAAGGTGCAGCCGATATCAGTTTACGATTTTGGGACAAGAAACACTCTGGAATCGAGTCGTTTGATGCTGGCGCGATAGAAATATGGAGGGTGATGCCATCACAGCAGCTTGTGAGTTCTTGGGAGCTTAGCTATAGAGAGTTGGAGCTGACAGAATAAGGCAAAGGTGCTAGAGGAAGACAAAATGGGACGACGTGGACCAAAAGATCATCCACTCCGATTCGAAATCGCGATTTTTTCTAAGCAGATGCTTTTCATTCTTTCAGGTAAATGCTCATCTACCACCTTCACGGCTCTGCTAATTGCTGATAGTGAGATCTCTGTTCATGATTCAAGATTGGGATAGTCAAGGTCTTCTGATCAGTCCCAAAGATGATACCCGCTCATCTGCTCTGGTTGGAAGGATTCTACGACCAAAGGTCCTTGATGATGAAACCCTCTACCCTGGTCTGCCAGTTTTTCAACAACCTCCTTACCAATTTCCCGATCACGGGGAAAGGACAACGTGCAAGACACTCAAAGTACGGTTTGCAGACAAAACAAATAGAGGTAATAAAAACTGGCCTGAGCAGGATAAACAAAAACTGACTCGATCATAGATAACTTCCGAAATTTCCTCGTAAAAAGATATAACATCATCCGCATATAAATGATTTTATTGGTGGGATCAAAATATTTTGGAGTTTTATACTATACCCTGAATGAACAAGCATTTCCATGCCGTCTGCATACCTCCACACTTTGGTGCAAATCCGGGGTCATATCATTGATGCCCGCATCGGTTTGATCAAAACCAACCCACTTCCCTAGGTAATTTGCGTGGAACCAATAATGAAACCTATCGCACCAATCTCCAACAGCCACGTCTGAGACCTTCAAATAATCTCGTAGCTCAGCTCATTTGCGGCTGCTAACGTACGCCCGAAAGCCATGAACGCCACACGACTGATAAGAGAACAATGCAATTTTACTGGACTGCCACCTGACGATTCAACCGAGAATCATACAAGGGTTTTGGTGAGCCTCATGCAGGAGATTTCGTAGGCGTTTTCTTAGCGCCAGTGTCAACATTGGGATTTTTCCTGGTCGTGCATTTTGCCTTGCTTCACAGTCTGCCGTGGGACGATGCGAAAGGGCTGTGACTGAGAGGCTGATTTTGGATGGGACTTGATGTGTTTTCAACCCCTACTGTAATATATTTTGATCTTCGACTCTCTCGTTAATTAACACTTTGTCTAACGAAAGTTGGTGGCAGTAAACAATTCGTTCATTATGGCTGTAGGTTGACCATTCTAGTAGGTGCCGAAAGATTATACTGATATTCTGCAGGGAGGTCTGGATAATCCGGGCGACTATGCCTGGATTATGGCTTCGACAGCGTTGGTGTTCATGATGGTTCCTGGTCTCGCATTGTTCTACGCTGGTCTTCGCAGTCAAAGTACCGCTCTCTCACTTATATATCTAAGTTTAATGACAGTCGCTTTGGTTTACTTGCAGGTGCGATTTAATTGTCGATTTTGACACAACAGACTGACATTCTCAGTGGTTCTTGTTTGGCTACTCCCTGGTCTTCACGACAACGTCAACGAATGGTTTCATTGGAAACTTCGCTAATGGAGTATTTCTCGGCACATTTTCACCTGATGCATTTGCAGGAATACATTCAAGCGGCTCTCCAGCTCTGCTTTTTGGCCTGTTCCAAGGGATGTTCGCTTCATTCACGTTAGTGAACTATTCCTTCTTTATAAATATTTCTAACTTATGATTAGAGTTGCACTCATCACAGGCGTTATTGCTGAAAAAGGACGACTCGCGCCTTTCCTCGTTTTCGCATTCATTTGGACCACAATAGTCTACGACCCCATCGCATATTGGATGTGGAATGCAAATGGATGGGGCAATAAATGGGGTGCCCTTGACTGGGCAGGTGGAACACCAGTTCATATCGCCAGCGGAGCTGCTTCTCTTGCATATACCATTGTTCTGCGACATATTCGCAAAGCCTCCAACACGGCAGATGGAGAGGGGGAAAAGGACGCAGCAGTTGCTGAGAGCGGCCTGGCGAGTCATAATAATACATATGCGCTTCTGGGTACGATGTTGGTATGGTTTGGATGGTTTGGATTTAATGCTGGGAGTGAGTTGCACGCGAATATGAGGGCTGCAAGTGCGTTTATGTGCACGAATGTGGCGGCTTGTGTAGGCGGGATTACATATACGATGCTTGAACGATTCGTGGCGGGGCAGAAGTGGAGTGGGTTGGGTTTCTGTACCGGAGTTTTTACAGGGTTGATTGTCATCACTCCTGGGGCTGGACATGTAAGATCTCAATTCGTTAAAGTACGGGCGGAGCAATACTGATTTCGACAGGTGCCAATGTGGGCTTCGTTGATCTTTGGATTCACTGGAACTGTCCTCATCTACTCTATCCAATCGAGTCAACGATTGAAGAGGTATCTAGAGGAACCACTTGATATTTCAATCTTGCACGGTGCTGGTGGATTGTGGGGCATGTTCCTCACAGGGATTTTTGCGGAGTGAGACTTCTCCCTTCCCTACTGACATTACTAACAATCATGAAGTCAAAAAGTTGCCGCTATCGATGACCCCTCGGAGAAGGGAGGAGCTATCAATGGTAACGCGAAACAAATTGGGTATGTTCTATGTTCAAATTGAAATACGGTTTCTGACTATTGGAAGTATTCAATTCGCCAGCGGCTTCGCAGCCTTCTTCTACTCCTTCGTCGTCACCATGATAATCCTAGTCATCATCCATTGTCTCTCCGCCTACTTCCCCACTCTCAAGCTTCGAGCTTCACCTTTACCGAACCAGAACTACATCCGACTCGATGCTCAAGAGCTTGAAGATCCCGATGCCGTAAGCTTCATCCTCTCTCATCCAGACCAGGACACTGATGAGAAATAGTATATGATTACATGCAACCATCCTGGCTCTCATAGCCGCAACGTCTCAATCTCCCCTCCTCAGACTTCCTCGCAGGAAGGTAGGGTGCCACCTGCTTTCTATGAAATGGATACAATTAGAAGGCCTGCGGTCCAGGCGACGATCGAGGATATAAGACCGGATACGCCACAGCCGAGAGAAGCAAGACAATCGCACATGTCGGAGCATAGTAGTACAGTAGAGAGAACAGTATCGTAGTTGGGATACTTGGGGAATAGACTGATTATCGTGGATTGAGATAGGAGTTTTCTTTCGTGTAATATATTTTCCCTGATATATTTGCAAATACATGATAATTGAATAATATGCAGATATAAGTAGAAAAAATACAACCAAGAAACGCATATTCGCTATGCATTCCCAAAGTCACTCCCGGCACCCCATTGGGAAATATCCCATGAAACAGAACGTCCAAAACACCAAATGCAAAACCCGTGCCAAGTGACAGCTTTCAATACGTTACCTTTAGAGTATGACTTCCCCCATTGCCTTGCAATGTAAGTGTCTGCGTCGTGGAGTTATAGGTCGATTGCTCCAGCACTTTACTTTCCCCCTCGCCCTCATACGAGACAGTTGGTTCCTTTCCGTCAGCGCCGGGAAGGACAAGCTATTCACGGTCAAGTTAGCAAAAGTACTTCCACAATCCTACACCTGTTGGGACTCTCATATAGGTATCAAACCAAAGAAAACCAACATACCGTCCCTGTAGTCCCAGCCGGCACCCCCCAAGCAACCGTATACCCCCCCTCCACAACCTCCCACCTAGCACTATACTTTCCCAACGGCGTCGTGAATCCCGCCTCCGCGAACGTTAGATCCCCAAACTGAGGTGCAAGACTCCACGTACTGCCGCCCGGCCCAGTCACCGTTAATCCAACAATAAAGGACGTCAGAGCATCTGTAGGACCTGTGCCCCAGCCGTGAGCATGAGAGGTATAGGAATAATCATTTGCGTAGCCGGTGGTAGAGCGGTAGCCGAAAGATCCGTCTGAGAGATAGCCTTCGATGCATGTTGATGCTGTTCCGAAAGGGGAGGAGAGATACCAGCCCCAGGCGCGACGGATGAGGTCTAGTGCTCTGGATGCTTGGCGGGCTGCTAGATGGCCTTTTATTTCGTAGGATTGGCCGAATCCTTGGGGTGTTAGAATGTTTGACGCTGAAAGAGTAGGGGAGTGTACCGACGAGGTTATTGGGCAGTTCTGGGGCGACGGCACCGATGGAAATCCAGTTTTTGGTTAGGGAAGTCGAGATACTTTGGATTGTTGAGGCGGAGGCGACAGAGAAGAGGAGGGCGAGAGAGTTGGCGTCTTGGGGGTGGATGGAGGCGTCTGTGGAGGTATCTTTGAATGCACTTGATATTATTAGCTTTGAAAGTCCAAGAAAAGAGGGGGGATATACCCAGCTGCTGTATCATAATTATTAGCATTAACAGCCGTTTTCAACGTCGCTGCCATCGAGTTCCATGTACTCGCACTCGCCGTATCGCCATACCACCCAGCTAATTGTGCTCCGGAGACAAGCACTTTATACATTAGCATATTAGCTTCGGAGTTATATCCTCCCTGGTTTAATCTCCCCCAGTCGTTGTTTCCAGTGACGAATAGCAGTCCTGTATGATCGATCTTCACGGTGATGAAATCCATGGCTTTCTTGAACTTCTCGTAAATGGTGGTGAGCCAGTTTTTGTCGTTCGTCCAGAGGAAGTAATCGTATGTGCCGATCAGTGTGGCCATGTGGTATGTATCTGAGCCATATATATTGATACCTGGCCCGGCAAATGGAAGTTCTCCTTCGCTGGTCTGGAGGGGTGTCAGTATTTTTCACGTAAATTTCAGTGAACTCACTTGGTCCGTATAAAGCACTTGCAATGTTTCAGCAACTCCCTCCCAGTCTCCAGTACTGACTAGAATACTTGGAACTGCAATACCAAGATCTCCAGGCCATACTGTTCTATCTCTCTTGCTGCCATCTACATATAAAGTCGTTACGCTAGTTCCGAGACTCAAATCCTGGTTATTTTCCCAACCTCCTCCTAGGATTGGAAAGGCTCGTCCTGTAGAAGGGGGGATGGCATTTGTTTGCAAAGTGTATGCTCCAGAGTACCAGATCTTATTCAAAAGTTCGTCACTGCACGAGAAATATCCCTTATAGGCTCTGAGATTCGACCAGCTTGGCTGGAAGGCGATTTCAACTGTGATATCTTGGATGCTGATTGAGAAGTTGGATGCGCTTGTCTCGGAGAAGAGCGTCAGATAGCGGAAACCTCCTCTTAGTTTGTCGTCTGGCATGGTATAGTTTGCTTCCTTAGTCGTGGCGACATTTGCAAGAAGAAATCCATCGGGTTGGAAGGAACCATTAGAAGAATCTGACCACTCCCCAGTCCAATTCTTTGCTTCAGTGAAGGCTAGACCTAGATTTCCAGTGCCTTGAGCACTGTAAGTGACTGTCACAATCCCACCCACCAACTTGCCAAAATCAAAAATCAGCTGCGAACCATTTCCCTTTAGTACGGCGGGTCCAGGGAAATTCTGAACGTTTCCTCCAGCTGGGGCATAAAAACTGACGGGAGACGTTGTTCGGCTGCCTGGAGAATAATTGTATTTGTCCCAGGAACCTGGAAATGCTGCTGAAGAAGGACCTGTGCATGCGGTGTTCCGCCAACATCCAGCTGCCAATACGACTGATTTGGATGACTGCTGAGAAAGGAGCGCCACGAGAGTGACGAGGAAACCGAGAAAAAACATTATGGTTATAACTACCCATCGGTTAGCCGGCAAGTACTCTATCTTCTTGGATTCCCACTTCATGATGCCATCCAAAGAGTCATAGATATCTCTAGCAGAGGAAAAACAACGGACCTACCTTAGGTGAATACTATAACATAACGATTCATACAGTAACAGAGTAAAGAAGAGCGCCTGACAGAGAGAAGTCAGGAACGAAAAGAACAAGACATACTGTACCTTCCGCAAGACTTTATGTCTTGGACATCAGAAATAAAATTACAGAGCTAGCCCTGGTCAATCATCTGACGCCGCACCGGCTTTTCGTTCCCCTTTCTTAGTCGTATTGATACCTGTCGCTGCATCAAGGTCCACATCTGCATGCCGGGCAATCAGGCGACGAGATGATAGCCATGTTTGTATTGTTCCCCGGGATTATTTTCCTCGTTGTACAAGTACAACTCGTCATTTTCTGTGAGATGTGTGATTGTTTGCCCTCGGTCAGTTCTTGTTCTCGATGCAAGAACAATCTCTGTCAACAACTACAAAACGCGAGTCGCGAGGAGGAGGTCGCGTGGGAGGAAGTGTATGACTAGTCGGAATATCTCCTGCCGAGATCGACATTCCCGCATCTTCAGCGGACCAGTCCAGTTCAAGGGTTTGGGCGTTTACTTGGGCGTAAAAGGCGCTTTAAGCTTAACAAAGAAATCGCAATCTCCAATTGTACGCAACATACGGATGTTCAGGTACGGGTGTGGCTGTTCAGGAGGTATTGGCGCGGGGTAGCGGGTTATCTAGCTGAGTTAAGGGTAGTCCGGGCAGAGCATCTCGTATGCTTGAGCGCTTCGTGGTGATTTCTATTTTTGTTGTATGATTTATTCGATGATGATATTAGATGCAACATCAAAGCGATGCAAGAGTATAATGCTGCAAAATTCTGCTTCCTTTTCTGATTGTGACCAAATAGAAAATTAAACGGTCAAGGACGACGTGCCATGATCATGAGGGTTGAAGTCTTCAGGGGTCGGCTGTTGTGTTCTACCCCTCCTTTTCCCCAGGTTTGCCTAGCCGAACCAACTACAGCCCCTATTACTTCACCCTGGTGTCAGCAAATATACTTGATCATACTTGCAGCGAATCAGAGTGAGTGTTGGACAGAGCAAACCTTCGAGGGACATTGCAACAGGCCTTGCTTGACTTGTACCAGCTCATGCACATGCGTCTGATGTTCGAGCAATTAAAAGCTTGAGCGTACATCTGGTTTTCACGTCATCCAGGGAGAGATCGGCAACGATAGCATGTGCTTTTACCTGGCTGATTCGGCATGCTCCCCACGGTCAGACCCTGATGATTTGATTCGAGGATTTTTGAATTTCATCTGATGTTCACTTTTAAGTAATTTCGAGTTAAGTGATGACGATGTGGGATGGGTTGATGTCGTCGACTCATCGAAGATAGCCCTATCCGTCCCATACACTCCGTCACACTTGTCCAAAATGCGTGAGCATGACTTGGGTCTCGTCCAGAAAAGGCAGGTCATCATCTGAATTGGCAAATCTTCCGAACCGTGGTTGCGGCTGTCTACCATGCTCTCTGCGATATGAGTGCGTGGGCGGCTTGCTAGTTTTCTGGTGAAATCCCTATCATTAACCTTCATACAACATCTTTTTTTCATGTATTCAAGCTTCAATTTGAGAAATCTTAATGTTGGCAATTCATTCCGGTGACATTTCAGCCTTAAGCAAATCATCCGTTCTCTCGCATCGTTTTGAATATACGATCATTGGTGAAAACGAAGACTCTGTTTAAATTCTACCTAAATTGAACCAAATTTTCGGGGTCAGACTCGCATACAGCACGACGAAAATGTTTTCCGATGATTTTCTTTATCCCGATGGCTGTTTCATAGGGGAAAAATCAGCTGCTTGTATATTAGTTGCTGGATTGTCTCCGCAGCGACAGCGTCCTCGACAAGTCTTAAATGAGAGGTGATTTTTCTCACACACCAGAGCTTGCAATATCCAGGTCCACTGCAATCGTGAATGGCTCCGTTGAATTCCGGAGATGTGGAGCCACTCATCTTTGTTCATATACCCAGTATGAGACGGATTTGTTTTGGCAGTACTCGAGAGGCTTTCGAGAATAGACTTGCCCTTGATGTGGACATTGTGTTCTCTTCGGAGCTGCTTTCGAATGGGTCACCTCTTTCTGCGACTGGAAAATTCGAGATGAAGGTAAAGAAAAGAGACGAAAAATAGCGATTGCTATCTAAATAGCCTGACATTCCTCGAGATGGCAATGTGTCATCGAAGTAGCCATATCAGTATTCAACAATTTGGTAAGTTTTCGAGTTAATTACACTTGCATAGGTCTCCCCTGCGATCCGGTGCATGGGATCTGTAACTTGAGCCCGTAGAGAATGATTGGTAATTCTGAGGGGTGTATAAAGAGGGCTTTGCCAGATCCTGCTCATGGGCATTAACTACTTTACATGTTGGAAAACAGTCATGATAACCTGGAAATGAAACGTTCAAGAAGAAGCGGCTAGGTTTGGCTTGAACCATTCGCTGACATTTACCGCTTGGCTGGGTCAACCTTTTTCTAGGCTATTGAAGCTAATGACATGTAATTTGCGACCCTCTTAGACCATGTCTACTCCTTGAAATCAGAGCAAAAAATCCATATCAGGAGCCGTTTACGAGGATCGCACTTTGTATCAAGACGGATTGCCTGCGTTGCCATGTTGGGACTCTGATATGCGACTGAAGAAGAAGATAAGGGTACAAGACTCAAGCCAGGCTTCGCCAAAGGGATATCATGACCCCAATGCACCTACTGCGCGTCCTCAACGTTGTACGCGTTGGGCGACTTGCAGACACTGGATTCAATCCGCATTGAGAAAGGCTGTTGAAGGGATACGCAGACGCGATTCCAATTTGCAGGTGGCACTAACCGACTCCTGTCGGGCTGCTTTTCGTGAAATCAGTGGATAAAATCACTTTCGTCCCCGTCTCGCAGTTTTCGTCCGTCGAACAAAATTTGAGAGAAGATCTGGGGACCAGCGTTTAAGCAACATAAAGGTACAAAAGTTGGCGGTTCCGGCTCTCAGGCAGTCTTGGTATCACATTCAGGTCGTGGAGATGAGTCATACCTACTGTTGCGTCTTGGACTGTTAAAGTCGATGATGTTGAAGGAAGAATGGTGTTGCCAAAATCAGAATGCAACTCTTATCTCCGACGTGAGACTAGCGCGTAGTCATGTAACCATCTGCTTCCCCTCCGCAATATCGAAGTTTTGTTTCCTTTGAGATATACACACTATGCTGCCATCTATACGAGGAGATTACTATACGAGGAATGTTTAATAAAGGTAGGGGATGATATGTTTCTTCTTGGCAGGCAAGAACAACAAAAGAAATACACTTCCTGTATCCCGCCATCACATACGAATTGCAGAGACCGGGAGATAAGCATAGAAGACGGAAGGAGAATTATATCAGATGACAGGGTTGGTTTGATAAAGCAAGTTAAGGGGGACGGGTGATATTATGCTTGACTTTGAAAATGTGAAGCTAGCCGTGAAAGAATATAATGTAGTCGCAGCAAATCGTAGTATTACTTGATTTACTAAAAAAGCAACCCATGTATAAGACAACTACATCATAGATTCTAAGTCCGTATCTCAATACACGTCTTAAAATAACCAAGAAATTAAGGTGCGGTAACACAGGCACGAACCTAGTTCCAGGTTTCACCTACCAAGCCTACTCTAAAATTACATTTCTTGGCGCGATTCTAATCCAGTTCCTGAGCAGGTATGGGGTTTTCCGACTTGAGGATTTGATAACATAGGTTGAAAGCGGAAGATGCCGTATTTGTATTTATTTGGGGGTCGTGCTGGGAAACGTCACGGAGAGAGTGAGCGGAAAAGAGGGATGTTGTATGTGTGGATCTTCGGGACTTGGATCCAAGATGGAAATTGGAAATTGGAGATGGTAATGTAAACAGAACCACAAAATAATAACAATAATAAAAGGAGGGTATGCAGCTGGTGGTCTTCAGTATTCATGGCATAATTGTCTAGGTGCTATGTACAGAAGGTCGAGCCCCTGGAATGATAAGTCAAAACACAAAAAAATAGCTGAACACGAATATCACGTGACTAGTACAATAAACACTGATTTCAGTGCGCTTTTACAATAATTCAATTTGGAGATGAGCCACCTCTGCATGGAAATTTCAGGATGGGCTTGCTTCCGAGACATATGGAGTCATGCAGTTTCCTTTTGGCGTGGTCGTGAATGAATTTTGATTACAGTAGGATACTCTTATTTTTCCTACGAATATATTGGAAAAGAATGCGTGATTGAAAATGGAAATGGAAACGATGGGATGGGCACGTTCTGTGGCTTGCAATTGAAGTTTGAGTCTTCGATTCACCTACACGTATCTATGTTCACAACATGCTATTAGGAAATCTTCCACCATGAACGCAAAACAAAGTAACCACATTAGCAGAAAAGTGTCAGACCCAATCAAAAACTAGCCTTCCCCATCCCCCTAATTGCATCTCCCAATTCCTTCAATGTTTGCGCATCTCTAGGAATAGTATGACCTTTCCCATGATCAAAAAGTACAGCATCATCCTGCTCACAAACATTAAACAACGCCATCGCACCTTGCAAGTAAGGATCATCAGCTCCAATACAATGCAATGTAGGTACATCCACGACCTCCGTACTATTGTCCGCAAGCAACATCTCATTTCTCACCGGATCAAGTGGTGGCCACCCAGCGAAGAAAACAGCTCGTTTGATCTGTCTCGGTCGACCTTCTGCGGCGTACCGTCTTGCTTCGTCCATGATAAGTGTGGAGCCTATCACGGCGCCTTCGCTGTATGCACAGATACCATCAAATGGACCATACTGATCCATGATTTGATAGAGTGCATCAAGTGCATTCTGGACCGATGTTCGGATTTCTTCTGTGCCGCCGGGGAGAAGTTCTCTCAGGACATCTTCTGCATTCTCGCCCTCGGGAAAGTCACGCACTCGTTCGAGAACGTCATTTTGATGTATGCCGTCGTATTCTATGAAGCGGTAGTGGGGTGGAGGACCGAAATAATCAAGGAACCCTGGTGGAGGTGTGCATAGGACTGTTCCTTCAGTGAAGAAGAAGGATGCTGTTCCAGTTGAGGAGAGTTCCTTGCAGAAAGGCGCTGTAAATCGTTAGATATGGACGTTTTTAATGATCGGAGCTTGAACAATTAATACCTAGTTGCACCTCAAAATTCTGTTCTAGAAGTTAGTATTGTGCTTGAACGGTTTGATGGAGAGAGAATGTCACACCTTTGCACTACCATAAGCACCAGGTAAACACAGAAACCTCATTTTGGACTGAAAGAGTAAATGTGTTTCCTGCTCATCATGAAGAAGCACTTTCGAGTTTAGATAGACAGTAGAATTTGAGACTAGGGCTGGCGTGCAATAGCGGAGACACGCCAGCCCTGTTTTGGTTCTCCCTCTGCACAGGGAATACAACCCCCCCTGGAACTACTGCTGGTCCCCGGCCAATTCACTGATAGCTGCAATACATGTGAACTGACAGATAGAAACTCCTCATCTCATCATCTTGGAGTAGAATGATGATAGTGAGATACGGCTAGCAATTGCCTATTGTAGATATGAAGCTCTTATCAGAGATGGTAGTTGATCTTCAGATCTGCGAATTGATACTGGTTTCGGTCGAGAAGAATGGGACATGCTAGGACATAACTTATGAGTATAGAGTATATATATTACGGAGGTCTGATAGCCGCAGCTGTCCGGCAGATGTGATAGGAGATGCTTCGGACGGCGTTGTCTTGTCCCGCTCTTCTCGGCACTTGGACTAGGATCGAGGAGATATTGACGAATAGCAAGAAATCCGAGAAGCTTGGATTCGACCAGTGATCTTAAATTTGTACGAGATTATGTGGCGGGCCCTTTCGACGTTGTCGATATCTCGAAAGTATCCAAGCGTGAGGGGTCAATTGGGGTTTAGGATGTCCAGCTGGAGATGAAGCCGTAGTTGGAAAAAGATGATCAATAATGCCCGAAGGGGAATGGGACTGGGACTCCACATTCATCGATTACTGAGATGCTCGTTCGCCTGGACCACCTTCGGATGTACAGTAGGCCGGCAATTTAGTGCCACGTGCACTCTAGCAACGCGGCAGGTACGACCGTAAAAGCCACTTGCAAATAGGAAAGCAGCTAGCTCCTAAATGGGCAAGCGTATAACCAATATGCTACCTCAATCTCAATCTTCCAAGAATCAACCCTCTCCACTTCCACTTCGACCGGATCATAATTTACCTCCCCAGCTTCCAGCTTCTGTCGTGCAACTCAAAACCTGAGTATGGGCCCGAAGTCTATTCATGTTCACACCCCGTGATACATAGCACAAATTCCAAGTCGGCACATTTGAACGTTCCAAATATCTTCGGTATCGCCGACTTCGTGGGACTTCGGACACTCAGATACCACCATGAATCGTGCACACTCCCAATTCGGCTCACCCTGCTCTCTTCATCATGCTGAAGAGTGATCAGCTGTAGGATTTCTGTATTTCTCTTAGCATATCGTCCACTCTTCTCCTTAACCTTTCCTCTAGCTAGCCAAGTCTTGTCACTCCTCACATCTCCGGAAATGATATTGGTCCTATCTTCAGC
Organism: Filosporella fistucella; assembly: GCA_030077755.1. Lineage (NCBI taxonomy): Eukaryota > Fungi > Ascomycota > Leotiomycetes > Helotiales > Filosporella > Filosporella fistucella. The sequence goes on from JAQJZZ010000001.1 coordinate 162,785, forward strand.
ATCTGCAGGTACACTAATTTGGCTCTCCAAGATCGACGGATCTTTTGATAGTGAGGGTATCGAGTCTTATCGTTGCCGATTCCAGCTTTAGCAGCATCATGGCATGTGTTTCCACAGATATTTCTTACCTGCTTCGTGGGGTTGAAAAGACATGTGCTCGAAATCGAGAGCCCCAGATCTTCTCAGCGTCAAGATAAATGGTGTATAAAGTCATGCCTCGATAAGACAATATTCGATCATATGTCTCATATATCTCACCTCTCTCTTTTTGTTTTACTTTTGTTCTCCCTTCAACTTGATTAAGCAGCTGATGTCCGCGGCATTTACCGAAGACCCTTGTGTGGAGGTACGTATCCGATACCTCCAAATTTTACTATCAATAGCTAACTGCTAAAATGAAAGGCATATATTGTCTTGCAGTCGCCCATTTGTCTAGGTCTGTTAGAAGTCCTCCATCAATCAAAAGTTCGACGCTGACAGTCAATGGACGAACACAGCGCACTGTTTTAAAATATGGCACCTTCAGCTATGCCCCTCAATGGGGAGAGCTACGATAATTCTATTGACCGTGGAGCGGCTGTCAGAACAAACAATTTATCTCAAACTACTGGCTATACGAACGGAGCACACTACCCAAATGGACACTCCAATGGTAACGGTATCACGCCCAACTCCAATGTGGAGCCCATTGCCATAGTAGGGATGGGATGTCGGTTGCCAGGTGACGTTTCAAGCATTGAAGGGTTTTGGGAACTCTGTTCTCGTGCCAGAAGTGGCTGGTCGAAGATTCCCTCCAGCAGATTTAACCATGAAGCGTTTCATCACCCAAATCCAGACAAGATGGGATGCTATAATTCAGAAGGAGGTCACTTTTTGAACGAAGATGTGGGATTGTTTGACGCCCCTTTTTTCAACATCACTGAGAAAGAAGCCATCTCCATGGATCCTCAACAAAGATTATTGCTCGAATGTACTTTCGAAGCACTGGAGAATGCTGGCATATCAAAACGAAGGCTAGTGGGCGAGAATGTTGGTGTTTATATCGGTGGATCATTCGCAGATTACGAGCTGAGAAATTGTCGGGACATTGACAGTAAGTAGAAAAACGGGTTTGATCTCATTCCCTTCACCCACTATCATCAAATTCGGTATACCAAACTTTCATACTAACATTGCATCCATAGCAACTCCTATGTACCAGGCAACTGGATGTGCACCATCGCTCCTGGCCAACAGAATATCATACTACTTCGACTTCTCTGGCCCTAGCTTTACCGTCGATACAGCATGCTCATCTAGTTTATCAGGTCTGCATTTAGCATGCCAAAGCTTGACGAGTGGTGAATCGAGTCATGCGATTGTCGCTTCATGTCATTTAAACATTTTACCAGGTGAGTACTTTTGACCATTTGCCCTGAAATTCGTCTTCATTTCCTCCCACCTCTTTTGTTTGACTCTGTTACCTGAAATCCACAAATTGACGTTGTTTCGGCAGATTACTTTATCACGATGTCGATGTCGAGGTAGGTCTTTACATTCCCTTACAGGTGCTCTTCCTGATAGAACCATGATAGCTTATTCTCTGATGAAGGCAAATCATTTGCATTTGATTCAAGAGGAAGTGGATTCGGTCGTGGTGAGGGAGTCGGTTGTGTGATTCTAAAACCACTCAACGAAGCCATGAAAGCCAATGATTCGATTCGAGCAGTCATTGTAGGATCTGGAATGAATCAAGATGGGAGGACCAAAGGGATCACAATGCCTAACTGCGATGCGCAAGTAGCGTTGATGAGATCCGTGTATGCCAAATATGGCTTGGATCCTCGAGAAGCAGGCTACATCGAGGCACACGGGACTGGAACCAAGGTTGGCGATCCGATTGAGGCAACAGCATTGCATGAGGTATTTGGAGAAGGTCGTAGTTCCAAGCAACCTCTTTATATTGGCTCAGTGAAATCGAATATCGGTCACTTGGAAGGTGCAAGTGGAGTTGTTTCCGTCATCAAAACAGCAATGATGCTTGAAAAGGGGTTCATCCTTCCAAATTATAATTTCGAAAAAGGCAACCCAAAAATTCCGTTCGATGATTGGCATCTTAAGGCACGTTACATCTATACCACTATTACTCCCACTAATATTCTCAGGTCCCAACTTCCCAGAGGCCCTGGCCACGGGGCAAAAGGTATGCTAGCATTAACAATTTTGGATTTGGCGGGACAAATGCGCATGCTGTTTTAGAAAAGGCTCCAGGGACTCCAAAACGAATCCTTGAAGGAACCAATGATACACTTGCTACGGGGCAAAAGTCACTAATAAAACGAGTATACGTTCTTTCCGCGAATGACAAGACATCGCTACAAACACGTATGCATGATCTTACAGTCTACCTTGAACAACGACCAGAAGTCTTCCAAAACTCCCTCCTACCAAACCTAGCATACACACTCGGCCAGCGAAGGTCACACCTTGCATACAAAATCGCGATTCCAGCTCGATCATCTGCAGAACTTATCCCTGCCCTCGCAAGCTCCGATGCCATTTCAGTCAGAGCTTCAAGAGAACCTCGGATTGGTTTTGTATTCACTGGCCAGGGTGCACAATGGTATGCAATGGGAAAAGAATTGATTGACGCATATCCAGTATTTGCATCTACAATGGAGAATTTTGATAGGTGTCTTGCGGATTTAGGAGCGACATTCTCCATCATTGGTAACAGCGGGTTCTCTCAGCAAGGTGAAATTTACTGACAAATCACAGATGAACTTTCCAAGGACTCGGAAACAAGTCAAATTCCAGACGCTCACATCAGTCAACCTGCGTGCACGGCTGTGCAATTAGCTTTGGTCGATTTACTGACGTCGTGGGGCATCAAACCAGTAGCAGTGGCTGGCCATTCCAGTGGAGAAATTGGGGCGGCATATGCTGCTGGTGCTCTCACACTACAATCTTGTGTTGCCATCGCATACTTCAGAGGCCAGTCGATCATTTCTCTCAAGCGGGACTTCCCAGACTTGAATGGTGCTATGATGGCTGTTGGGTGTAGTGCCGACGAGGTAAGACCATTGATCAAGATGCTAAGAAATGGAAGGGCAACTGTCGCATGCATCAATAGCCCATCTAGCATCACGGCTTCTGGAGATGAGGATGCTATCAGTGAATTACAACAGCAAGTTGAGCAGAGGCAAATGTTCAACAGGAAGCTTAGGGTTGATACAGCCTATCATTCGCATCATATGAATCTCGTGGCAGAAGAATATCGCCAGAATATCAAACATGTTGACACTCTTGAAACATCTGAAGTTGCTTTCCACTCCTCGTTGAGGGGTCATCAAATCAAGGTGTCTGAGTTGGGTCCAGTATACTGGGTGGAAAATCTGACCTGCCCTGTTCGCTTTTCGGAGGCAGTCCAAAGCATGTACCGGCCAGCAGGCAATGATCCAGCGATAGATTTATTGGTCGAGATAGGGCCACACGCCGCTTTGGAGGGTCCGATCAAGCAAATCATGAAATCTATAGGTGGAAGCGCCATCAAGATTCCTTACACATCTGCACTTTACAGAAACAAAGATGCCGTCGATACCGTCACCCAGCTCGCATCTACACTCTTCATGAAAGGAACAGATGTTGATTTTGGGGCTATCAACTTCCCTTTCCCTGGTATCCAGGCACCAGTGCTCTTGACTAACCTGCCAAGATATCCGTGGAATCATTCTACTAAGTACTGGCACGAGTCTAGGATTGCTGAGAAACATGCGCACCGAGCATTCGCCAGGAACGATCTCATCGGAACACTTGCCAGCTACTCAAACGATTTGGAACCTACGTGGAGGAACACTATTCGAGTTGATGACATGCCTTGGGTACGTCACCACAGGATGCAATCAATGTCAGTCTACCCCATGGCTGGTTACATTGCTATGGCTTTAGAGGCGGCTTCTCAAAGAGCCCTGATGCGAAATGTTGCGTTTGATAGATTTGAGCTTCGGGAAGTCACTGTCAGCAGACCTCTTGTCATACATGAAGGTAATGATGTTGAGACCAATATCACACTTCGTGCTTTCACAGAGGGTACCAGAGCGTCTTCTGACGTCTGGGATGAATTCCGTATATTCTCGTGGGCGAAAGATAGAAGCTGGATTGAGCACTGTCGAGGACTCATTTCCGTTGTCAAATCAGCAGATGGAAATGTGATCGATGGCGCTCAACAAGCATTCAATGCTAAAACTGATTTGATTTCCAAGCTGAGGAATTACACTGAAGAGTGTTCCGCCAAAGTGAACACGTCTCTTATGTATGACACTTTGGCAGAAGCAGGTGCTGGATATGGACCGATATTCCAAGGACTGGAGAATTGTTGTGCCAGCGATAATCATGCTATAGCAGATTTGATTGTTCCAGATACCGCTGGGATCATGCCGAAAGGATACGAACCGAACTTCATCATCCATCCTGCATTTTTAGACCAATTTATTCAAATTGCTTGGCCGATTTTCGGTGCCGGCTGGAAGGGCCTGGATGTTTTGTATATGCCTTCCTTTATTCAAAGCATGTATATACCCACTGGCATCACTACCAAGAGCGGGGATCGAATGCGGGTATTTGGAACTGGCAGGCCGACTCCGCAAGCCCCCGCTCCAACGAAGTTTACTCTCTTCGCGACATCTTCAGACAGCGGAGATGAGGCGTTGATCAGGATGGAGGACCTCGTTATGACTCCAATTTTTGATGGCACAACTGACGGCTCGATTTTGGAAAGAGAGCTCTGCTATAAGATGGTCTGGGAATCAGTTGGTGGTAACCATGAGACGAATGGCAATTCAAATGGTATCGAAGTTAATGGGAAAGCACTCCACGAAACCAATGGCTCTGCCACCCCGTTTGCTGTCGATGTCGCCATCATTTGCAATGAAGAGACCCAGAAACCGCTATTAGCAAGTATCCAAGAATTGTTCAGTAGCTATGTGCTTTCTGCCCCCGTGGTGGGAGTATTTGGCAATATTGATACAGCTGGGAAAGTCTGCATTGTCTTGTCGGAACTTGACAAGCCAGTCATCTCAAATCTGGATAATGCCGACTTCAAAGCTATTCAGAGAATGCTTTCGGATGCCGCGGGAGTAGTATGGCCTGTTCGAGGAGCATACACTGACTCCTCAAACCCAGATGCTCAAATGGTAATTGGTATGGCACGAAGTATCCGCTCCGAGACTCTTCTCAAATTTGCAACGGTAGACCTTAATACTTCGCCGCAGCTATCGGAGACAAACACGGCAGAAGTCATTTTAGATGTTTTCAAAAGAGCATTCAGCCCCGATGCTCCATCCATTCGGTTGGATATGGAGTTTCAAGAGCGTGACGGCAATCTCTCCGTGCCGAGGGTCATCAACGATCCAGAGATGAACAAATTTGTCCATCAAGAAACCCAGCCGACTGCTGCACCGGATCTCCAGCCATTCACACAAGAGGTTAGGCCCCTTAAGATTGCAATTGAAACGCCAGGTGCACTCGACACCCTCTATTTCAAGGATGATCTTACTCATGGCACAGCCCTTTCCGAACATGGGGTGGAAATAAAAGTTAAAGCTACGAGCATGAACTTTAAAGACATCATGATATCTATGGGTCAACTCTCAAGCAAATACATTGGGGTTGAATGTGCTGGTATAATAAGCGCTGTTGGCAGCAAAGTCGCCGATCTCAAGCCTGGTGACAGAGTATGTGCGATGAGTGAAGGAGCATACTCCACATATACCCGGTGCCTAGGTACAAGCGTCAGCAAAATTCCTGACTCGATGTCTTTCGAGGATGCATCAACTATTCCCGTGATCTATTGCACAGCGTACTATTCTCTATTCGATCTCGGTCGCCTGGCGAAGGGCGAACGTCTCTTAATTCATGCAGCCGCTGGTGGTGTCGGACAAGCAGCTATCGTCCTGTCTCGAATGGTTGGAGCCGAGATATTCTGCACAGTGGGCAGCGTTTCGAAGAAAGAGTTCTTGATGAGTGAGTATGACATACCTGAAGACCATATTTTCTACAGCCGCAATACGTCATTCGCAAAATCCATCAAGAGAGCTACTAACGGAGAGGGCGTCGACGTCGTACTCAATTCTCTTGCTGGTGACCAGCTCCGAGAAACGTGGGACAGCCTTGCCCATTTCGGACGTTTCATTGAGATCGGCAAGAAGGATATCGTGGGCAACTCGAGACTTGAGATGAAAAGATTTGAGCACAACGCTTTATTTGCTTCGGTCGATCTTACGGTTGTCGCTGCTGAACGACCTAGAATTATGAAGCGGTTGCTGAATGATGTTTTCAACTTGATGGAGAAAGGACTTGTGCAACCTATATCTCCAATTACAATCTTCACCATTGCCAATGTGGAGTCTGCATTCCGCATCCTCCAAAGCGGCAAGATCATGGGTAAGATTGTCGTTGTTCCCAAGGAGGGCGACCAAGTTCGAGCTATCCCATGTAAGACGCCGAAAAACTTGCTGAGACCAGATGCTACATACATCATAATTGGTGGCACTGGTGGGCTTGGAAGAAGTATGAGTCGATGGATGATTGAGAAAGGTGCAAGGCACATCGTCCTTCTTTCACGCAGTGGAAATGCTGGTGGTAAGGTTGCTGAGCTGATCGAGGAGGCCAAGAGGTTTGAAGCCAACATCATTGTCAAATCCTGCAATGTAGCAGACAGAGCTCAAGTTAAGACTCTTGTCAGTTCGGAGCTCTCGTCGATGCCACCAATTAAGGGCGTCATCCACGCTGCTATGGTTCTATATGTAGGTCTCCCCATCCGCTGTTCGAAGAACCTGGCTAACAAATCAAATCAGGACTGCCTCTTCGAGGAAATGACCCACGAACAATGGGACGCAGTTGTGAAACCCAAAGTTGCAGGCGCATGGAATTTCCATCACGCCCTCCTCTCATCATCCACGCCCCTCGATTTCTTCACACTCATTTCCTCCGCAGCAGGTGCAGTTGGTAACCGTGGCCAGGCTGCATACGCAGCAGCCAACTGTTTCCTCAACGCATTTGCTCAATACCGCAAAAATCTCGGTCTCCCGGCCTCGAGCATAGATCTCACAGCCGTAAGCGACGTGGGGTATCTTGCTGAAAACGAGGAGCGCAAAAAAGAAGTAGAAGGAAATTTGGGTGGTGAGACAATTGCAGAGAAGGAAGTTTTGGCTTTAATAGCTGCTTCCATTACAGGGAGAATGGAAAGCTGTGGGAATCATACTATTACGGGATTGAAAGTTACACCTGATGCTGTCTCGTCTTTATTCTGGACTTCCGACGCAAAGTTCTCACATCTTGTTGAGGCAGCTGCTGCGCAAGCTCCAACTTCTGCGACGGCAATCGTTTCTCTATCACAAGCCTTGAAGCAAGCTCGTGGCAAGGAGCAAGCACTCGATCTTGTAAGCGAGGCGCTGATGACGAAGGTCTCTGCTGTACTTATGGTGCCTAGAGAGGAGATGGATGCAAGTAAGCCGATTGTAACATATGGATTAGACTCCTTGGTGGCGATCGAGATACGAAATTGGATTACTCGAGAACTGGAGGTGAGTCTGCAGGTGTTGGAGTTGTTGACTAGTGGGAGCATCAGGGCTCTAGGCGAGACGATTCTGGGTAAGAGTAAATTGGTCAAGTTTGAGGAGAAGGGGGAATGATATTGTTTCTTAAATTGAGAGTACGGGGTTTTGGAGTGTTGTCATATTTTAAGTGTGTTTATGGGACTTGAGTGCGCTGGGCATTATCCCTCTGTGCGTTTGAGGAATAATTCACATTATACCTTCGATCAGCTATGCTAGTAATTACATTGAGAGTATCAATTCAAGCTCCAACTCTGATTTGATGTGTCTTCACCTCATCGCCAAATGACAGATGCAGCTCGATGATCTTTCCTCTCAATCGATCTAATCCATGTATATGAATTCTTGCTGCCGTGTCGTCCTCTCCGGTCTTTGCTTTCCTTGGAAGCGGTTTGTGGGATACATAATTTGTCACTTCGACTCTGGGAGTCTTCCTCTCTGTTAATTGTGCCCATCTCTGTGCCACTCTCATCCCTTTGAGCACAACCACCATCTTTCTCTTTCCCATCTCCACCTCTCCATCCGTCTCATCATCGCTCCACTCCCCCTCACTCGAGCATATCTCTTCAACAGCTCTATCCCACCTCATACACTTCCGTTCATAAATATCAATAAGCTTCCTCGCATGCACCAATTCCCTCTCAGTCTTCCACTCATCCCAATCTTTTCCCCACCCCTTCCACCGAATCTTATACTCCCATTTCCCTTTCTTCGTCGGTCTCTTCGCTACAACTTTTTCAATCTCCCATTCCACTTCTCCATCTACTATCACCGGTTCGCGATCATATGCGTAAGTGTATTTCCACCTAGTGGACGGAGAAACGGTATATGTACCATCTGGATTACGTTTCCGTTTCTTGGGCCTGGGGCTAGAGAATTCTGAAGGTCTTGGGCGACTGCTGCTTGTGTACCCTGGGATTATACCTACGGTTCCTTTTCCGAGGAATCGCATGTCTTCTTTTAGTTTTTCGAAAGGTTCATTTTGGCTTGATATTGCGTCTAATGTCTTTTTGACATCGTTGATATCAGGGCTACAAGTTTTCCCAGTTTTAGAATCGATGTATTGGAATAGGGAGGCGTAATGTGTCGCATCTCCCACTCTTTCTATTCTTTGGGAGAGGAATTTCAGAGCTTCTATGTCCTCATCTACCAAGCACGTTTTCGCAGCACTTATCAACTGCTGTGGTCCAGATCCAGGCTCATCATACCTCTTATTTCCATTCCTAGCGCGGATCTCAGCTTCATTCACAATATATGTCCGCACCATCCATTCTACATGATGCGCCTGATCCTGAAACACAACTTGTCCTCGCTCTGTGTACAACTCCTTATTCCATCTCCTAAACACTGTCTCACTCTGTCGCTCATTAGCATATAATACAACATTGAATCTACTGAACTCGGTTCCTGCTGGTAAAGGGGCTAGTAATGCAGGAAGCGGTGCTGGTGTTCGTAACGGCGATCCACGAGGAACAGAATAAACTCCCACTCCTGAACTGCCATGAAAGTTCCTCGCTGAGAAAAGTATAATCTCAAATGGCAACAGCGGAACCGTAACTCGATAAGGCGTAACATTGAAACGACCTCCAAAATAATCCTCTGAGAAATGACTTAGTGATACCACCGCAGCGAGACTCGTTGGATCATTGAGGATATCCCTGTGCACTCCCCCAAACTTCTTTAGTGATTTTTGTAATTGTTGTTGTTCTCTCGAATAATTAAGTTGTACAGAGGTGAACTGTCTATTCTTCTTACTTCCAACCATCAACGACGCACTCTGATAAAATCTCTCCTCTCGTCCGAAATTATTCAAGGAAGGAATAAATTGATTTGCAGCTTCAGATACAATATCCGTCAACTCTGTAATTACAGCCTGTGCATCTATTTCCTCACTCGCTCTCGCTAGGGGTCCTAATTGTGAACTCGATGCGCCCACGTGGGGTTTATTCGTTATACCGAGTGAAAACCTCGTCCCTGTAATCTCTAGAAATTGGCTCTTCGCTCTCGTCGATACCTCTAATAGTTTCTGCTTATACTCTTCATTCAAAAGCTTTTCTCTCAATGCAACTAGGCGTTCCAGCAATCCATGGTCTTTTAACCATTGTGCTGATATTCGCGCTGCGGCGGGGTGCCGACCATTTGGTGCTTGCGCGTAGATTATTTGGTCTTGGTGCAACTCTTGAAATCCGATTGAAGAGAGCTCTTCCGTGGTGAGACAGCGGTGAGAGTGTAACAGAGATGGAAGATCGGGGGCTAGGGTGCGTCGTTCAGGGACGGTAACAGATTCGTTGAGGTGGAGTGTGCATTCTCCGTTTTCCCAAATGGGGTCGAAGATTCGTTTACCAGTATAGGGTTTGAAAGGTTCTGGGAGATTTAAGAGTTGTGAATCTATTGGGTATGTATCGTATTGGGATTCTTGAGTTGATTGACTTCCAGGCGTAGATACTGGTTCCATCTTGTGTTTTCGTGCAAAATAATAGGAAAGGCAGAAAATTGTGACCAGACATGAGTATCTTCGATGATGCAAAGTGTCCTGCTACCAGAAACTACTTACAATTGAGATATTTTTGGCTTGATGAAAGAGCCATTGTGTATCGAACGACTTTCTTTGATAGAATTGCTTTCTGAGTCACGATATCCCTCAATTGTCAGAGTTATCAACTCTTCACATGAGAACAAAGAAGGGATGTTTGCATTTCAGGATTCTTTGTGTTGTCATTACGAGATAAAAGAAATCGCACCATAATTCGATTATGGGAATCAAATCGGGATTAAAATCTTCAGAGAACAAAGAAAAAATGATTACATCAAAGATTACGCCTTCGGGTCGTATAACTGTAGCTGTCTCCCCTATAATTAGCCGAGGCAGACATGGTCCAAGAGCGGTTAGCATTCCCCGTGATATGCTCCTGTTTCATGTTGATAGGTAAATTTCCACATTCAGAACCAGATTTTGGAGCTTCAACTATCAGACATTCCATCCCCTTGATCGTAAATCTCATGGCAGTACAAAAATCTTCTTCGCATCTTGACCCGGTCCCTTGATATTCCTACTCCATTCTCTACAGCCTGAAAGTCCTTCCGCCCCTACAACTACATGAGACACACAACTTCTGATCTGATAAACAAGGGTCCGAAATCTGGAAGTCGAGCATGAGGTGAACCGAAATTCGACGTACCCGCTAGTGACGAGAATGGATTCGTGCAGCTTCGTCTGATTGAACGAAACGTGTTTTTGCTCCTCAATGAGCAGGCATATGCGGGAAGAATAAATTAAGCACCAGATCCACCACTTGGTTACAATCACGGACCAGGTACTGCCCTGTGCCATCCTTCATCATGATCTTGTCATTTGCGAAGCAATGTTTCTCAAACACGATTCTCATTACACTCCAGAAGTGGATCACCCACTGTCAGCCTCATATAACTCTGTCTTCCGTAACGCTTTCTAAATTTATTTCCAGACTTTACAGTTCTTGCTAGTTTGCATACACAGCGCCTGGAGACGCCTCTTCTCCTAACATTCATTTAACACTTCGTTTCTTGACTCACTAAACTTGTCCGTCGGTTTAATTCAGCAGGTGCTGAAGAAATTTCAAGATGTTGTCGAAAATATTTTCCGCTGTGCTTTTGCCCACACTTCTTTTTTCTTGTCTTGTTCAAGCAGCGGTCAATAAGGCAGCCGTTGGGCCGTCCACTCCTCTGTCCGCCAAAAGCAAGATTTGCAATGTTTTGAACTATGGTGCTGTAGCGAACAACGCGACTGATCTTGGCCCCGCTATTCTCTCCGCCTTCACAAATTGTGCGAAAGCTGGGGGCGCGACGATTTACATCCCGCCAGGGTCATATTCGAGTTAGTTTTCAGCTTTCGTGCCATCATCTTTGCCTGACAATCTAACAGGATACAGTTGCCACAGGGATCATTCTAAATGGTGGATCCGCTTACGCCCTCCAGATTGATGGACTTATTACTTTGACTTCTGGGGGAAGCTTTGGAGGAAACGCAATCGTCATCAAAGGAGCAAAAGATGTCGAGGTATTCTCTAGCAATGGGCTTGGAGCCATCAACGGGCAAGGATATATCACAAGAATCACAGCTTCTGGTCAGAATGCACGGCTCTTCCGATTCATCAACTGCTCCAACATCTCTTTCCACGATATTATTCTAGTTGATTCGCCAACTTTCCATCTGGTATTCAATGATGTTTCAAATATGGAAGCATATCATATCACCATTCGCGGGCCAAATATCGGAGGGACAGATGGAATCGATGTCATCTGTACGGACAATTGCTATCTTCACAACCTAGAAGTTACCAATCGTGATGAGTGCATCAGTGTGAAGAGTCCTTCAAACAACGTTCTGATTGAGGACATTTACTGTAATCACTCGGGTGGTATGTCCATTGGATCGTTGACGGCAGATAGTAAGTACGCTCTTAATCATTTTCGACACTTCTAACCACAGTCAGTTACGGACACTGCTGATGCTGCAGCAGTTTCTAACATCACCATGCGAAATATCTACACCTTTCAGTGTACACAAATGCTTATGATCAAGACATTCCCTGGAGGAAACGGAGCAACTGGATATGTAAAGGACTCTCTGTTCGAGAATTTCTGGGCATATGATACCACCTATGGACTTGGTAAGAACTCTTTGCTCGCGGCTGTTCGTCTTCTAATAGAAATCAGACATAGATCAATATTGGTATTCCCATACAACCCCAAACACCGGCGCCGTAGCTCTAAGTGGCCTCACCTTCAACAACTGGACGGGCACAGTCGACAACGGCGTATCTCGCGGCCCCATCGTAATCCGAGGCTCAGATATCGTCCCTGCCAAAGATATCAAACTCAGCAATTTCGACATGTGGACTGAGACGGGAACAAAGATCGTTAATCAATGCAAGAACGTATATGGAAGTGGATACTGCGTGGGAACCTCTACAGGTGCCGCTCTAGCAACTTTCACAACCTCTGCTACTACGACTGTTACGCCTGCTGCTTATGTCAAGCCTACGAGTCCTGCATGGGGTGTTTCAGGATATGGGACAACTGATCCGATTCCCATTTATACACCTGCTGCGTTCTGGAAACCTGTGTCTGGAGGTGTGGTTACTTCGACGAAACCAAGTGTGGTAGCAAGTACATCTACAGCTAAGCCTGTCTCGACTATGAAGGCTACTTCTTCACAAACAACATCCTCTGCTAAGGTTTCCTCGTCAACAAAGTCAGCCGTTGTCGGCATTGTTACCTCATCTTCTTCATCCAAAGTCGCCATCAGCTCTTCCAAGCTTGCTACAACATCGACAGTTAAGCTGGTCTCAATATCTTCGATCAAGTCAGTCATCGTCTCGACAAGCATCAAGCCCACCACAACATCATCTGGCGTCCATTCAACAAGCACCATTCCAACCACTCTGATCTCCTCGAAGGCCTCTCTAACTACTTTTTCTATCATATCATCAAGCAAGACATTATCCTCAGTAGCTCCCTTGAGCACAGCTGGAACGATACCTAAATACTTTCAGTGTGGTGGAATAGGTTGGAATTTACCAGAGACATGCGTTGCGGGCACGACATGCAAGGAGCAAAGTCAATGGTACTCTCAGTGTTTGTGAGCAGTATATCTATATAGCTGGAAAGTGGAAGATGGAAGCTCCAGATTCCTTCCATCTTTCCGTCGAATGACTTCGGGTCGTTGTTGGGATTCAAGAAAGTCGAGGATACATAGATTTGTTCTGGGTGTCATATTTCATGTACATATTTAACGAAAAGAAAGCTCGAGGCTTGATGTTAGGGGTCACGTTTTCGTTGTGTTGTATGCTGAGTCGCCCTCAATCCACCTGTGCGATTCTGGAACAATGGGTAAAACTGCTAGTTGATAGTGACTGAGCCTGATGTCCACGTGATAGCGAGGTATCACATCACGTGGCACGGTGTACTTTTCCATCTGAGATGTCTTTTCGTTTCCTGCTCCTTTGATATGTAATCTTAATCATTATCTAGTCGAGGAATTTCCTAGTAGAATGATTTCCATGGAACGCCATCAGTAGTCTTCTTAAAAGATATTTAGTTATCAATTTGACATGAATTATCATTATCATCCGAGAGCCCGATTTCATCACGAGCCTCTAGAGATCAGGGTATTGAACATGAATCGCTGCGTTAAATCCTCCCGACACTATTCTTGAATACCATACCGTCGAATGGCATATTAGAAGCCCTCATAATGCAAACTTAATCACCATCCGGTCGTCGAATGTACGTTCCTCCGCCTGAATAATCCCCACTATCACCTGCATGATCCGTTGGCCCACTGCCAGCTCCTGCACCTGCACCTGCACCAGCTACAGCGCCCGCAGTAGCGGCTCCGAAGACTGGACCTGTTGGGCATATACACTGCTTCCTGTTAGCTCTGATCGCCTTTCATATTAATTTTAGTGTGAATTGTACCTCATAAGCTAATAATGAGCAAGTAACGCATCTGCATCTCCTTCTCAATCTCCAATGCCATAGACAAGCTGCACAGAAGAGGAAGAAGAATATGACGAATAAGACTAAGAAAAGAATGAAGAGGACCAAATAATCATGTTCTCGATCACATTTGATAGGAGGGCAAGTCGTAACGACGGGCGGATTCGTAATTGTAGTTGTACAAGGTGGTCTGACGGTTACCGTCGCAGCAGAGCAACTTGTAGATTGTGAATCGGTGGTCGTTGAAACGGAATTGGAATTGGTGTTAGTGCAAGAAGCGGATACCGTGATTGGTGTACAGGTCGCTGTTGGGGTGGCGCTGAGCGTAGAAGAGGAGTCCGAACACGTGTTTATATATACTGTCCTGATAACACCAAGGCAAGTCGTACTCGATGTCACAGGTGGAAATGAACAGCCTTCTGAGCTCGAGGTAGATGACGATTGACAATCTTTAGTCACAATAATCGTCGTAGGCTTAGTAATATCGCAACTGGAAAGAACAGTTAGAGAGCATGATTTTGGAGAAGGGCAGCTTGTAGATGTGCAGTCTTTCGTAACCACGACTGGAACTGTGGTCGTGATTGGAGCGCAAGAAGTCGAGGCTGTATAAGGACAAAAACTGGGGCAAAGATGTGATTTCGACGATCTTGCGGTATTGCTGCAACATCCGAGGGTAGTCGTAAAATTTCCATAATTGTAATTTGTTACATAGGTAGTTCCTGCAGCGCAAGTAAAAGATGGTGCTAACGTTGTTGTGATAATACTGAGTGAGCCAGGAAGTGTCACGGTTTGATATTGCGTGACATATACGGTTTTAAAGACCGTTACTGAGATTGGAACGCAAGTTGAGCTAGTCGGAGGTGAAGTTGTGGATGATGAACAGGGTGTACTGGAGGTAGAAGAACTCGTCGGTGATGTGCATGGCGTGCTGGAGGTTGGAGGAGGCAAGCTGGTTGTTGACAAGGAGCACGGGGTACTCGATGTTGGCGGTGGAAGAGATGTGGAAGATTTGCTTAGAGTAGTACATGGTGTTGTACTTGATTTCGATGTTGGGATACTCGAGCTCTTTGATGTATCACAAGGGATTGTAAATGGGAAGCTGTGCGTTCGTGGTGGGTCCAGAGGAGTTATTGTGAGCTGGTTATGGCTGTACCATTGAACAGAAAGTCCAACGATAGAAAACCATATCAAAAAATAATTAAGAATCATAACTAAATGTGCAAAATATTTCGGTAAAAAAAAGAATCGCAAAAGCGGGACCTTTCGGGGATGAGCTCCGTATAAATGTATTCAGACCAGGGATCCTATGTGAATGGACATCTTGAAGAGGCTGCTGTCTGATCTCTGAAGCACAGGCTGACCACCCCATTGCCAAGGCATGATGTCTCTCACCGTAGGGATGTACATGAAGCCTCCTCTGAACACCTCTGACATGGCTTCCCGAAATCTCAATGAGATGGTTGATCACCAAGGTGACAGTCTGCTCAGCTTGCAAAAGCCACAAATGCAAGCCACGTCAAAGTCACGAGTCGAAATGCAGAAATTCAAATCAGAACAAAGAAGACGGTGTGCCTTATGACTTCAACCAAACACATACCTTGTCATCGGTATGCACATGTACTAATCTATCCGCATCACACTTGATCGGTATATGTGGCTGGCTCACCGAACAGCTGCAGGGCAGGAGATGATGGAACGATATATCACAGGGCGACACAATGAAGGGCCTGATGATGCAACCTTCTCGTATTCTCGATTTGACTCGTGCAGAGAATCAACCCAAGTAAGATGAATTAACAGTTCGAATATCAAACGCCTACGAAAGAGCCAGGCGCGAAATGAAAATCGCGATAAAACAATTCTTACAATAAAAGTCTTGTCTGCGAGCGGCCTTGCGCTGCGCGAACGGAACCAGTAATATACCTAAGATCAGCTTCGCTGCGGCAAAGCTAGTTACTGGTGTACTGAGTAGTCGTGTGAATATTCAGCTATAGGAAATACTGGTGGCGTGGTCGTGGTGATGTTGTGTTTGATGTTGGTGGGATGATGAAACCTCCGCAAGGGGGCAGAAAATCATTGCGACCAGGTGTGAACATCATGTGACTATCAACACCACTATGATTATCGTCGAGTTGGAGGAGGGGAATTAAAAGCAAAGTGAGGTCTTGCGAAACAAAATTATTCTCGAGATGTGCGTAGAGGTAGGCTAAAGAACTACTGTGAAGTTAGGAAATCCTCGGTAGAACGCCTGTGTATTTAACTTCGGGTAGTGTAAGCAGCCGCTAGATCTACAGCGCGGTGATCCACTGTAAGAGTCTCACAGAGCACAACATGCTTCTCTATAATCTATTGTATCACGGTAGCTGCTCAACAAGAATATCACGACCACAGCACAATCATACGCAAGATGGCGGCAAGTGGATCGTCCCGCTATCGTGTATCTCTTTCCCCTGGAAACTCAAATACCTACTTGAGCGATAGCCTACTCGCTTTTGAAAATCAGCCGATATGAGACATCGTCGGGCATTTAAGTCGGCCCAGCATGTTCCGTTTCAGTATTGAAACAAAACCTCCAGCTGGAATATTGTGAAGTACCCAGGCACACAAAGAATACCAAAAGCACGATGACCTCACTCAAAGGAAGCATCCTCATTACAGGCGCAAATGGTGGCCTCGGAAGTGCCACTGTCTCAAACTTCATCAAATCACCTGAAGGAGAAGAGTATTACGGCATCTACTCGGTGCGCGACCCCGCTTCATTCAAAACGCTCAGCAACATTCTCAAGACGGCACCGACAAGTCATAAATATGAAATACTTGAGTTGGATCTCAGCAGTTTGGAAAGTGTCCGAGAAGCAGCAGCTAGTATCAACAGGCGCGTCGCAAGTGGAATAATACAGCCTCTCCGTGGAGTCATTCTCAACGCAGCTTTTCAGGAAGCGAATAATCAGTCACTTTCTCCTCACACCTTCACCAAGGATGGCTTTGAAGCAAACTTCGGCATCAACTACCTTGCGAATTTCCTCTTTATATTATTGATTTTGCAATCAATTGATAAAGAACATGGTCGTATCGTCATTGTGTCTAGCTGGGCCCACGATCCTTACGATAAGTATAATGCTATGGCGGACTTGTTCGGGAACCACGAATACTTGACGGTAATGGATGATTTGGATAGTTTGGTCAAAGGGAAGACTTATACTGATGATGGCTTCAAAGCGGGTATGAGGAGGTATGGGAATAGCAAGACATTGATGGTTATGTTCATGTGAGTCTGAATCAATTTTCTGAGTGATGAAGTCTAATAGCATAGGTACGAGCTTCAACGCCGTCTTGATGCCGACACTGGACTTTCAAATATATCAGTCTTGAGTCTAGATCCAGGAGCGATGGGAGGAACAGGTATTGCACGAAGAGGGGCTCTCATCATCAGAATTGCTACTACGATCACTGCTTATCTCGGACCTCTGATCGTATATTTCAACCCGAACGGGATGATTCGGTCTTCCAATAAATCGGGTCACGACCTCTTATATGCAACATTCGATGAGAAAACTCTCGGTATACATCCCAAGGCTGTTTATCTGAATGGTACCTCGACGGAAAAACAGACAGCTGAAGAGGCACGTGATGAGAAAAAGCAAAAGCTGCTTTGGGCTGAAAGTTTGAAACTTGCGAGAGTCAGAGACGGCGATACGGTTCTGAAGGGATGGCAGTGATTGAGCTTGGCTAGTACTGAGTACATAGACAGAATAATTTTACTTCATGTCCAGGTCGCGATAATTTGCACTTTGGTTGCTCCGATGTGATAGGCCGCCTTGTTGCTGGCCACTTCTAGCACAATGCGCCACCATGTGCAAGTCAGGTCTTAAGGAATTGCACTTTTGTCTTGACATTTGACTGGTCCGCTTACTTCCCGCTCTCTTCCTTCCTCTGATATAAATCCAGCCTCAAAATCGTTTCCTCTTTCCTTTCTGAATTATATATTCTTATCATTCATATCGTTCCCTTTTTGCATGCCGAAATCATCAGCGTCAGCAATATCCCCAGACCGCACCATCATGTCATTACCACTCATCCAGCTGCCTCAAACTACGACGACCGTCAGGCAGGCAGAAACGACACCGTCAGGCAGGCAGACTACAAAACAACGGAATGATGCTGTTTGGAACTCCCACAAATCGGAGATTGAAAAACTCTATGTAGGAGAAGGAAAGACATTGAAGGAAGTAATGAGCTTCTTCGAGCATGAACGCAACTTCAAATGGAGGTGAGTCTTGGTTCATATCTGTGAAGTGCAACTTTGTAACTGACAGAAAATCTAGCGAACGGTACTGGAAAGACAAATTAAAAGAATGGGAATTGCCAAAGTACATCCCTGCGTCTGATATGTCGTTCATGGCTCGAAAATCTGAGAAACGGAAGTTCGAGGAAGAGAAGGAATCTTCGTTTTCATGGAAAGGCGTCAAATTGCTGCCCGACAGGTTGACTCGCTTCAAGAAGCGTAAATTTGCCAAAGGAGAAGAACAGTTGACGACCGCTCCACCTATCCCGTCTGGTAAAGTAGCCTTTCACAAGACCATAAACTTATTTATTGTTTCGTGGGTTTTAATGTCGTTAGAAACTCCACCGCACATTGAGTATCACACCCCACCAAGGGAGGAATACCACCCAAATGATAAACCCGATCGGAATCTAGTATTTGCGGCAATTGCAGGTAACATACATCTTTCGTGGACCATATACGCTGCTTAAAGAAGGACTTCTGACTGTGAACATGCAGACGATATCCCCTCTAATCCTGATGACGACATCACGCAGATGCTTCCCCGTTTCATACCGCAAACGGATAGAGCCAGCAGAGAGACAAATATTGTTATCTTAGAAACAGATAGAGAACCAGATGGTACTTCCGACTCTAGTTCAGATGACTCTATATTTTCAGACTTACTAAACATCTTGGAGGAAGAATTAGATCGCCAGCCAGTAGTTGAAATCTCAGACCTTATAAACAGGTTGAAGGAAGACTTCGATGTCAAGTCAAAAATTGGAATCTCAAACTTACTAAACATGTTGGAGGAAGAACTAGATCGCCAGCCAAGAATTAGCATGTCAAACTTTTTAATCATGTTGAACGAAGCATTCGATGGCCAGTCAGAAATTGAAAGCTCAAACAAATTCGGGGTCACCTACACCGAGAGTCTATCAACAGATATGGATTTGCTAAGCCTCGATTATTCTGCACTCTATCCTTGATATCGGACAACATTACAGCATTTTGTCAGCGAAGTTAAAGGTTTTGTGGGATTCTTGGGGAGGTTGGAGTTCGGGCGTCTTATTGGCCATAGGCATAGATCTGCATCAAGGGGAACAATTTTGGTTGAAAAAAATATTCACATTCCAGGGGGGATGTATCCTGCACACTTGATTTTGTCACACATGTTCTATAGAGCAGTAAATTGATAGGACTTGGTTTTTTTTTTTTTAAATCGCGTTCAATAAACATATTTTCGTAAACTTTGCTCACTGCCTTCCCATAACTAACTTGCACTACATGATAAACAGAAGATTCGTATCTTGATCCACAAGTTAGCTGAAATGCTTGGGGTTAGGGATAGAACATACCAAGCGGATGGCTGCAACTCAACTGGGGCTTCTGCGTGTACTTCGTGGCCAGCACATCACGGATACTGTTTAGTAGCTCAACATAGCTTTGCTTAGGATTGGCCTTCATAGCGCTAATAAATGCCCATGACATTGCACCGGTAGCTTGAGATGCGATTGTGGCATCAGCTCTGTAGAACAATGTTAGCTTCAAACTGATCGAGGTGATGTCTATCACGTGATAATAAGACTCAGCCCGAAGAGCTGCCACAACATGCTGTAGGGAAAGGGGACTCACGAAGTCTGATCATCCTTGCTTCCAGACCACATAATAACATCTGCAGGAGAAGTCTTGGTCTTGAGCGTCTTCTGATACGCATCGTCGCCCGTAGTAGCCTTCTTGAAAAAGCCCATCAAATGACCGGCGACTTTGCCATAGTCACCTGTGCTAGCAGCTCCAATGACATTGATCAACCCCATACCCGCCTCTTTTGCCAAGTTGGGTTCCTTTAGAACACCCTGTGTTGAATAGATATATGGTAGATCGAGTGCAGAGCCAGAGTGACAAGAGTCGAAAATAGCGGTCAAGCGAACACCAGGCTGAAGGGGAGCAACCATGATGGAATGCATTTCGTCGTCGACTATATGGCCTGCCTGCTTGAAGTCAACAGGGTAGATCACCTCGTCGTTGCCATCTTCTTCGTCGCCACTCGTATCCGCAGTTTGACCTCCGTGGCCAGAATAGTGGAAGAACAGAGAGTCATTGGGCTGCACACCACGGACGAGCCAATGCATTGCTCGAGTGATATTCTCTTTAGTCGGGCGGCTCATGGGGTTCGTTTGGTCATCGGTGAGGATAACCATGTCGTCTCTGGCATAGCCAAAGTTTTGACTGAGATAGGTGGAGACATTGTGGACATCATTAATACAGCCTCGGAGCTCGCCTTGTTGGCCGATGTAGTTGATGCCAATCAGGAGAGCCTTTCTTCGACCGGTACAGTTGGAGTATTGGAAAGCGTAATTAGAGGGTGCTCCGTGGCCGAATTGGACCATGCCCTGCGGTGGAGGTGGTGGACCAGATCCTCCATATCCTCGATCATGCCCGCCATACTGTTGGGGTGGTGGAGGCTATGAACGCGTTAGTTGAATTCCTCTGAAATATATCACGCATACCTGTGAGTACTGATTAGGAGGGGGGTAGCCGCCGTACTGCTGGGGAGGAGGCTACAATAATGAGTAGGTTTTCAGGCCTTTCTTAAACCACTTACTTGTTGGTATCCACCATACTGCTGAGGTGGAGGCTACGAAGTGTCAGTAAAACTCTTAAAGCAGAGACCAATAAGTAATACCTGTCCATACTGCTGTTGTGGAGGAGGCTTTATGTGTCAGCATGAATTAGTATGTCGAAAAGGAGAACGTACCTGGCCGTATTGCTGCTGGGGAGGTGGCTAGACAGGTCAGCTTCAAAGATCTCACCGATGAGTTAAACTACCTGGCCGTATTGGTTTTGAGGGGGATAGCCATAGCCTTGCTGTTGATATCCGCCTTGGTCATGACTGAATATCTTGTTAGCTTGATCAAATAGACTTAATTTTTGGCAGATTGCGATTGCGGGGTAGAAAGGAGGGGTAATTACCCCTGGTGGCCATATCCCCCACCGTTGTAGCCTTGACCTGGATATCCAGACATGTTGACTTGACTTATGGGTTGATAAGGCTCGATCAAAAGAAGCAAATGCTTGGAGGGGTGATATCAAAGAACAGACTTTAGTTCAGAGAGTCTCACGATGTTTCAGTCTGCTTCAGAAGGTATCTTTCGATCACTTCCTTGCTATTGCTTCCTTTGAGCTGTCGAGCTGGAGGACCGAGAAAGTTCAGTACTCAAGCTTCTTCAACAGTAACAGCAAGTCTGGTGAGGTGATTATTTGTTGTTGAAAGGTGAGGTTGAAGCTGAAGTGGTGAAAGAGGCTAAGCGCTAACCTCTTTTCGGAACGGCTGCTAGGGCTGAGCATTTCAATTTCGTGAATCAAAACATCAACAGCTCCAATAAATATGCCACACAACCACCCTTCGGTGCCCATATCGCAGCAGCACTCTCTAAGACGTCGGCTCCTGATGATGAGTTCTTTTTGCAACCAGATAATCCCTTAAGCGCGAAACTTGAACCACAATTCGCAGTACACGACTTCGCGACAAAGTATCACAATCCTGCTCAACAATTGCCTTCCGCACAACAGTTTCACCCTCAAGGACTCGAGAATACATTCAGAAAGCTGATTCAATACGACATGTATCTAAGATCAATCTGCGAAGCTCTTTCCGTTATGTCATCCCTAATTTCGCTTTGCTCTACACCACACCCCCAGCAATTCGTTTTGAGTTACGAGCCTCCTTATTGTTTCCCGGAGAGGCATTACGGTTCTTCGTTCCAGCTGGCATTCATGCAAAGAAGGAATCCTTCACGAATTGATATCGATTCTCAGGGTCGTCTATCCGCAATCTACGTGTATCGGTACCAAGAGCTCCGTACAAAGTTCCCAGAATTATATTATGTGGACCGGGAAGAGATGGAGGCCAACCGTTACGAGCCGATTGTGAAGAGAGTTTCAACGGACAAGCAACCACATCAACTGCAAACAGAAGAGTCCACGAGTGGTCGGCTGTTCTTGAACCATGTCTGAGCTCTCCATCATGCTATATACCGCAGCGAAGCCCCCCTAGAGTCGAATTAATGGTAGGTGAAGCTACAACTTTGAAGTGGCCGTGAGCGGATTTTTGTCCCATTCAACGAGCGCAGCAGGGGCTAGTATCTCTAGTTGCATGAGGCCGAAGGTATGGGTTCTGGAGGAGATGAAGCTTGCATCTATCAAAACACTGCGGGCCATTTCTTAAAAACTGATGTCTGCTTGCTCTCTGGCACTTTCAAGCATACCTCATTTGCCGCACATCCCTTCCATACGGATGTGATTTGTGTTAAATTCCGGCATTCTCAATCTCCAAAGCCGGTGACTTTCATTAGGCCATGTCGACCATTCCCAACTATACCACTAACGGTGCGTTTTAGAGTCTAAGGATTGTGGCGGAAGCCGGGTCTCGTATCACTAGCTGGGCATTATCCGGTGGGGGTGGCAAGTGCCACTTTCTGGGGACAGACGAATTGAACTCGTGTTGGGTCACTACCAGTCATTAATTTTGCCTGAAGTCCAGATAGTTGTCATTCTTGACGCAATATCAAAGCTGTGAAGCTGATGCTCTGCCATTTTCATCATCCAATCTCTGTATGGACAGACCAGTGTCGATCAGCCAGCAGTGCAGCAGTGACGTAGATCACTTTGACATCTCTTTCTTGATACTAAAGTCGCTCGATGTGCTTCACTCGTTAGCCTAACATTGTCGAGTCTCGATACCAACCAGAAGAAAATTAGGTTATAACCTAAATGGGGATCTCCAACCCGTTTGGCCTTTAGAGAAGACTAAAAGTGCGTGCAGCCGCGCGACCCTCCTCGTACCTTGCATACGAGGTGAACGGCAAGGAACTAGGTCCACGATCAATTCTTCGCAGCAGAATTAGCGTATTGATCTGGAGCGTTCCTCCGTGCGTTATGGCCATTCATGATCCAAACAATGGACTCCTGGGTTGATACTGCACCTGGGCTCACTTGGCAGGAGAATTTCGCCCAAATTTGACAATAGCATGACTGCTAACGCTCGTCAACGGTCGTTTCTGACAATAGTTAACGCTAAGTCAGTCTTCATTACTTAAGACAAGACCTCAATGGTGTTTTTTTAGCTAGTTGAAAGTAAATTCATCTCGTGTTTTGGTCTATGTAAACTTCAGGAAGGAAGATTAATAGGATGGGCAAGTCGTATTTTTGGAGGGTAGCACTCTCTACTTCGCTTTCGTTTCAGACAACCTCGACATCTTCTTTTGACCCTCGTTTCACATTCGTTTAGTCTTCAACCATTCTCGGACTCATTCCACATCACCATGCGTTACAGTATCTCTCTCGTCGTCCTGGCAGCAGCCTTGACTAACGCTTCTGTCCTCAACGGAAGAGTTGATTGTCAAGAGCAAGCCAATGCCTGCCGTACAGCACCAGGTGCTAACCAGTCAACTTGTTCAGCACAGCTTGCTGCATGCTTGGGTTACAATCCTTATGCCAACAACACGGCCACTGCAACAACTTCATCTTACGTTCCTACGGAATCCTGCCAGGCTATTGCCAACCAGTGCCGAACCAAGCCTGGAGCCAACCAGTCAACCGTACGTACAGTCCTTCACTCCATTTGCTTCAATAGCATTGGGCTCTTTGAGATATATTCAAGACAGATCAAATCGTGTCGCACTAGTACTGATTATGCTCTAGTGCTCTGCTGAGCTTGCCGCCTGCCTTGGGTCCAACCCGTACGACAACAAGCCAGTCTACACTACCGAGGTCGTCACCAAACTGACCACCTACTGCCCAGAGGCAACAACTGTCGTCTACAATCAAAAGACCTACACCGCAAAGAAGGATGAGACCTTGACCATCACCAACTGCCCTTGCACCGTCACCAAGCCAGTCCCTGCCTCCACCTCATCTGCAGTTGATTGCCAAACGCAGGCAAACGAATGCCGTACCAAACCCGGAGCCAACCAATCTACCTGCAGCGCACAGTATGCTGCTTGCTTGGGTTACAACCCATACACAAACCCAGCTGGCCCCGGCGCGACTTCTGCATCTGGTACCGCGACCAGGGCCGTAGGTAGTACTGCAGCAGCTGGTACTCCAACTACCACCCGGGCCGTTCAGTTCACCGGCGCTGCAGCCCTCAACAAGCCAGCTGCTGGTTTCTTCGCCATCGGTGTTGGTGCTTTGGCTTTGTTGTAAGGGTGGGGATTGGGTCAGTGGGAAGGTTATCGAACCGAATTGGCTGGGTTCTTTTTGGAGGCATTTCTCTTCTTTCGTCGTGGAACGAACCATTCTTTGACATACTGTATATAATTTTGCATCGACATCCCACTGCAGAACACTGTGGTTGGAAAGATATTGGTCTTCCGATGCTCCGCCCTTCGTTTGGAAGAGCAATATGTCAATGAATACTTTCTAACCTCGTTACGCTTTCTTTCGACCCCTTTTGATTTACAGATGGTGCGGCGCATAGCAATGACTCTGAGATTCTGAGGTACAATCGCACTATGCTAATGCCTTTCTTCAACGCTTCAAGCAAAGTTCCCATTGTCAGGCCTGTGCAGTCTTTGCTAATGCTGGTCCGTAGTATCCTCTGTTTCACATGTTCGCAAGTTCTGAACTGCTCATCAATGTGTTTTTTGTTTCAATCGTGGTATGCTTGTTGCACTATCGTCGCCTTGTTCCACGTATTCTCACGATTATGCAAGCTTAAGACAGTGGAATCGATGTTTTACAATCTGCAGCCTCCCCGTCCCCATCAGGTAGGTCTGCTCAAAATTGCACTTTTGTCAGCCGCAGCCAAGATATGGAACGGCACTTGTCGCTTGTCGTGGCGCCCAATTACAGTGCAAGCTCAAAGTTGCACTTTTGCACACTGCAGCTAAGTGGATGGGTGTTCGAACCCTTGCTTTATCATACATCACTCCCACACAGCCTCATTTTCATGTTCCCTTCGCGACTAAACATATAACAGCATGCGACTCCCCAATCTGTGGCATCGTCCTAATTAACTCCTTCTTCTCAACTACTTTTCCTCACTATTCTGCATTCGAGAATTATCACACCTGGAAGCCATGAACGGTAGCAACAATATCTCCAATGCACCAGCTTCTTCTCAGCCTCGTCCTTTGAAGAGGGCAGAGGAGGCTCAGAAATGGAAGTCAATGAAAGATGATGTTTACGATTTTTACATACTCGAAAACAATACCCTGGACCACACAATGAACGCGATGCAACAGAGACATGGCCTCTCAGCTAGGTACGTTGCTCGAGTCAAACAATGTGATGACAATGACGCTCTGACACACTTGGTAGTGAGCGAAAATGGAAAATGCAAATGAAAGCATGGGGATTCGATAAAAACATCTGCGAGAAAGAGATGGCAGCCCTCGTCGCCAAGGCAGATAAGCGGGCGAGAGAAGAGGAGAAAGAGACTATCTTCTGTCGTGCGGGTGTTGAGATCAGTCCGGAGAGAATCAATAACTTCAAACGACGTAAGGTATCTGGCAATAAGGAGGATTTCCCTGATGATCCTAGTGAGAGTCGTTTATATCCTGTTTGATTCGTGATGGGTGACTAATATGCACGCAGAGACACCAGCAAACATCACATATCATACCCCAAGACAAGTTGTCGAATGGGATGTTGCCATGCTAGATGTCAGTGGCTACGGTGAGGAAGCAGCCAATGGCCAGCAACCCGGTCAGGACAAGGAGATGGCTGTTGAAAATAAAATTCCAGTCCCAGAAGAGTTGCTCATGATAAACCCTCCTCTCATCAAAAACATTCATCTGTACCCCCTTTTACAAGCTTGTGATGAGCCTGGACTCCACAACATTCATGAAAAAAGAAAATACTCTCAAGTTCTGGCGTCAACCTTGTCCCCTCGCGCCTGGATTAGCGATCGTTTGCATGAGGCTATTGCCACCGCTCGTAGACGGAGCAAGTCTGGTCACCTAGGAAAAAGGAAAGCTTTGGTACACTATGTTGGTGCAATTATAGTCGCACTTAAGAGGGGCATTCTGTCAGATGCTCTACCGAAAGATCTGATCACGGAATTCCTCACATGTGCACAGTTCAACAACGACATTTTGTCTCCGCTACTAGGAGGAACGCAGTATCAAAGTGACGGCGAGAAAGCTATTCTCACATATAAGCACCTTGTATCTTTGATGGAGCAAAAAGTTGGAGCATCAATGGAGATTTACGCTTGCTACGAAATGATAGCAAGCAATCAGCTAAGACTACAAGGTTGCACAAATGCGGACACGGAAGCCTGGTTCCTCAAAGCTATCACTGGATATCAAGGCCTGCGAATGGCGGAGAGAGCCTTGCTATGCAAGATAGCCCTTGCCAATTGCTATGTGACGGGCTTGCAGGAAGTTCAATACTCTCCAGAAAGACATCGTGACTATCTTTCATCCTCGGTCGCGGAATATATAGGTGGCATGGACATTGCATATGTTCTTCCAAAATCTAGGCTCGATTACACATTCGAGCATCTTTCAGAATCCATGATGCCTCTACATTACAAACTCAGAAGGCTCTTAAAACAGGCTGTCGAGTCACCAGAAATGCTTTGCGAGTTTGGATTCCAGATGCGAATTCTATATCGTGCTACGGTCTTTGCAGATCGGACCACCTCCATTTTCGCGAGAGACATATTCGAAGCCATAAATGGAAAGCTGTCACTTGTACCGAATTCGATATTTGGGTCATTGCAGGCGCTGCTATACACGCGATACATATCGTATCTATACTATCGTTCCTATAATGATTTCAGCGGAGTTTTATCGAAGACTGTTACTCGGGTCTTTCAGTGCTTGAATGCTTATGAAATTCAGGGGTCTGTGACTATCCTCGTCTCTGAACGGGCTTGGGAGAAGGCTATAAACTTTTGGCATACGGTAGATATGTTCCTACGTCCAAAGCACCCATCCCGGGTTCTTATTCGCACGATAATTGCAAAAATTTCTACTTTACGAGAGCGTGAGCTGGCCAGACTGGAACCCATGGAGCCTCCGGGAGTCGCGTCGATGGGGAGTCCAAGTGTGAGCGGACTGACGAAACACAACCTCTTGCTAGCGACACAGCCGGGAAAACCAAGTCTATCTCTAGCGTCCACAAAAAGGAGCCGCTCCACAGCTGCCTCCAGCTCAGCACGTTACGGTGTCACATATACCGACGGAAGTGGCATGAGTCAACTTGGCTTAGATTACTCAGCTTTGTTTCCATAAGGCTGGAACTTACCAATTTCAAGTGGTCTTTTAGCGCGACTCGATCAATCTGCTGGTGGTTCGCGTCACCAAACCGAAGCAACTTTCCTCACGCTTTCGATTTTTTGAGATTCGTTTTCACTTCAAAAAGGCCCGACATTTCATGAGCAAAATACTCGATCATATTGCTCCCTAAGTTTTCCATCCTCAACTTAAGGGAAGCTCCCCTTCTCAGGTCCAAAGTATCCTCTCGCCGGTAACGGCAAAATCCCAACCCCAGAGCCATCGACACCAGCTCCACTGACCGTATTCCCCCACCAAGTCAAATGCTTCGGATGATACCCAATCGCAAAGAACATGATCAGCCCGCTCACAGCCACTCCAGCCGTCAACGCAGCAGAGAGAACATAATTATACTTCTCCCACCACGCCAATCGATGACGAGGCATCCAGTACATGAAGATATACCCCAAGATGAACCCAGGTGTTTTATATGACAGATTGGATGGTGCCCAGTGCTGGATTCCTTGAATGATGAGGATAGGGTTGAGCCAGAGGAGCGAAGCCACGAAGGGGAAGAGAGTCTTATCCAACATCGCGAAAGTGTTAGGGCGGAGCTTCAATCTGAGTTTCTCCTTCACTCCAGGCAAATACTTAGGTCCATATCCCTGTGCCGTCAAAAACACGACAGCGATGCCAAATCCAATCAGGAAACACCATTTGAAGAGCGGATACAGCGAATTGAACATGCGATCTGAGCCTAGGAGACCCCACATGAGAGAACTGGCATAGAGAGGAAATCCATCATTCGCGCAGGTGAATCGACTAGGCTGGCTGGGTGTACAAAGACCAGGGACATTATTCAGCACGAAATCTTGAGTGCCTACTGCGACGAAGCAGGTTATGATGATAGTGCCAATCTGGCTTCTGAAAACGGCTCGAGGCGCGATCTTGCAATAGTGAGCCATCTTTTGATCTTGGACGTAGTTATCTCCGTATCCAGCTAGAGCCCAGGAGCCGAGAGTCTGGGCAAAGAGGAAGGCGTTGGGATTATTGGGGAGAATGAAACCTGTGATAATTTGGATGAGGGATCCGAGACCGAGATTCGTGCCTGTGGTTGCGGACAGGAACGAGAGGGGGACGGCGAAGATGAGATTAATTCCGATCATCAGGAAGGGGAGCCAAACTGGGGTGTCCTAATCATATGTCAGCATTTCATTTAATTCACTTCATGGCAAGATATTGTGAAACCTCAGCTCTCGTGAAACTTACAGTTGGAAATATCTTCAAAAAGATGATCGAAACCACCAACGAAGCAGTCAAAATAATGAGAAACCACCAGTCAGGTACTTCTTTGTACTTGGCCATCAACCGACTATGCACATCCATTGCGCCATCATAGTTACCCTTCCCATAGCGCAGCCCTTTATAAAAGTCCACAAAAGCCGTGCTGACCGTCATCCACTGATTAACCATGATATATAGAAAGTAAACCGGGTAAAAAGCAAAATTAGCACCGACAGTAAGGATATAGCCAGCTGAATAGAAAGGAGGAGAATATTCTTGATACATGGTCTGATTGAGCTTGTTATTCACCACTACTTTTGTGACGTTGTAGCTAGTGCCATCGTTCGCGAATGCAGCCGAGGAATTGATAGGGAGGTACGCGGTGTTGTACATATTTGAGTAGTAAATTCCGAGAATGATGAGACCGCCGAGAATACTGCCAAAGTATTGTGTACAGATGGCGAAGAAGGGCATGGCAAGAGCTGCGTAGGATGAAGTAGCAACGTTCCAATCGAATGTGGTGACGGGATTGAAGAGTCCTAGACCAAGGGAGGAACCAGTAAGAATTGCGAGTGTGACGTTAGTGGGAGAGATCCAAGTCATCCAGTTGAAAGTACTTAGAGCTGTAAAGAGATAGCCTGGGAACCAGTAGTAGATTATCATACTGCCTGTGCAGATGTAGAAGAATCTATAGCGAGAAATCGTCCAACCGTGTACAGTTTCTTTTGGCTCAGGTCGGGTAAGAGCTCTATTCATGGCAATTGTTGGAAGGATAGTTGGCCATAAAGCTTTGACCGGATAGACCGAAAATCGTCGCAGATATCCAGCGAATCCCATTCCCATGAGCTGAACAAAGAGAGTGAGCATCAGCTGGTAGCCGAAGGTCACGAAAGTCTGTCCATAGAAGACTGGAGATTTCTGAACCAAGATCATTCCATAGCTGTTTGTAGTGTATATAGCGATGTTATAAGTGATAGTTGCAAACATTTGCTCCTTGAAATTCCATGGACCTGGGTTCAGAGAATGGCGGATCCCAGCAATCGTGATACCCCAATCGGGAAGGACGAGCTCCAAGAATTTGGCACATGGATAAAGCAAGATCTGGATCACAGCACCGCTAAGGCCTTGGCAAAAGTAAGCTTTTGAAGCCAAGGAAGCTTGAGGTTCTTACCTATAGACGGGAAGCGGGAGTTGAAGAACGTCGACATGAATGTCCCAATGATTGCCCACCCAATACCCAAGAAGTATGCACGGAACGTCTCAACCGGAACATCTGTATCGTCTCGCGGATCAGCGACTGATCGAACACCAGGATAAGGAGATGAATATCTCATCATCACGGCATCGATTCTCAGATCACGGTCGTAAAAGTCGCCATAAAGTTTCGGGCCGGCGAGCAGACGACCCATTCTCTCTCTCATGTCAGTAGGAACTGAAGTCTTGGTTAGCATCTGATATCGAACTGAGTACCTTTGAGCGATTGGTATCAAGAGCACTTACAGTTCCAGTCATCAGCATGAAACTTCAAAGACTCGGCCACAATATCCAAAGCTTCATCCTCAGTCATATTATTGATCTTGTCCAGAATGTAATCTCCTTCTCCATTGGGAGCCAGAACTTCCAGCATCTCATGAGGGATCTGATTCCCAATGGGCTCATCAGTTGTTGTTCGGGCCTGGATCTTCTCTGGGTCGCCATTCTTCGTGGACGTCACCTGGACGTCGTCGATAGTGTCGATTCCAGACATGATCGTAAACCCTGCTTACCAAATAGATACTACTGGAGGAGTTGAGGGTCGAACAAAGAGCAAGATATAATCCAAAAGGGCACCTTGGCATATATCTTCATCCAAACCCATCTTGAAACTTTAGCAAAGTGGCGCCAGCAACCACTAAGTCGGGAGGGCCCATGGCAACGTTACAACTCAAAGAACGCGCAAGACCACATTTCTAATAATCGATTGACTTTCTGGAACTTGGAGGCTACTCCGACCACAATTCCCGAGGTCTGAATGGTTCATTGGATAAATGCTTGTTGTTGCGGATCCCCAGATAACGATTAATCAGGGATGGCGGAGGGGGAAGAGTGGGGGGAAGAATACAGCCGTGACAGCAGAGGACTAGCGGTCTTTAGGGACGTAGCTTAGCACTCTTAACCCCAAAAGGACCCTGGTTCTCGCTATAATCAACACCGATATGTTATAGTTCAGGTTGCCAAACGAAACCTACAAAATGCGGGGAAGACATTGGAGGCATGTCCACTCACTCGGGGGAGGGTCAAGAGACCTCAAGGCGGAGTTAAGCGTTGTGCTCTACAGTGAAAATCCGACGCGATAGTAATTGCAATTCCGAGAAACTGATAATATGAGATTTGAAATGCATGTTACATTTCATGCGGGTACCATCCTGACGGTAACCACGGCTTCGTATCTTATCAACTTATCTGCTAATCTTCTGTGGGTACTTGCTACTGAAAGAAGAAGCAAAACCCTTGATGATCAAGTTCGGGAAGTGTTGCCGGCTAGTCAAGCTTTGCCACAAGCTCAGAGGCGCGAGAGGTGGTCGAAGAAGCCGAAAAAGGCTGAAGAGTCGGATGAATATAATGCGAAAGCTACTTCAGCATGTCTGAGGCGTTTGCATCTGTTCGCAACCATCTTACTCACCGCTTTACTGGAAGCGCTATGCACAGTCTGCAATAATATTTAGGAATGTTTGAATAAGAGCCAAAGGGCTCAATCTAGTACCATTCTTATTAGCATTACAGTTCATTATTTTCCCGCCATCTTTTCTTCCATTCACCGTGCGTCCGAATCATTATTCTGAACACCTTTCACATCTGACCCATTCCGTACTGGTAATTCTCAACGACGCTCCAATGCCCAAGTCATCCTCATACGAACACTCTCTTGACATCCACCTTCACGCATGTCGGATTCTTGGGATAGTGTAGAGACCAAGCAAGTGTCGTATAGAGGTAACCGGCTTGTGTCAAGCAGACATACCAATGATATTCAGCTGTGACTTTGTACACTGGCGGTGACACCGAATCATCGCGGAATGAGAAGAGGAAAAGTTTATCCTCCTTGTCAAATCCCAAAATCACTCCATTATCGCCAGGGTAGAACAGAGGGACAACCAAGTCGGATGTAGGATTTGGGCTGATTTGTAAAGCCTCGGACAAGTTGAAGTTCCCACCATGAAGTACCCAGGTTAGAATTCCTTGATAACCCAACACTGGGTCAGGAGTTTGTTGTGTGGTATAGTTGAAGAAATACTCTTTGCTCGATTGTTGGACATCCCCACCAATACAAAGTCCTTCAATTGCAGCACCTTCGTGGCAGGAATAAAGAGATTTGCCATTATAGGTATCATTGCGGGATTGTAGGACTAGGCTGAATGGTCCAGTTTGATTGGCATAAAATGGACCTTGAGCCGCGACGAGCGTTGCTGAGCAGGCCAGAAGAGTAGTAAATTTCGTGAAACGCATTGTGAAGTTTGAATCGACGGATATTTTGTTTGTGAGTAGGGACAATTTGATGTCTTGATGCTGGATCAATTTGAAGCGACAGACTTGTTGATTGTGAATTGATACAACGTGGGCTGGTGTATTAATGTTATGAAAATCTAATGTTGAGAGACGGAAAGAAAGCAGACGTTGGGGGATTCCTCAACTTATATGCATTTCATTATCAAAAGGGAAGGAACTGGTGATGTTTACCCTTAACTGCGGGGAGCCGAGATCGTCACGATGACGGAGTTGTAAGACCTCGTATTCAGTCAAAGTCAGGGTTCACGCGCCGTGTAAACGGTAAAGTCCATCCGATTCTACAGTACCTCAGATCAAAGGAGTATCAACTCCGAATTGCTGCGTGATAATATCGAGTATCATGGCATCGAATCTCGTCTACAAGTAAAGACCATGTTATTGAGGTCCTCTGATCGCGCAAAGTGAAGAAGTTCGTGTCGGCCGGCAGTGACGATGCGGAGATATTCAGGGTGGCTGCACAGCCAAGATTTGCAGGGTCTGAGCTGTCTAACGAATGATCATCCAGAAGCTGCCGGCGGTGAGCCGCTTTCAACTGGTGGCACTGCATGAAATCTGGTATTCGAATATAAAGTTTGCACCTGACCTTTAAATGATAAATAAATTGTCTGGCATAAGATCGTATCGCGGGTAATTTGGTGCATATACGAAATCAAAGCTTTCGCGATGACCTAGAATAGCGCCGTCTCTCGACCAAATTCATGAGCTTCGTTACGGGAATTAGGATCGTCCCGTCGAGTCCTCTCGTCCTTAAATTTCTTAGCGTAAAGATAGTGGCAATAAAGACAGAAATGCGTATCTAATCTGTTGCACTATTCAATAGGTCAGATAAATTGTAGAAATAGACACTCACTTCCTAAGTCATGACCAAAGTCGAACAATTGAAAAGCCAATCCTGTGCGATCTTGGGGAAAAAAAAGACACTCATAATGGTGGTGCGAAGAAATCAAACGCTCCCAGGATTGAAGGCAAACTCATCTGACTCTAATTGCACTTGATACTTGGAGTTGCAAACATAAATGTAAAATTGACCTCTATTCTCTACTCCGATCCTTTCTTTCCATCGACCTTCCAACCCCGATGATTCTTGCCCATCGTGCCCTAGATAAACACTCTCGTCACATTCACATCCACACAGCTTGTATCTTTGACTGGACCGCCTGGCCCAGCCCCATACTTTCCTAGAGTTTGTCGAGGAAATCACAAGCTGGCGTTACAAACAGCCCATCCGTACGACTTTGCGTCGATAATCGGAGGGCTTGAGTTTGCACTGTCATGCAACTAATTAACGGAACATTTTCTCTTATGGATCAAATCTAAGAACAAAACTCACATTACTTGGTCGGAGTTCGGGGACGTCGTAGGCCACAGATATTCAAGGAATCGGTTTGGAAGAGGAAATTCAGAATTCCCCTGATATTAGTATATAGGGGTGGCCTGCCAATGATTGGAGCGAAGTGGCTGGTGAAGTTGTAGGTGAAGGAGTCTTTCAATCTGCCAGAGAGCTAACACCTGGGCACTGAGCTTCAATAGCAGCACTTTCAAGATAGGTGAAAAGATACGAGCCATGGAGAGTACTGTTCGATGATTGCAGTACGAGGTTGAAGGCTGGAATTTGAATGTAGTACTTTGGAACGGGGCCTAAGACTTGCGATGAACACACAAGAACAGCGGCGGCAATCGAGAAGCGCATCTTGATGAATCTTAGAAAGTATTTCGACCCAAGAAGGAATTTGCTGATTGCAGCGAAAGACTGCTGCCTCCCGAACCACAGAATTCGAGAAAAATTCACTTAGCTTTACAGGAGTATGAAGTCAAGCTTGACGCCAAACAAAAACCAGTAGA
The DNA here is from genome assembly GCA_030077755.1 of Filosporella fistucella. Lineage (NCBI taxonomy): Eukaryota > Fungi > Ascomycota > Leotiomycetes > Helotiales > Filosporella > Filosporella fistucella. The sequence continues at coordinate 197,023 of JAQJZZ010000001.1, forward strand.
ACAAACATCAAGGGGACCTCGTTCGTATCCATTCAAGGAATCGAGCTCGTCGTAGCTCAGCTTAGCTACCTTTCCAAACCGCTTTCGATATGAAGGCTGGCATAGAGGTGATCTTCTACATCGATGGCAATTTGTGCACCGAGGTAGGATCAATATAGTATACATATTTTGTGGCTGCGCATGTATCTTGCGGTACAGATCTGAGCCCTCCAGAATTTATCCGGGAAGTCATCAATCGTAACAATCTCGCATTTAATATGCAAGAATACCGCCGCAGGAGAACCCTCGTAACTCGTAATACTGCTTACACGATATGGATATAGAAGGAGTAGAGTTTCGATGCTGAGCAAACTAGCTCGGAGGTCTCAGCCGTATTTCGTGTGGTGTGTTTATGCGGTGATAGTCTGAGGAGTTCGTCCAGGCTGATAATATGCAGCTCACGCGAGATCACCGTTTGCAGTGTTCAGTCCTCAAGAGGCAGTCCTTCGATAACGCAGAGCATGTCTGTGGCGGGTGGTGTATACCAAAGAAGACTTCGGGGCCAGAGTAGGTCCTTGCGACGATGGCATCGAAGACCACGTTAAATGAAGCATTGTACGTCCCCATAAACAACCCTACCGTGATACATATTATAGCAGACCCTAAATGTCTCGGACCGAGTTCCCAATGAACGATAATCCAGGAGATAGTAAATTGGAGATTTGATAGCCTCTCGTGATGCAGACGAGCATTAGGCAGAGGGAGTGCATCATTTTCGGAGGGAGACTTTCGGAGCGGAGAGGCAGGCAAGAATTGGATCATCGCGAGTAATTTCGAAGCATCATTGTAATTTAATGATCGTGTGATTTCCGTCTGCGAGGAGGCGAAGTCAGCATTGAAGACAAGACTCATCTTGTGGTCAGTTGAAAGTTGTATTCATGCTTAAACCAAAATCCAAAACACCTAAATAACGCGAGATCACGTGCCAAACACGATGTCCACTTTCTCCTTGTTCGAGATTCTACATCCAAGCAAATTCGTCAAAGCCCATTCTCTAGGGTCCCGTCACCTGCTCAGAGAGTTTATCAGTGATATTTTAAATCGTTGAAATGGCCTCCTTGCTCAGAGCATCGAGGTTGGAAATCAAGGTTTCATGGGCAGCATCACTTAAAACGAGTATATGAATCCTTCATCCAGGCTTCAAGTCACTTGTCTGTAGCATTGAGAATCAAAGCAACTATTCGTGAGGTCATTCTTGATATCCGTAGTTCTTGTGGTGGAGGATATCGTTGCTAAGAGACATCTGACAGACTTGCTTCAACTATCCCCACACCAGGACCGCCTTGATCACTTTCCCGCTCAAAACGTCATTCGCCGCAGTATTCATTTCTTTGGCCGGATACTTTGCCACCAAATCCGTAAATGGAAAATCACCTTTCTGCCATGCTTCTATAAGCATCGGAATGAATTCTTGAGGGTAGCAATTTCCCATCGCGCAACCAAGATAAAGCCGCCCAGTATTCACGGTATCAAAAATTGAGGTGGAGACTTGTGCTGTGAGCTGGAAACTGTCAGCGAATGAAGACGCTATCTGGTAAGGAAGTCCCATACTGCACCAACTCCAACTTGGACAACCTTTCCTTTCTTAGCTGTTGCTTTGAGCAGGTTTCCCACGATATCTGGTCTTCCAGTTGTATCGATGGACCCATCAATGCCCATCCCTTTGGTCACCTCTAGCAGTGCAGCCTTCAGATCGGATACTTCTTTTGAATTGATAGTATGAGTCGCTCCATACTTTTCTGCCAGTTTGAGGCGCTCTGGGACAATATCAACGGCAATGATTTTCGTCGGCGGGGATGAAGCAAGTTTGACGGCCATCAGAGCTGCCAATCCAACGGCCCCTACACCAACCACACACACCACCGAGTCGGCTTTCGGCTGGACCACATTAAGCATTGCTTTTCGTGATCAGTCAGTTTCATCAATACTGGTTTTGAAGCATCTCACCTCCGGCTCCAGTCATAATCCCACATCCAAGAGGTGCCAGAAATTCTAGAGGCAGCGTCTTATCAACCTTCACCACACTTCTCGCCATAACAACAGCATACTTCGAGAAACTGCTTTGGCCAAAGAAATGTGAAGTCACCTGTCCATCTCTCGTCGAGTATGTCTTCGATCCGTCAGACGGTCTCCCAATTCCAAAATTGTCCTTCTCGAAATCGTAGCAGAAAGAGCTTTCGTGATTCTTGCAGTATTTACACTCTCCACAGCAACTGTAGGTAAGGATAACGTGATCACCTGCTACGGTATTTTGGACTTTGGAGCCAACCTTGACCACGGTGCCAGCACCTGGAGGATTTAGGATTCGTATAAAAAGAAGATGGAGCTCAATACACACCCTCATGGCCAAAGACAGCTGGAAATAGACCATCTATACTTTTCTCTTTTGCGAAATTGAGATCTGTATGGCAGACACCGGTTGCTGTCATTTTCACCAACACTTCATCATCTCTCGGTTCATCCTCAACAGTCACTTCCTGGAAATCGAACGCAGCGCCAGGCTCTTTGACGACCAAAGCTTCCGTCAACATCGTGAAATGTGAAGATTTTTGGATATTTCAATATTAGGCAGTCGAAATTGGGAGAATCCTGTTCTGTGCCAGTTATTACAGGAATCCCAACAAATATACATCAGCTGTTGTTCATGTCGATGTTCAATGTAAAAGCACAAGAGCTTCCCTCAATCTATGCGAGTGAGCATGAATATCGGTAACGTATATCGGCAAACGGATATAAACATTGGAGCTTGAAAGAAGAAACATAGTGGCGAGAAGTCCCTGATCCTTCATCCGCACCCCGCATCTGATGTTCCGCGGGGGATATCCGAGCGGGGTACAACATCAAGCTGGTGACCCGATCCTTCCCCGAAAACAACCTCTTTCGTTTCAAACTTTCGATATCTTCATCTTTTCCTCTTTCCGCCTTTGGGGGAGATTGCTCATTCTCGAGTTACATTGAACTCCATACCAGTCAAGACTTTAGCAGACCTCAGAACCCGGGACCTTCCGCACTCCTAGTGATCTAATCAATGGTCACCTTGACCATACCTATGAAGCTTTTCCCTCTCTGTATGCGCCAATATTCCCTTCTCGCTTTATGCACTTAGTATCTGCTTCGTTCACCAATTTTCATCTGACAGCCTCGATTGAGGCCCAAAGTATGCACGTGACTTGAATCATTCTTTCCTCCGTCATCACTTCATAATTTTGAAGCGGCAATTGTATGGAGAAGTTTAAAGTATCATATGACACATTTAAAATTAATTGATGGGACACTTGCACTATCGTTTCAAAACTCCAGATCTAGATTGTTCCTGATGCCACGGCGTTCTCTGTTGGCTGGTAGACATCTGCCCTTAGTGCACGGTTTAGGTCGATGACATATATGCCGCGTTTTGCAATTTTACAACTAAAGTTGAGCTTTAAATTTCAGTGGAACGATCTACACCAATATTCATGTTGAGATCTTGATTCTTTCACGGAACTCCTCTTACTGGAAGCTAGTAAAATGCATGAGGCACGGATTTAAAGTAATTGCTAGAAGTCTCGGGAGGTTCACACGACGTGCGCTCTTGAAGTTGACTTATACGTAACTCTACGTCACTTACATGAATGATAAAAACTATATATCTGTCCTTTCAACAATCTGTGTGGTGCATATTTGAATATTGAATATATCAATATGCTAAAGGGTTCTTCAGATGCCTCACTGTTCAGAACAACATTCATTTAGAAATCATATGAATCCGCCGATACAAAATAAATTTTGACATTCGCCATTTGCTGCTTTTCTTTCTACTCTCGTCATGGGTCCGATGTAGTGTCAATTGCGACATTGGCGTTACGAAGCATGGTGAAAATGCTGTTTAGGAGTTTAAAGTGCATGATCCCATTAAATATCGAAAGCCATCATTGATTTTTGTTGTGGCCACTAGCCCAAATGTCGCTTTCTATGTACCGGGCCCCAAACTTATCATCAACTGGAATTTTCCATTATCTCTTCTCCCAACAATGTCTCCGTGACGAAAAACTCCCAAAAATTCGGTAACCTATTCAGACAGTTGATGGTATTCCTGTATTCGTCGGAAGAAAGATTCAACCTATTTTTACCAGTATTACGCTGGCAGTTGGTAGGCTAGCCTTGTGGCCCACTGGACAACAAATAGAGAAAGCCCACAAGTCTACCATACCTCTTCCCTCGAATTATCATTACAAGTGTGGAATTTTTGGAAAGAGAGTGCTGTTGTGGTCTCGGCACTCTTAGTACCCATGGATTCACGTTTGCTTGGGCAGTGTCCCATCTGAATGTTGAAGGGTGGATCTCAATGTGGGGGAATCTTAAGGTCTGCTTCTTTCCGCACCCGCTTCAAGATGCTTGATCTTGACGGGCTTAGGGTAACTGCTGTCAGGTTTCAACTTACTGGTTCCTGGTATATATTTTGGCTAACATCATACAACAATTCAAGGCCCACCTCTCAACATCTTACAGCACTTAAAATAACGCCGCCATGAAAATTTGCTGCACTTGTGTGTTCAAAACAGAGATAGGTGTATCTCCGCTGGAGTTGGGTCCCAAAATCTCGACTCTTACAGCATATTTTAACCACATAATACAAAAATAGAACTCTGGTTCTCTCATCCTTGGCGAACAATTAGTACGCTCTGGGTCTTTGATTTTCGCACATAAAATCCCAGGACCTCCCCATCTGATTCTCAATCTTCTTTTCCAATATTTTTCAACTCCTATACTTCGACCCCATATATTTTTATAAAATCCCACCTTATCACCAAGCCATATCAAGATGAAGGCTTCACTTGTTCTTCTCGCCCCCCTCATTGGCTTGAGTTTGGGTCGTGTTTCGAACTCATCCTTTGTGGCAGCCAATATTCCAAAGGTGAAAAATCTCGAACCAATTTCAAAGTCACCCGAGAATATCTTCGAAAAATCTCCTGCTTATATCCGTAAACCCCAACCCCAACCCGGTCCCCAACCGGCTCCTGGCATCAAGGAGCATCCAAAGGATGAAATCAAGCAATACCTCGTTGCGTAAGTGTTTCCCTTATGTCACTCCTTCTTGCATCTCTTCCCCACGATTGCTTGATTGTCCACGGACTAAAACGTGCAACAGTGCAGGCAAGCAAGATATAAAGATCATGGTGCCACTCAACAAGCTCGATGATTCCGTCCAACACTCTGGCGTGAACTCCATCTACGATGAAGTTCGCAACACAGACTTCAACCCAAACTTCGCTTATAACCCTGAGACCATCACAAACCCTGACGGCTTGGTCCTCAAATTCTGGAATGGCACTCATGCTCGACAAGCTGAGGCGTGGGCCAGAGAAGAAAAGATTCATTTCCCACTGGTAATCGTCAACCCAGCCGAACAGCACGGAGTTTGTGTCCTTGCCAGCTCTAAGAATCTGGGAGCAGTCCCAGAAGGTCAACTCCAAGTCACTCAATTTACACTCAACAGCACCAGCTCTCCCAGACTTTACATTCCCGCCAACCAGACTGTAGTCATTGGTAATTATGTTCCTCGTGGCGACAAGGTTGAGTACAATGGACGCCTCCAAGCTCAATTTGGCTGTGACAGCAATTGCACCAAGTGTGCCGGCGACAGATATGGACCAGTCTTGAACTTGTTTGAATGGGCTTACGTCAACGACTCTTCTCGAAATGAGAATAGCTCTGCCTGGACAGATATCAGTCTTGGTGAGTAATACTTCAATGATATGGACTTCAAAACTGATTATTCTAGTCGACGGTTACAATACCAACATGAACGTCACTACCCTCAAAGACGACGGCCAGATCTGCAATCAGCGAGTCTGTGAAATCAGCCAGCGTCACCTTAAAAGCAAGTGTCCTAACAGAAATCTGTGGGGAGAATGGGGCCGCAGTGGATGTAAATCCGAATGCAAGCGTACTGGCAATGAATGGGACTGCTGCACAGGCGCCCACCAAAGCTACGAATCTTGCAGACCCTCCAGCATGTTCTTCCGGGAGTAAGTAGCTGTCCACATTGTGTGAATATGAAGACTAATGTGGTAACAGTATCTGCAAATATGCATATGCTTGGGCTTTTGACGACAGAGGTATGGTTGACAACTGTCAGGAGGCTTGGGGCATGCGGGTGGTTGTCAGTCCTGTCTCTTAAGCGACACTATTGAACCTCCTGATATCGATTTGGTAGCGTTAAGTATGCTAGAGATTTTTGAATGTTATTTGGTGCTTGAATGGTTGGATTAGACGCAGGAGTAAAGGCGGCGTCACGGCGTTACTAGGCACAATTATGTGAATAGGCAGGATTTTGGTCTTCCATAGCATTTAATCGAAAATCTAATCCTGTAATCAAGATTCTTGCAAGAAATACTCACAGCCGTATCTAACCACTCAATTAATCTTAAAGTCCATCACCTTCTGGTGTCTTGAACCATCAATTCCTTTGATAGGACGGTGAAAGCCCGCGAACTGGATACTGTGCTCACTCAGACTGGACAGGGATAGAGCGGTCAGGTCCAAAAGAGCCGAGTTATACAACGAATCAGCCACTGTTGAACCAATTGAAATAATGGCTTATTCATAGAGCCCTTTGCAGCATACAAGCGTTCCAATTCCTGCCGATTGAGAACATGCAGAGGATGGCAGACCTGAGCCTTCGTAGGTCATGAATCATCAGCTAATTGCTATTTTACGATAGAAGGTATGGAAACTCACAGCCAAGACCCATCTGGAATGATGAAATGTCTGATGGAGGACTGATTACCAAGGCCACCAAGGTGAGCGACCGCTTCATTGCCACCGATAATAGAGCGACAGCATTCGAGAAAACTAGGTGGATAGCAGCTAGGTATTGCCATAGCGGATTGGACCAGGCCCACGAGAATACAGATCAAATGTTGCAGCCGAAAATGCATGCTAAAGTTTGGAAACTGGCGAGCATTGAGAAGGAGAAAATGGGAAATGAAGAAAGGAAATACGAAGGCCTTCAACAATATGGATAACTGGGAGTTCAAGAGTCTGGAATTACCCACAGTCCACCATTCCGAATACTCCCGTTTGGAAGCTTGTAACAATGAGGACTTATTCTTTGGTCATTGTCTAGTCCTACTTCAGGCAACACCAAGATCCGTATTATGGTGTCACAAATTAGGAGCCTCCCCTTGAAGTTACTCGAAATAGCTTTCGGCACAGTTTTCTGACGTTGTATGCAGCCATAAATTGGAACTCGACAGGTCAATCCAACCTGCACTTAAAAATGATCATCAAAATAACCCGTACAACTGAAGTAGAAGCATAACGTATGTACACCGAGATAAGAGACCACCGGGTGCAATAAAACATGTGTGACATTGTTACATAGCCTGAAATCACACTTGGAATCAAAGGGAAAACCATAACACAATTTCTCTCGTGGTAGTCAAAATAAAACTTCTTCTTGGCAATATCAAACTTTCTCGTTGCACGAAAGTTTTCGAAGGGTCCCTTGATCCACACTTTGGTGGTAGTATACTGAGATGGATTGCTAACACTGAAGGTGAAATCATGCAGCTTCGAGAAAGCCCATCCCAAATGGCTGCAAGGGTCGTAGCTTAAAAGAAAGGCTGGAGGCGGAAGCCGAAATCCCCTGAAAATCTGGTGCAAAGCGAACTGGGCAGCCAGCATGTTTGCTCGGTTTGCACCATACGGCACTCCCGGTAACAACAGCTTCAACAAGCAGCAACATCCTTTCGACCCTCATCATAGACAAATATGCCTGTTCCATTCTGGACAATCGGTTGCGTATACGGTGCTACATCTGTAGCTTTGGGTGCATTCGGAGCCCATGGCCTCAAAAAGCGCATCGCTGATCCAGCCAAAATCGCGAATTGGAACACGGCTGCTCATTATCAGGTACTTCCCCAACTTTCCACAATAATGCAAACGTTGCACGAGATGTATGCTAATGCTTGCGCGCTCGCAGATGATTCATTCTGGTGTTCTCCTCCTCACAAGTGCGGTCGCGCCAAAGAATACTCTGGCAGCAGGTCTTCTTGTTGCTGGTATGACTATGTTCTCTGGCTCCATCTACCTTCTCGTACTCGACCCGCAAAGATTCAAGGCTATTGGACCCATTACGCCGCTCGGAGGCTTGTGCTTGATAGGTGGATGGGCTGCTTTGGCATTTGGAAAGAGGATCCCGTTTCCAAGATAAATGTGAGGGAGGAATATACTTTTCAGAGTGAGATATTGGCGTCTAGGGTAAAATTACAACTCTCCACTCATGAAGAAGATACTGGGAGGAAACAAATGTACAGGGCATGCGAATCTGATTAGCACAATGGACGTTTGCAGAATTGATACCATCTCGACGAATGCCAAGAGATATTTCCTTTCGGCGTTCGCGACACTTGCAATTCCGAAGCCAACAAAATCCGGGGCGCTTGATAAATGCTTGCCTCATAAGCGACGGAGACTTCCAACGGAGACATTCTGCGGACACATTTCGCATGCATTCTTATCGGTTTGATTTATCAGCTCTTGATGCAAAGGAAATGCACAGAGTCATGGCGCGACGAGAGCTCATTCCTGGTCTGGGTCTAGCGCCTTAGGATGAAGTTGCCGTCATAGAACTGAGATGTTTCATGCAGCATACCTTGCAATATATCAGGCAATTGGGCAAGTATATAAGAGAGCGCTTGACTCTGTACAAGTCAATCTCCGTCAAGCTTCCAGCCTTCAGCCTTCAGCCTTCTGCATAATAAAGCTTGTCCCACATCATTTCAGATTAATTTATCATGACTGCCTTTCGGAACGTCGCTCTTTTGGGCGTAAGTAGCTTTAGTACCAAACCCAGCCATTTCTAACAGTATCAGGCCACTGGTAATTTAGGATCGAAGATCTTGACTGCCCTCACCTCAGCAGGTTTCAATGTCACTGCGATACAAAGGAAAGAATCCACGAACATTGCCAAAGGTTCTGTCAAATCTTTGAAAGTTGACTTGAGCAATCTCGCGGAACTCACTTCAGCGTTCAAAGGACAAGATGTAGTCATATCATCTGTCCCGAATCCCAAGCTCTCCTCTGAGAAAATTTGGATAGATGCCGCCGTTGCAGCAGGCGTCCGTCGCATTGTACCCTCAGAATATAGCACCAACATGGACAACAAGGTCTCTCAAAAACTCCCCATTATTAAGGACAAACTCGAGATTCGGAAATATCTCGAGGAGCTATCTGGAGCTGGAAAGATTGAGTGGACTAGTGTGAACAACGGCCCTTTCATGGTGAGGTTTGTCTGGCATAGCGGCTGGATGGGACCGAACCCAAAGAATAAGACAGCAAATCTGCATGATGGTGGAAATAAGATAGTCTGCACGTCCTCTCTGGATCGAATCGGCGAGGCTGTCGCGAAATCTCTTCTGCCCCAGAACGTGGAGTACACCAGAAATAGATCACTCTATGTCTACTCTGCAGCCATGAGTGAGCGGAAGATGACTGAGATTACAGAGAAGCTCATGGGAGCTAAATTCGATGAGACGGATAGCAGTATCGATGCTGTTACCAAAGAGGCATTTGCAGCGGTAGAGAAGGGAGATATGTCCAAGATGATGATGTTTTATCTTCCATTTTGCTTCGGAGATGGGTATGGAGGTGATTTCAGGGATATTGCTTCCAATGAGAGATTAGGATTGAAGGAAATGAGTGAGAAGGAGATAGAGAGTGTTGTTAAGGGATGGTTAAAGCAGAGTGGTGCTCTATGAAAATCATACAAGTTACCAAGAAGTAATGTGATAATTGAAGAAAGCGCTTTATTTTGTCTTTGATATCGAATCCCGAGGGTCTCCCACACATGATTACCAAGCACTGACGGCATCCAAATCTAAAGGCAAGTCTCCCCCCAACGAAATCATGCATGCTGAGGCTAATGAAGATATGCAAGACGTGCAGCACATATCATACCATTCCACCATCTCAACTCACAACAGCGAATCAGCATGGCCAAAGTCCCGCCTTACATCAACGCAAGCAATCCAACTGCAGCGCCCATGACTCCACCAACACCTACTGCCAGACTTGGCGCAGCAGCCTTCGATGTCTCAGTCGATTGAGTGATTGTTGCAGTTGCGCTTAAAGTTCCATTCTTGGACGCAGTTGCAAACACGGATGTTGTGGATGTAATAGTTGAAGTGGATTCATCTGCATTTACAGTACTGGTCTCAGCAGCAGTGGAGCTACCAGTCCCAACTGTAAGTGGGCTTCTTGTATCGAAAGTGATAACGCCAGGAAGGGTTGGAAGAGGACCGTTGCCCTGGGTTATGGTACGTGTGGCTTGTCCAAACTCGCTAAGAAAAGATTGCAAGATAGAGGTAGGGATGAAGACACTGGGATCACCAGGATTTTGATTTGGGACAACTGTGGTTTGGTAACTGACTGCAGTTGTGGTATAAGTTGCGATCTCTTCTCCGCTTTGAGTCTCAACATAAGTCGAGACGACCTGGTTGACGATGACAGAAGTTGTGGAAACAAAAATTGCGCCGGCGGCAGTATTGGACTCTTTTTCATGAGATCCGTCGTGATCAACCGCAAGACAGTGATGGCAAATTTCTCCATTGAAAGTTGGAGGAGGGTCGATACGGTCGCAAGAACAGTGATGCCATTGATAAGAGCAGTCACCGTTCATCTCGGAGAGAGGAGCCTCGTTGTTCATATGTCCGCGGCCATCGCAGAATGTACCATAGTGAAGGCGGCACCATTCTGCAGGTTGTCCTGTGTGTAGTCAGCTCGGGTTCCAACGATATGGTGTAGTCAAGTGCATACCAAGGCTGCAGGAAAGCTCGAAATGAGCTCGTTTTGTCAAGTCGCCATCGCTAGGAAGAGCGATGATGAGAGTGGACAGAGTGAGGAAGAGCGCAACGAAGAAGACTTTGAGGTTTGCCATCTCGAATGTATTAATGGGTTTTGTTGAAAGATCTAAATTATTGCGCTGTCGAGGGGCAAGAGATCTTGAGTGGAAAGTTCTTATTGCCAAGTAGCAGGCAAAACTAATATCAAAGAAGTTCCGTGGTGTTGACAGATCGAGTAATTCTGAAAATTTTGAGGCTGCTTTCTTCAAAGACACGCAAAGCGGCGTGTCGTAGCCTCAACTCCCCCATTCACTATTGCAGAACGGACATCATGTCAATATACAATCCAAGACTGTTTTCCACTTCAAATTCATCGTCTCCCTCCTTCTATCCTTTTACCTTGTTTACTCGAACTACTGCTTATAAGCTCATTTTGTACCACGGTTCCAAATGCAAACACTCTCTACTCATCTATTTGGTAGTACATCTCTTAGACCAACTCAGCTCCTAGATATCTCTAATTATCATTTAATAAAAGCTTCCCAATTTGACTATCATTTCAAATTCACTTTCAAGTTGCCAGATTGTGCAAGGTATCAGGCGTTTCTCAGAATTTCACTAGAGCAGATGACCAGGATGCCCTTTCATCGTTCTGATGCCACCAAAGAAAGTGTAGGCCGACGACACCAGGGATGAAGTGTATTGTAGCTGGAAAATAGTGTTGCACAGGCCAACGGTTTATGCATTTTCTTGGTATTACTTACCGACTTGTGGGGAACCGGAGTGTCCCAAAAGTACGGTTGAACCATGGCATAAATCCTTAAAGGAAAGCCGACGTAACAAGAGAAAGCAGACTTCAATTGAAACCGAGAGGAAACACGGCTGGGTAGCAGGCTATTTGATATCACGTGATTGGTATTTAGGGGTTCTCGGGTCGCTTCAGACGTCTTGCCACGACGACCGAGCGTTTCACCAACAACTAGCTGACTGGGGATTTCCGTGGAATTTCTTCATCAAACACAAAGACATCCCATCTTGGAATGGCGATATGTATGCCATAAAGTATTTCCTCCCCATCTACTCGATTTGGAAGTGCTATACTCACAGTGGACGAGAAATATACTTTGGACGGGAAACCTCCAAGTGTCCGGGGATTCCAACCGAAACAAGAAATGCCTCCGAGCCGAAACGATTCAATAGTGAAGTTCAACCAATGTTATCTGTAACGCACGTCACTGCAGCCGTTGGGTCAGATACTCAATATCCACAAACCGGGTTCCTCGCATGCCAATCCCATTTCAGTTCTGGTTTCTCCCTGTTGCTATCCCCAAACCGCTTCCTCGGAAATATCTCCGCGGGTCCGAGCGGCCCATATTTCCCGCTCATCCTATCACTGATTAATCCGCTAGCACTCTTCGCAGCATAATAAACCTTAATCTGAACTTCTCGAAGTTTCAGATTGGTAGTGCCTGGATCCCTAGATGCAACGAGTGTTCGCCCAAGGCCAAGAACAGTGGCACCAGACGGAAAACCGTTGACCCATGCTCTTATAACAGAAGCTGGCAATCCCCACTGTGGTTCCTTTTTCTGTTCTTCTTTTGCTGGTTCTGGGGGTATCTTGCGTCGGAGTTGTTACTGGATTTTACTCATGTCGGCAATATGAGGCTCCTCTCGATATGGATTATCTTTTGGGCTGCTCTGTCGTGCCGAGCGCAGAATTCCTCTTCACAAGCTGCTACACAGCAGCTTGTTGCTTCACTGCCGAGATGTGCTGTACGTTAAGGTGTTATAGTTTTGAGAAACTTACTGACTGCAGTAGTTGCTTTGCTTGGTGTCCTCTTTGGCCAATTCAACATGCTTGCCCACCAACCAAACTTGTATTTGTACAAATGAACCGTTGAAGGCGAAGATTAGTACGTGCGTACAAGCGTCGTGTACAATCAAGGAAGCCCTAGGTATGGCTCTACCCTTCAATGAAATTTCGAAGACTAATTCAATAGTGACACTCAACGTTACCTCCGTTGCGTGCGGTGATCCGATTCGCGACAAGAGGTTATTATACAATCTGATATCAAATATATTTGGTGTCACTTCAGGGGTCGCTGTTGTCTTAAGGCTATATGCTCGGTACATTTCCGATTCGAATTTTTGGCTTGATGACTATGCGGTTGTGTTCACATTGGTATGTCCCACGGTTATGCTCAAACCACAACTATTGACTCGTCCAGCTAATCGGTATTCCGAGCTCGATTATCAATGTCCAAGGACGTAAGTTCTCTCTTTTTACTTGCGGGCAAAATATTAACTGACTCTGGTGTAGTCACTCGTAACGGTCTGGGACGAGACATATGGAAGCTAAGTTTCCGCAACATCAGTGACATGCTCCATGTCAGTTTCCACAATTCTCATCGCAACACGCAAAATATTAACCTAATTCAGGTGTTCTATTACTCCGAGATCCTCTACTTCTTCCAAGTTTCCGCCGTCAAAATCACGATTCTTCTCTTTTACCTCCGTGTCTTCCCTGGAACTGGTATCCGTAAAATATGCTGGGCTACCATAGTCCTGAACGTGATGATCGGTATCATTTTCGGATTCCTGGCGATTTTCCAGTGTCGACCTATCAGTTATACGTGGAAGCAGTGGGACGGGCAACATTCCGGTGTTTGTTTGAATAACAATGCTTTAGGATGGTCGAATGCCGCACTTAGTATTGCGTTGGATTTGTTTATGTTGAGTTTACCGATGACTCAGATAGTGCACTTGCACCTACATTGGAAGAAAAAACTAGGCGTGGCGATGATGTTTGGAGTGGGGGCTTTGTTAGTTTCTGATCAAATGTGCGAGAAAATTGCTAATTTGAAACAGTGTCACAATTGTCAGCATTCTTCGACTACGGTCTTTGGTTGTATTCTCCAAATCCCAGAATCCGACTTGTAAGTGTTAATACCGGATTATTAATAGAAACAGGAGCTGATGAAACGTAGGGGATAATCTCGAAGTCGGATACTGGTCAACTATTGAGATCAATGTCGGTATCATCTGTGCCTGCATGCCCAGTCTCCGCCTCCTCCTAATGCGAGCCTTCCCCAATGTAATGGGCACATCATACAGCCGTTCAGGGAATAACGCCTCAAGCAAGAATTCCAGTCGAGGTGTTGGGAGCCGAGTGCAAGGCAACAGTTTCAATGACAGAAGTGGCCATAATCAGCAACATGATGATAGAGATAGCCTGTACGAGCTGACAAAGGTGGATCGCGTCACCAATACGGTGAACCCTGTATGATATAATGTATGAAGACTAGGCGTCTGGATTTTGGTACTTGGATGAATACGATGATAATGAGACATGATATGAAATATCCCTATGATATATGACTATGATCATGTCAATGATGTTTTGTGATTTGGAATGTGGGTGAAATGTGGGGAAAGGGGGCGGCTCGCTCCAGCCAGCATCGCTTATTGCGACGAGTATGCGAGGTGCAGTGCGCATTCAGTGTGTGGTTTCAGGGGTCAAAGCCTGTATTTACGAGTCCAGTGTCACGACCCATGAACCCATTTGAACCGAAATATATGCCATTACATCCTCAGACTAATATCCTTTCTAGTCTAATAACTTGTAAATCTGAACCCTGACATATCTATGCATCCATGAGGTTATCTAGACCGTAGTTTTAGGAGTGATTTCGTGGTGATCAACACCTGTGGTGTTCTTCTCACGAATGCCTTCCTCTTCCAAGATGATCTTTGCCTTATCAGTCGCCAAGTCACCACCAAGAAGAGCAGCCTCTCCATCGAAGTATTTAACAATCTCCTCAAGTGGGGTGTTCATCGTCTCAATGTAGAAGAAGTATACAACAGTCAACTCAACCGCCAGCCAGGCATCATAAACGATGTAATACTTCCAGCCCATAGCAGAGAGCGCGACGGGGTTGACGTAGGAATTGAAGAAAAGCGCCAAATCGACGGCGAGGAACATGAGGGTAAGTCCCTAGTTAATTGTTAGGGAAGATCATAGATTTCCATATTCAGAAACACTTACTTTGGCACGAAGCTTGTAGGGCAAAATTTCCACGGCATAACCAACCAAGAGTCCGGACCAGGCACAATTGTAGAAAACATAGTAGATGAAGATGAAGGCAACTTCAGCCGAACCAGCCGCTTTGACGTGCGTCTTTGTGAACAGAGCTGCACAGATAGTCCAAATGATGAAGGACCCTAACATACCACCAGTTGCTAGGAGGAATAGGGGGCGACGACCAAATTTGTCAATGACGAAGCACATACCGAGAGCGACGGCGAAATTGATAATGTTGAGGATACCGTTTATCAATAGTCTGCCCTTCTTTGTTTCGACACCAGCTCCAATGAGAACATCGTTCATGTAATACGAAACAAGTCCGTTTCCAGACCACTGTGAGAAGAATCCGAGGGAGATAAGAATGATGAGACGGTGACGATTACCGCGGGTTTCGATGAATTGTTTCCATGGACTACTTTCGATTTCCTTTTCAAGGGCTAGGGTCTCTCTGATCTCCTTGTACTCAATTTGGACAAGCTCATCTTCTTCGTCACCACGAGCGTGGGCCTTGGCCAGGATTGAAAGAGCCTTCTCGTTGTGCCCGCGTGAAATAAGGTAACGAGGGGATTCCGGCACGAGCCTATAAGAGTCAGACTAAGCTCCTATGAAAGGGTAAGGAAGCATACCAGATGGCAACCAATTGGATGACGGAAGGAACAGCTTGAACGACCGAGGGCAGTCTCCAGCTCCAAGCGTTAGCCATATTTTGGGTACCTGCATTCGATCAGCGGATAATCTTGCATTTGTTTCAGAGCAGATACTGACCATATGTGAGCCATGAGGCAACAATACTACCCAGATACCAGGTACTGTTGTACACTGTCGTAAAGATAGCACGATGTTGAGGATGCACGAGTTCTGCAATCAATAATGGCGCCGATCCGTCTAAGTAGAGTAAAATTTCGGAGTCAGTTTACTGTAATTGTATGTTTTGGGGAGTAGATATGCAGGTCTCGAGTTAACTTGCTCTGGAGTAAGTTCTCCGGTAAAGAACCATAACAGGAAGGATTCTCCAAAAAGTAGTTACTTACGTGCAATGGCCACGCCAAAACCGATGAGAAATCGAGCGGCAATGAACATCTGGATGTTGGAACCAATTGATTGAAGTACAACACCAACACACATGATCAAGCAACCAGTGATGACGCCCGCTCTTCGACCCGCGATGTCTGCAATATATGGCGTAATTGGAAGGGCGACAATCGAACCAACAGACATAATAGCATTCAGAAGACCCCTCGTGGCGGGGCCAGGGTTGTTGAAAGCTGCAATGTTAAAATAGTCTAAGAAGGCAGTTGATGAACTCACATTTGACCCATTCTGGCAGGGCTTGAAGACCGTTCATCATAGATCCATCATAACCATTTGTAGCAGAGGTGAGCACCGCAAACATCAAACAGATGTACAGGCTTCTCATCCCAGGCTCTTTGTACCAGGTAACTCGAGGAAACTCCCTCCCTCCAACCTCAAAGGTTGTCTTCGTAGCCGTGTAAAATGGTGCCATCTTGAAATTGAGTGAACAATGAAGAAAGATGTCCGATAAGATGCTGAGTTTCCTTGGGAAATAGGGCCCATATATACTTCTCCTTGCTATACTGACATCGCCATATTGTACCCCCGTACCCCGTCAAAAATATCTATTTACCCGCATACATCCACGGACACTCCCCTTGCCACACTTTAAAGTGTCATCATTGTCTAATCGTGGCGGAACGATCGAGCCTCTGCGGCGCGACGGCCGGATAAATATTGTCGTATTTACCCAGCAACCCTTAAGCCGCTTAACTGGCGTATATGCATAAGAAGCCATATCGTGTACCTTAATGTGAACAAGCGAGGAAATTCTTAGTGCGTTCTCCACTGTATCTCCAGCATCTAGATGTGGGTTAGTGTATGTTCTCCACATTGAATTTAGCCTGAACCACCTAGCGGGTGGATAATCTCAAGTAGCGACATTTTGTCCATTTTAGACTATTTTGGAGATCTGGTGGAGGTTGGGGTGGATAGACTGAAGGTGTGGAAATAGCACCTGGTGCCAGGTCCCTGAAGGAGTAGCTAGACTAGATTTCTTGTATGAAGAATGGTTTATTATAGATCATGAAATTCGAAATTCGCCAAAAGTGCTGCTGCTGTTGTGTTTCTGGAACCAACTAAAGTGTGATCGTCAGAAGTTGATCGCTACCCTCATTGAGCTAAATTCTTCCTCTCGACACGTTTACAATGTTCCAATTCGGAGGGGGCAATTTTCAATTCAGAACACTGTTGAGATTCCTACAAAGCATTCTCTAGTTACATCCAATCGACACATTATTCACCATCCTTCGAGTCTCGACAAGTACATCCTCTCAAGGCATCAGAAAACACCACAGCCTTCCCATTGCCCTTTCTCAATCTCATAGACTGGCGAAGACATGACTCCCGTTGTTATTCCACTGTCAGGAAAAGGAAATTGTTGCATGTGCAACTCCTGCTATGCTAGCCTCTAGCTACAAAGTCTCAGCAGATGTAGCAATAGGCAATAACCAGACAAAGATGGGAAAACATATCAATCAAAAGCACGGTGGTTGACCCCACGTGACTCAATTAAGCGGCCGCCCCTTCTCTTTGAATGCCACTTCTACGAAGTCTGGGTGGTTTGTCATCATACGATTAAAAATATCTGAACACCTACGAGCGTGGGAACTTCAAACTCGGTCTCAACCGTAGCCATCTCTTACATGCAGCTCTACATATTTATTCCGACATTGAGCCACCCGAGATGAGGCAGGGACTCTGATGAAGCTATTTGTCACTTTTTCAAATACAGTTGATTGGTTCACTGATCTTATCCAAAGTTTTCCGCCTCGTCTCTTTGAACTGGTCGAGGAATTTGTGTGCGCCTCTCATTTTGCGCAAGCGGCAAGACCGAATGCTAGGCTGTACAGTATGCATTCTACTTCACTGAGATCCCATGTAACCAACTGCTTTCAAATTGAGGATTGATATTGGATTTTGTTGGTTTCGAGCTTCACGACTATTTCGGGCATATGCTTTGTTCTATGACTGGATGGACAATGTCCATTGAAGTAAGATTTCATAGCATACTGGTGGGTATGGTACGATGACACTTCAGGCAAAGACCTCAGCTAATTATGAACCTCAAAGCAGCCTGGATGCTGGTGCTAAATCATTTCTGTTGGCTGGATTTGAGGCCATCCAGATACATTACCTACCATGCAAAGATACAGTTAGCTGGAAGGTGATATATTGGTGCCAAGATGACTGGAGACTTTGAATTATAAATAAGACCAGAGCCACCATCAATTTTCTCATCATCTTCAGAGTCACTTTGTCTCAGTCTTCCTACCTCTTTAACTCCCAAAAGTTCAGAGAATATTGGTTCATCATGCAATTCCATATATCAACCATTTACGCTCTCTTCCTCACTCTCTCTAGCATGGTTACGGCAGAAAGTGTCTGTCGTCCCAATGAACTCGGAATTGGGGTGACATCCGTCTGCCAATTGGGAAATCCCATCTCGGGAGCTGGGGACTGTCGATATATTCCTACAGCAAGTATTCTTCTGCTTTGACCCTTTGGTGGTGCACTGTATCTTGTCTCTCGATCGTCTAGGCAGGGAGTCAATAACTACTTGCTTTTCCTACATCAATCACATAAACACAACAGCTAACTCTATCCAGATGTTCTCTGACACATGCAAGGAACTTGACTCTGCTCAAAACGCGGACACTGATATTTGTGTTGGAGGGTGGAAACTGAAATCTGTTGTGACATGTGTTCCAGGCCAAAGACAACAAGTCTGGAATGTTCTGCTTGGGGGTGAAAGATGGCGTTTTGGTTCCTATCCCGAAAATACCGACAGAGGATGCTACAAGCCTCAGGGAAATACATTCTGTGCACGGGTTCCGCTTGGATTTGCACAGGTTTACTGGTGCTGTCCGAGAATCTAAATTTCTAGTGCATCACTTGGAGAACTCTTGGGCTGTGGGCCCCCTTCGCAAGTTGTACATGGATGTTGGCTACAGAACGATTGACGATCTTGTTTCTTGTTACTGCTCTTCTTCACTTAACTTCACTTCTGGTGGGAAATTCTGGGAGCCGGTTATGAAACTTTTGCTTGCTTCTATTCAGACCAAAGATAGCTTTTATTATGAAAACACCCTTCTGGACTCCGAGCTCGGATCTCGCACACATCTTGAGTGATTGCGAGTTTATGTTCCATTACAAGCCTTGAGAAATCTTGTACTGTCCACTTGCTGTTTGATTTGACAAATAATAATGTGTTATGATAGGTAGAATGCCCTCGTCATCGTCACATGGCACCCTAGGTGCTAAGGTAAAGGTCATCTTTCCAGCTTGAAATAGTTTCAGTATAGGAAGGTAATGGTGGATAGTGTGGGCACATCACCTCGCTATAATGTCTGCTCAGCAGTATTTTGTTTTTAGGCTCAAATCCTGTTATACGAGTTGCTACCGTGCCTCTCACTTACTTGGCTTCTTGACTTCCTCTTTACCTATGAACGCCACACGCCTACATCTTCAATCCCAAAGGTAATTGAAAGCGATTTTAGCCTAGAGAATCAGTTCATGTTATGATGCCACTCAACTGAATAACTCCTGAATGAATGCCATTCTACAATCTTAATAAATAGATCTTGAGGATCTTCTTGTATTCTTCTTTTCTTGGTACTACCAAAACTGCAAAAGTGTTCCTATATATTTTACAATCCAAAATCCTCGAGAAAATAACTCGATATACAGTTTCATACATCATGCATTTATTGTGTCGTCCCAAAGATATCGGTACTGGCATGACTATAATCTTCCAATATGTTCCCACTTTCGGAGTTGGGCGCTTCTCCTTATGTTAGCTGCTAGCTATTACTCTTCGCCTCGTCTCTAAGACGGCGCCAACTATCCTCGTTTACAAGCATCTCTAGCCTCCATTTTAGAATGATTTGCGGTAAGACTAACAAACTTCTAGTTATTCTCCGATACTTGTCTGACAACCGATACCGCCAAAAGTCAAGTCGATATATCTGCGTTGCAGATTGGAGATGAGGATCCATCATCACATGCGCTCCAGATTCCAAGACCAATGTTTGGAATATACTTTTGAAAAGCGAGAAAGTGCCATATGACTCTTATCCAGAGGGCAATACAAATGGGTGTTATACGCCAAGCAATCCAATTTGTGTATCGGGTATAATGGAGATTAGATTGGTGCACTGGTGCTGCCCGAAAATGCAGTAAGTGGAAGGAAGGCTGTGAGACCTCCAGAAAGACTTGCGGTTGAAGAGCACGGAATCATGAAGTTGTGCCATTCTTTTTTTTTTTGTTAAGGAAGCTTTGCAGAGCCGATTATTGGTGGGGTCACTCCGGTTTTTGCCCAGATATCGAGTTCAGGTAGCTTTAATTATGATTGAGAATACACCTTCTGAACTTCAAACATGCTTTGTGCTATCAAGTGTGAAACCTGAATTGAAAAACCCCAGCTCCTACTCACCATCCACCTACTTCTGCGTGCTAACCCCGCTTAGAGGAGCATCACGTGACGGTGTCTTCATTCCATTGAAACTGGGCAAAACATTATAGCAGGATGGCCATTTGCCCTTGAGTTAGGTAGTCAAAGAAATCAGCTTAATGCCAGGCTTTCTCTTCATGACAAATATGGATGACCTTTACATTTCCCCTTGTAGTTATTCCCTATACCCCAGACCCCGCGGGTGTGTATTTAGTAGAATATGCGGTGTGAATAACTCGCCTCGGGTCGTCCAGGTTGACTGTAGTCTGTTTTCCTGGCACATGCTTGCTTGCCATAACGGCCGAAAGGGATCTTCGTCTCTGATAAATTTTGTGGATCGACCAAACACTCCAGTCGCATTCATCCAAGATAAGGTACACGACCGGCCAAATAATACAGCGTTAGGCCGAAACACTTTGGTGAAGATTGCGAATAAATGTGCAAGTACAATACAAGCGGGTCACTGTATGGGACCATTGATCAGGATGCATTTCAGGCTCGTCTGAACAAATTGAACGCTTCGCATCTCCCTGCACGTTTCGCATGCCCCGACCTGGACAGTCTTTGGATCACTGGGTGAAGACCTTAAGTGAATGTGACTCTATAATTATTTGAACCAATTCCAGCCGTGCCAGATTCCGAGGTATTTCACTTGGTATGCGCTCTCGATCGAAGAGGGTAGCGAACCTCTCTTGATTTGTCGGAAGAAAGGAGATCTACGCCAATTTAAGATAGACGACAGCTGTTGTTTGTTGGGTCGTACGAGATATAATGTTGGTGTGGACTTGGGCTGGGATGGGAGATATATTTGTCACAGCTGACTACGGGGAGGAGCGGACGACTGAGATGAGGTCCAGATCATGAGGTCGAATATCGCGTGTGATGTTTTGTGATCAGTTGGTTGGTAGATTCTGAATGAGCCCTGCCTCTATATTTCCCCTGGTATTGAAGCTACAATAGCGTTCCAAAGTTGAGAATATTCATGCATCGAATTCCACGTGGTCAGCAAGATCTGCGACGGATTTCGGCTTAGCATTCCATCTCCACGGAAAATTCAAGTCGATGAAGAAGTTTTCTTGGAATGGAGTGTCCTGCAATGAAAAAACACGGTTTGAGCAAAGCGAAGAGCATGGCAATAAATCAGTTCCCCGGGTCGTCATATTAGACTCATCCTGAGTATAATTCAACTGGTCATGATGTGCTAATTGAGAATCCTAAGGCTCTGAAAACATGTTCATATACTATGGCAATCGTTCCCCACTTTGTTGCTGCATGGATGTCGAAAACGACCTTAACGCTCAACCGCATTGTGGAGAAAGCGGGGGAAGAAGAAATGGAACCCGACCAACTGGAGATGAAGGTAACATGACATGACTAGAAGCAAGAAACAAGAAGTCAGGCCCAACGAAGATTCCGCGACTATATGTACTGGTGACATTGACAAGTGTTGCAATTTTTCAATTCTTCTACGATGCAAACCCCCTCAGTCAAGAAGAACACCACCAGATTGCCCGATCGTACCAGAATGTTCAAACATATAGACATGGCATGCAAGTCTGACCTGATATGAGCATTTTGTGGAGCTAAGAATCAGAAAGTTGCGCAAAATTTTCTTGGTTATACCTAGACCAAAACTGCTGGACCTGGACTTTGCAAAATGCCAAACAGGGAAACGGAGACAAATTGTACTCAATATGAAGAAGATATTTATGAGAAATGAGCATACAAAATTATTTGGTATACTAGCTCCAAAATATTGAACTTGAAACCGGCATGATATGAGTGATGGAAATTCGCTCGAAGATCACAATCGCGTCTTCGATATATTTGCAGAATATCACCGGAACAGCGCTTTGTTCCGGATTGATATTGAAAACGAAATATAGTGACTGGATAGATGAAAATTTAAAATTCAAAAGTGGTGAGTGATCCTACACATTGTCTGAAGAATGTTGTTGTTATTTTTGAGTTGGCAACTCGCCAGTTGGTGCGCCGGGACAAGACGGGAGGCTCGAGTGGCTTGTGCCTGCCTTTCCAACATGCTGGATAAATACATTCTTCTTGAGTTCACTCATCTTAGGTAATTCGACCAACAATCTCAAGCCAACGGTGTCCAGCAATCGTTCTACACTCAATATGTATCCGCGGAGAATACAAAGAGGTAGTCGTGTCTTGCCAGGTTTCCGCACGACTGGCAGAAGGAAATACGAAACATGTGCTGATTGAATTGGATTTCTCGAGATTGCGACACATCGAGACTTCAATTGAGTTAAGTATCGCGCAAAGACACCCCGGCCCACACTGCTTGAAGGAACATGCATTGACGAGATCTAGGCAGGCACCTTATCAGACAATACTCGAGACTTTCTGAACTATCAAAAGAACATATAAGGTCCGACATACCCCTCCTTCACTGCCGTCGACCCCTTCTATCATTCCACGGCATGTACAAATTATACTCCTTCCACCCGAATCGACAGCAGTCCCCTCTCTTGCTACCAAATTTCCAGCGATAGAAGAGACATAAGTGAGGACTCAGCGCGTTCCAAAACCGCATGGACAAGGAGGATGCGAGCTAGATTTGACTGTGGATGATGGCTGTGCCTCGCAAGACTATGCCAGACACACGCCACAAGATATTGAGCAATTACTGCCCGAGACAAATATGTTCTGCAGCCCGACCACGACAATATTCGCGAGGAATCGTAGACCAGTTCATGCTCGGAGACCGGGTCAAATATCCCTGGGTTTTAACAACCAACTCGCCGGACACGATATCTTTCCACAAGAACAGCGAGAGGTCTTTACTCCAGATCTGCACGACTACCTCAAGCGTACTTGTTAGTTGCGCGAGTATCTGGGCAAGCAGACAGCGGTGGTGTCTGCTACAGGTTTTGGGGAAGTCGTCTCGCCAGTCCCTGAAAGACCACAGGTTGCCTATGGTGCTGATAACTCAGGGAGGCATATCAAAATTGAGCAACTTCTGCAGGGAGCAACCCCTCAGTTTGGGAAGTAGATTTCACCACTAGAGTCGCCTGTCCGTTCAGGACAATTCTCAATACCCAATTTCCTTCACCAAAGTTCATTCATATTGGGCGTTTTCGCGGCTCTAACAATACGGCAATATTCCCTCAATCTCATTAGCCTCATCACGCGTCTCTCACATGTTTTTGTTTTAGCCAAGATCCGGAAGAAACAGATTCGTTAGTTGTTGATTGCGATTTTTTCAGGCTCACACTTTCGGGCCTTTTGGATAGCAAGTTGCTAGATGTTCGGATTACAGGCACTGGAAATAGGGTGCCCACTCGCTAGGTGATCCGGCCCTCCATCCCGTACAGAGACCCCCTTACGCTCAGTTTTGCTACTGCAAGATATGTGGAGGTAGATGTCAAGCAGTTTCGTGTTTTACTTCGATTCACTACCATCTTACACATTCTTGTTGCCGATCATTTTTATCAGAAGCCAGAATCTATGGCGTTGTGGAGAGCACTTGCGAAGTGTATGTGACCATTTTCATTCATGGTCATTGCACCAAGATATATACAAATGCAACGCTTGATTCAAATGCTTTAACAGATTAGAGATGCTGTAATGATCCAATGCATGTCTAAACAGAAATAATCTACCTCTTCATTTTCTACTCCCTTCCCAATCCACACCATCAACCCCATCACGATCCTTTAATAATTCCCTCTAATTTTTCCCTCTCTCCACTCTCCTGCACCATACTCCTAAACGCCCCTCCTTGGAGTTCATACAACTGCCTCGGCGGTCCAAACTCCTTCACTCTACCATCCTCCAATACGAGAATCTTATCGAAATCAGCTATCGTGCTCAATCGATGGGCAATGACGAGCAAAGTCGAATCCCCAAACTCTTCACGAATGGACCTCTGGATTAAGGCATCCGTGGCCATGTCTACAGCTGAAGTGGCTTCGTCCAGGACCATGATTTTGGGTCGAGAGACGATGGCTCGTGCGAGACAGAGCAGTTGGCGTTGACCTTGGGAGAGATTGAGACCTCCTTCTGAGATTGGGCTGTGGAGAGACGTGAATGGGTTTTTGTTTGTGTTCAAATTCGCGTTTGTTGGTGTTGTGGTTCCGTTTGTAGGTACGGGTGTCGAAACTCCTGTTGCGGAAGCAGACGATAAAGCCTCGTTTTCTGACGAGGATATCAGGTGAACACGTGCTAATGCGTCTCGTAGCTCGGTATCGGAGTGATCATCAAATGCATCGAGATTTGTCCTTACCGTCCCAGAGAATAGCACTGGGTCCTGAGGGATGATCGCCAATCGGGAACGCAATGCATGAAGCTTGATCTTCGAGATATCCAGACCATCGATATGAATGCTTCCCTCTCGTGCTTCGAGAAAACGGAATAGCGCTAGAGTCAAAGAAGACTTTCCTGCTCCCGTTCGGCCCACCACTCCAATTCTCTCATTCTTCTCAACACTAAAGGTAAGGCCTTTCAACACTGGCTCCAGGTCAGGCGCGTACCCCACCACCAAATCATGCACCTCCAATCTTCCCTCAGCAGGCCAAGCAGCAGGCGGATCAGATCCCTCCAATGACTCTGTAGGAAGATTACTATATTCAATAATTCGCTCCGCGGCATTCATATCCAGCTCTAGATTCGTGTAGTGCCTAATAGTCCATATAACAGTTTGTCCATAGTCCAGCGCGAAACTCAGCGCAAAGCCTGCAAGCGATGCATCAATACCTCCAATCAGCAATATCATGACTGCCACAAAGGTTGCGAATAATCCGCCAACGGCAGACATACGCCATCCCATCCAGCGATTGAATGCCCAGAGGTGCCAGAAGGAAGAAGAGTGATCGTCTATTTTGCGGAACATGCGTGAGATGTAGATGTCGCTCTTGTCGAAGGCGCGGATGGTTCCTACGCCGGTTAGGGCAGATGAGAATTGCTCAAACACGGGCGATTTGGCGTTGGATTCCAGCCGCTTTACCTCCCGTGCTCCGGGAAGGTAGAGACGTGCGATTTGGATGCAGATTAGAAGAAGTGATAAGGAGAGGAGAATCACGTAGGGGGAGACGAAAATGCTGGACTTCGGTCAGAGATATTGAGTTTTAAGAGGGAAGGAGAAACATACCCTGCTATCACCACACCGACCAAGCGGAACAGATTATTCGCTCCAAAGCCAATATCATTCGCCAAACGACCATCAACGACATTGAAATCTGCAGTGAAGCGATTCAAGATTCTGCCCAGCGGAACAGTATCCATCCATCTCAGCGGTGTTCGCAAGATCGTAAAGCTGAGCTTGTCAAACAGCCGACGGGATGCGCGAATAGATCCCGTGTAGATATACCAGTATCTAAATGTACCGATTAGAGCCCAGGCTACGGACAGAGCGATGTAGATGGAAAGGTAGTATTTCAGAGTCGAATGCTCTTCTGCTGTTGGGAGAATGATGCTGGAGTTGCGGTTGAATGGAGCCAGATCGTGGATTTGGAAGGAGTAGGATAAAGCGTGATGTACGCTGGTATGTCGTTCATTATCGCCGGTCCAAAGACGTAGCCACCATGATCGGCCTGTTATGTTAGTAAGGCCCAAAATGTGTGTGTATGGAGTAGGAAGAGAGGGACTCACCAGTAATAATGATTTGCAAAAGAGAAAATGCAAATAATGCCACGATCCAGAAAGGAAATCCTCCAGTGTACTTCATATAATCGAGATATATCCTCGTCTTTACCCGCCCTTGCTCTCTCTTCTCATCTTCGACAAACTTCTTCGGCGCAGCTTTCTTGGAATCAACTTTTCTCAATGCTTCTTCCGCATCTGAGCTCTCTTCTGAGTTCACAGCCGTGGGATCTTCGTCTTCTGCATCGGTTTCCTCATGACTTATAATTTGCTGGAGAGTACCATCGTCTTCTAATTCCTGCGTCAGGCCTGCGTGTTCGACTGTCCCTTCGCCGAGCTCGACGATGTACTTTGTTCGTGAGGCACAGAGAGCGACGTGATGCGTGACTAGGATGCGGGTCCGTCCTACTCCAAGTTCACCTGTAAGACCCTTCTCGAAGATGAAGCGACCGACGTGAGCATCGACCGCGCTGAAGATATCATCTAGGACCAATATACCAGCTCTAGAATACAATGCCCTAGCGAAAGTAACGCGCCATCTCTGGCCGCCACTGAGATTTATACCGTTTGCTCCTATCTCTGTGCTTTCTCCATCGGTGAGCATCTCCAAGTCCTTTTTCAAAGCGCATACTTCAATTACTTTATTATATCGGTATTCATCGAATGGGAGCCCGAAGAGGATGTTTTCTTTTATAGTCGCGTTTTCGATCCAGGGGATTTGGGCGACGAAGGCGATGGAGGAAGGGAGAATCCAATTGTCTTTGTTGGCGAGATGATCGTGTCTATCGCGGGTGTGTGGCGGACGAGGAACATTTATTTCACCAGAGAGGACATCACCTTCTCCCAAAATGGCGGCGAGTACGAGACTCTTTCCAGTTCCTACCTTCCCGCTTACGACGCTGAGTTCTTTTGCTGGGAAGGATAAATTTATATCTCGTAAAACGTAGCGGAGATCATTTGCCTCTTTTTCCTCATCAGATGGCCATGCTATGGATGCATTCTCGAAAGATATGTTAGGTGAGTCATTAGTATTCTTGGTGATTTCTGGAGCGTTGAGATATTTCTCAATACGTTCGATGGAAATCCAAGCATCTATCAGATCAGTCGTGAGTTCAGGGATAACCCCGAGAGTTACTTCGAGACTGCTGAAGACGCCGATAGAGGTGAATGCTACAGAAGGAGTGAGTTGTCCATATAGCCATGCATATACTGCTAGTGAGGTTGCTGCAAGAGCAATAGGAGAGGAGATCCAGCAGCTGTATATGTTAGACATGTGGAGTGAGTTACTGGGTATCTACTTACAAAAGCAAAAATGTATCAGAGCTGTATTGTTAGCAATCTCTCCGATGTCGGCTCGGATTGACTTACACATATACATTCCACTGTTCTTCCAGCTCCTTGTTTCGAACTTTTCCGATTTTGTCATACCAATTGCTCTCCAAGGCAGAAAATTTGATTTGTCGAATCCCTGAAAAATTAGAAGCGCACATCAAAAATATTTCAGAAGTTTGCTTACCCTGCAGAGCCTCCGTAATGACACCCATTTTCGTATCTCGGACTTTCATCAGTCTATCTTGAGCTGCGGAGTACCTCTTGCTGAAAAATATATTGAGTGGGATTGTCAACGACATAGCTAGGAACCCACAAAGCAATGCTTTCCAGCCAATGATACTCAGTAAGAATGTGAATGACACGATCAACTTAAAAAGGCTGCCTGGGAAGTAGTTGTTAAATGAGCAGAAGTCCGAAACTCGCTTTGTATCCACTCCGATCAAGTTGACCGTGGATTGCTTCCCTTTCGGGTCACTGTCTTCATCAGCGAGCTCTGGTTTGTCACCTGAGATCGCCTCCCCAGAAGCTTCAGTCATATCGGGTCCTTCCGTCGATTTCTTCGCTTTTGAGGCGCCTTTCACATCTTTTCGTCTCATCGCTTTCTGGAAAATTAGAGCAGAGATCTGTGACCGAATTGGAATAGCAACTTCAGCCCACGAAATCCAGAAAAGCCAGGACTCAATCCATGCAGCTCCAATGGTGGTAATTGTAAGCGTCACAACCCA
The DNA here is from genome assembly GCA_030077755.1 of Filosporella fistucella. Lineage (NCBI taxonomy): Eukaryota > Fungi > Ascomycota > Leotiomycetes > Helotiales > Filosporella > Filosporella fistucella. The sequence continues at coordinate 225,157 of JAQJZZ010000001.1, forward strand.
AACCCAAGCCTCGGCACTCACAGAATCGCCTGGGAGACGTTTCTCCAAGATCTTGAGAATATGGTACGTGACAAATTGCGGGGCAAAATTTCCGAAAGCTTGGATCAGAGTGAGAATCCACTGGATTATAAATGGCCATTTATGTTCAAGGAAAATTTCGATCCATAGTTTTCCGGTATGTTTGTTCTTTGCCCATTCTTGACTGAGATCTTTTGAACGGGTAAAGTGATCCATTTTTGACAAATCATCTAATTCCAATCGGCTCTTCGTCCTGGATAGCTTGAGTAAACGCTCGGACCAAGCAAAGGTATATCGACTTAAAGCTGATTCGGTGTACATTCCAACGACAGGTTTTCCATCTATGAAGACTTCTGGTCGTCTTGGTATGCAAACACTAGCAGCTGCGATTGATAGAGCAAGAGCGACCTGTGAGATCCGCAATGCAACTTGTTCAGACCCTGCGGTCTCGGTGCGCGCAATAAGTCCATCTTGGAACAGTTGGACGGCAAGGAGGAAAATGGATGAGAGTGCGACGTAAATTCCGAATGAATAACTTTCTACTGGATTTCTCGTGATGATGACTCCAATTATTTGAACCGTAATCAGAACCTGCACAAATGCACAAACCGGTCAGCAATAATATTGAATTTCATCACGTGAACTTACCCATTGAGAGACAATCAACCAGTTTTCCAAGAACATTCCATCGGCTGTTAACGTTCCAAGGACAGCCAAGGCAATTGCAGTCCCAAGTCCAGCTATTGAGAATATCCCGAGTAAGGATTTTGGAATCTTGGCAGAATATTCAGCCATAGACTTTTCAGTCGCCACTCCATCCTCATCTTCGTAGATATCGGATAAAGGTTTGGGCTCTCGTAGGTGGGATGCAATACCCCAAATTGAAGGGATGGTGGAAAGCAAGACCAATACCAATCCTAAAACCCCCGAAGCAAGTGATCTCGAATCGTTCTCGAGCATCTTGAGTTTTCTTATGATTTTTGGTAGTGATGCAGCATCTCTGGATGGCTTCAGCCCTTTAGAAGAAAGGAAATGGCAGAAATTTATTTTTGCCCGAACGCCTGGTCAATGTACGATAACCAACAACAACCCAGTCAGACGGAAGAATTTTCCATTTGATTTCAGTCGTGCAAGTATAACTCAACCTTTTGTATGACTGTTAATCCAGGAGGGAAAGCAAAAATCTGATTGCTTGGACGATTGAGTCACCGGTGAGAAAATGCCCGATGCAAGATGCGCAAGATTGGATGAAGGCGAATTCAGTGGGAGATGGGGCTGGGCGGGATACTAAGTTAGGGAAGGTAGAGGTTGCACGGCAGCTTGAGCGGTGGTGGAAGAGCGAATTTTTGGTGTAGATGGCGAGTCGATTATATGGGTCAGAGTGCAATTTGACTGTCTGTATGGCTGACAGCCGAGTGAAGAGGACCGTTGAGGATCCAAAGAGGGGGGTGAAGTGAGGCGGACTAAGCGAATGCAGAAGGTGAGAGACAAGAGACTTGGGGATTCATTGAGTGTGGAATGCAATGCTATGCGACCGGAAGAAAGGTGACGGGTGAGGTAAGTGAATTGAGCTCTGAAGAGTGGGAGATGCAGCTTGATTGCTCAATTGCACACCGAAGAGAAATCCGGGGATGCACTTGATGCATTTATATGCAGGCAGCAAAGGTTGCATACAGAGACAGGAAAACGGGACGAATAGAGTCTGGCTGTGTTGTGAATACGTGCGAGACCTGGGCAATCAATTCTGATATTGAAAGATCAAGGGAACTCGATAAGATGTTTCAAAGGGCATAATAACCGGCAAAATAGTATGTCGCTTACCTCGCTTGCAATGACATCAAGGAGAGTTTGACTCACAGAACAATCCGTTTCCAAGCCCGCTTTCTCCTTGTTGATAACGTAGTAATTGTACTATCGTCTCTTTCCACTTGGTGGCAAGTCAAGCGGTGTAGAATTAGGGCACGAGTCAATGTTGGCTTCCCGCATCCACACTTTATATTTATCAGCACTGCAGCAGAGTGTGCTTACATATCTTAATCAAGCATGAAGGACCGGAGGATGGTGCATATGGGTTGGAGGTTGGTTTTGATAACTGATGCGAATTCTGCAGGTGAGAGGCAAAGGCGGCGGTTAAGAAAGGAGAAGAGGGAGGGCGTAGGGTCGAAAATGGCAGCTGATGTTTTAAACCACTACCTATAACAAGTGTTACCTTTCTTAGAATTTTATCTGTAGCGCACTGTAAAAAATGTTTGGAGCGTTTCAGTCTTCACGAAGAAGGCACTAATTGACAGCACCCATATTCTCCAATATTTGATTCTCTCTCCCCACACTTCGCAGTTCAGTCTACTACACTTTCAGTAAATCAAAGCCAGGATATCAGACCATCAGAACATGCAAAGAGTCACCGGTATCGCAGTACCTAGGATATTGAAACCCAGCACATGTCTCATTTGACGTGAAAGCTGCATGTGTTTCAAATTAGAGGTTGATGAGGGGGGAATCCGCCATAAGCAGGCGTATATCACGGGTTACTCTAAAGCTGTCTCAGCCCGCATAGGACTCGCCGAATAGCTGCACATCAGCTGAGGTCCGGAAGGGGTTATGTTCCTTACACTTGAAGTAAATGTGGAATTTTACCATCTTGTTTGAGCCCTAATCGCATTGCTCTTCTTCTAAACAAGTCGAAGTTAAATAAGCGATGGTGACATCCTTTCATAGACCAGCTGCGCCTCATGAAATGAAGAGAAGTTTGTAGTCTGATGATAGTCTACATTGAAACTTGCTTGTATCATGAATCCAGTATCATTTTCATCTTCAGCCAAGTCAAGGAATGGATGGTCGTGAATCTTCTTGGCTTAACAGGGCTCCAGGCTCGACACAAACACGAATGCACGTGACGACTATAAAAATGAGACAACACCCTGGATTGACCACACTAGCCCTCAAGAATTTGTTCAGGAATCTAATCGCTGTTTTGTTCAGCAACTGTTAGTTCGAAATCTCGTTTTCACATTCATGCCCGCACAATTTCCAGCTTTCCTACCGCCGATTTCAAGCTTACTCATGGTTATGCGGGCAATTCATGTATTAAGCAACGGGCACCAGCGGGTATCGAGCTTGAAGTCAAAACAGCAAATCCCCATGGGAAATCGAATCCATTTGTCCTCGTCCGGCTTAAAAGACATATGTAACAATAGAACTGAATTGACTTAAATTCCCCTCACTGCTAATCTCTTGACTCCTTCGCCGCCTTGCTCCAAGTGTTTTAGGAACGCGAAGCGGGCTTTCATTGGCCTACGCGACGAAGCCGAGATGCCTGCAGACCACACCTCCACCATCAGCACACGGGAGCAGGATTACCTCAATTCGAAAACGACAACGAACCCAGCCTCCTTTCACTTCATTCCAACTCACACAATCAATTAACCAAGCACTATCCACCACAAATCTACGATTGTCGACCATCAAGCTTCATATCAAACGGCCTGCCTTTACCCCTACCGCCCTCATCTACGAGCTTCTCGTTACATCTGCAAACCATCACAAAGCTCTTTGATAGCGATTACGGGGTTGCATATTGTCTCACGAGATATCACCCTTCGCTGCCGCCGAATCCAACGTCGACGGCAGCTCCAAGAGTGCCCATCATGAAAGCCTCACCTATAATCGTCAACTGGCATGCGGAGAACGCTCCCATCTACTCCGCAGATTTCCAGCCTCATGGAAAGGGTCGATTGGCCACAGGAGGAGGAGATAACAATGTCCGGGTATGTTGAAGGTCTGTAAAGGATTCAAAGCCACCGCTAACCCCTTAGTTATGGAGAATAGACTCAGATGGAGAGGACCGTAAGGTCGAATACCTGTGTACGATGGTCAGGCATACACAAGCTGTCAATGTTGTACGATGGGCACCTAGAGGTAAAGGATATCAACATTAATACGATTAAGCTTCCGCTAACAGCAATAGGTGATGTATTGGCATCTGCCGGGGATGATGGAAATGTAATTACCTGGGTCCTGGACACCAAGAGCGCCAAGCCAACATTTGGAGAGGATGGAATTGAGGACAAAGAAGCGTGGAGAACGAAACATATGTGTCGATCATCTGGTGCAGAAATTTACGATCTTGCCTGGTCTCCCGATGGAGTATATTTTATTACAGGTAGTATGGACAATGTAGCTCGTATTTACAATGCTACAACCGGTATGTTTCCAGATATATGACCTACCAATCAAAGCTAATATTTTAGGCCAATTGATCCGCCAAATTGCAGAGCATCAGCATTACGTCCAAGGCGTTGCTTGGGATCCTCTCAATGAGTACATCGCAACTCAATCCTCCGACCGATCCGTACACATCTATACCCTGAAGACGAAAGATGGACAATATACCTTGGACAATCGAGACGAGGAGCCTAGAAAGATCGGCTCGAACCTGAAGATGGATCTGCCAGGCCGCCGAATTTCTTCGAATAGCCCCGCACCTCCAGATATGGGATTCAGATCTCAATTATCAGAGCTGACAGCTGGTTCCCCAGCTCCGTCATGCCCTGGCACTCCAACGTCTCTCGCCCTGCCTATGAATCCTCCAAGTACAATCAGCCATAGCCGAAGGTCCTCATTTGGGGCCGCTTCTCCTGCCATGTCGATGCGAAGATCAGCTTCTCCAGCTCCATCTATGCCGTTGCCAGCAGTAATGCCAATGGAAGCATCACCACGGGTAGGGCTTGGAGTGAAGAATGCCAATATCTACGCAAATGATACATTGAAATCGTTCTTCCGACGATTGACATTCACCCCTGATGGAAGTTTGCTCTTCACCCCAGCTGGTCAATATCAAACTCAGTTGAAGGACGAATCTGCAAAAGCATTGTACGAAGTCATCAATACTGTCTATATCTACACACGAGGGGGAATCAATAAGCCTCCTATTGCACATCTACCTGGTCACAAGAAACCCTCTGTGGTGGTGAAGTGCTCCCCCATTTATTATACGACGAGAAAATCACCTCCACCCACCAAACATATCACAATCGATACTTCAGAAAAGGATACACTACTGGACCTGCCCGAACCAGCTGCTCCAAGTATGGAACCGCCCAAGATTCCACAAGAGAGCGCTCCAACCTCTGCACCTTTGGAAGTCGAGACACAAGGGCCAACAATGGCATTCTCCCTTCCTTACCGAATGGTGTATGCTGTTGCTACAGAGGACTCTGTGTTGATGTACGATACTCAACAACAGACTCCACTCTGTATCGTCAGCAATTTGCATTGTGCCACCTTCACAGATCTCACTTGGTAGGTCGATCGGCTCGTATCATTATCTCCATGCTAACATTTGTAGGTCCAACGATGGTTCTACATTGTTGATGACATCCTCTGATGGTTTCTGTTCTACTTTGACGTTTGCCCCTGGAGAACTTGGCCAACAATACACTGGTGAAATCCCTAACGCAAAGCAACCTATGATTGGCACTTCTTCGTCATCTCAAAATACTCCAATGGCAACTCCTACTGCCATTGCCCCTCCTTCTCCATTCCACCACCGAACATCTTCTTCCGGTATCGCTGCGCCATCTCCACCCCCTCGTCCATCTTCTCCTACTAGATCCAATTCCACCAGCTCGATAGCCACTCAAATTTCAGCTATCAACAATCCTCCTTTGGTGACCGGTAATGTCCCGGGTATTGCAGCCACGAACAGCTTCATATCAGGCATGCCTATGACTACACCTCCTCAAACACCGCGCAGTCATGCTGGTAGTGTCAGTGGTATCAAGCGAGAGTTGAGTGAGAGTGAGAACGAAGGCGGCGAAAAGAAGAAGAGAAGAATTGCTCCTACATTAGTCGGCGAGCCAGAAATTGCTTGACCTACTCACACACATGTTTCCTTTGTATTGGTGTTAACGATGGATGGAAAATTGATTAGGTGGCATTTAGCGTTTGGCGTTTGGCTAATTCGGATTTGGAATCGGGGACTGTATTATGGATTTTCCACCTTGTCCTGGAACTTGAGGTTCTGGATAGTCGGTAGGGTTACTTTAGCTTATTGCACACACTAGGAGAGAAATGGGAGATAGGGATATGGGAACGGATCTGTACTTTATTCTTGGTAGAGGAATATATGGTGCTGTTATATAAGTGACTTTTTTCGGTGACTTGTAGCTTTTGAATTTAATATCGGAATCTATATCGTTCACGCTGGAACGCGAAACTCAAGCGAGTGAACTACACACTGTCTAATTCCCTCAACTGACTCAATCGGGTAGTAGCAATCTGGAAATTGTTTATGTAAATAGTCCCTGCACCTCTCCAAGAGTCGATCAAACGACCTAATCTAGTTTGTAAACAGATGTGTCGGTGGAGCTCGTAGAGTCAGAGATTGAAGTATCTCTCTAGAGGTGGAGATGCTAGCGCTTCAGGAACTTTGAAATACATAACCGGGGTAAATCTATTCATATTGAAACGCGGCGACAGTTAGGAATGTTGACAGAGGAATACTTGACAGTCGAGGTATTCGACGGTTGCAGTACTCGACAATTGAAAGAATTGACAACAGTAGCTCGAGAGAGAGAAAAGGAGGAAGTCTCTCCCTCCTAAACCCTTCGTGCCTTTGCTAAATAGAGTATTTTTGTTTAGTGTCTAGCCATGACGCGGTTACAGTAGCAAAGGCTTATATACAATCACAGGACATAACCACCGGACCCGGCTGCCGGACATTGGCCTCCCCAGTGGTCTCGTAGTTTCATCCTCGTTCTGGTGGTTTCGGAGATAACGTCGGAGCCGGTGGGGGTATTTATAACATTTAGGTAAGTGAGGAGTGGGGTAGGAAGGGTGAATTGGGAAAGTGAGATGAAGAAGATGGGATAAAGGGTATGTTAAATTTGGAAAGTGAAATAAAGAGTGGAAGGTAAATTTGGTCTTGGATTTGAAAGAAATTTGCTTTCGGTGTTGGGTAATAGATGTCTATCCTTTTGATCTTTCCAGGATTTCAGACTCCAAAGACGTATTGTACAATAACTTATTTTCGAAGTTTGGACAAAGTTAAGGACTTTCAAGCTAAGTATAATTGCTTATATAAAGGTAGAGCTTATATATAAAATAAATTCCAAAATCCGAAAGTACTTTAAGAATAGTAAAATATCTAGAAAATCTATACTAGATTCTATTTAATATATTGCCTTAGCTATAGTTTAAAGCTATTAGCCTTAATTGAAATTCCGCTTTAAGGTAAGAAATTATGTTATATATTTATTGTCCTTAACTCGACTAGAGGAGAATATTGTTTAGGAAGTATTATACTAAGTAAGAGAACCTCTTATTTATACCCTTGGTTATCTACTTGTACAATTACTATTGTTTACTCAAAGAAGATAGAAACGGACAATCATAGCAGTTTGATTCTACGACTAGCTAATCAAGAGTGTTAGAATAGTCAGATTCTTGTAAACATTGCTGTAGATCTGAGTTCTCTTGAATGTTCACCTATACTTCCTTGCAATCCAGACTACCCACTCTGCTGATGCTTCATCCGACATTCAGCCCCCTTCTCCATCTCCAAATCCAGCGCCGCACAACTCCTACCCTGCTTAACACAATCCAAACACAATCCTTTTGTATCAGAAAAGACATGTGAAGCCTCAATCCTCAATGCCGCCATCGCAGCATGCAAAGGACATTTCCCAATTGGTTGGCACCTATGCGAGCCTATCGTTAGAAAAGCAGTAGCAATACAAGCCGCGATCTGAGCAATACTCTTTTTCTGCATGATTGTACCCAGAGTTATAGGATCAAGGTCAGCGGCGATGAGAGCTTGGATGAAAACACCGCGTCTGGAATCCACGGAGCAGACGGTTGATTCGCCGGTCATGCGGCAGGGTTGACAGAATACGGTGTCTCGACATGTACCGCATTTCTTGCAGTAGAATGATAGTTGTGGGAATTGGAGAGTTGACAAGCGATCCATGGATTTCATGTGCTCAGATACTGCTTCCTCGATTTTGCGAAGACGGGCTTTCCGCTGTTTGTTCAGGCGACCTGGGGAAAATATCAGTACGTGTTTTCCATTCCATGGTGAGGTTTAAAGCATAAAAATAAGATCTGAATCATACTCAACAAATCATCTGGCAAAATATCGAAACTCGCCAGCACCTCAAGCCCCTTCGGATTCCCAGCATACTCCCTGATTATCCTCATCGACAAAACCGCGAACCGTTCCGGTCTATCAAAAACATAGCTAACAAACAGCAAATTCTCCAGTTGTTCCATCTCATTTGATGATTCTAAGCAAAGCAACCAGTGCTCGGCTGCAAAGCGAAGTGGTATCGTACAGTCGTACTTATCGCACAGGAGAGCCAGATCTTTGAAGAGAACAAGATCAGGCCGTTGTGGTAAATCTTGAAGTTGGTAATGGAGTACTTTGCATAAAAGAACCATGGCATCGGTATCGTCTGAGGGTAGGGATATGGGTTGAAGTGTTCCTGAGGGGGAGCGTTGGCCTTCGAGGTATTTGGGACTGAACATAGCCGCGAAGACTGGCGAGGCAAGTGAGAGGGCTTTGGAGGATATAAGGAGAGATGTTGTTGTGTTTTCTGGAATGGACTTGCTGGGTCCTAAATCTAGTGTTACATCGCCATCAGGGTCGATCTTGAGGAGAGTCATTTTAGTGCTTATTGGAGATTTAAGAGGAAACTCCGGAAGTGAATTGTCTTTGGTGATCAAAATTGAGCTTGAGTCGAAAGTGTCGAGTAAGGTTGGATTTAACTTTAAGTTTTGTAATTGAAAGTGGTGTTACGAGTTCGAAACAGCTTGTAAGCGCCCAGAATTTCCGTATTCTCTGTGTTGCATGGGGCGGTTGACATCCATTGGCCGCCTTGCATGGCCGAGTAGGATTCTTTGTAGTATTTAGGCGGCAAGGCTCCGAGAGTAATCGGGCGATTCTACATCTCAAACTTCAGCTTGAGCAATGTGGTTCCTGTGATGGATTTTCATAGTTGCTCTACAAAAATGGATGAGGAGATTATTCGTTGGCATAGCTGCACTCAGCTAACTTGTCCCCTTAGCTCAATCATCCTCTTACAGAAGAGAGTAGAAGATATGAAAACGTATCTAGGAACTGTTTTGAACGATTAGATCACAATATGAAAAAGTTCAGAATGTTTTGTAATACTTCGAAAGTTTGATTCGTGAGAGTGGCATTCCCATGATTCCATAGCTCCTGACCATATACCCTGCTTTGTCCATAAACCCACTGATCGTCGAATGAACCCCGAAACGCCCTTAAAGTTTCCATAACGCTCGAAAATCGTTATTGATTCCTGTCATCAAGTTCCCTAATGAAAGAAACCGACCCATTTCCTTTACTCATATCACATGATTCGAGTTTCAGAATCTTCCTCTCCAGACGAAGTTGACTCCTTTCTCTTCGATACTGTCTGCTCTTCCACGGGATTCTCTCTCGATCTCAAAGTTTTCAACAACACACCCATCACACTTTGAGTGCAAACAAACAAAGTAAGCTCCAAGGCCGTCTTGGCGAGAGACATTGTGACGACCTCCATCAGCCCTGCTAGCAGGAGAGGCACACTTCGAAGCGTCAACATCATACTACTCAACGATCGAAACGTACTTACTTTGCAACATTTCCAGGCTTCTCTCTGAGCTTGAGTTGGTTGAGGGGTAATATGGGGGAGTGCTGAGGAAGTCATGTTTGCTATTTGTCGTTGACTTTCTGACACACTGAAAATTGGGAAATAGCTGTGTAGAACTGTTGAAATAGCCTAATAGTTTGATTGTCTGAAGAGAGCTATGAAGAAGATGGTTAGCAAGAAGCAACAACCAACGATTTATATACCCCACAAACCTCGTATGACACCAGCCCAGACTCTTGCAACGAGGAAGGTTTCGTTTCACGACCGTGCGACGTTACTCACGACCTTCGGATGCAGATCTCAATCTTGAATAACACAGCAGACAAGAGAATGAAGCAAGCCAAGGTTGAATATCAGACTCGTCAAGAATCAGAAAGTCGACGTGGCAATAAGAACTTGGAGGCCAGTCCCGTGATCGATGAAAAAGGAAATAAGGGGCGTCATGTGATACCAATCAATCAGTCCACTGCCCCCACGTGCGGGGTATGCATGAATAAGACCATTATTATCTAGGCTTTGAGATTGATGTTTTGGTGTGGTAACGGCCGTGGAGATAGATGTGGGTGTTAAGTAATTTTTTGAGAGTAATTAGCCTGTCATTGTTTGACTTTAAAAGTCACGATTTGATTTGGCCATAGACCTCAAGGCGTTGTACGGCAGTTTACACTGCGCCAGCAGTACTCGCGAATCTGCCTTGAATACTTGGCTACATTGTCTCATCGGACCTCTCATGTCTACTACATTCCATTTGCGTAATGTATGATGGAAATTGACGTGGGGCTGCGATGGGTCGTCGGCTGGCTCCATTATGACTTGATAGGTGGGAGCCGCTAGAGAACGAACAACACTTGTCTGAACGAAAAGAATCTAATGACTTTATTTGAGGGGTAAATTGTGTACAGATGCTTCTACCAGCAGTCGCAGCAAGGTTGGATGAAAGAATGAAGCTGGTTCTTCTCTGGATATGACGTTGTCTATGAATAGCCCCCTCTTCTCGACTAGGAGAGGATCCAGGAGATCGAATGTTTTCGGAAGCTGAAAAACGACGATGATAGTCTAGTAATATTACTTCTTTGCTCGTGGAAGCTATTCCTCAATTTGAGCTTCTTGCGAACAGTGTGGCTGCTCTGTCTCAATTCGAAGATCGAAGTACCAAGTCCGTTGAATTTGTTCCAACGAACGCAGAGATCGCGACTACTCCCGGATGGATGGAATCGTGTCGCCTGGTCTAGGAGTTGAAATATGTTGTTGGAAATGCTTAAGGACGTAACTAACGTCCCGCCGCCAAAAGTAGCCTGCCCGTAGATGTATCCAACTGAGTTTCGCATCCATATGAGCATCAAGATCGCGAAAAATCCACCGATAGCCAATTCAATCCGACTTTGAACGAGGTCAAGGTAGGTTATTGTATCATTCGCCTCATTTCCCACGTCATGCAGGCTGTACAACTGAGACAGTATATGTCTACTCAACCCACATGCAGTTATGCAGTACAAGTTAAGACATCTCTAACGGCGATGTCCGGATCGTCGCCTTCAGATGCTGACACTTATCAGAGGCTCTGTCGATCCGGCTCTCCCCTTTCTGACACTGACATTGACACTTGACACTAACACTGACGGTGACACTGACCAAGGGGTCCATCTACCGGGTCCGATATTCCTTTTTTCTCTCTAGGCGCATTAGCTGCCCATGTTTCAACGTTTTAGTCTCATATTTGATTTCATCACCACGTGGAGGCACAAGAAGTGATAAGCCGCTAGTAGAACATCATTTCATCAAGGCATGACATATGCAATCATAAATCTGTACATTGAAAAGCCAATCCAATATCAAATGGCATGTAAAATGAATGATATGCCCAAAACTCCGAAAGATCATCGCGTCAGTAAAAGTCTCATAACTTCTATACATCAAACTATGGCATTGGGATAGCTGGCAATCCGATAGGTGGCAAAACATTGGTTCCAAAAGCTCCCACAAAGTTGCCTAGCTCATTTGTTAGCATTGCTCTATAATTTGAAACCTGAGGCTGACCTTGTGGCACGTAATTGCAGACGGTGAAATAACTGTCAATACCAAAGATAGTCCCAGCAGGGCAAAGCTGAGTTGCACATCCGACCGTGGTGCTGCCTTTCCATACTACTTGAGTGAAGTGACCGAATCCGCTAAATTTAGTCATATCTGGGGTACCCGGGGCGTAGTAAGAGTTTAGGTAGAGATTGACTTCGTTGTAGTACCATTGTGTGGTAATCGCTTTGGCGAGCATCTGACTGGGAGTCATGCCACCGAGATTTGAAGAGCCATAGGCAGCGAGGTTTTGACCATAACCACCCCCACCAACTCCCCTATATAATTTTAGTCAGAGCATTAGGGAGGATGTGCATTGAACAAACATGTTGTGTGAGAAAACACAGCTAGCCGCAATTAACGCAGCGTTTGTAGCTTGAGTTGGATTCCAGGATGCAATTGGAGCGGAGTGATTCAGACGATGCTTGTTGTGGTAAAACAATCCCGTGCTTATATAGTCGGTGGGAAGAGGAAGTCCATCACCCACTGAAGAGGTTGAAGGCTTGATTGAGGATGATGATGCTTTAGTGCTGGACGATGCCGGCTTGGAAGAAGATGGTGGTGGTGGAGGAGGTGGGACAGTCGATGATAGAGGCTTCGAAGAGGAGGGGGCAGTTGTTGGCTTGGTAGAGGATGCTGGCTTGGATGAGGATGGTGCTGGCTTAGATGAGGACGGTGGAAGAGAAGGCTTCGTTGAACTCTTGAACACTGGAGCCGAGGTCTGACGCAACGAAGATTAGAGTCGAGACGATTGGGGGCATTTGGATTCATAACTTACGGTTGCAAATATCGCAGAAGATTTGACGCTGGTAACAAGCTTTGTCGATGACAATTTGCTCGCTAATAGATTATCAGCTTCCGTTCTCCAAACATCACCGCGAAGTCGACGGCGGCAAGGACTTGACTTCAAACTCACCACTAGAGCTCTTTGGAAGTGAGCTTGTTGAAGATGGAGGTACCGTATACAAACTAAAAATTACAGACGAAGATACGACAGTAGTGGTAGGGGCACGTCCGGGTGTTGTGATATAATATATCAGAGCCATTGTGGTGGTAACAGTCAGCACCTCCGCCATAGCGGAAGTGGCTAAAGCCACGGTCAGGAATGGAATTAAAAGCTTCATCTTGAGTATTGAAGATAGAATCTCAGATTTACTGAGGGAAGGGATCATAGAGAAGAGAGGGGCGAACCGCTTCTTATCCTTCTGATCAGAAACTAGCTGGGCGCAATACTTTCGCGTCTAGCCCGAAGAATGCGGAACAGTTGCAGGAATATTGAGACCGAGGGATATGAAAGTTATGACTAGCTTAATAATAGAAAACAATGTGGATAGAATATCTCTAGCAGGCTGAACGTAAGACATAGAGGCGAAAGCGAAGCCACCCTCCGTATGAAACAAGGGCGACGATGGGAGCTAATCTGTAATCAGACGAAGACATAGTTGTCAAGAAAGGAAATCCCATCCCAGGATAAGTCATCCGATGAGACAAAGAATTCGGATCTTTTAGATCGGCAGAGGCTTGTCGATCCCTTTATATACATCGACATCATAGCCTACTGACTCGTGATTAAGGATTCGATGGTGATTTCAGACAGATAGCATCGAGGCTATAGCCATTATGAGGTGCTGTGTAGTATGTAAGTAGACGCCGAAACCAAATGGTAAAAACTGTCTCAGATACGTTTTCGTGAGGAATTCTCCTAAAACACAGAATGGGGGTAAAGTCCGAAGGAGCAAAATTTGCTAATACTGAGACGATTCACCCGTTTAATAAGATTTTTCATCCCTCAACAAGCGATGAAAATCAAGACATATTCCATCCTGGTTCGCCAGTCATTCTGCCAACCGTATGGAGCTTTCCACGTAGCCTACGCCAAATAAAATGGTGTTCACTGAAACAATGTTATCAAGTTCAGTCAATCGATGTCTTCATGAGTTGGGTTCTCCTCCAGAGTTGTTGCTTTTCTTGTACGCTGGTGGAATACGACGAGAATATGGATGTCGGATCTGCACAGGTTCGTCATGCTCCAAGAAGCACTAAAGAATATCGTAAGGATATCGTAGAAGGGTTGAAGATCCCCGGATCGACATACAATTGTTGCCCGCATTCGAATGCATGGCCCGGCGAATGCCATTTTTGATGTGTGTGTTCTCGATACGAGAATGCAAGCGGACAGAATCCCCTGTTATCAATCCTTCCAGATAGAGTTTCAAGTCTGGCAACACAGCAACTTTCTTCTGCCACAGGAGAGAAAACCGCTCAAAACGTGTTAAAGTTGATCTTGGCATGGACTCTACATCCGCAGCAAGAGACATCCATAGGTACGAGCCCCTGAAAATAAGGCACCGATCTGGGTATCAAAACTCCTCACCATCTTATAAACGCCACCCAAGGTGTAATACTATGGTATCTTGTCTAACTCCATCCGCTTTGACTCCATGGCCCGTCCCAAACTCCATTTGATTTGGCAATTCATTTAAGCTGTAGATGCCGTAGGCGTATCTTGATCGGGCTTTCCCACCCAGTCGAATTCTAATGACAACTTCAGCATTGCTCATCCCATACCCGTGAATACTCACTCTGCCGACACATTGGGCATTGGCCCTTGGAGCTATCTTGCTTGATCCATTCTAGAATACAATGCTGCGCCTCGTCAGATGTGAATCGAATTTCGTGCCAGAATAACGTTTACCATGTGGAAGTTGTGACCACATGTGCCAGAAACTATATTTTGTTAGGCCACAGTTCCCAATAAGTGGCAGATATAGTACGCACGTAGTTTGCAATCATCCCCTGGATATTTGCATGTCGGACACGGGCCGTCAAAATGCACTTGACAGATACCACAAACATCATCTTCTGGAATATCCCAACGCCATGTTGCTACCCCGCACCACTTCTTAATCTTGACCTTCATATTTTAGAAGGTGATCCCCAAACATCAAGTCGAATCGCTTTAGATCTGCCTGTCTGATGAATCCAGGTTGAGGTCTTGTAGTCGCGTTCTAGTCTCGATGTTGTCCAAGTTGAAGCTGTTGATGTTTACTGTCGCGTGTTGGCCCCAGAAGGACAACCGGAAATCTCGCTTTCACGTGCCCAAATTTCTTATCTCTGTAGCCACATGCATTTGCAGCTACACCAAAAACAGTGCAACCTTGGCCAGCTCAATTGATCGTCAACCCCTCTCGCGGGATCATTTTCGTTTGTCGTTTATTTGTCGCTTTCATCATCCTCAGCTTCAATTGTCTCTGTTCACTTCGTAAAACTGACTCTCCCCCACTTTCCTACATGCGAATCCGATAACGGCCAAATACAAGATAGCACGCCATGGCGGCAGCTACACTCCTCTCGAGAGGAGCTCTCAATTCCTTTCGATGTCGACCAAATACTCTCCGCACATCTTTCAATATGTCTTCAACAAGATCTCTGTCCTCCTATCTCGTCACACCAGCTGAGCTGTCTGCTGCTCTGAAGAAGAACTCTCCAAGCAAGATCTCTACATCCCCTCGAACAGTTGCGGTCTGCGCTACATGGTTTCTTCCCAATGATGGCCGTAATGGTTTAGACACTTTCCGCGAGAAGCGTATACCAAGTGCCCGATTCTTCGATTTGGATAAAGTTATTGACAAGCATTCACCATACCCACATATGCTTCCCACGGCGTCCAACTTTGCCAAAGCTATGAGCGCTTTAGGTATCAAGCGGGATGACACGGTCGTTGTGTACGATTCACACGAGCTGGGAATATTCAGTGCGCCAAGAGTGGGCTGGACATTGAAGGCATTCGGGCATGATTCTGTTCATGTGCTAAACAATTTCAAGCTATGGGTAGAGGAGGGATATCCGACTGAAAGTGGAGAGTTTTGGGATGTGGATACGTGTGTTTATCCGATCCCTGAATTCGACGCCAGCAAGGTTATTGATTTCGAGGAAGTGAAGGAGATTGCCAAGGACTACAACAAGGAGGGAGCGGAAGGCGTTCAAATTCTGGATGCGAGATCTCAAGGCAGATGGGCTGGAAAGGATCCGGAACCAAGACCTGGATTATCATCAGGACATATGCCAGGCAGTATATCTGTTCCTGTATCTGATCTATTAGATCCAGTCAAGAAGACAATTCTTCCTGGTGATCAACTGAGAAAAATATTCGAGAGCAAAGGCGTTGATCCGAACAGGCCTATTATCAATAGCTGTGGAACAGGAGTTACAGCAGCAATCATTGATGCGGCATTGAGCGAAGCAGGATATGGTGACGAGAAGAACAGAAAATTGTATGATGGTAGTTGGACGTGAGTACTCCAAATTCTTGGGTTTCATTACTCTAACATTTTATAGGGAATGGGCACAACGGGTGAAGCCTTCAGATAATCTGATTGTCAAGGAAGAATAAGGAAAAACAATAGTCATTTAGTACTTGTCAGCGTTTGCATATGATGGATACCCTTCTCTCCCCTTCGGCACACATCTTTGTAAAGTACATGGTATCTGGCAAGCGATGAAATAATGCAATGAATATCAAATATGGGCGTACAACAGTCGAGTCTTGCTTCGCACTTTGTTCTTGCTACGTTTGGGTGACTCGGTTGGAGCTTTGTGTACTCTTCTTGGAGATAAAAATCCAAACGGACATTATACATCCTTTTACGAATGTTTTCTAATTGGGGCTTTCGCGCACAATTTCAAAGGAATCAGCCGGTGGCTTGATGATATTTCGAAATCTTTTAGGCCTTTCAGGAGCTTGAAATTCCCATCTTTACCTTGAACAACTACCGCCTATCAGGAGCTACTTGATTGTCCTACGCCTTGCAGCTCTTTCACTAGCACGAAATCACTATTGTGAATTTGTATATTTATCGCCCTTTGGGAGCTTCTATCCATTTCAACTCTTGTACCTGCACCTCATGTTTGAGACTTTGCACAGCCAATTTCCAAAACTGTCGATATGCTGCCAACTCCACAGTTGTCTGTTACCATTAAGTGAAAACTGTCGCCGCCAACTTTCACAACTATCGGCTGTCATTTTTGACGATAGACAAAGAGTCTAATAGTTTCAGTAGTGTAATTTCTCTACTTACTCTTAATTTAACGCTAACTCTGCTTAATTGTGCG
The DNA here is from genome assembly GCA_030077755.1 of Filosporella fistucella. Classification (NCBI taxonomy): domain Eukaryota; kingdom Fungi; phylum Ascomycota; class Leotiomycetes; order Helotiales; genus Filosporella; species Filosporella fistucella. The sequence goes on from JAQJZZ010000001.1 coordinate 242,010, forward strand.
ATAACAGGGCTGCCAAAATTACCTTGCCTTCCTTCCATCGCAACAGAGTTCCGGTGACTGGAGTAGTATCGTAGAACGCAAAAGAGGTCGTATTTAACGAGTTGGAAAGCTGCCCAAGGGCTCGTCTGCTTGAAAGGGAAAGAGCATCAAAGCCAACTGGAATAGTTCTACAATGATTGACGTCACTTTCCCTTGTGTAGAGTGAACATGTGGATGGGTTTGTTTTAGTTACAAGTAGTTCAAACTTGTACTCGGAAATTATATTATTTTTTACCTGCTGAGCTTAGTAGAAGACATTTCTTGAGAATAGTCTAAAGCCTAAAGGATATTTCGTTCTGATTTCAGTTTTGAGACCACGTTGAAAGAACCAGCTTCCTCAAAATCTACCCCATGCTAGTAGTAAGGTCTTTGATGATGCAATCTTCATCTATAGTATAAGAAAATATTAAGCTATCGAAAGTTCACGATGCTAAGACGAGTTCTGAGTATCCATAATCTATAAAGCTATCTATTATATATATCTTTGGTGACTTGTCTTTCATCCATATAGGAAATTCTATAGCAGTGTGGTTCTACGTAGCTATTTCTCTTGGCAATAAATCGTGTCATAATGTCCAAAACTGATCCGAATAAGAGGAGAAGGCTCCTCTAAATGGTTCTGCATTGCTGCATCTACTCTATGTTCTTCGCACTTAACAGTGTTGTCTATAATAAAATGTTGCCCTCCCAGAGCTCTTGAAATCACGAAGCGCCCCCGTTGAGCATCGTAGTTCATCACAGCTATGAAAAGTAATAATGTATCAGACGCAGTGAACACTTCTGATCTTCGGACTGAAAAAGCGGAAGTACCGACTAAGAAGTTGCACCCTGGAATGACTTGGCATCTCACCATAGAGTTCAGACTACTTCTAACCTTCAATTGTCGATGATGACGAAGAAGATGAAGAGGGGTAAATCGATCGATCTTTCATCTCTGCTACTAATATCCAAACTAAGACCCATCATACCCTATCAAATTATCGAAGGTCTTCTATAGTTCTCCTATTTGTGTAGCTAGTCGCCTAGCTATGACAGACACTATTCACTCCATCAACAGTACGACTCCAACACCGGCAAGCACCAGGGTGTGCGTAAGAGTATTCTGAGACAAGAATTAGAGAAGAAAGAGAGAGATATGGATGAGAGCTGAGATGGAAATCAGAGTGTTGCTTTCAGGCAAGTGGTTAGTGTGTTTGTTTTATTCTTCCACTTGGAAAAACCCAAACTTCAATACACAGAATTCCAAAAACGAAACAGCTCTGAAAGCAAAATTCTTTCATTAATTCCAGCATATAACCATCCTTTCTCCCCTAAGTTGCTAGAGCCCATACATTCTAATTCCCATTACCTCATCCTCCCTTCCCGAAAATCTCATAAGCAACTGATCATCACCCTCATCCCCTAACAACCCTCGCCTCCCCACCCAAAGCCAGAGCCCAGAATAGCATTCCCACAACCCAAATCTCATGTTCATCACCTCCTCCTCTGCTATCATCACCTCCTCTTCTTCCACTCCCACCACTCCCTCTATAGTTTCCCAATCCACCACCTCCACCTCCGCTCATCTCCCCCCGTCCACCACCTGTCACAACCCCACCACTACTTTGACACTTCTTAGCCGTATAACCCCTACTCACGCATGATCCGCAAGGTAAACCACCTCTGCAAGCTCTGCCTCGTCCTTGTGCCGCGCATCGTGGACAGGGTGGGTCATTGGAGTCAGAGGCGCTAGGTTGCCACGATGTTGTAGGGGAGGCCGGGAAGATTGAGAAGGGGGATGTTGGAGGTGGACTTTGAGGGGGAAGTTGAGCAGAGGAGAGTTTCGGAGCCTGAGTGTAGTGCTCAGTTGCTGAAGTACCAGAAGTGGAAGGAAGATCAGGTCGGATTGTAATATCACCATGCTCTTCCGTTCTCAAATCAGGATTTGAGAGAGGAGTATTGACAATGACTGGCCCTTTTGTACCTTGAGACTCGGTCACTTCATGCTCGCCCTGAGAAGGATCTTTCATCCCACTCAAAGAGCCATATTCCACGCCCGCAGTTGGAATAGCTACTCCATCATCAACAACTTGCCCCAAATCTTGGGCTGCAGAGGGAGGAATTTTCTCGCTCATTCTATCTATCGTATGTCGAAGCAAATGGAAATAGTGAAGAACAAGAATTGAAGATCTGAAAATGAAGGATAATGATCAGAAATATAGAAACGATTCTGTTTGCACGTTCGTTTGAACTCATGCCCTCTATCTCTATGGTTCGAGCGACTGCGTTTGTGTAGAGAGATCATGCAGCTTAGGACAGTTGCATGAGATGAAACCACTTGGAGATATCTTTGAGCCTTTCTTTATTGAAGGGCAATTTTTGTTTCAGAGCTTAGTTAGTCTCATAAAGTTCTAAAGTGGAAAGAATGGAAAGTTTGAAAATGTTCAACGTCTCCTCTGAAGAGCACCAAAATAGGGACAGTTTTCAAAGGGGAAAACAATAGATGCATGTAAAAGACTCGGTCACTATAATCGAGACCCATGAGCTTGAAAATATAGATGAATTTTCCAGCTATGACTACAAATTCCCACCCTTGTCACCTCATTCCCTACTTTTATTTATGTCTTCATTGTAGCCGCTCCAAAATCTGTAAAGAAACTACTCAGTTATGACAAACCATTCTACCATTCAAGTCTCCACATAGGATTCCATTTTCGTCAACTAGTCTCCTTTTCCCCTTCTTCCCCACAGATGGCTTTGCAAGTTGGCCAGCCGCTCCAATTAGTACAGGAAAATTTGTCGGAACTCCATTGACAACCATATCGACTACTGGAATGACTGTAGGCACACCATTGACTGGGGTCCTGACGACAGGGTGAACAGTAGGTTTCCCGCTGACAAAGGTGGTAAGTTGGCTGACGACATTATCTTGATTCAGCGCCTCCCTGAAGACGCCCCCATTTCCGAGGAGGTTTCCTGCTGCTACAACAGCTGTAGGAACGAGACCATTACCAACTCCTGCATTTCCTACTGACAAAACATTTCCAGCAACATTGCCGACTATAGAAGTAGCTTTTGGAACGATTCCACCTCTGACATTACTGACGATACCATTTTCGACAGGCAAGATGTTGCCCGCAAGGTTTGCTATTGCTTGAGTAGCAGGTGGGAGAAGATTGCTTGCTGCACCATTGGCAGTACTAATAGCATTTCCAACGGCATTGCTGAGCAAAGATGCCCCGGATGGATTGATATTGCCAATGATGTTGTTTGCAGCTGCCAGTGCCGAAGCTACATTTGATCTGATGGAACTAGCAAGATCACCCGGAAGTCCATTGATGTTCCCAAGGGCTGAGTTCACATTATTATTGACTGCACTCAATATATTTGCAGCATTTCCAACAGCACCCCCAGCCAGAGGAGTCGCTTGGGTAATCACTGATGCGGGTGAGCTTGTCAGGGCACGAAGAGAAGTGCCGAGTACACCATTTAGACAATCTTTTGCCAAGCCTACAGTTGATCCATCCGCACAAGTAATGGATGCCACTGCGATTGCTGTATTTGAAGCAAGAGAGGCCAAAGACGGTAGACTTGGCGGTTGTGCTGTGAAACTTGCCTTGACAGATGACGAGGTTGTTCTGTCGAGTGATGTCAGCAACTAGATATAAGAAGTAGGATTGTTACGTACATTGTAGAAGCGCCCAATATAGCTGCAACAGAACTCAGAGGACCGCCAGCTCCTGATGTAGGACCTGGTACACAGAAAAATCCTTGAGAACATGCTGCACAAGCCCACCCGAATCCACAAGGACAAATTTGTGCTGGTGTTTGTGGAGGTGGACAAAACCATCCATCAGGGCATTCGGCACATGAATATCCAGCATTCGGGCAAGGGTGTAGTGTGATCGTAGGAGAAAACAAGGGACCAGTTGCAGTCTGAGATGTTGTGGCTATTGCTGTGTTGGAGGGTTGAAGCAGTGATGGGCAATCCTCTTGTCGTTTTGCCAATGCACCATTTGCACATGCAATTAAAGGAGGTGAATGTGGAAATGGAGTCGGACTCTTAGGTATCACGTAAGCATTTGTAGATGGGCATACACTGGGTCACGTCAGATCAAACCCCGTTCCGACGAGGGGTATACGTGCCTGACCGTCTCGGTGCAAGTGACTGTAAAAGCAGCAATGAAGCTGTATAGAGTGGCTGTAGCTGCATAGTGTGTACTATGCCAAGTTTCGGTAACTGTGCAAGTTTCTGTGGTTGCAGACGGACAGGTGACATTGGCTGCTGGGCATGATCCCACCGTGGCTGTACCGGTCGCTGTTGTGGAAGCCAAATTGAGTGCAGGGGCCGTTGTTATGTTGAAGAGTAACGCAGATGTCGGACGAGTGAAATTACACGTTTTGCATAGGGCAGGCTGAGGGAGGAATTCTTCGGGATCTTTCGTCGAAGATGGTGAGGACGAAGAGTTTCTTGAGGCGAGTAGACTGATGACCGAAGACAGAGCTGGTGCAGCCGTAATAGATACATTTGGTGTAACAGTGGCAGCTGCAACCAAGCTTCCAACAATACTATTCGCAGCACCAAGTGCAACTCCTGCCACGGCTGTAGCTTGATCTATTTCACTGTTGACTTGGCCGAGAACATCCGAGACCTTAGCCGCACCTGGATCCAAAGTTGGAGAGCCGATCAATGCAGGTATAGTGAATGTCAAAGCATTTGCCTCCTGAGATATATCGTTTGCCAAATTTCCACCATTGTCCAACAGAACCGAAGCAACTTTCGCAACAGCTTCCAATAAACCTCCCGCTGCTGGTGATAATGCTTTGACTTTCGTTTCTGTAGGAGGATCGGATTTTGGAGGACTATCGATGTTAGATGCCGGTTTCCTTTCCCAAACTCGTACTTACTTCCACGGCAAATTGAAAGTGATTGTCGTTCCGTCTCTCTTCAATATCTTAATATTGTCCCTTCGTAAAACAAGAATCTTGAATCCTTCGCCCATAGAAACCAGTGACAACACCGAAAGTCCAATCAGAGCGGAAATTACAAGTATCGGGGTGCCAAAACGCTTCAAGAAATGCATTGTTCGATCAAAGCGAGTGTTTCAAGCGTGGGGGAAGCAAGATGAGCGAGTGTTATATGGAATGAACTCCAAAAACCGAGAAGTGACAAAAGATCATCTTGGATCATAGGGAAGCCACTTACTGCAGGAAATCTACTGGCATTCTCGAGGCAAGAACTACTTGCACCTTAAGGAAAACGACCTACGCTCTTTCCTCCCCATTCGAAAACTTCACATCCAAATCAAAGCACACATCCAAGTAATTGAAGGCGTCAATTCATTGAGACGTAGCTATCAACCTAGCTCATCACCATGCTAACACCGACCATGTGCAAATAAAACCATAACGCTTCCCAATACAGATCCCACCATCTAGTATCTCTTGCCCGCACGCAAAACATCACCAAACTCCTCCAAAGGACTGCGGATAAGTTTTGTCTCCTTCCACAGATTGGGGGTGAGGTAACCGTATGTGTTTCCGACAGCGACGAAAGTGGCCTTGAGAGTATTCTCAAGGGTCTTGGTGGATCCGGAAGAGGAAGTGTAAATGTCATCGACACCAGCAAGTTGTAGAAGACGCTTGACAGCGGGGGAGGCAACGAGACCAGTACCACGGGGAGCTGGGATCAACTGGAAAAAATCAGCATTTACTTTTCCACTGGACATCAAATACTTACACGAACGGAAACGGAACCACACTTTCCACTCTCCTTTGTTGGCAAAGAGTGAGGAAGACCCAAGTTTGTACCCCAGTAACCTCTTCTAATTGGCAGAACACTCAACTTGGCGATGATAATGGCGGCACGAATAGCAGTTGCGACTTCCTTGGAGGTCTTGATACCGAGACCAACATGTCCCTCAGAATCACCGATGACAACGATAGCCTTGAAACGAGTACGTTGACCGGCACGAGTTTGTTTCTGGACAGGCTTGATCTGGAGAAGATATCAGTATCTGTAAAATATATGCGCGCAAAAGCGCATCTCAGAATCGCATACCTTCATAACCTCATCCTTCAACTTTGGGAGGAAGAAATCAACGATTTGATACTCCTTGATTGGCAGAGAGTGCAAGTAGATCTCCTCCATCGACTTGATCTTTCCATCCTTAACAAGACGACCGAGCTTGGTGACGGGTTGCCATTCCTTCTCCTCGTTCTTGTTTGCTCCGCGACGAGGTCCACGTCTTCCACGTCCACGTCCACGATCTCCTCCACGGTCTCCTCCACGATCACCTCTTGATCCAAATCCACCTCCACGAGCAGCAGCTCCGCCTCTTGGTGCGTCAGCCATGATTGTATGAATTGATCGTGGTGAAGAGGTCAATTCTGGGTGTTGGGCGTTGGCGACGATGGTTATCAAAATTTCGAGTGGAAAATGACAATTCGAAGTTCGATTGTGTGGGCAGAGTTAAGCGAGGCTAGTGTCTCGCCGGAGATTCGAGGCAGGAGTAGAAGTTCAGGCATCAACTTTTTTCATTGCACTCTCAACATCGATTCTTCTTTGCAGAGAAATAAATAAAGATATCTCGCTCGACGGGACTATATACGCGCAGTGCTATCGTTCATGTTATCCACCCGGATTTGCCTCCTTCCCGCCAATCTGTGAGTGCTTGAGCTCTCCACCGAATCTGCTTTATGGAGGGGTATCTTTCACGTGATCTGCCCCGCCATTTCACGTCTGTCCCTCCAACGGAAACGCAGCCATCCCAATTCCACACCGATCAAAATCACCTTGAAAATAATTTCTCAGTCAGTTCGTCCAATAAATATCTTCACTCTGAAAATCATGAACTTGCACTTAACATCAGCATCAGCAATAATACTCGCCTGCCTAGACTTTAATCCCATCTCAAAATTTCTCATACCATTCCACTTTCCAAATGACGCTCCGCTGGCCCTCCGGGGGCCACTGCCGTGGAGGCCGTCCAAAGCTGTCCTTCAATAACAGCAATACCCAGATATAAATCCTAAGAAAGAACATGTCTTAAGTATTAAAACAAATCTCCAATCTTTCGCCCCTCCTGTAATCCTAAAACAAAATTCCACAAATCTCAGCATATTCCAAAAATTCCACACCCATCTCATTTCTCACCAGTCATATTGAATAACTATTCACTCATATATCCTCACAATTCTCACACTGCTTTCTTCATCAATTACCACATAGGATATTCTATGGTACTTGTAGAATGCATCTCGTTCAAACATTCTTCATTTCTTAGATATATGATCTTGGACCCCTACAAGGTATTTTTACACCTCTCTCCCCCTCCCATCATAATGATATACGTCGTACCTAACCCAATACAATGGAAAATAAGAAACACCAAACGCCTTTCCGATGAAGAGAGTTTCTTGATATGGTCATACATGATTTCCTTCTTCCTGTCCCAGCCTAAGTGCATGATTGAAAGAACTCTTGATGCGTGGAGGGGATGGGGTGTTATCTGTGTTTTTCCTTCTCTCATGCTTTCTTCTTTTCGATTCGTCGTGTGCTCCAATTCATATGGAAATGCACTCTTGCTTCCTTGCCTCTCCCTTATATCCCTTGGTATCAAATCAAATCAATCTCTCTCCTATCTCTCCTCCCTCATAGACTGTATTCTGTGCTCCGCCCCTCTCCTCCCAGTATTCCCAGCCTGCACACACGTCGAAAAACGAAAACTTAGCACCAAGTCCCAACACAAAACATCAGAACACATCTCATACCCATCTCGTTTAGATCAAAACAAAAACATAAAGCTTGTCGCACTTCATTCCAGTATGCCACAAGAATTACATTATCTCAACCTATCAGCTCAACAAAAAAGCCTTTCAACTCAACTCCTTGCATCCCATTTTCCATTCCAGTGCTGCATCTTCAAAGGAAAATAAAGCTCGTCAAAGTGTGTTCAGATATAGATATGCGAAAACTGTTTCTGTGTGCAAAGCTTGGTGGCCTTCATTTCCCATCAATACAGGTTATTCCCCTATCCAATCCCATCCCATCCGATCCCATCCTTAACTCCACGCTCAAATTCAGTATGCTCTTCTCTCTCCCTCTCCCACCACCATGATGATTCTCCTTGCCAATGCCAAACTACCACGAGAACGTAGTCTCCCTATACGTATGATTCCCACTATCATTCGTCATCGCGCTCGTAAGCTGGACAGCCAACCACCGCTCCTCAGAGCTAAGATGCATATAACTTATCATATACCTCTTACACTCTGGAATCGGCTCTGAATCCTCTGTGATGCCATCCCCTTCTATACTCGACAACCAGGCACAAAGTCTCGCCACGGTAATAGTATCGTAGCATAATCCCTCTCTGCGAGCTTTACTCCATAGTAACGCTATAGCCTGTCTCCTTATCCTTCGATCTCTGCATTTGGTAGCTGTTACCATGAGCGGTAGAATCGTTCCCATATCCAAAGTAAAACGAGAAGAGTTTGACGGATCCTCGGAAGATTGAATAAGTTGTTGTGCTTTCTGTACGATTTCCGCAAAGAGCGCTGTGTACTCATCGTACAACAGCTCCGAATGCTCCACACTACTCGCCAAAAGCACAGTCGCGACATTGAAATAGATACTCAACATATCCGACGAACTCGCCATACAATCCCCCGCTCTAACCTCCTTCGCAAACGCAACTTGGAAGCTAGATCGCCACTGATCCAATTGGAGACTGTAATGATTATGCTGATGTAGCCAGAACGGCGCCGTTAACCTCTCCGGATTCTTCTGCGAATGCGCAATAGATTTCCGATAGAATTGCCCGATGCCTTGCATGAGGAAATCAAACGATTCACGTGCTTCCTGCACGCTATCAAACGAATCAGCAACGACGACATCTTCCCAATCTGATTCGGGCATTGGGAACGGCGGCGGGACAAACAGTCCCTGGACATCCAGCCGAGCGAACATGCGGCCCAAATCATCCACAAGCCCATCCTGTATTTCCGAGAGAGAATCCTGCGATAATCTCGAGCTCTGTCCTCGGCGAGCAGTCCGCCAATCAGCTAGCAATCGAGATCCCCCTCTGAGATGCGTGAGCGCGCCATCGTAACAACCCTGTAAAGCCTCAAACGTCATGAACAACACGCACGCCGTGAGCGAAGTCCTAAGATGTCTCCTCCCGTCCGCGAGGATAGCGCGCAGCGTAGCTATAGCCCTGCTATACTGTCTCAACGCATATTTATGATGCTCATCCAGATGATGCAGATCGATCTGCGGGAACCCGCTGAGCGAGAGCCGGGTAGGGAAAGATGTGACTTCCAGACTCTTAGCTAGTGCTCCAAGAGCTATGGTAGCATGTCGTATAGGCGCATCTTGATGACATAACTGTAGCACTTTTTCCGTCCAGAACGTAGGATCAAAACTGCCACATATTTCCGCGGCCGTCTTGTCGCAGAAGCGTTGGAAGTAGCGCCGCTCGTCGGGCGTGCCGGGGATGGCGGCAGAGGGAGAATAGTTCATTACTGACATTGGACGCGGGTGGATAGGGACAGGAGCGATGTTTTTGGAACTGTCGTCTAGGGCTTCGGGGGCGTAGCCGCCGCATTCTCGACCGAGATTTTGGCAGCGGATACAGCCTGGTTTTGTCTCGTCGCATTTGACACGGCGTTGTCTGGGGGTGCGTGTTAGATTTGTAGGCAGATATTTATGTGGGGTTTGGGTGTGGGGATGGATGATGCTATTCCCAGCTACGAGATGGGAAAAGCGGGGTACATGTAAAATTTAGAAATGAGAACAGATAAACAAAATAAAAACATACTTGCAAGTCGAACACCCAGTCTTCGATCTAGGCCCACTCTTTCGTAGTCCCTGGCTCCTAGAAGATTGTTCCGGGGACGCCTGATCAGGAGCAGCGAACTGATTGAAGAACTTGTAGACATTTGGATATGGATGCCTCAACGCCATTTTCTCTTCTCTTTCTTCCTCTCTCTCTCAAAAAATAAAATAAATACCAGGTACCAGAAACCGCAAGATTAAAAGGCAGTAGTAGCAGGACCAGCAAATCCGATTTCCTACAAGCAAAGATACCACGCCCTCAATCCAACCATCTAAGCAGGATCAGCCGAGTTCCAGAGGAAATACCTAGGGGCAGTCGTAGGAGAGGTCTCGATACTATTCCGAAGGAGCGTCGTCTTATACCCCGTTCTCGGTTTGGACATTGGATGGTGTTCGCGAATGGGAAAAGGTGATTCCAGAAGATTGAAATGAGGTTATAGAGATGAACAGGATTGAGACGACGTTGGACGATTCATAAAGGCCTGCACGTATAGCATGTCCAAACAGGCTGTGGGCGAGCGACCTTTGAACTAGGGCGGGTCTCTGTCTGATCAGGTCAGGTAGGATAAGACAGGGTCAGGGCTAGGGTTGCTTGGGTTGACTGGAGTGGAGGGGACAGAGAATGGGTTGATGTGATGAACAGGCAGTAGGAACCGTTTCCGTGGGCCGTTTGGGGTTCTTGTGTTGAAGGTTGATTTCTGCTTTAGGTCTTGCCCATTTCCTCGTTGTAGGTTGAATCAGGATGATAGCCAGGAAGGGGGGTTGGAAGAAGAGGGAAGGACCTGGGTTTGTAGGATGTATGGAGATTGTTTGGAAGAATTGCGCAGCAGTCAGTTTTAGGTGCGGTAAGGCTTTGGTAAGGTTTGGGGATGGGATCGAGTGGTGGTAGTGGTGGTGGTAGTGGTTGACTGGTGGTGGATTTTGGTGCTGGCGAATGCCTTTATGGGTAATCTCTGTTTTGGGGTGTGATAGTGCGCATGGGACCAATCTGGCTAAATCGTTGATATCCCAGCTGGGGATTGGGGGCATCAGAATGGGACTGGGACTGGGACGGGGACGGGGACTGGATCCAGTAAATAGACTCACATATGATGTGACGGGTTCCGGAACCTAGCCTACGGGGGAAGGATTTGATGGTAAGGGATGAGATGTGAAGAGAGATGTGTGGATTGAATGAATGGATGGATGGATGAAAGGATGGGACGAGCGTTGAGTTGTGAGTTGTGAGTGTGAGGGTGAGTGAGAGTGAGATTGAGCGATGTGATTTTGTAGTATGGTAAGCTAAGGAATAGTCGAGAAGGATTATAAAAGGGAGATGGAGGGGGGTGTCAGGTAAGGTATGGGAAGTAGTAAAATAATAGGTATCGAATGGTCAGTGGTAAGGTAAGGTAAAGTAGGGTATGAATGAAATAATTACTAGTCCCTCGCACTGCACATTACAGTACAAGTAGGTAGGGTAGAGCGAACAGAAAGGCGCGGAGGAGAGAAGAGTGGATTATTTTCCCCTCATCCAAGAAGAACGACCTCGACCATTTCCCCCAGGAAAAGATCATAGTCACATAGTGGGATCCCAAGGTGTGGATAATGCCAGGGATAAAAGAGGCGTGGGCCAGTTAGAAGCGAGGTAGATATTAAAAGAGACTGGGGATAGCTTCACGTGAGAGCGGTATATGGAATGGGATAGGTAGGATGGGGATAGGGGTGGATGCGGATGGTGGTAGTAGTAGTAGTGTGGTGTACGGAGGTAGTGGTTGTCACTTTCACGGAGTACCTTACCTTACCTTACCTTAACTTACCTTAGCTACCTAGTGAGTGTGCATGATGCATTGTGCGGTAAGTGAGGTTAGCTAAGATAATTGGAAGTTTGAAGCAAAAACAGGTGAGAGTGTTCTAGAGTGTCAGAGTGAGTCGAAGTGTAGATTGAGTAGGTAAGGTTAATGGTGTAACGGGGCAAGACAGGGCCAGCTCTCCGTAGTTTGGTTGAGCTAAGGCAGAGAAAAGACTTGGTGACCGTGGCAGTGGCAGTGGCAGAGAGGCTTGGCTAGCTGGTTATGCTTGTGCCTCGTGCTCGTGCTCGGGCTTAATGTAGGTAGCTTGATTGATTTGCACGGAGGCAAGCAAATGGAAGGCAAAGACAAATGCAAAGCAGAAAATAATTGATGAGGTGAAACGGTGGAAGAGAAGGCTTGGAGATGAAGTAAGATGCATAAGTATGAGAATTGCACTGCCTTCAAATAAGGAGATGATAGCTTGGGTGTATTCATATGCGCTTAGAGTGCACAGAGTATAGGTAGGTCAGTAGGTAGTTTACTAAAAGTAATAGTAATCCGGCGAATAATAATGCATAAACACGAGAAATTAGATGGTCTAATGCTCTCATATCACACAATAGGAAAATAAACCACGGCATAAACACTCATAAAAAACCAGCACTCTGACTGCCATTGCCACTACCACTGCCACTTCTCTACCTCAATCCGGTAAACGCATCAAACATCAACGCATTCCACCCTCATTCTCAATCTCAATTCCCCTCCTCGCTTCCCCTCTGCGCCACATCATGCATCTTCACTCTTTTTCATTCATTCATTCCACCACTCACGCACCACCCACCTCATCCACCCTCCAAACCTGACAGCTGAGGCGAGTCCCTCATCCCTGTTCCCCTCCCGGAAAAACCTGCAAATTCCATAAGCGAAATCCAGATCCGTCAAATGATAGGTTCGCGTGTAGTCACGTTGAGCGAGAAGGGTTTAGCGCTGATGTGACGGAGGCAATATGAGTGCACGCCGACAGGGGTTTCTCGGAGAAGAGTACCGAAGTCCCGGAACAACTCGTCCCTTTGTTTTGTAAGGACGGAGCGGAGAGGAGAGGAGGAGACACGGCAGAAGTGGTGAGTGGTGAGTGGTAAGTGGTGATGTACGAGGTATTTTTTATTTGCTTGTGTGATGATGGAAGAGGAAACTTCTGAATAACAGCAAAGAAGGCTTGGTACGGAGAGAAGGGACAGCATGCGAGAAGATTCTTCTTGGACAGACTTGGTATTCTTACTCGACACACAACTCTCACATCTAATTACATATATTCCTTCCCATCGGATTGGAGACACGGAACGAAGGAATGTTTATCCATCTTTGTTCAACTTGGCTTGACGGAGGGAAACACGGTAACTACTCGTATTGGATCATTGTTGCGGTGAGGGATTCAAGGAATGGATGATGCAGCACGCCCGTGATGCGAGATGGTGAGTAATAGACTGGTAGCGAGCACGATGGTAAGAAATCAAGGTTGGAGTAAGGGTAGTAGGATTAGGAACATGATTTTCAGCTACTATCTATCTAGCTATAATGCAGTACCGAATATGGATGTAATCGTGATGGTGGACTTATAAGCATTTGTTTCTGGTTTGTTTTAGCCAGCTGATTGTGGTGAGAATTGGAAGCATTTGAGATATTCGTGTTCTACTACGTAGACAAGGAGGGGATACGAGGTGAAGATATCGTGATATGCAAATACCACAACTAGGACTTATATTCGCTGTCATCTCTATCAATCCTATCAAACCTTCTAGCTCCGATTCCCATCTCATCTAGATCTCCACTTACCTGCTTATCACACCTCCTATCAAACATCCTCCTATCAAACAACCTCCGTACCAACTAACCCCTTCCCACGATCAGCCCAATAACAATCAATCCCTTTCCATATTCAGCACCACCAATCTGTAAACCAAACCAAACCCAACCCACTTCCCCGCCTCTCATCCCATGATTCAAAACCAGACTCTTAACCATGTCTTACCACCATCACCATCCCCTCAAAACCACCACCTCAATTAAGGTGCACACTACTGCACCTCGTCTACCCAGGGTCAAAACCACCAGTCCCTCTTGCCTGCTCATCGTTCCTGCGTCCCAGTTTCTACACCGTGTCTGCTCAATCGGGTTTAGGAGGATGGGCCCCACGTCAGCCTTACCCGTTTATCTGTATCTTTTATCTTTATTTGTGTGTATTACACTTTTCTAGGTGTGATTTTTGTGGGAGAGGGGGAGGGCGGTAGGTACAGGACTTAGTCTGGGGAGGGGACACCACGTGGTAGGACGGGAGTGTATAGTGCTTAGATCTAGATTAGGTGGGGAGGAAGGAAATAGATTAAAATTATTATTTCATCGGATTTTTCTTTCCTGAGAGTCTGGTTTACATGTTTAGGAGTGAGGTTATGTGTAATATATATTTTCTCTGAGAAGAACTCAAACATTTACCTTCTCCATAAACTCACAATCCCTCCTATCTTATTCAGGAATCATCCACTAACAAAACCCACCCTCTCCTCTGCACTGCACCCACATCCTCTTACCTTACCTTACCTTACCATCCATCCATCCATCCAACACCTCAAATCCTCACCGCATACTCAATGTTTCAACCCCCTTTCCACCATATATCCCCGCGCCGCCTATCCTACAGACAGACGTCGCATCGCATATTTATGCTCTATACCACCCCTGTATACATTTCTAGAACATGCAAGTAGTGTGATATTCCTTCTATGGTTATTCTAGAAGCTAGGGGGTCTTTTTATTTTGGAAGGGTAGAGCGGGTATTTTTTACTCTGCTTTTCCTGTCGGGTTTGGGCCCTGTTTTCCTGGGGTTTTGTCCTCTTTTTTTTTCGGATGTTGGATGTTGGATTTGGATGTTGGTGTTTCAACTCTTCTCTTTCAATGGGTTTGAGAGGGTACTAGGTCAGATGTTGTTACTATGAGTAGGTATATTTTATTTGTCTGCTTATTCTATTGCGAATTGTAGTTGGTAAGAACTTAGAATGAAAGTCGTCATCTTGTTTCATATTTTTACTCTTCTAGAACACATCAGCGAACCTCCTGCTTACTGTCCGCTTTTCCTCGGATCATTCTCTCCGGGTCGAATCAATCATATCATCTCCTTCGTGTTTCCAGACCTGTAGTTCTTGTATACTTATCCTTTACCAAACTTCTACTACCCTTCTAGAATTTATCAGCCAATGTCCAGCTGACTTTCCGGCCTTGATTCGACTCATTCAGCCACCCTGATCAATAATATCGTCTTTGGATTATCAGCCCTGACTTCTAGCATTTTCATCTTCTACCAAACTTCTACCACCCTTCTAAAAAATATCAGAAATGCCACTGCTTACTTCTAACTCGTTCCCTCGGATGATCCCCGAGATCTAATGAATCATATCTCCTCCTTCGCATCCTCAAACTCCCCTATCTCCCACTCTCTTACCAGTTACAATACGTCTTTCACCCTTTCTCCCAACTTTCTAAAACGCATAACATAAGATGACGATATCTCTTCCAGGCAAAGCTTATCCCATCCTTCTCTCGGGAATATCCACTTCCCCGAAGCCCACACCCATCTCCATTTCCCGAGCTTATCTTACTCGGTGAATAGAATAAGCTTCTAGAAACAAACAAACCCACGTTTCGTTTCGGGATGTTAGATAATATCCTCGAGCGTTTGATTGCGAATGCGGCGAAGTAATGCGTCATCTATAGCGTTAGTGTTACATGATGAGATGAACTATACGAGATGCGGCTATGCTACCACGAGGTGGTGGCGAAGCTGAGATGTGAGAATGAGGCTGCTTAGTAGAAGCTATAATGCATTTCTTTGTTTCATGTTTCCTTGCGTGGGGTTTGGGATTGTCCTAATTAGGGATTGCTTCATTCTATTACATAAACTTATTTGTGTAGAATAGGTGATGATGCTTCTGTGAACATAAAGGGGAGGGGATAGGATGAAAGTCTCTGATCGAGGCTTTAGAGTTGACGTGAAGAGGCTGAGTCTTGCATTACTTGGACGACATCATGCTTCACTTTATGATATACCGGTTTTTGGTACATTTCTATTTTCAAGTATCTGGATATTCAAGTGATGCAAGCTCATTAATGGGATTGAAATCTCTACCAAATCTGTTTCTGCACCTTCTGCTTCTCACTTATAATGAAACCTCTCCATTCCTCTCTACTCCCTGATAACTGAACGAATGCGAAGCCTGCATCTTCCTTACCTCCCAACAGTTTCACTTTCTGTTATGCCTTGAGATTTTACCTAATAGCTTACATCAATTTCGCCTCTCTCCTACTCTTTCTGCAATTCTTTGTCTGTAACAATTAACAATAATTTTCGCAATACTTTCCCAGCAGAGGCCAATATGCGTTAGAACTATTCACTACTTCCGTCTTGCAATTCCGCACCGTTTCCTGTTTACATTCTACCTCTGATTAGAAGAATTCTCTCCTTTGGACATAAGGTTTCATCCTTGTAACTTACTATGTCTTATCACATAAAAATATGCTTCATCAAGACTTCATAGTACCTTTTCAATCCAATCGTTCTCCAGAATCTAATCTGGTAATTGTGTAAGACCAAGATATCATCTGTAGATCCATTCACATCCTCTCAACCCATACCTCAAACCTACTTATCCCAGTCTAATCTCTACCCCTCTCTCTATATTCAAGCTATATCTACAATTATCAATATTACATAGTACATCCTACTTTTCATTCTCGCTCATACGCTATTGCTATTATTTTAGGTACTCCTCTTCGTGTACCGATAACATTTGGATTATCAACCCTTGTTTCGGTATTAATTAATCAAGCACCTCAATAGTATTTCCCATTTTTAAAACATAAATACCCAATTTTTCTTCCCCCTCTTGTTGGGTGTCTTTATTCTATTTCCTAGCATATACAAATCTTCGGAAAATTCTTTAATTCTAAGTAGAATTCGATAAATTTATCGCATTTTTCAATTCTTGCCTTCAAACTCTTTGGATCGGGTTTTATATTGGCCAAATGATTATCACAGTCTGTTAAATCATAAGGGGTTATATTTATGATAATATGGGCAGACTTTTCCTTTCCAATTAACTATTACTTTGTTAATCTCTTCTAGTCTAGACTGATTTCTTAACGACAGATGAGTTACTGATTATTATATCCGACTTCCAGAATACTTTTCTTTCCTTCAATCTTTATTATTTGGCAATAATTGGGTTTAAGCCATAGAGGAGATAGAAGTTATAGAAGTCTTGCTAGCTTATCGTTCAATCCATTCTTCATTCAGAAACGTTTCTCGAGATTTTCTTTTTCGGGATGTGTCATTTATTGGCCGACAGACGAGTCAATCGAAGTCCTCCTCTTCAGCCATTCCCAGCACTTTCCGTTTCGGTCACCGAGATACAGCTACTCTCGTGCGCACCTCACAAAATATTTCAAATTTTCTTCATACATCTTCTCACCTTCTCGACGGCACCTCAACTCTTGTTGGGAGCATCTAATCAACCATGAGCGACAATACACTGAGTTCGGTGACAGCCTCATTCTCCCAGCCTCAGCCTAAGCCCCCTCCCACTGGACAGGAGATAGACTTCGGCCGTCGCCTGGACGACTTCCAGGACTCCCAAAAGAGGCTCCAACACGAGATACAGGATGCATTTCCAAACGTGACAAGGTCGCAATATCGAAATGTCTATGTCCTCCTTTTAAGTTGGGAGCTCACAGACCCAAGGCTCCCAGTTTCGATCGAGGTCAACGACCTGTGTGATGTGTTCTCACTCCAGTACGGCTTCAATACGGAGAAGTGGAGTATACCGAATGCTAAATGCCACAATATGCTGTCTCGCAAAATCCTAGACTTCATCGCGATCGGTGACGACAACAGACGAGATTTGAAGATTGTTTATTATGCTGGACACGGTTTCTTGACTAAAGGTCGACAGGCAGCTTGGTCAAAGTGAGTTTTTGAATGTTTTATTAAGTGATAGCTCACTGATGTGTCTAGTATTGCAGACCGGCATCACGAACAATTCAGCCAACTCAAATGGTCCGGCATTCAAAACACCCTGGAAGAAGCACAATCTGATGTACTGCTGCTTTTGGATTGCTGTTCCTCTGGGACAGCGAATACAGATTCTGGAAAAGGGACAACAGAGCTCATTGCTGCTTGTGGTTTCAATGACATTGCCAATCCAGTTGGCGCATACTCGTTTACTTCAGCTCTGATAACGGAACTGAAGCTTATGCGAACTACTTCCGGTTTCACAGTGGCCAATCTCTTCAACAACATCTTGAGCAGAGTTCAGCGCAATATGCCGTCTGACGTTGATTACTCAAGATCGCCGCTTCATGTTGTGCTTACTCAGGATTCGATGCTGCCTCGCAATATTCGCATCTCACCACAGCTTGCAGGAATGCGGTCGGAAAGAGAATCGAGAAGGAAATTGTGTTTGCAGAATCGCCCGGAACAAAGTACCGACCAAGTTCAAGTCGCAGAAAAAGCCAATGACGCCCTCTTCTGGTTGGGCAATCACCACCCGGTCGATCATCTCAAAGCATATCAACAAGGGACCAGCAATTTCCGTCTCGATATCATTATATGGCTGGCCCAGTTCGAATCTCGAGCCGATTTAAATGTGCAGCGACTCGACAAGTGGTTACGCATGATACCATTGTCTGTTGAACGACTTCAAGTTGAGCATGGTAGTCATTGTCGCGATATAAGTGACTTCTTAGAAGACTTAGGCAGACGATACCAATTGTACGACTTCAGTCAAGTCGCTGACGTTAGAAGATATAGTAGTTTAACTTCTCGAGATGCTCAGCAAGTTCTGTCGGTGGTCCGAAGAGACCTAACTTTGGCTCAGGCGGCTGCTAAAACAATCTCACTGGCCCTGGATAGACTTGAGAGGCAGCATAACATGTCCTCTCCTGGGACTGATGAGCTTAAAGTCGGTATTCAATCTCTTCAAGACCGGGCCAAGAAGCAAGAAAGGTCAACATTGGTGCTCATTATATTGACCGTCATATACCTTCCCTTTACCTATTTAGCTTCTCGTGCCTCAATGGGTTTCTCAGATGCTTCGCGGCCAGAACCTAGTGTGTCCGAGAACAGGGCTGTGCCGATAACATTACGCCCAATTTTATCTCCTGCCACTCCCAAAGCGGTGGCAGATCTCTTAATAGTGCAGGATATACTCACGAGATACAGTTTGAAATATGGTTACCTTGGTGAGACTCAAAGCCAGGTGGGCCATAAAAACTTGTCTGAAGCTTATTTTTGCCTGAGTATAACGGATTTCAGTCTCCACGGTGGCCAACCATCGCTATTATGATGTAACTCCATCATAACTATAGCTGAAAGAAATGATAGAGAACCATCAATATTATAATGGTCTTCCATTTATTTTAATATGGGATCCAGCTAGAAAAGTGACAAAATTGATATACAAAATTTGAGACCATATTGATGGATGGTTAGCCATAAAATTAATAAGATTTTGCTACATAAATGCTTGCTAATTTACAGAATCTAGAATGCTACAGTGTCATTGTGCCCAAATTGCCACTATTCCTGGTTTCGACTTACTTTCATAATAATAAGGAGGGATAGAGCAGAAGAGAGTTGACTTACTTTGGAGTTTACTTAGAAGAAAAGAAGAGAAAAGAGGAGGGAAGGAAGCCATCTGCTTATGGGGTGGGAGGAGGCTAGACCTTGAAACTAAGCCTGAAATTAGGGTAAATCTCTGTAAGTAGAGTAGAAAAGACTATGCTTAAGCTTCTTGCTTCCTAGACTACCTTCAGATTCTTATACGAGGAAAGGGACTCAAGGATATTATGAAAATCATTAAAAATTAGCAGAAACCGCAAGAAGCAAGAAAATAATGCCTTTATAAGATATACTTCGGATTTTTGGATTTTTGGATTTATATAAAAAGTATATAGCCATCACAATTATAGCTTATTTGATTAACTAAACTAATAGTAAAGTAAAAGGGTAGGATTTCATTACTATTATAGCGGGATTATAGGTAAGGTTTAGTCATTTTACAAGAAGGTGGGATTCAGCTATCTTTATAATGGATATCCATCACTCTCTGCTTGCATTAGGGTCAAATATTAGGGAGAAATCAAAGGAAAGGTGGGATCTATCATTATTACGGCTAAATCTATTATTAAAGTGATGGTGGGGATCACTATTGTGATGGCTTGTCACCGTGGGCGCCATACTCCTTTTTCCGCTGAAGGGGGTGTTTGATAAATTAATAATCATGTGTTTACGAGACGCCGCCCGCTGGAGATCCCCTAACTTCAGAGGTTGTTTGAACGAGCACTCGATCGCCTTGGTTTATGTGGCTGCGCCATGGGGCGGCATTTTTTTTGGGAGAATTGAGTCCCAAATGGGTGTGCTCGATACAGGATTTGAGATGTCAATTGATGCGGAGCATCTCGGGGCCTTATATGCCAAGTATTGACTGTCGTACTTTAGAAATAGAAAATATAGACGAAAACTTATCCACAGTAAAGTATTTGAAAATTTCCTGTCCAAATCAAAACCAAAGCGACAAGCCAATGAGCTGAATAGGTGGCATTTAATTGCTGGATATAGCCTAAAACTATCTATCTTGGACCCAACCTGGGGCGATACTCAACTCCGCGCCCTTCTGCATCCACAGCCCAACATTGAAGCTATTCCACGGCTTGTTCGGATTCACAATCTGCAGATCAAATTCCTTAAACAGATATGTAGAAATCAGCATTTGTCTTTCTCTTCTTCGCAATCACACGAGAGCAGGGGCAAGAGCAACTCACCTCAAAACACAACGTATTCAACTCCAACAACGCCACTGGCCTTCCCAAACACTGATATTTCCCGTATCCAAAATTCAAACCCACCACTTTCCGCATATACACCAATTTCTCCTCATCCTCAATCAGCCATCTCTCAGGTCGGAACATATCCGCATCATCGCCAAACACTTTCTTGCTACGCTGGATACCCCAAATCGCCCACGCCACCTTAGTATATGGAGGAATGTAATAATTCGTCCCATCTATAAAAACATTATCACCTTCCGCACCAGAAATCTTATTCATTCCTCCTGTGACTGGAGGCCAGATCCTTAAGCCTTCTAGGATGATAGCTTGGAGATATGGAAGAGTAAGCCCTTCGCTGTATTTTATCACTGGAGTTGAGACCTTTCCTGCTGCGACTGCTGTGTCTATTTCGGCTTGGAGTCTTGTGTAAATAGGTGGGTTCGTTATAATGTAGAGGATGATGGCGCGGATAGCTGTCGCGATGGTATCGGAGCCGGCTATGAGTTGTAGGACGGACTCGGTCACGAGGTCCTTCTCAGAGAGGCCTTTGGAGATGAAGGAGGAGAGCATGTCTTGGTGGTGATGTCTTGTTTGGAGAAGAGTTCGTAGACGGATTTTCGGGCGATCCTGTGGGAATTTGGTTAGTACGTCGATCTTCCTCTGACGTTCGAGGAGACTTTGCAGGATTCAAGGAGAAACATGGCTGAGAGAGAGTCTGGAAGGGGATACATACCCCATCATCTTGCCAATTCCTTCCTCGCTAGTTTCAATTGGAAATAGTAACTTGTTCAACCATTCCAATCTTAAAATATCTCCCAGAATCTGTATTGGCATAGCCTTCAACATGACCGGGATCATTTGCTCCGTCGATTCAATATATCTAAACATATCTTCATCGTTGATCAAACAGCCAAACGGAGATGCGAATGCGACGTCGGTGATGACATCCATGGTCAAGAATGCAGCTTTACGTGCCATATCAACTGGCTTGTATTCGCTTTCGGTGGAAAAATACTTGGTGCGGATGAGGTGCATGAAATTCTGGATGTTGGTGTTGATTGTGGGCTCTAGAGAGGGATTGGGTTTGCCAAAATACTGGGCTAGATCAGTACTTGCGTGACATAGAGGATACGGGACATGATTCTCACACCATCTGCCTTCTGCGCTCTTCTTTTTGTGTGACTCTCATCGTGTATTAAACTAAATATGTTGTCTTCTCCTGGAGGCATACGAGCGCCGAGATACCAATCGGACTTTTGATCGAGCAGCACTTATTTTTATGATTAAGTCGGGAGAGCCTGTAACAAGTATGTTTGGGCCGAGTCGAGCAATAGATCCTACATCACGATCCATAAATTGTACTGAAACCCCTCCTGCTGATAGTGAAGGAATTACCGTATTTCTCGCAAACATCTGCCAACAACAGATTGTTTTCAGGGCCAACCACAAATGCATGGTATGCATACCACAAATCCGTAGAGCTCTCTATCAGCGGTCCATCAAACGCCTTCAATTTCTGGAATTGAATCACGCATCTGACAAAATATCCGGCAACAAGCACCCCAACTATATATCATCGATACGCTGATAGAACACCGAAAACATCGCTGCTGATTGTCATCGTGGGCTTAACCCGAAAGACCTGACGAGACGATATTTTCAGAAGACAGCAGAGGAGCGGAGTATAGGTACTTCATATTTCATATCAGCAGAACAGCCCCTTATCTCCTCCCTTCAAAGAGGGGATTTTCAAAAGTCCTGTGCAATCCATGTCCCCTGCAAACGTGGTCTCAATGCTTGTTTCCACAGCAGGTAACCCACCAACCAGGTCCTCAGGAAAGCCATTTCGCCCCATCGAAACCAATCAGTGGCTTTTGCACAGGGTCGGGCCGCTGAAGAAAATACATTGTGCAGTCGGAGGCAAGGAAGGTGCAGTAAAACAGCTTTCTGGGCCTATAAGATGGCCGGTAGAAACCCTGGATATGTGGGTATCCCAGTCACGGGTGTGCGACCATGTAACCAGAGGTTTGGGAGTGACCCCAGATGGAGTATAATAGATACGGGGGACGAGAGTAGATGCAGTGACTATCGATTTTACCGGGTTGATTCGATGGAAGAGTTGGAGCGGGGTATGGTACACACATATTCATGTTTGCTACTGACAGATGTAAGAGACAACGTAGAATTTCCTAATATATTCTGCGTTTGTTTCTGAGTATGTATGCCTGCATGTTCATAAAACCCTCTTCCTTCTGAATGTTGCCATTGTTCGTTCGGAATGGTTTGAAAAGGTAGAATGATTGCTTCACAAAGCTCGAGTGTTCATTCTCGTATGAAATTGTACGCTCAATCAAATGTCCGGGTCTAAACCTCATATGTCATTAATAATTGACAATTAATCGACTAGTCACTCACTCACCAAGCTCAATGTGGCCACTAAACACCGCTCTGCTCAAACCTTCCGTTCAGCCACAGCAAGCACAGCATATTTCACGTGGATTTTGGTTCATCGGGTACTTACATAGAACCTACCAGCCTTGTGCTACACACGATAACACAGTAACGCCACTCTTGTCACGGAAGACAGGTTTGGTGAGACAGAGAATGTCAATGAGATTAATATTCTGTGCGCATACCCATGAGAATCAGTCCATCGGCGAAGGGTTGTTGGAAATCGGTTGTACTATTGTGCTTCTCGACCAATTACGCCGATCTTGCCGAAAAACTTTGGGAGAAGGCTCTTGTCTTTTTTATAGTAAAGCACGCACGCCGTGCAGCACTCATGGGATAGTCGGTTGAATGTTCTGCGAGGCAGTACTCGAAGTGGATCATGTGGAATAAGCTGTAACATCTTCAACAAGCATTCGTGCTCGACCTTTCCATCCCCTCTCGTAACACATACTGCCTCACCTTGAGGCAAGAGATGAACAAACGGAATTGTAGGTCTGCCAACTTCTGCTCGTGATAGCGATGTCAGTCTTGATATGAAGAAGGAGTTCAATATGGAAATCTGCCTGGTTGATGGACATGGAAACGCAAGCTCTTATTCGAGAATCAGATTCTGAGAAGGGAGAGAGGGGCAAGACACATGCGTGTTTTGAGTGGAACGTTTGACAGCTCGGGTGGATAAGCGACTATGGGCAATCAGTAGACAAAGAATCGTAGGATGTAAAGATCAGAGGCTGAAAGTGATGAAGTCATTGACAGCAGCAAGAGGAGAGCGCTATGTATCCTAGAATACTGACCAGCTATCTGTAATAAATTTGGAAACAACATGACACCCCAATAAGCACAAATCTAGACAGAAGTTCTTCGAAGAAGGGTCTGAAAAGCCTAATATGATACTTAAGTCTTGAGAGGTAATTTCATGTTTTAACCTTCACATGAGTAGTCTTACAATACTGTGTTGTGTTATGCCACAGGCACAAAAATCTAAAAGCGGGAAATATCCCTTCCGAATATCCAGTTGATAGACCTAGATGATCAGCGGCTATTAAATTTCAATTGATTGCGCGAACATACCAGTAAATGGGGATCAACAATTTGTTCCTCCAACTCACAGTTTGAGTTAGATATGCTCCTCTCCAAATCAACCATGCCATTCTCCTACGCCAAGTTAGCATATGTCTGCTCGACGGAAGAAGCATGTACCCTTTCACCTCGTGCCCACCCTCGGCTTGCATGATAGCCTTCATATTCCCTAGATAGGTCATAACTCCAAGATTCTTGAAAGTAAAACCTTCCTTTTGCTGTAAAGTGCCTTTATTCATGGTCTTTCCCAGCCACTTTGCTTCCTGATTAGCAACTTGGGCAGTAGCAGGCAAGCTTGCACCCTCTAGAGAAGCAACATCTCCAAGAGCAAATACATCCCGCATGGTTGCCTCTGGTGCACCTTCGGCAGGAATAGGAGACCTATTTCGAGGTACCAGTTTGACCTGAAAGTGATCGTTGACCATGAGACCGCCAGTTTTCGGGTTCCTTTTGAGTGCCCACTTCCTGGAAGATGGCGCAGTAAGATTGGTCGATAGCGAGGCTGATGACTCGGGGTAAGTATGGACATCATCAAGAGCATTTTGAATGAAAGGATTCATCATTAGACCTGTCGACCAGACACACATGCCGACTCCGATCTCACCCTCTTCTTTCGTCTTCAACGTGAAGCATCCACCATCCGCATCAGGGTCAGGAGAGCCTGGGAGTCCGGGGCGTAGAGATTCGATGTGATGCTCTGTCTTGATTTTGATGCCATCACGTTTGAAAAGATTGATGGCGTAAGTCGCAAGTGACGCATCGAACATCGGGAGGATTTTGGGTGCGACATCGTAAATTGAGATCTTGATATGAGGAATGAGGCTGGGGTAGAGTTTTCTGAGATCTTCATGACAGAGATCAAAGAGCTCAGCAGCAAATTCAACACCAGTAGCTGCAGGGCATTAGCATTTGTTGAGTGAGACTACGGATTTGACTTACGGCCACCACCAACTACTGCAAAATTCAAGATTTGATTTTTCAGCTCTTCCGAGGTCGTAGGTAGGGCAGCAGTTTCGAAACCTAGAATCTGATTAGAGGGTGTCACAACCTTTCAATAGATAACCAACACTCAAGAATTCTTCTCCTAATTTTCCGAGCATCAACAACATCCTTCAGGAAGAAGGCATTTTCTCTGACACCTGGAGTCCCAAATGTTTGACTGTAACATCCAACGGCAATAACAAGCTTGTCGTAATTCAACTCAAATATTTGTCCCTTCTTCTTCATACGATGTGATTGATCAGCCTCAGTCAAACTTCCAATTTCATAATTCTTGCCAGAAGCGTGCAAAGGTCTTCTAACTGTTGCCTCTTCCACAGCTATTTTCTTCTTATTAAAATTGACATCATCGGCCCATCCTTGAAAGAATTCGACCCCTTTACCACGTGCTCGAACAGATTCAAGTGTTGTCCTGAACTCAAGAGTCCCGACTGCGGTTGAGGCAAGGAGTGGTGTGAAGGCAAAGTAGGATCTGGGGGATACGACGACTGTTTGGAATTTCCTTTTATCAAGCTCCCGTGAAAGGACGAATCCGGACCAGCTGAAGAATGTCAACAGAGGTGTTGAAAATCAAAAGAGGTACTCACCCTGATCCTAAGATGACAACACGCTCCCGATCTATATGCCATTAGAACGAAATAGAAACTCCTGGTCAACGACTTACCTCCTTTCGATGCATCAAGCTCTTGAGTTGAGACACCCCTTCGGAAGAGCAGCTTGAGAGCAGGACCTTGCGCGAAAGCACGTGAAGTTCGTCCAGAGTTATATATGACTGAAATCATATCTTCTAGAGAACTCTGACAAGAAGGGAATTCTCTGTATTTTATCAACAGTTCAAGTGGAATTCCACCTCGATGACTCCGCAAGGGATTTGAAATTGCTTGGGAGGCTGTTGAGGTCCGACTTCCCCCGAGTCGCTTGTGATTAGGATGAGGTCACAGGTGCAACAACCCCAATTCAGCAGCAAATTCGCAGAGGAAAAGAAGTGATATTCATGTGATATTGGACACAGAAAGAAGTTTGAACATGTGAAGGGAGTACATAGAAGGTAGAGGTGAATTTGGCATGTGGGGGAAATTTTCTGAAGACTTCTTCGGAGAAAAGTGACTTTCTGAAAGCGCTTGCCATAATTCGGGTCAAGC
The DNA here is from genome assembly GCA_030077755.1 of Filosporella fistucella. Lineage (NCBI taxonomy): Eukaryota > Fungi > Ascomycota > Leotiomycetes > Helotiales > Filosporella > Filosporella fistucella. The sequence goes on from JAQJZZ010000001.1 coordinate 268,184, forward strand.
GGAGGATGAGGAAAGCTTGTGCATACAATTATGCGCGAATCTATCAGCAAATGCAGGATTCAATGCGGAACGACTGACAACACAGGTAACACTGGATGAAATACCACTCAGACATTTGAGGTTGTTTGTATGAGGTCGATGATAACCTGGAAGGAATCACCTGTTTGCGCAATGGAATACCCCGAATCGGCAGGGGTCATTCAACCTCGCTCGCAAGGCTGCAACTTTTGATTTCATAAACAAATGAGCATCCTCTTTTACATCCCACATAACAACAGCAATGACTTGAAGAGATGGCGCCAATTCGTCGTTACCTCCGCATTACCAAATACTCGGTCCTCGAGTGTCGAATATATGTCGATAATCCTGTCCTTGCGGAGAGTTGGCTATTGAACCCCAGAAATCCAATTCTACCCCGCGTCATAGAAAGTGTTCAACCTCTGGTTCTTCCAAAGCTCCGGGAAGAAAATGAGCGTAGTAAGGGAAAGGGAAGCAAAAAGAAGGGAGTGAAGGATACGGTCGTAGAAGGTACTATCAATATTACACAGGTTGGAGTATGTACTAAAGATTAGCAGACGATTTCGAGGTGTCCGTATTTCTCACAGATACCAGTACACGCCATTCTCTCCTCACGAAACAGAAACACTTCAAAGAACCCAATAAAAAAGCCATCAAGTCGAATTCCTCCAAGCTTACCGGGACCACGAATGATACTGCTATTGAAGTTGAGGATATAACAGTCATCCGCAGGGAAGACAGCGAAGAGGAATTAAACCTGGAAGATCTACCAGCTGCAGAGGACGAATCAGATAACTCTCTATTTGTCAGTGATGAACCCCGCAGTTCCAAGAGACCAAGAGCTACAACAAACCCCGAATCCCCTCAATCAATCAATTCTGAGCCCCTCACGAAACGCAGAAGGGAAGGACAAGAGGACGCCGAGGGAAGTGAAGCTGGCGATGACAAGAAGAAGATGGCAATGGATACAACATACGAAGGATTTTCTATTTACGGCCGCGTATTGTGTCTTGTCGTCAAACGCAAGGATAGGATAGGAAAGGGTCCAGCAGGGTCAAGTGGAGGAGAAGCTGGCCAAGCTACGATGGAGAATTGGATCACATCGACACAAATGCCTGTAGCAGATGAATAAGGATCGCGAAATCGACATGCGGGAAATGCACACTTCGGTCCCTTCCGCCTAAGACAAGCATGACCATGGGCTGAGGATGAAGATATTGAAAGGCGGGGAACACGCGTCGAATGATTTATCGTCTTCAACATCCATACCTTTCACCAAGGCGAATATTCCCATCAGCGTGTTTGACAGCGGACGATCATTCAATATTCCACGCGTGATGTTGCCATTCCCACAAACAGGCTATTCTACACGACCAGATCAAAAGTGGAATGCGAGTTTCAGACCGTTGCTCAAACATCTTTCTCCCATACGACGAACCTATTTCGAGCATGCATATCGTATGTACGGGGCGTGCGGGCTCCCCGTAGGCCCGCTCGGCGATCAAGAAGATGCGATACGCGATGGTGCGGAGGGAACGTGCTGTCAAGGCGGCTCAGCGGTTCGTGAAACATCTGTGCGTTGTTGGTCGCGCAATCAGATGCTTGGGAGGTGAGGTTTGTATGCACGGCTGGGGCAGGTAGAAGGTGTCGCGAGGGAATTATCATTGGGTAGATGGCCAAGGCTGTGGTTGTTTGAGATGTTTCCGTATATCCGTACATGATGCTATCTTCTCGTGTTTTTTCTCGGAGGATTACGAAGCATGACAGGATGACATTGTTGACTACGGAGGTTTATGATGATTCCATACGAGAAAAATCTTTCCTCTGCCGTTGATCAGACGGCCATCCCTTGTTTCGTTCATATTTCTGTAGATTCGACATCTTGCCCGAAAATCCCTCCCCGTCCAGAGCTACCTGCCTGCCTGCCTACCTGAACAAAATAACCATCCCACCACCAACCTAGAACTATACCACACCGAAAATAAAAGTAAACACATGTCGTAATTTACCTCAGCGCGTACTGTAACATCTCCTCCCAACACACAGGCGGGCATTCTAATCTTCCACCTTCATACCATGCACCACCAACCCTTGACAATTCAGCCTGATCCTTCCTCCCTAAAAAAAAACCTGGCCTCTTCCTTCCTCTCCACCACCTGAACCCGATACTTCACCTCACCTCACCATCTCACAACCTTACAAACCTGAACCTCGCTGCGCAAGAAATCCCGAGCTCACCGGTAGATGTAGACCTCACGTCAGCCTTGCATACTACGTATCTGCTTGGAAAGGAGGGGTGGATAGACAAGGGTAGGTAGGGAGGCGATGATGTAACTGTTTTTCTTTGCTCATGGATGAGTGAGGCAGGGAAGGTTCACCGCTTTACATGGATGGACTGGATGTTAGTATCAAGACGGGAGGAAGTGTGAGGGAGGTGGTTTTAGATGACCCTTGTACATACTTGTATGCATACTTGTATGATATAATGTACTGAGGTTTATGATGATTGCTCTAGAATATGAGAGAGATGCGGTGCTATGGAGATATTGATTCATTGGTTTATAGCGATGTAAGAGGGGATGGAAGGGGCGGACGTAAGACCTTACTTTGCTGTGTTGTCTTAGACGTGGAAAGAACTATAAAAACCTTGGAATAAAATCCTGGAATTTAGAAGGGGTATGAGAACCCTAGAGCGAGATTTTGAAATTAAAAATACTTTGAGTGGGAGATTTGATGGAATGTATTACTTCGAAGTGGATATAGAAATCTCCTAATGTTATTATTCTAATCATTGGAAAATCTTGGAGTTTATTATGTGTAGAAATGACATTACAGACTGAACCGAGATTCTAATCTGCTGACCGAGCTTTATATGGAGGAGTTATAAGTACTTACTAGAATATTATTTCGGTGGAAGTTATTTAAGGTAACTTCCGACGGGGTCGCCCTTGGATAATGTATTCTGAGAGATGAATTGATGCTATGTTATACGGGTATGGATGGATTATTAAGCTGTGTTTAATTACCGATTTCTAGATCCTAAAATTGAGCTATCGTAAAGTGATGATGGGTATTAGGTATTCGTGTAGAGGATGTTTGAACTTATCTTCTTCACATAGGGGTCCAGAGGTCAAAGGTGAAGCCTTCTCCTTATTTCTTTCCTTGCCTAACTCACATGTAACAGTAAATCCATCATACCATACCCATATAAATGTACTCGTCTACACCACCTCAAGGTCATCCAAAACCACTCTCCCACCTATTATCCCAAACTTGATTAAACAAAAATTTCATCTTCCCTACCCCGTCTCAATCTCTACCACGTACTCACCGCCCTCCTTCCCAACAATCCCCATCCCTCCTCATATAAACATCTCTCTCCCAGGATTCCCCAACCTACATCTCAGAAATAGAAGGGGAATCCATGCTATATACTACTACCGGCCGAATAGCAAAGTGAAGCGAGGCGAAAATAACATGTGGGCTTAGTGGTCGCCGAACAGAGAGCTGGGAATTGAGTTTTCGGGCGGAGAGACATCTTGCATTTTGTTTGGAGGGAGATCGTGTAGGACGGAGTGTGGTGGTATAGTTTGCTCGGAGGAAAGTCAGGGGAGGGAGTTTGGATGTGAGCATTGGAAAGGTTTATTCAGGAAGGGGTAATTAGATTTAGGTTTTAATTTCAGCTTACTGTAGAGTTTGAACAGAAAGGAAAATGTGTAGATTTGAGAGATGTCAGAACCCTAGAATGAGTTCAAGCTGAAAGTAATGAGAATGAGTTTGTTTGAGAGGTGAAGCATTTGGGCTGATGGAAGTCTGATATCAGACTCTTGGGCGTGATGGGGTGGGTACAGGAGAGTTGCTCGCAAGCCCTGTCAGACTTCTGATACGAACACGAAAAGCTACTTGGCTTTTGGGTTTGTTTGGCAGGAGAAGTATGCTCTTCATAGATCTTATGCTGAGTCGGCCTAGTGACAAGAGTTTGGGTCTTTGAGATAACATTTTGTTGGAAGCTTTGCGGGAGGAAAGAGTGTCTGAGCGAGAGAGCAGTCTAGAGCAGCGAAATTTCTGAGTGTTTCGGTATTCAAGACTCAAATGCTGCATTACCTTTCGTGAAATAATAGGTTCCAGACTGTCCGACAGGATCTGTTTACCTTGATATTAAGTTTCCATGCTCGCAAGTCCAGTGGCCGTTGGACAGGTGTAAGTTCACACTTAGGCATGAACAAAGTTACCGATTGGTGTCCAAGCAGCGCGGAAACCGTTGTTAGTGGTTGTACGCCTGCAGGAGCTGGGACGGATAGGCGGTCCGTGGGTGGGAAGAACAGGTTGGGCAAAAGTATATTTTTTGAGCGTGCTGTCATCTGGATGGCGGAGATACGAAAACTCAAAGGTAGATTGCGAAAGTTTCCGGAGTAAAAGTTGAAATTTTGTTTGTGCGTATGAAAAGTCGGAGGCAAGGGGGCGAACCGAGGAGTGTGAAATCCTCCGAGATGGAAAAGAGATGTGCCGGAGCAGATGACTTGAAGAGGAACAGGAGAAGGAGGGATCATGCTTCTAGAAGTAGAATTTGAGACCAATGAAAAACTTTTTTGAGGTAGAAAATTGCAAGCAAAACAAGATAAAAGAAATTTCCAGCGGAGTTCAACGGCCGCCTCCCTTTCTTTTCCTAATCCGGGGAAATATAGATACAGAAAAGATCTGATATGCCGAGACAATACCTCCGTAGGATGTTCAGGATAATGTGTTCGTGAGACGTGATTGAGATGTGGCAACTTGAATAGGAGCATGACTGCGTGATGCTGAGCTGTGGCAAAGGGGAAAACAGTGATTGACAATCATCATACTCAGATGAAACTCGTTTCAGATGTTTTCATCTGAAGTAGTCTGTCGAAGGAAGCAGTGGAGGAGTAAAGCGCGGGCGGTGAGAGAACAGATCTACATTACCCCTTACTGTAGGTATCTGTGCTCTATCTGTTGCTTTGATACTTATCATCGTCAAACCTGAACCAGAATGTCGGAAATAGGAGACCCCCTTTTTGTAACGAGATGAACGGAGGTGGGTCGGTAAGGAGTTGATTTGGAAGTTGAAATGGCAGGAAGGAGTATTTTTAGGATCTCTATTACCGACATGAGAAGTTACTAAAGGGGGAAATTGTTCAAATAAGCAGCGAAATTTGAAGTGTGTGCGTAGGGTATGCATGCATCATGCACAAGCGAGGAGGCGAGAAGGGAGATTGATGGAGATGGAGATGGAGATGCGAGATGAGAAACGTGGCTGTTGGTGGAGCGGTGGAGGCTGGTGGAGTCAGTGGAGTCGGTGCATTTATTGAAGGTGGACCTGCAGCCCCAAACGAAACCTGGAAGTGGAATCGAAGTGGATTGGTCAATTGAGGCCAACAGCCGAGGCAGAAGCTTCCAAATTTCTTCTAGAAACATGAGACGATTACCCCTGCCCCTGCGCAGTCCCTGCACCTGGCTTGCCCCTGATCTCGTTCCTGAATATTGGGATTTCTGGAAATTGCATTTTTGATTATTTGTGGGTTGTTGATTCAGCAAGGCTGAAAATTTGTGACAGAATACAGGAATTGAGGAAATGATGCTCACAAATAAAACAAAAAAGCAGGCATGGTGCATTATTTGAAAGCGGCTGGCTGGGTCATATTGTATCATGCCCCACACGGTACAGTGTTCTTATTCCAGGTCAGGGTTCGTAGTAAAAATGGTTGAGGGCATGGAAGGAAATGAGAAGGATGAACAGACATGTTTTGTTTGGATTCTATTCAGAGACACGAGAATGATGACACGATTTCGAGGTTTGACCAGGACGAGGTTGAACCGTCCAGCAACGAGGTGCCTGGTACAGTACAGTACTCGTAAGGGAATAGTGAGGTGGCTGTGTTCGTGTTGCCGGCAACGGACGGTAATTTCAGAGCTCAGACTTCAGACTTTTACACCACTTGCCCTGGACTTGGACTAGAATTCTCCGACCGTCAATCAGGTCTTGAAGTCAGACCACCACCAACTTATCGTGTTGGCCGACTGCGCGAAGTAACGTGCAAACAACCGGCCGGCTGTTTGAAACAATCATGAGATCGCACAAACGTCTTGTAAGTGGTAACGCATACGAATAGGATGGCTACAACGTATCCAGAGGGCCTCCCTCAGTACACTAATGCACAAGTACAAGTACAATGCGACTTCGCAAGTAGCCCGTGCTCCCCGCATTCTGGCTGATTTGTAGTAGTAAGGCTAAGGACTTATGAGGTACAATGCGCATACTCACTTTCTCCTGATGCTCAGCTCAGATATCCAGCTCAGATATCCGTCCAAATAAACGGTTCGCAAAGTAATTCCAAAGACCGTGTATTGAGGTCGAGAGCAGCGGGTTAAACTTTCAGATCGGGTTCGCCGTGGTCTTGATCGCGATCCAAGCTGGAAAAGCCATAAAGGGATTTAAAGTTCGGCCAGAGCAAGAGCCGAAGGAACTTTCCCGGGACGAAAGACGGCAGCAAAGTCCAGGTCTTGATCCGGGTATTGTTGTCCTTCTCAAGTCCTGACTACTGAGTCCTGAGACTCCTAGACTCCTACTGTAAAGAGACAAGCAATCTCAAAGTGAGAGTTTAATAATCTTATCACCACGTTGTCTTCAGCCCGCCAAAGTCTGGACAGGGCGGGATGGTACGAGAAATCAAGCTGCAACCAACTTGGATGCCTTCATTCGGACATCGTCTTGCGATAGTTTCCCTTAAGCTTCCACACCTCCGGAGATACCCACACTAGAATGCCACGCCGTCGACCGTTTTCGACGAGCCAACTAATTAACCAACTTCCCTTTTCAGTGCTTCGATGCTCGATTTCTTTGCTCACCGCCTTCCAACTTTCCACCACCTGATCGACTTTTCCCCTGCGCAAGGGCGGACCCGACGATTCTTTTTGTCCATGTCTAGCGTTTGTGATGTACAACGGTGACGTGAAGGAGAAGACATGCCTTGTCACCGCTCAACGCTGCAAACAGGCTCGACAGGCTCTCGAATGTTGATGGCACCACCTTGATTGGATACAAGCGAAAGAAGGTGAAGGGATTCAAGGAGGAAAGGATGTGAAGCAGGCGGTGAGTGTACTCGGCGTTATTGGGTATCGGTCATCCAAGTTCTGCCTACGGAGCCATGGCAGCAAGACATATGGCATCATGACTTTCTTCACGAATATGCACACTTGCACACTCAAATTGTGCAGAAGAAACTTCTGTACGAGCCAACATAATCTACATGCACGGCAAATGGGCCCCCTAAGTGATCTTGCAGCGTTGTGCAGCATCGATTTCGATGAGCCCAAAAAGAAAATATTGTTTCTCCTTTCCGATGACCCGTTCCGTCCCTGTATCCTCAAAAAGAGAGACTCGGAAGATGTCCAATTATCGAATGCCTATTGCTTGTTTGCGAGAAGGGTGAGAGATCGTCAGGAGAATCATCAGTGCAGAGCATTGAAAAACGAAAATCCAAAGAAGCATAATCTACAATGGCTTGAAGCATGATCTTTTTCATCTTCACTTCAGATGTGAGATGAGATGAGCCTGAAGCAGGTAGAGATGTGAGCCCAGGGGCTCATGAACATGCAGGGGCCTGCTTCGCAATTTTCTTCAGCGTCAGATGAGCCTCAGCCTTGTATCAGGGGCTTTGAAGAGATGGCAGGCTGGGACCTTCACAGACTCGTAATGGTTACTGTCTCGAATCCATTCTGGAAGGCACCTGCAGTGAAATCGACTGATCAATTCATCATCAATTATTCCCATATTCCTTTTGCGCGCTGATCATGTTCGGATCGGCTACGAAAAGCAATATATCGTCTTTTGATATTGCGGAGAAGGCCAGGCAGGTATACGGCACGGCATCACCGGTGTGGCATCTCTCATGCACGGCTGAGAAAGTCAAGTTCATCGATCTGGTGACACATGGCATTGTTTAAAGACAATACAATGACTGGACAAGATCAATCTGGCTCAGACCATCCCCTGATATTGATGCTAATGTATTACGGCCCAAAATCCCGACAGATAGGTCTCGTTTTCGTTACTCCTATTCGCATGGTTTCGCGTGTTGGATGACATGAATCCTGTTGTACAATGTAACTTCTTCAGTCTGACTACGTTTGTTGGGAACCAAGGCTTGCCATCATGATTTCCATGCACGCCAAATCTGCTGCCTGCAAACGCCCGAGGACGCTCGGGAGAAAAGCCTCGTAAATGCACAATCACTCGTTTCTATAGCGCCAAGGCCACGTACGAACATTTCGAGTTCGTGGGAAGGTTTTCGGGTTTACCGCATGGAGAAATTACGATTTCATGAACGAATGTCAATGCGCCCATAAATTTCCGCAACGATCAAATTGTCGATCGATAGTCACACAACCTAAGGAAATGCCCAAGCCATAATGGCACGAAAGCACGCAAGTATCACAAGAAATTATTACTATCGTCTTATGGTGGCTACAGACTACAGTACGTACTTTCTTGGAGGTTTGGAGGTGAGAAAGTTACTGTTTACGGGAGGCTCGGCATTCTTGGCTTGCGAGTTTGATATCAACGGGGCCAAATAAACATGCTCAAACCAGAGTCCCCGATTATTCGGAGAGCATCATCTACTGAAAACCCCCACACTGATATCACGATGCAGCTGCCAGGAGGATGAGCGTGAAATGATGGATCATATGATGTAGTCTCAAACGAATTCCGGGCCAAGTCGGTCATACGTTACAAGCGTGAGAAGAGGACCATGGAATTGGGGAATTGTGCACGACATTCTGATTATCCGGGTGGAAGTGGATAGAGCAGGGCAGGATAGGTGATAGCCTGACAGGTGGATGTGAGAAGAATAACAGGATATCGTCAAACAATTCAAATTGTTTCTCAATTCATCCGTAGCAACAACCTAATTCGGAATGCCGGACAGGATAGGACAATATTCGATAAGGCTGTTAATATTTCAAACTCTATATCCTATTTATATTACTTCTGTCGGAGAAGGAGGCAGTGATGTAATCTATTCAACAACGTGCCAGCCAGGATCATATATTGGCCGAGTAGACGATTTCCCAGAAGAGCAGGGCATTAAAGAAGGATAAGGGGCCAAGATGAAGATGTGGTCAGGATTGAACATGGCAATAGAAATCACAGCAATGAAAATATCGATTCTGCCAGTCACTAAGCTATTCCCAGCGAGACTATAAGCTGTACTGGGGGTGCTCCCAGGCTACCAGCTGACTGCCCAAAGTGCTGGGATTGCAAGCTGACTCCACTATTCTCGACCGTATTCTTAGACTTCTCTGCATTCCCTGTTCGTTCCATGCTTGGTGCCCTGATGCTGCCCTGTTCAGCGTGGCCTGTCCCTGTATCCGTAAGGGAGTCTTGGTTTATGGTTGGCGCCGTGGAGCCACCAAAGCCCAAAACCTGCATGCACTCACCCTCTCTGACACTGACTGCACTGCACTGTTCTTCACTGAAGCGCACCGTAGACCTGGCCGTCCCTTATTTCGGCACCACCAAGACATCAACGCTAACTCTCCTACACCCACGCTATCGTGTTTCATTTTGGGCGTTCTTGCGTACGCTGGCCGAGCCCAGCTCAAACCTAGCAGTGAGCACACTGACGCCGATCCGAACATGGTTGTACGGAGGTGAGTAATGGCAAATTTCCCCAGATGTCCGGCTGTCTCCTACATAAAGCTCCCAGGACCCCAAAGGGAAAGGAAATCTGAAAGAAAAAGTATCACAGACTATCACCGAGCTTCAGCAAGAAGTTTCAACTTGAGCCACTTCTATAATCATCAATCACCACTTCTCTTTTGGGAAACAAGCAATCTTCCTCATCTCACTTCCAACCCGCCTCAACTATATAATCACGCCGCCCCAGCTTCAGTCAAGCTTCAATTCTCAAGCTCAACGCCAGATATCTTCAACAAAGATAGTCTTCAGTCAACTCGACAATATAATCAACATGCCTGCCCATCGTCCATCTCAACTTCCTCCTTGCCCCGGCCCACCACCAAGCCGTCCTCTCCCACCTCTACCAAAGTAGAGCCTCACTCTTCTCACCACACAAATCAACTTCTTCATACCTATTGAAGCATCCTTATCTCCATATCAACATTTCGAGATTTGAATACCAGTCTCAGTCAGGAAACAACCCCGTTCATCATTGGCACCAGAACATCGATCAAGGCAACAGCACAAGATCAGTAACAGCAATAAACTCAGCCTTCAATCCTGCATCCTGCCTTCCAATCAGCAAAAACGATTACATACAACACCAATGAACACGAGGCTTATCCCGATCTCTGGTCCCGAGGACCCTCACCCGACTCTCTTACTCAAACTCCGCAAGGCGCATGCAAAGCTGACATGCGGATTCGAATCAGCATCTGCATGTGCCATGTCCGGAGAACTGCCTGAATAAGCTGTCTGTCACTCGCACATCACCACATGCTATGCGGCGCAGCACAGCATCTTTCTTCCACACTTCTCGATCCTCTACACACCTTACTCGCAAACTTCTCTCTTCTTAGCCGCATCGCACCTATTTTCTGAGCTGGCTCGTCAACGCTTGCATGCGTTTTAATATCTGATTCCTGGGTCCCCTTTCACCGGCTTACGGCAAACCTTCTTGTATACATACATATCATACCCCACCCTTCGTTTCAGTCCTGGGAATTGGTGCTTATCTATATTTCACACCCTTCAGCTATATTTACCCCACGCTGAGTCTGTACCAACTTCATAGCCGGAACCACTTTTGCTACTGGGCTCCTTATTTGGGTTTTCCTTGGATGGGAGATAAGGATGGAGTTTGGGATAGGCAGATTAGCTGCCTTTTTGTTTTTTAGGGGTGGCCTTGTTGAGGCTAATGAATTGAATGAGATGGGTTTCTTGGAGGCTTGGCCTGTATACCACCAAGATGGAACAGAGGCTGAGAATTAATTAATATGATATATCCACCACATTTTATTCCCTATCATCTGCATGTGCATGACTCCATAAATCTCATCATGAAAACCCTCCTACTTCATAAATCCATCCACATATATCTCCCAATCTCTGTTCCTAACATCACATGAACGCGACAATAATATGATGATAATATGACTCTCACCCTTTCCCACGAGTCCCCTAACTGCCGGCTCTCGTAAGCGCCAACCAGCGGGTGATCAAACATCAAACATCACACATATATCTGATCCTATATCATGTCTATTATTCACAGCCGACAATCTAATTAAATGTGATAGAGACGTCATTTGGAATCCTCCTGTTCTGTAAGCGCGCACCTGATCTATGGGTAGGGGATGGGTATAGGGATGGAGAAGGCGGTGAAAAGAGGGAGTCCGGGAGACGAGATTAGAAATAATTGCCTTGGGGTATAGAAGATTAATATGGATCTAATCATTTCTTTAAAATCGATATGATGTTTATTTCAAGCGCGAATGTGATTTCCAATACAGATACCAGATATCGAACCCATCACCAAATCCTCAGAAACTCAAATCGTCAAAATCATCGATCTACACGACCTTCCCCTCTCCTCCCTTCATCCATTGAAGAAAGCATAGATAACCCGCCCAGATCCAATTCCAAATCAAAAACCTGTTTTAACATCTGATATAACCTTTATTTAATGAAATGTCTTAGAATATCAATTTTCATAACCGAGGAATATATGTATCCCGATGGGGATAAGGAGATAGGTAGGGCAGATCGGGGATGAAAGATGAAAGAGTGGCATTCTCCGAAGCTTTCCTTTCCCTTTTACTCAAATCTGAGTCAGGTATCCACTGTTGAAACATATCGGGATATTTATCAGCATGTACAAATTTTCTACCTTTTTCGTATCGCATGCATTGTCACTGGATATATCTCCGAAACTTAATTGAATGTCCTCAATAAAGTATTTTATGTGTAGCCTCTTCCGTACGCTATGATCGCTGCTGTGCGTGAACACCTAAAGAGTTTTTGGAGGGCCGGACGGAATGGTACGGATAAGGGTGCTAAGAGACGGGAACGATAACGATAGCGTGGAGGGTGGGTGCTTGTCTTGATTACTGCATTGTACTGTTGAATCATGGAGTATTCCTGGAATTTCTGCATAAAGAAATGAATTAGATGTAGATTTTGATAGGAAATGGAAGTGAGCTCCGGATGGTCATCGGGCGACAAGTATAGGTACAGTATAGATGGACAAGACCCTGAAAATTAAAAGACCCCTTGATCAGCAATCCCTTGGGTGATCATGATGCTGGAAGTGACATATTAATTCGATCTACAGTACAGCCTTCCAAACAAACTTGCAATACGTTTCGATGATCGAGCCATGATCTACAGGGGTGCTTTGGCTGCGCTCGCTAAGAATATCTGTTTTCATGTTCTTCAAGGAGGTAAGGTTCTCGTTGATAATTTCCTTACGAGCTTACGGACGTATACCAATCCATAATTGAACGTCTTTTGAGGATAGCATAGCCTAGCTGAACAAACGACCTGGAGCTTGCCATGAGTTATTGATAAAGAGGCTTGGCAAGGAGGGGGGAAAGAGGGTGTGCTGCAAAAGGCACAGTTCTTGTGCCTGAATGTCTGAGGGTTCGTCAAGTAGGGAAAATAGAGAGTACAATAGTGGATTTGTGGTTGTGAGGCTTTTGATTACAAGTGTAGTTTTCCAGGTGGGTGTGCTCAATTATGGTTAGGAGGGTGGGTGTTACCGTTAAGTGGTGGGAATGCAGATAGAGGGGTAATCCGATGGACTGGCTCGTGGACTCCTCCCCTCCTACTCGTGCTGTTGTTGCATATGGAATTATATCCCCTCGTCGTTCAGTTCGTCCTTCTGACCGATTCTACCCTTCTTATTCCTCAAACGCGTGGGGGACTTTGATCTGTGGCATTTGGGATCATCGAGAGCTGGGAGTGAAGGGGAGGTGGAAAAGGGGTATTATCACGTGAACACGGGTTTTGATATGGCTTGGCAGAACTCGGAAACAAGCAATTTATGTGCTACGCAACATTTCATCTTCAACGTCGAGGAACATGTCACCTGTACCATATACCAACAAATGAAACTGGTCCGTCCTATCTCCCGCAATCAGAGGTACCACAAATATCATATTTTGAATGACAATCACTATTTCCTCTTCCCGCCCACACTCCAATCCTTCTCCTGCTAGGTAATCTGACACAACAATGCTCGAACTGCACGTCTGGGGCCCTGCCTTCGGTCTCCCCTCCATCGACGCCCATTGTCTGGCTACAATCGCATATCTGCAACAGGCTGTCCCACGCGGAAAATGGCAGCTGATAGCGAGCAGTGATCCAGCTCTCAGTCCAACCAGTACATACATTTCCTCCGCGATCCCTTCCTGCACCACCCACTGACGAGAAGCGCAGATGAGCTGCCCGCACTTCGAAATGGCGATATCTGGATTGGAGGCTTTCGCAATATCTTCCATTACATAGCGCAATTCTCGGCCGGAGAGTGGGTTTTGGATGCTGGGTTGCCGGAGCAGGAGAGTGCGGATTGTATCGCGTATGTCCCACTGATCTGAGAAGGGGATAGCTGGCTGATGTGTAATAGATTTTCCTCCTTTGTGGAATCCCACGGTCAACCCCTCATCGATCTATCGCTGTATGTCTCCTCCAAGAACTACGATGCCGTCACACGGCCTATCTACAATACCATCCAATCCTTCCCTCTCCCCTACCTCACCCCTCCCTCCATCCGCGCGTCAGCCAAACAACGGACCGAACATCTCGGTCTCTCTTCCCTAGACATCGATGCCGAAGACGGGCAACCTCAAACCGAGCACTCCATCATTCCCGAAAGCTTACGGCGGCCTAAAAACACGGTATCCAGTCTCCTAGCGCAGAACCCAGAAACAAATGCCCAGATACGGCTTGATGCGCTTGCAACCGCTTTTCTAGAACCTATGCATAAATTAAGAGGAAGCAAGCAATTCTTCGTATCAGATTCCCAGTTCTCTAGTCTGGATTGCCTGGCTCTAGGGTACCTCTGTCTGATGCTCATCCCGGACCTACCCCAACCATGGCTAGCCAACACGCTACGCAAGAAGTTTCCAGCCCTATGCGACTGGACACTCGAGCTCCGCAAAGCCGTCTTCAGCGAATCAGTCAGTCTAAACGATGCGTTCCTCACCAAATTAGGAGACTCAGAACTAGATATCCGTTTACAGCGTCTGAGAGGCCGAAGCCAGCTCCCATGGAAGATGCCAGAGAACCGTGGCGCGGTGGGAGTAGGATCCGTATTTTTAGGAAGCATGATTGATTCTATCCCCGTAGTAGGACAATTAAGACGAAATACACGGATGAGACAACACGGTGGCAAGACACCTGAAGACGATGCTCAGAGTTCATCGTGGCAGTATCTTACTGTTATTGGTAGCTTACTAGCGGGATTGGGATTGGTTGGAGGATATATGTTTCAGCAGGGGATTATCTCGTTTGATGAGAAGGAAGAGGAGAAGAGTGGGTTAGGTGCTTTTGGGGAGGCGGGAGAGGCGCTCTCGTTCTATGCGGGGGCGATGGATGTGCAGAGGCAGAGGATGGGCGAGATACATGGAGAACCGATTGTGGAGGTTGATGTTGAGGTTGATGGGGGGAGGGCGAGGAGTGTAGAGGCTGTGTCGTAGGATTTGTTGAATGATACCCTTTTCCTCTCTTCGGCATGAGACTTCGCATATCGGATCACATGATGAATACATATCTGGTTTACAGAATGGGTTTGTCGCTTCCGTGTTTTGATATTGTTCCGACACAGTGTCTCTGACCGTTCATCCAAGTTGTTAAGATATGCCTAGTGGCTCAATACTCTCCTGCCATGCAAATTTGGTCCCTCACACCTTGCATTCACACTATTCCTCTCTCCTAATTTCCAAGAGATCCAGACCTCTCGTACTTAGTAAATGCGGTATCCTCAAATGGAAAGGAGTAGTAGTATAACTCCATCTAACCAATATCACAGAACGCGGATGTATAATCCTATTTCCTAAGAACTCATAACATTATCTGATATGAGTCGTGTCTGTATCTTTGATTGTTACTTCCAAATCTCTTTAATTCTTATACCTAAATTTCATGTCTCTTCCTTCTCTTCGTTTTCTCTACTATTATCTCATCCCATCTGTCTGAGTTCTCTTTCTATCCTCTTCCTCTCTAAAAGCTCTCTTTCTAGTCTCTCCCCTCCTAGATATGTATATCTCGTCTTGCTTCTCTATCTCATTGCTCCTCTGGTATCCTCCCGTATCTTGTTCTCACTCTTACTTCTCAGACACCACCGGCGCACCCCCAAGGCTAGCTAACACCATCTTATTATTTGCTGTCAAATCATCCATGATATCTAGTTCCTTGACGGTGAACCATCTTGGCATGAACATCCATCTAAAAGGGATGAGTGCACAGATTAAGATGGGGAAACCTGTGTTCAGTTAGCTTATGGCTCTTGCTATACCCACTTCTCTAACGTTATTACTGAGATTTTCTTCCCTCCTCGCATGACTCTGAGGGAGAAGAGGTTGGTGGCTTTGAAAGAGAGAATAGGCTCACCAATTGCAGCAATCGTCAAGGAAATCGCGACTGTACATGCGACTCCGAACGCCTGGAAAAAGATATATAACCAGATCTTTCTCCGTTGTATATGCAACAAACACTCTTCTCTATCTATGAACCTGTCTTCGCGAAGGAGGAACAGGAGTTTTGCCGTTATGCCATTTGACTGTATACTTCCCCACTATACCACCATCAGCAATGTTCCACTTCTATGCAGAAAAGAGTACACATCGAGAAGAAGAGGGGCAGAAGGGAACAGGACAAACACACCCCGACAACAAAAAAAATGCCAGCAAATAAGGCCCGTGGCATGGTATGCAACACAATCAACAATGGCCCAGTCATCGTACCGATCAATGCCAAACCCATCAAGAAATGGGATACGCGCTGCTCGATCACGTTTGTAGCTACTACGACGGGTCTACGGATCTCGAGACCCTCGCCTTCTTCGTGGATGATTTGGAGATCGGTTTTGTAGACTGTGAGGGATTCGGTGTGGACTGGTGCCTGGGGTAACTCGTCAGTGGATGCTCGGTAGTGAAAAGAGAGGGGTTAATCGGGATATGAAATAAGAGTGGGAGAGGAAGTACCTGTGGCACAAGTCCATTCGGTAATGGCAACCCAAGTATCCCAGCTACGAACGTAGTACAACCCAACAAGAAGAAATCCCAATGAAAACCACCCGGTTTCTTAAGCGGGAACTGTTTTGCCTGTGCAGTGAGACTGCTTACATTCTTTCTATCTATCAGCTATAAAAGCTTGTATCTATGGGGTAAGGGAACCCACATGGTCATAATAAAAAAGTAACATTACCAGAAATCCAAAAGGAACAGATACAAATATCCATTTCGTCTCCAGCGTCCAGAAATCTATCAGCCAGCTGCGGGGTTGTGTGGGGTAGAAAGCGCGAGTTATAGGGATCGTGCTGATATTGGCGGCTTTAATGGGACCTGGTATATGAGCGAAACCGACCCAGAAGATTGTTCCGAGCTGTGAGGAGGTCAGTTGGACAGCTTGAATTCCTGGGTGGAAAGGAAACGAACGGGATATGCGTAGTCTGCTAGCAAGCTTCGGAACCAGGGGGAGCAGAGAACACTCTTGCCGATTCGTTCTAAGGCGTAGATTGTTCCAAATGAGACGATTGCGATGATGCAGCTGAGGAATCCTTCTACGCTTCCGTAGTATGTGAATTCGCTTGTTAGTTCTTCGACTCCTTTGACTGTGTCTTGTTAGTCTCTACTCTACTCTGTACCAAAGGAAGTAGAGAAAGCTTACTCAGATATATAATCCCAACATACATTCCAAACGCCTCGCTCGAGAAATCCGTCACGTAACGCATGTAATCGCAAAGATTCGTAACTGCAACCAGCCAGTGGAAAATCGCTGCCCAGATGGAAGTCCAACACATAAAACGACTGTATATGGAAATATCGTACATCTTAATGATATCATAGATGGTGAAATTGAAAAGGGAGATTAAACCTGTGATGCCGACAATGGTGAGGGGTTGTGCGCCAATGATACTGAATACCATTGCTGCCAGAGCAGAAGAGAATAGGGATTCATTGACGCCGTAGAATTCTCCTGTGCGTCGGTACATGTCTAATGTATATGCCAGAGCCGGGAGTAGACGATTTCTCTGTCAGTTACATTGACTTTGAGTAGGGGAGAGAGATATACTTTACGAAATACATCCTAATCGTACTAGCCAGCATCCGATACGTGAAGGCATCCGTGATATCAGACCAGTAATACGGAAGACGACGACGAATATCATGATACATTCCTCTTCCTGGTCTGAAAACCCTGTACCTCCTCCAGCCAGATACACCGTCAAAGGTATATCCATCTGATTGTCGACGGGAAGGTGAGGGTCGAGGTTTACTATCATTTTTTGCCTTCATGATGAACACGCTTTGAAAAACTGACAGACTCTTGTTTCGTACAAGAGGGCGGCTTGGGTTGCTTCATTCTTATATATTATGGGACATGGTATGGATGGAACGTTGAAATGGGGACATGGCTTGGCTGCCATTTTACTAGTGTAGTGCATGCATGGGAGGAACGCTGGACCGATATGAGGTAATGAGGGAGTTGGTGATTCGGAGGCGACGAGAATGAATCGGTGGATGTGCTGTCATATCGGTAGCTTGGCTGAGCTAGGTTTGGTGGAGAAGATGGCTGATTTTGTGCAATATATGGGGAGTATTCATTTGAATGCTTCTTGAATTGAATTTGGACATAGAGCTGGTTATTGAGGAGAAGAGGGGAGTAAGTGTCATGGTTCTTATTCTCAGCTGAAATGACCGAGGTACTTGCAACATAAAGCACATCAATTCAATGAAGCTTGAAATCGCCTAGCAGAAAAAAATAGGCGGAGACTTATTCCGGGACGTTGAAGTGAAGACATTGACCGGCGAATGGTCGAGGCCGGTCATGTGACATGATATCACCATTTGCCCCTCTGCCAAGTTTCTTCAATAGCACTCGCGAGGTCGAGACTAAACTTTAGTCAGTACGTTGAATTCTGCCCGGGCAGAATCTCAGACACATTACATCCCACAGCTTGAATAGAGACGGACTCGCACTTATTAGGACAGAAGCTTGGCCATACACATATCTCAAGATGGCTTTACAACAATTCTTAAATTTGTTAGATGAGCGTTTATTAGTTGCGTTGAGCTCTTCTTTCACTGCGATACCAAACCAATCTTCTCTTCGACTCAACATTAATGCTCAAATTTGTGGCGCATCGGATAATAGAGGAAGTGTACCGCTCTCTCAGGGCCGAGAAATTCATTTGGTGGGTCGCCGAGTTGATGGCAAAGATTTGGATGTATCAAGATGCTGATGAATGTAGGGATCCATCGATATAAGTCAATCTGAACTTCAAGAGTATGGGAGGAATCGTCGCACAGGTCAACATACCCTCGCGACGAATGAACGTGGAGAGCATCTGGAGAATCATCCTTCTGACACAAGTCAGAATGAAGGTTCTATCAATCTAGATTTTGATCCCCTTCAGAGCAATACAGCAGTCAGCTCTTGTGGTAATCGGAACGAGGATTCGACCTCAGACATTGTTTCTGAAAATCATGGGAGAAAAAGGCGAAAGACGACAGGCGGCTTGAGAGTCACCCAAATAGGCACGTCGGGCTCAGAAATCCCCTCAATTAGAAGACTACAACTAGGATCAAGAGAATTCCCTCAACGGAAACGAAAGATAGAAGATGGAATTCACCAATTACAACCTTCCTCTATTGAGAGATTGGTAGCGGGGGTGTGGAAGCAGATTTATAGCAGTGTGGAGCTGACTACTGATATATCTGTAAGTGTTTTTCTCGGCAGTCCTCTTCACGAGGAGGGTTAAGTTGATATGAATGTATAGATTGACGAATCAATATTCAACTCCCTCGGCGGAACATTTAATAATGAGGTATATATTATCGTTCTTCACGTCTTCGACTAATAATTTTAATACTCAACTCTAATCTAAT
Organism: Filosporella fistucella; assembly: GCA_030077755.1. Lineage (NCBI taxonomy): Eukaryota > Fungi > Ascomycota > Leotiomycetes > Helotiales > Filosporella > Filosporella fistucella. Next base: position 287,294 of record JAQJZZ010000001.1, read on the forward strand.
AGTCCTTTCTTTCGATCAACACTCTCTGCCACCAAATCTCAAAAACAACAAAATGCTCACGGGCTCTTGAAACAATTGTCCAAGCACATTGGGTAACATGTTTCGATGCACGCGTGAAAGCTATAGGGATTGAGAAACCGAGAATCTCACATACAGAATGCAAGATGGTAGCGTTGAGAGAAGCATGTGCTGTGTTGAAATGGTCAGAGAAAGAGCTGAGGAATAGATTGTATGTGTCACTCTTCTTTACCTCTACTCCCGGTGAGAATAAGATGAACGAAAAGAGAAGCGGAACAGAACAGAATGTGAATAGACCCCAAAATGATACAACTAATCTCCCTTCTCTAGAGCTGTCTGGCGCGGCTATCACACCCTCCAGGAGCATGGTGGCTGGACTCCCCTCGTTTTCGCCAGCGCAGGCATCTATCGCTTCTGCAAATACCGTCTGAATTTCAACACATCTCTATTCACCACTCTCCAAAAACTTCGTTCCTCATTCGAAGTAGCAGCCGACACACTCCACCCTACATGGCGCAAACTCCTCGAGACCATCGGCCAGAAGACAGACAGAGCGTATATAGGTCATCCACATGACTGGGTCGTGGCTGAGAATAAATCCCCGATCGGGTTGAGAGATACTTATTCGCATTTACCTGGGAAGGGCTTTGAATTTGAGCATATAGAGGAGTCAGTGCTTGACGAAAGGGAGTGGGGTACTGATGATCCTCGGAAAGTCTCTGCTGCGTCCTCTACATTCTGTTTATCATGCGGTTATTTCCAATCGGATAATGTGGCTATAAACGAGTGTCGATGTCTCCCTGAGCTATTTGGGGCCGTGAAGGCACCAGTTCCTGTTCAGGTATTCCAAACACCGGTGGGGAAGAACAATGGACTTGTAGCAAGAGGTGTAAGTTTCCTCATCTACCCGTGATCTGTGATTCCTGATACCGAGAATAGGATTTTGCTCGTGGAACGGCGATAGGAGAGTTTATCGGTTTGATTACGAAGGGCATGCATTCTACGGATGTAATGCAAGGCGGCACTGGCTCGAACGCATATCAAATCTATCAAGGGAAACTAGGTTTGTGCTTTTCTATCCACTCTTTTTGACAATCAATTTCTCGCCCTCTTTTCGAATCCATAGTTTATGAAGCCGGCTAACGCACTCGAAGGCAATTACACACGCTTCATTAACCACTCCTGTGCACCCAACAGTCAATTCCAGAAATTCATCTGGAGAGGCTGTGAACGCATCATCATCGTGTCAAAGGGTATAGCTGCAGGCGATGAGATTACAGTTGATTATTCTCATGAGTATTGGAAGGGACTTGACAAAGAGTGTCTATGTGGAGCGGGATGCTGTCGGTATGTGAGGAGGAGAAGTGGTTGAGCTTGGAGTAGTGAGACAGAGAGTTGAGTGTTAATCTGATCATGCCAATGCTTCATGTCAAATCCATTCATATCTTAATTGAAGTATGGAAACTTATAAGCTTAGTAAGGACTACTATGACATATATCTTCTTCCGTATGTGACATATCCTGTATACAGTTGGGACTTTTGTTTGCAATCAGTGCCAGCCTGTCTCCCAGTATAATTTATATTATGATTTTGCAATCAGTCCTGCCGCCGCCGACTAGGAACATTCTCCGTGCTGTTTATAACTATAGTCTTGGAGTCAAATGAGACTAGTACTATGTTTCTCTGTCATAATAAGATGGCTATCGATTGTTGTGACCTCAAAGAAATAAATGGCTGCTTGTGACCGAGCTTCTATCCCCAAACATCCCTAGCCCTAAATCTACCAGCAAGTATCATACCAACCCCATAAATGGCTAACGCATTCATGTTTATCCATTCCATTGCAGCATACTGGTATACAACATTGTCCTTGATTACCACATCCACCGCACCTAGTCAAGACCATTCATTAGCTACGTTACAATGGTGAGAACGAGGCAAAAATATTACGCTTTGCAAGCTGAACACCCTTCGGAAGATCTTTTCTCCAATCCATCTCTCCCCCTTACAACAGAATTATTCAGGTGATTTAAGCCTTTTGAAATCGAATAACTAGATCCGTCCATAGTTGGCGTAAAAATGTATGCCTCCTGATCTGGAAGTATATCGAGATCGACGTTGAAAGCAGGTCCACCGCTTGGGACTTCAAGATTCACATGAAAAGTGTTGGATTCTCGTGAAACCAGCATGGGCTCAGGGGTACCAATTGCAAAAGGAGGCGGTACAACGACCAGGGAAAAAAGCGCGAGGGCAAACTTCATGATGACGACTCTACTGATTGTAGAGGTAAATGTGAGGATGTATGTTTGAAGGAGCTATACAATGAGCTATGAATCATGAATTCGACTCAATCAGAAGGTGTGGGAAGTTGATATAAGTATTTATAGTCAAGTAGCGCGCACATACGTTCATTCTCGCTATCTAAGAAAAGGGCTTGATTTGGCAGGACAGATTGCAGGGTAATCTAATAAGAGATAAAAGTGCTTGTAGCTGTTTCCATGGTACGTACTCGTTTGGCTTGCATTAACATTCAGAAATACTCGTTCCATACTCAACCCTGTTATCCAAGATTCTTCCATTCTCGTATGTACTGAGCCTCAGGCGTCCTTTTATATTTCCACGAATCCCATTTCAGCTTTTGGTGCCTCCAACAATGCAGAATTATTGCCCTGGATCTGCTTCTGGTTGGACTCCAATAACCACAACGGCACACTTGTATTTCTGCCCCATCGACTTGATAATAAGCACGAATATTCATAGTACGACCCTGGGGCCGGTGAATACGCCCCTTGCAAGTGCGAGTAGCGAGCTTGGTGGGCCTGGTACAGAGGAGAAGGACCAAATGGGCAAGACGAAGCAGGCTCGTATGAAACGAAATAAGGTTCCTAGATCAATCATAAATGGGAAAAACCCCTGGAAAATGAACCGGAACCTAGGAATGATCAAATATGGGACTATACGAGCAGGTTGACCCGATGGTGGAGGATTGGAAACAGCGAATGTTGTTAAAGTTGTAAAAAGATTCGGGAGGCATGGAACTTTGGGAGACATTGCAATTGTCCCTGTGCTGGAGGATGTTTGTGTCTTAGAATGATGACAGATTGATTAGAAGACCAATTTGACTCTAGCACAGAGGAGGGACGGGAAATCAAACGTGAGGTAGAGAAATAGTCGACGGAGAAATAGTTACGAGGCCAGCCAAGCAAGGCTTCAATTGAAGAGCTCAGACCAGAATACTAAAGAGAACTTGGAGAATACTTCAATTGAATCAGAATGGATTTTGAATGCATGTGGGGCTCATTAGACAAGATCGCATGTAAAGAGCTGAATTTTGTCACCCCCTTCCCGATTGCCGATTAAAGCCTTTTGAGATATGAACTCGTAAGAAATCTCTCTCGTTCCACCAGTGCAATTGTCCCCTCCTATCGCAAATTGGTCGCATCCTCTAGCAATTTCTCGCATTCGAACCCATTGCGTTCCCAAAGAAATCAAGGCCAGGATAATATATCATGTAACCAACTAACAACGAATACTGGAAACCCCAAGCGTAAGTCCCAGCAACATACCACCCACAATCGTTCGTAACCACCTGACTGGAGTCCCGAATATGATAGGGATGGAATGGATTATAATTTGCAAATTGATACGGATTGCAAACAAAGGCTACAGCCGAACCTCGAATGGAGTACCAACAAACGCCCGGGTTCATGTAAAGTGATTGATCGGATATTCTAGCGACTTGGTTGTATAGATCCTGATTTGCGGCATCACAATCTCCATGATTCATATTTTTACCGCAGCCGCAGAATGAAGCGCCTGATGCTCTCTTTTTGATTTTTGGTGGTAGCGGTATGCTCGGAGCACGTCCATCAACAAAATTCGTGTTGTTAGGGGCGGCAAGCCACTCGTGAATCTCATGTCCAGCTGCGTTGACATAGCCGTGATAAAGTCCATCTTTGAGGCCACCTGGGAGGCTTAGAGCAAAAACCAAAGTTGAGCATGCAAGTAGAGTGCTGAAGCAAAATCGAAGATGCATTTTGATTTAGTGGCGAAGATGGGAACTTGAGTAGTGAATGTAGGAGATTGTATGTTCAGTAGATTGAGAATGGTGAAGGTCATGGAATGTCCTCGTTCATATATATGTGACTGGACTTTGTGATCTGGTAAGAGTCCTAATTGTGCTAATTACTCCTACCACGGAGATACACCTAAGTGTACCGAACAGCTGCTGAATGGCTGGGGGCGTACTCGCTGATTTACTAGGGGCGTATGTCCATCAGCCTCGCTAGCTTTGTGGTCGTTGCTTCAAGCAAATGTCTAATCCTGATTGCTCTCATTATCACATGGGCATACATTATGCGACCGTGCTACGGACAAGGAATGGCCTAGTCACATTCTCGAGACTTCAGGTCATACCACTTTGCACCATTTGTCATGTTCTTCCGATAATGCTTCAAAGCTAGTACATATTCAGTCCTCTGTGTCCACGTTATAGCAGCAAACGATTACCATTATCATTTGAAAACGTAAAGAATGAAATAGTTGCAATCAAACCAAACTTCAATAAAGCTTCTCCCACGGGGAAGGAGGAAACGGTACTTGTAAAATGGTACATACCATCGTCCCTGATTATCCTAAATCTTCCCGTCCTCTGCCCTTTCATAAAACTTAAACCAACGAACGTATCACTTTCCTATTTTCTCAACTCCCCAATTTCAACCTCATTCCTATCAGTATATCCTTTTGCCCAAGCAATCCGCTCATCACATTTCCAGACCTCCCTACTGCCATGGCCCACCATAACCACCAACCTTTCCCTCGTCTTCGCCAGCAACTTCAGAGCCTCTTCCGGATCCCCATTCTTGCAAATACTAGCTGCCAAATCACTCGCCACTCCCAGAGTTTTCAAATCATACGAGCCGAACAGTCTCGTACGCTCGTCGTACGCCTGTTTCCCCACTATGACCGCAGTCTGAAACTGATCTTGCTCATAAATTGTTCTCGCAAGCGCGGCCTGAACCTCACATATCCTTGCATTATCATCTTCAATCTGAGCTTCAGCTTTGAGTTCCTGGACCAGCTTTTCTTGCAGGACTCTAGCCCTGGAGAAGCAATCTTCGTATTTTGGTCTCTTGCGCTGCTTTCGGGATCGACCACGGCGATAAAATATCTTGCTAAGCCCTAATCTCGCCTCAATATCCTCCGGCATAGCCCCAGGATAGGCGTTAGCCTGCTGGCTCCTATAGCTAACAACTTTATTTTGACACTCCTCAGCAAGAATAAATTCTTGGTCATCACTATAATTCAATGCCAGCGATGCCTCGATATCGAATTCAGCATCCTTGTCTCTCGTATTCTGAGCCAATTTCAGTGCATGGTTTAATATATTTCTTGCCAATTTGAGCTCCTTTTTGCGATTTTTATCCAGGATTGGCTTCCAATAATTTTCGCTACGGATGATCTCAGCTCGAGTTTTACTAGCTAGTATCTTCCAGATAGCATCGCATTTGACTTCATGCTTGCAAACAGGGAATAGTAACCTCTTTGCTGTATTGTACCTCCCTTCGCTGGCGTACAGAATGGCGAAAGACACAAATGAAGGGGCCAGTTCAGTCAAAGTTTCAGGCAGGACTGGATCGTTCGATGTTGTATACCAATGGACGAAGATATCAACGTGGGTCAATAATTGGCGCTGCTGGGTATATGCTTGAATAGAGACGCCGTATATGTTCTCGTATTCTTGGTATTGTTTGTAAAGTAGGCCTAGCGCTTTGCATTGCCATTTTTGTCGTGTACCTTGGTGGTATAGCCATTTATGGGCTGTGAGTTGTACCAACGATTGTATAATAGAATAAGATTCAGGTGCGCTACATGATGTGATCAGCATGTTATCATTCAAGACTTCTAAGTGATTCCGGAGAATGTTACGCCGTGGCTCCCATAAGTTGAGGAGCGATGTTCGAATATTACTTCGCTCGAAACAAGACATTAGGGCGAAGAGATCGATCGTCTCCAGTGAATGAATGTCCTCCAGAGTTTTTTCCCAGCCGAAGATTGGGGAACGGCTCAGACCTAGTCCTTGCAATCGTTCATCAGAGTGCGAAGTGAGAACGTCATCGAGCGGGACCTCTTTGAAGCTCTCGAGATATGATGAGACATTTTCCCCGAGCTCATGGCGCTTGCTGATGAAGGCAGCGGCTAATAATATGGCAGACGGATTGTGATCAAGCTTCTTGACGAGCTTCTCCGCCGATTCTCTATGTAAATCGAACATCCCGACAGGTCGAGTGCGTTGCCGCAGTAATCCATAGGCTTCGTCAGATTCCAATTCCGGTACTTTGAAGCACAGAACGCCAGGATCGTGTGGATGTGCGAGTGAGAATGCTGTATTTCGATTGGGAGTTGTGATAATCAGATATCCATGGTCCAAAGTGTGGGGCAAATGGGCTACTGGCAAGCTTACGCCTTCCGCATTTTTTGGAACTGTGATATTCATGAAATCGTCGAAAACTATCAACCAAGGTCCATTAGATGGCTTTTCAAGCCAGTTCTTGACAGTTCGAAGTGTCGAGCCCTGAGGGCTCATCTGTCGCCCGGGCTCTATCATATTTGCGATCTCTCGAAACGCGGTTTCAATTCCCGAAGTAGTAGCAGAACTGATCCAAAAAGTGTGCTTGACACTTCGGTCTTTGAGCAGTATATCCTTAATTTGGCATGCAATTTGTGATTTTCTAACACATATTAGTGATGAAACTCCTAGGGTCGTGTTTGAGGAGCTCACCCGATTCCAATAGGACCATATATTACTACTCTTCTTGAGCTATGAGAATCAAGTCGAGATTTCAGAGTAGTTAGCATTCCAATATGAGATTCACCAATGTACTCAGTTCCAATCGTTAGTGGAGTAAGAAAATGCGGGAAGTTGTCTAGCGGTGGTATGTCTTCTGGGGGAGGGGTCTTTTGCCGAAGATAGATATTCTGGTCCCGAAAGTTTATATTGCCCCCCGAAGTTGGCAAGTTGATTGTATTTCCGTATGAGTTGGTTGTGCTTCCCTGGTTGGCTGGACCTGCTCTATTTTGTATCTGTTTATCTCCTGAAACTAGAAGTTGACCACCCGAAGCTGGAAAGTTCGGTAACTTGCTGTACTGATCGATCCTGTTTTCCCCATCAGCCCACGACCCTTTCCTCCTCACATTAGTCTCTAATGTGAGAACGCGACGAAAATCTGGGAGCATAGAATCCGCCATATTGAATTCATCGTGGGATTCTAACGAGTCCACACTAATGGGATTATAGAATCACTGATTGCGATGCAGCAATTTTATCGACGTGGGTGGGGCTTTCAGCTGAGTTGGCGCAGCCTCACGTGTGAAGTATTATGAGGCTGTACAAGCCGCCACTCTCTGTGAGCCGATTTGGATGATCATGCATTGCATGACGCACGACGAATTCCCAATCACTCGAATGTACTGGAAGCCATTGTGCAAGGAATCGTCACCGAGTTGTTTTGATTGTAGGCATCAGCGCCCAGGATGAGAAATGCCCCAAAGCCCTGCCCTGTTGTGACCAACGACAAATGCATAGCCTTGCTTCGAGTAGCAATCGGACAAAATATATATGGCCCCCGCAAGGCTCGATTCCTACATTTTCAGCTTCATTCACATGAAAATCAATATGTCCCAATATGGTTTGACAACATGGTATACTGGAGAGAAAGCCGAAGTTGAGTAAGTAACAAGACCTCGATGTCTACGAAATAGCGACTAAAACCAAAGAACAGCATCGTGTTTGTTCACGGCCTCCGTGGGAATCGGGAAACAACATGGACGAAAAACGGTGTTACGTGGCCAAACGAACTTTTGAAGGAAGACATTGAGCAGAGTCGAATCATCAGTTTCGGGTATGACTCGGGTGTCGTTCACAGTGACACAGCAAAGGTTACGCAAGGAAGCATGGAAGGCGATGCTCGCAGTCTTTGCTCCCTCCTTGCAGAGATGCGGAGCGCCGACAATACGGTATGTCGACAGTAATCGACCATTGTGAATACTTCATGCTGAGTATTGTCTAGAGCGATCGTCCCATTATCACAGTAGCCCATTCACTGGGTGGCCTTGTATGCGCGCAAGTCATAGTTTCTGGTGATAGAAGTTCTTCAGACCAGAGCATCAATCAGATATCGAAAAACATCAAGGGAATGGTGTTCCTAGGAACACCATTTCGTGGTTCCAAAGTTGCGTCGTATGGAGAAATTATCAGAAGGATTTATAATGTTGTCAAGAAGACGGATCAGACAACCTTGAAGACTCTGGAACCAGATTCGGAAGAACTCAAATTCCTTCGGAGTGCTTTCCCGGAAGTTCTGAGAAAGCGACTTGATACAGAAGGAAGAATCGGGGTGGTTTTTTTCTATGAGACGCTGCCAACCTTTAAAATCCAAGTCCGTATAATTCATGCGCTGTACCATGCCGCTGCTGACTGACTTCAATCAGATTGTCAGCGAAGAATCAGCGACTTTCCCAGGAGTGGGTGAAATTTTGCCCATCCGTGCCAATCATTTGGATATCTGCAAATTCGATTCTGACGATGATGACGGATATACGGTCGTGAAGGGAAAACTACTGCAGCTGATCAAGGGAAAGACGATTGTGCAAGAAAAATCAGTAAGTCAAGTAAAGGGAGCAACACAACTGATGCCTCTAACACTTCAATAGTCTGAACAGCACACTATAAATGTGTATGGAAAGGTCGTACAATTTGTGAACGGAACGCAAAACAATTACGGCGATATGAATATAACAATGTAGGGCAAGGGCTTGCAAGTCCGTCTCCTCACCATGGTGTGAGCCGATTTTGCTGTACTCTGTTGCCTTGTTGGAAGTTACTCCATTAAAAAATGGGACCACAGTCTGGTACGAACTTTGGGGAATGTTATAGGGGTCACAAGTACCTGCAGCCCACAACAGCATGTCTTGATTTTGATAAAATTCAGCCGCTTGGCGTTTTGTTACTGCTTTAATTCTAGCCAACAAAATGAATTGAAAAGTGCGATGACGCACTCAAAATTGATACCTTCCAAGATGCTCATGCAAATGCCCTGACACGGCGACAAATCGAGACACCTTCAGGTGAGGAGCCTCACGGGCGTTGCACTGCCCCTCAGCCCCCAAATGCCCACACCACAGATCCTCGCCGAAATGTTCAGTACTTTTCGTGGTAGACCAGCAATTCAAATGGACTTGTGTTCCCTCTTTTTTCCCTACCAATTTACCGTTCGAAAATCATGTTGTTACATCCGTACATAGCATTTTGTATCCTTAACTTTCCTCATGGAGGTGCTGCCCACCCGGCACTTGGACTCGCCATCGGGTTGGGTGCAGGCGGTCCGCTTTTTCTAGTGGGAATGGCTGTAGTTGTTATTGGAACCATCGTCGGGGTAAGTTCAGGCATATCGCATCCTGGCAAACCACTGACTAGAGGCAGACTGCCATGGTAATCGATCGCTCACAAACAACTCCTCGACGACGTCCCTCCCTTCGACCATCTATTAGAAATGAACCTCCAGACCCTGGTGACATCTCACAGGACGAAGAGGAAGATGCCGCAGACGCTCCATCGACCCCGGTCGCAACAAAAGTCGTTCCTCAGATTCCATTCTCCCAAATATTGCCAGGAGGAAGTGATCTAGACATTGCGTCTGTCGAACCTCCGAGATGTGCTCCTGGTCCTGGCAGCACACCCCGCACCGACCTCACCAATCCATTTAGCACGCAAAAGAGCGCATCGAGTCGCACCTCGGAAGATGATACGAGTACTGTCGTACCCGATGATCGTGATCGAGACATAGTGGAAGCGTCGAGTCAACCGCGAGACATTATGTTTCCAAAGGCACCACTAGGTCGGTCTTTTGAATTGAAAGGAGTTGGCAGCAATATGGTGGGCATGGACAACAGCATACCTACTGAAGTGTCGATGCCTCGTATTCCAATATATCGAGTGAAATCGGACGAGATTGTCACTGGAAGTGTTGGAAGTATAACCCCTCGAGACGCAGATGAAGGTAAGATTACGGGTGTCGTAAATGCACGGTCGCATGCTAACTCCGCTATAGAAAGTGCCGGCTCAGGCCGCTCGAAGGCGAGCTCCACAGCGAGCCCGCGTAGCTGGTCTGGAGACTCACTTGGTTCTGTTGGCTCTTCCGTCGAGGAACGAACCAGAGAAACAATGCGATTAGCACGATCGGAGGCTTTTAACAGAACACCTCGACAGGCTGACTCGGGATCTCAAGATGCATTTGTCGAGCATCGGAGCGAGCTCACTGCCAAATTGGCACAGAATCTCCACAGCATTGAGAGGACAATTGAAGGTCATGTTCCCCTGGTCGAAGATATGGCAATGGCAGTAGCGTAAACATGAAGTAAAGTTTGTATTTTTATGTGATGATTTGGGATGAGGCTTGATTGATACTGGCCGGAGTTTGAAGAAGATAGAAAAGATACCCAAGGAGCGGCATTTGACAGGAGTAATTATATGGACAAGGCTTGGAACAAATTTGAGGAACAAATTCAAGATAGGTGGAACAAATATATATATATATATATATATAGAGCAAATACGACATGACTTTTGGTCACATATCACAATATAGATCTCGACCTACAGGCTACAGGAATTGGTTTTCGAGTCGAATCAAGCAGATGTTTGAAAGTGAGAATACGATGCCATCCCCATCCACCGACGAACAGGCTTAAAGTAATATAGTCCAGAACAGGAAAGGGGTATTGATTTCAGTCCAAACTCCAAGCCTATGCCACACTTTATCCGTGTACTATGTTACATTACAGATCTATTCTTTCACCACTTCTTCACATCGTCCACAAAGTTCATCCTCCTTAGGAGAAACATATCTCCAACATCTTGGGCACTTATGGTCAATTGCTGGAAGGACCCAGCATTCTTGTTCCTTGCCAAAGACTGTAAATGATGCAGTGTACTTCCATGCCGCTTCAATAGCTTCTCCTTGGCCAAAATCTACATCCGAAAGGACGAAGATATTTGCCAATTCGTCCGTATAGCGATCAAATACTTCCCTCGCAGCCTCATCAAGTCTAAGAACGGCACGAGATTCTAGCGATGACCCTATCACCTTGGCTGCTCGTGCCTGTTCTTGTGCTGACTTGATGGCCACATTTGCAGAGTGCAGGATTTGTACATCTGCGAAAAGTGTTGAGTCTAGCGAGTATCGATCCGGAGAGACGATGGGATCATTTAGAGTACGGTGAAAGGGATGGGTCATTTCTTCTGCTTTCATCCACTCCGGCCGGTGATCCCAAGCTTCTTCAACTAAGTGTGGAGTGATTGGAGTTAACATTTGTAAGAGTCCTTGAAAAATACTCTCAACCACACCGCCACCATCGCCACAGTACAATCTATCCTTTGCAGCTTCAAGATAGAACGCTGAGAGATCGGCATTGATCCATCTGTTGATTGCATTGATGCCTTTGTAGAACTCAAAATTCTCGTACGCAACTGCTACCTCATTCATCACAGCATTTAGCTGAGCAAGAGCGATCTGATCCAGTTTGGTGATTGGTGCAGTACGGCCAGTTTGGTGCATTGATCCCAAAAGCATCTTTAGCATCATGCGATATTTGAGCAATGCCGAATGATTGAATTGAAGTACAGATGGACCAATAACGACATCACGTGTATAATCACTGCTTGCCGCCCATAATCTGAGGGCATCAGGACCGAGAGCTTGGGTGCCTGCTTGACCACCTTTCTTCTTGGCTACCTTTGCCTATAGGAGCGATTAGTACATAAGCGTCGCTGAAAGGGACAGGATTCAGGGACGAAGTTAAGGAACATACGGGAGGCAGCAATGAACCGTCAATGATCTGGTCCGGAGCAATGGTATTGCCAATAGATTTAGACATCTTCTTCCCATCTTGATCAAGAGTAAACCCGTGGGTGATCAAAGTCTTGAACGGTGCCAGATTTTTGCCTGACGCAGCGGTATGGGTTAGCAAGCTTGATTGAAACCATCCTCTATGTTGATCTGTGCCTTCGAAATAGACATCTGCTTGCTGATCTGTTTGCGTCCAGCTTGTGCCACTATCAAACCAGACATCCATAGTGTCCTTTCCACGTCTGAATGTACCATTCAGGCCCTGTACAATCCAAGCTGGGTCGTCTGCGGGGTCGCTCCACCAAGCATCAATGCCGCGTTCATTGATTGTAGAGATGATATGGGTGATACTGTCGTCTGTAAGTATGGCACCCCCTTCATCATTATATAAAGCCGGTATTGGAACACCCCAGGCTCGTTGTCTGGAAATACACCATTCACTCCTGCCCTTGACAAAACTCTCGAGTCTAGCTCGGCTACTTTCAGGGATAAATTTCACTGGCTCGAGAGACTGTAAAGCTTTATCCTTCACATGCCCGACATCAGCGAACCACTGCTCTGTTGCTCGAACTATTACTGGAAGTTTAGTGCGCCAGTCATAAGGGTATTTGTGCGTGTATTTGTGTACCGCAAGAACGCTGTCTCCAAGGAGGTCGAGCACCGCTGCACTTCCACCCTCTGAGCTGGCATCTAGGACCGATTTCCCTTCTAAAGCAGCTGGATTATCAGGCAAAGCTGCATCAGTGAAACATCCGTGGTCATTGACAGGTGCATCAGCTTGTATTCCTAGCCTTACACAGACTTCATAATCATCCATGCCATGCCCTGGAGCTAGATGAACAAGTCCGGAACCAGAATCTGCAGAAACGAAGTCGGCATGGATGACTGGCTGCAGGTCTGAATCATTTCCACGGAGGAGATTCCGATATAATGAGCCTTCAATATCTTTTCCAAGTATTGATTCAACAACAACCTCGGGAGATTCGGCCTGGGAATCTTGATGGATGAGTTTAACAAGCTGTGGAACTCTGTATTTCGCCACCAGTAGTAAGTCAGAACCATTCTTCAACACCGAATATTCTAGGTCTGAATGAACAGCAATTGCCCGATTCGCAGGTAGGGTCCAAGGAGTGGTGGTCCAGATAACGGCTGAGAGCTGTCGACCTGCTGGTAACCTCGCCCGGAGCGATTCTGTTAGATTCTCCAGAGGGAATTTGACATATGCCGTTTGTGACACATGTTCATTATTGTATTCCAATTCAGCTTCTGCCAATGCCGTTCTGGATGATATACTCCAGTAAACAGGTTTGTATCGTCTAAAGATGAGGCCATGCCGGACCATTTCTTGGAAAACTTCCAACTGCTTTATCTCGAATGACTTGTCCATTGTTTTCCATGCTCTGTCCCAGTCGGCCATAACCCCCCATTCTCTAAATCCTTTCATTTGTTCCTTTACGGTCTTCGTTGCAAGCGATCTAGCAGCCCGCCGAATTCCAATGGCGTCGAGGATAGTATCGCCATCTTTACTCTTTTCTCGCTGCTTCTCAAGAGCCTTGATTTCGATAGGGAGACCATGGCAATCCCAGCCTGGCACAAATACCACTCTGCAACCTGCCAGTTCCTCTGTCAGTATACCATAAGTACTCTTCAACTGCTGCAAAGCTAACCTTGCTGTACTTTCACTCGACAAATGATATCCTTCGTAATTTTGTTCAACGCATGTCCGATATGTAGACTCCCGTTCGCATATGGTGGTCCATCATGCAATATAAATGGCTTCTGGGCAGACCTTTCCCGGCTCTGCCATTCGTATAGGTCATCCGAACATCGCTTGAGATATTTTGAGTGATCTGCGGGTTGAGGCCGAGGACTGGAAGGAGACTCAGACTTCCATTTAAGCCAATTGAGGCGATCTTTGGAGAATGCTTACGGGAAAGATGATTTTGGTAATCGTAATGTCGACGACCAGGACTTTGCAGTGCGAGCAGACAACATCTCAGATGCACTGTCGACCCTGGAATTTTTCCAATATCGCGAAGATTTGGGAAACCGCGAATTAAGGCAGCAAGTGAACGGTAAGGCACCAACAATCGAGCTCAACGTAGTGCAGCGAATGGTTGCTGATTGGAAATACAGAAAGGCGGCAGCTCATGAAGTACAGTGAAACTCACTTTATTCATGGTATAAAATATCCGATTTTAAATCTCATGCCTGTTCTAAAAACGGTACCCAGTCTTTGCAGAAAACAGCGCCCCATCCTGCTGGTTATCCTCCCAGTCTATTCCTGAACACCATCCCCATGCTAGTAACTTCTGTGCAGATTCACAAATATGATCCCATCTTAAAAAATTGTGACTCCACTAACCGTTCCAATCTTCAATACCTCAAATACTAATCCCGGGAATCCGAATAGGGTCGTGTTACCCAGCCCTCTAACATCGCCAGTCCCAGCAGGATCGATTCTCTTTCCACCAACGCTGTCTTCCCAACCCCCGAGTAACTCACAACTACTGCCCGGACTGTCTCCCCAGTCGCGATTCAGCACCATTCCTCGTTGGCGAGACCTTGCCTCTTCTGCATTCTTGTAGATACTCTTCCACTCATCATGTAGTCGCTGCTCTACATCTTTGAACGGCGTTTCGGAATTCACTACATGTTGTCTCTTTTTTGGCTTCAAATATTCAATTTCCCACCGACATCTTCGATGCCTATTGAACGGGTAGGATCCTGGGACGTTACCGTGAATAATGACTTTCGATGCGACGAGCCGATTTGATGCATCGGCGGGGATAAATCCGTCATCTACACCTTCACTTGCTGATCGGTTTGATGGAGGACATTGGGAAGGGGTACTTGGGCTTGAAAGTAAAACATCAAACCCATGATAGAAATAATTGTAGAAGCACTCTCCAGATACGTTGCCAGCGACTTCGCCATCTTCATCCTCGTCCTCGGAGTCATCGGTAGCTGTGTGGGCGGAGGATTGATCTGTATCTGTCGAGTCATCCTGTCTCGCCTCACTCTCTGATCTTGTATGTGACCTTGAAGGTGGACGGGCCTTATGGATCGACATACGTTGGTCATTCTTTCGATAGATTGCGTCTGGAGGGCCAAGTGCAGATACTAGCTCTTGCGGTGCAGTTGAGCCAAGTTTTATCCAAAAGGGAGAAACACCATCTGGTCGGATCAGCTCTAACCTTCCCTCACCATGTATCTTCACAAGTCTAACTTCATCTGGAACTGGCTCGCGGTTCTTCATGAGCGTAATGAAAGCTTCTCGTGGATCCATGGTTTGAATAAACAAATTATCTCTTGCATCTGGCCACGAGTCTCCACGAAATATCGCCATGGACGCAGCAGGATGACTAGATGCCGAGGATAGTAGTGAAACAAAATCCTTCTTAGGCGACCATGCTGATAATGATAGAGGGAAGGAAAATGCTACTCCCGGATACGATAAAATATATAAACCCATCCCGGTCTCGTCTCCTGCCTCTGGCTCAATGTACTCGCCAGGAAATGTAGGTCCAAGTAGGCGGTTGTATATATGCCGAAATGTTGGTCCTGAGAGGCCATCCGGCTGTGGAGAAGCTGCTGCTACAGTAGTTCCATGTCGCAGCACTTCCTTATCCTTGTAGGTGAGAAGACTCTTCGTGAAGTCTAATACTTCGATCAGGCGCAGCCGTTGCTCAGGACCGTCAAATCGTAAACGCAGGCCATTCGTAGGGAGGTTGAGAATTACAGGTTCCTTGACTGGCGCAGATTGTTCATATATGAGATCAAGTTTAGGGTATCGCTGGGGTTCAGCCTTGAGTCGTGTTAGGATATCGTGGAGTGAAGCACCCAGAACTAAGCTCTGGTTAATAGTGCCTTGCCTAAATTGATCGACAAGAATACTCACCCAAAAAACCTAGAGCCTGTCCTGGGTGAACTGTAGCTGTGAATAGCGACATATTATCATTAGCAACGTTCGGGAGCCAGCAGAGGCAGATTCCTCTGTCTTTCCGGATGTAGAGGGGTTGTTTGTGGTTGAAGATGGTGAGGCTGGATGACAGGAGAAGTGGGGCGTAGTTGCTGTGCCAACGTTAGCGTTTCGATGTTTCCTCTTTGATGCTCGTGAAAGCAACAAATTCCGACATCGAAACCGACATCACTGAATCGCATTCTCGACAGCGCAGAACTCCTTGTGATTCAATACCAAAGTGATATTGATAGTCAAATTTCGATTCACAAAATCGAAAACTAATTGCAAACGCGTGCAACACAGACATTAGCGGCACAAAACAACGCGCACCGACAGCGCATCTTTCCACCCATAATTGAGAGCGCATCTTCAATCGCATGGCAGGAATTCCTCGGCCGGCTTCAGTCGCGCCTCAAAAAAGAACCATGCGTCCTCCACCAAGACCTTCAGCAGCCAGATCACATTCTGTTGCGCCTCAACGACCTGGCGCAATATCACCAGCGGAATCGGTGGTCTCAATAGCAACCACAGCAGGAGGAACGAAAAGGAAAGAAAGGGACTTTGAACATGATGATGAAGAGACCAATATCAATGTGGTGGTGAGATGTAGAGGGAGAAATGAACGTGAAGTGAGGGAGAACAGTGGAGTGGTACTTACAACAGAGGGTGTGAAGGGCAAGAGTTTGGAGCTTTCAATGGGTCCCAGCGCGCTCAGCAACAAGACTTATCACTTTGATAAGGTATTCTCTTCGGCAGCGGACCAAGCCATGATCTATGATGATGTGGTTACACCACTTTTGGATGAGGTGAGTTGCTTTCATTGAAGTAATTGCTGTTCGCTAACGTTTTCAGATGCTCGCGGGGTACAATTGCACTATATTCGCATATGGACAAACAGGCACAGGAAAGACATATACTATGTCGGGTGACATGAGCGACACTTTCGGCATGCTCTCCGATGCAGCAGGAATAATCCCTCGAGTTTTACATTCGCTATTCAACAAGCTGGAAATTGACGATGCGGAGTCTTCAGTAAAATGTTCATTTATTGAACTTTACAACGAGGAACTCCGGGATTTGATTTCACCTGATGACCATGCGAAATTGAAGATTTATGACGATAACAGTAAAAAGGGACATTCTGCTACAGTCGTTCAAGGAATGGAGGAATGCCATATCAAAAGTGCTACAGAAGGAGTGAAACTCCTGCAGCACGGGAGTCACAAGCGCCAAGTTGCAGCAACAAAATGCAATGACCTCAGTAGCAGAAGTCACACCGTTTTCACAATCACTGCGTTTATTAAAAGAACAGGAGATAATGGTGAGGATTATGTTAGTGCTGGAAAATTGAATCTTGTGGATTTGGCGGGTAGTGAGAACATCCAACGCAGTGGAGCCGAAAATAAGCGTGCGGCGGAAGCAGGTTTGATCAACAGAAGTTTGTTAACTCTTGGTCGAGTTATCAATGCTCTTGTTGATCGCTCCATGCATATTCCGTATCGAGAGTCAAAACTTACACGACTTCTTCAAGATTCTTTAGGAGGCCGGACAAAGACATGTATTATTGCTACTGTATCTCCTGCGAAAAGCAATCTGGAGGAAACTATTTCGACACTGGATTACGCCTTCCGAGCCAAGAACATTCGAAATAAACCTCAGGTCAATCAAATGATCAACAAAAAAACACTTTTGAAAGAATTCACATTCGAGATTGAGAGATTGAAGAGCGAGCTCATTGCTACCCGGCAAAGGAATGGAGTGTACCTCACAAATGAAAATTATGAGGAAATTATGGTCGAGAGCGAATCAAGGAGGATTCTTAGTGAAGAACAAGCTGCCAAGATTGAAGCGATGGAAATTAACCTCAGGAACAAAGTTCAAGAACTCTATTCGCTAACTTCAAATTTCATGAATTTGAAGAAGGATAATGAGAGTACAAGAGCCGCTTTGGATGAAACCAAAACTGTTCTTGAACAGACGGAATTCGTCCTGAATGACACTCGCCAGAATCTTGCGGAAGAAACAATGCTGAGGAAAGCACACCAAGAAACTGAGGAGCAGTTGAATGCTGTCAGTACTGAGCTGATTTCGACACTCGGCAGGACGGTTCACGATGTTGGAGGACTTCACGCTAAGAACAGAAGAAAATCGGACCTCCAATCGTTAAATCGCAACAAATGGGGTCTTTCACAGGCCCAAGTTTCCGAAGTCACGAGCATGGTTGAAAGTCATGTTGATGAGTTCCGAGTTCAGCAGGAAGAACTGATGGCTGCTGTTTCTGAAAGGATGCAATCTTTTGTTGCAGAGGAACTTGGAAAGCTTGCTTCTAGTCAGGCATTTCTAGAAGAGAATGTTGCAGCCTTTGAAGGTTCCGAGAAGGAGGTTGTGGAGCAAACGAATTCATCCAAGGAAGAGATGGATGCTGTACTAGAGGAAATCAAAACACTTCGAGAGGATGTGAAGACCCGGGTAGGCGAGGGCCTCCAAGGGATTTCGGTTGCAGCCGAACGCATTTCTGCCGAAGTAATGAGCGAGTTGGGTGCATTTCATACTCAGGTAAATTGAAACCATCAAAATTGATATCACTGCTAATAATTTGTAGTTGCACACTTCATATAGCTCACTTGGCCGAGATTTCAAGACACTCTTTGAAGATTTGCTAAAGCACGTTCATTCGCAGAAAGCAGAGGCCGATTCTCTACGTCAGCAATTAGTGACAGCAAGTGAACTTGCAATGCAGTCAAATATTGCCGCTACCACAAGACTGGACGAGGTGCTTCGTGAGGAGCGAGAACAGGCCGCCTCAGATCGTCAGAATTTGTTATCCCAAATCACGAGCTTGTTCATGTTACAGGGTGAGAGTCAAGATGCACGCCTGGGATCTAAGATCGAGGAGGTTAAGAAAGATATTCTGGCATCAAAAGACAGCTTTGAGGCAGCTCAAATTGAATACGGTCTAGGAATGGATGCTTGGGGTGAAAAAGAGGGCAAGCTTGTTGAGGAAGTTTTAAGATCGCGTGAAACTTTGAAGAGCAAGTTGAAGGAAGATTGGGTGGTAAGTACTCCGAAATCTTATCGCGCTCATGCTCATACTTTTAGGCTGCCAACAAACATAATTCTTCAATACAGCTCACCACAAAATCCGTACACGCCGAAACTGTACGCATCGTCGATGAACAAATGAAAGATATCGAGACTAAAATGGCGGCCCTTGATGATTTTGTTACCCGTGCTCAATCTCAAAATGCTCTTCACCAAGAAAGTCATGTTCGATCATTGGACAACCTTTCCGGGACTGTGAAATCATCTTACTCCAATATTGGTTCACATTTTACTTCAACATACGAAAGAATCCGGGACCTTGGCGAAGAGATGTCAATTAAGACAGCTACACTTCAAGAAACACTCGTACCTCTCGATTCGATCCTTCGTCAGCCTCTTTCCAGTCTTCGTGAGAATATTACGAATACTACGATACAGGAATACGAACCAACCGGCGAAACTCCTCAAAAGATTCAATACACATTCCCGACTGAACTTCCTCGAACACAAGACCATGAGACACTTTTGGCTGCACTTCGCAAACCAATGACTATCGATAGTCCAAGTAAGAGAAGCCCAAGCAAGAGTATGTCCTCTATGGTTCCTGTTGTATTCAATGATTCGCCATCTCGTATGCCATCTCATATTCGCCAATTCTCTCATTCTCTTGGAGCATCTGCTTTCCGGAACAGTAAGATGGAAACGGATGAGCGTCCTACAACTAGCGGAGGCTCGGGACTGAGAGAGATGGACGTCAATATTCCATCCTCAAGTATCGCGGCCGTGTCTTCTCCAGATGAGGTCATGACTGGTACCAATACTGCAAGTAGCGTCCCAAGCTTTAAGAGGAGTGTTAGCGCAACTGGCAAACTACCTGTTCTAAAACACAAGAAGAGTGTCGTTGCTTTGGAGGGGAGAGAGAATGTTAGTTTATTACCTGCACAAAGTACAGGTGGAAGGAGGAGGAGTCCAAGAGTTAATGGGTCATGAGTCGTGTTTGAGTAGTGGCGGAAGACTTGGATGTATGAGTTATGACTTTGGATTCTGCTTGTTTCTGTTCTGGTGGATGCCTGCTTTAGGAGTTTATGGCTGGAGCCAAGCTCCGGGAGGGGCGTTTAGATGGGCTATTTGGTTTGAAATGGTTGTTGGCGAGGTTACCTTTTTCAGCGTGTTGGTAGCAAAGTGAAGAGATAGTATTGTTTATTCATCACTTTTGATTCTGAATCCTGTTCCTATAAGATTGGTGTTTCGGCTTCTTCTATTGAATTTCATCACTAGGAGACTCCACTCATAAAAGCATTTAGATGCGTGTGTCTCGTGGTAGTGGTGCTCACCTGCTCAGCGTGTTGTTGAACGGTGTAGAGATATAGTAAACTATGCGTCCTTCATTTGCCCTTAATTTGCGCTTAGAGTTTATATTTCTGCTTGTCAAGTCTAGTCCTTACACTCTCTACACGTCAAGGCGTGTGCATGAATGCAGTTTGCCCTCGAATCTAATTGATATTCAGACTGGCTAGTTCCCTAGGGTGGCCACTTCCAAGAGGCGTGGAAGGGAATGAAGAGGTAGAATTTTTCACCCATTGCTCCCCTTTATGAGATATACATGTACTCTCATCATGTTCGGAAAATGAGGGAACCATACCTAGTTGAAGTCGTCAAAGTCGTTGAGAAACTACTCGTATGATCCACAGCTGACGAGAAAATAAGAACATCAGTATGGTATTGTTTTCCATGTGTCCTGCAATTTCATTCGCATCTTCATTACTACGTCGTCCTTCAATCATACTATTGCACTCATGGCTCGAGATCAAACGCCTGCCATATGAAGATTTCCTAGACTCTCTGTCACAATCCGCCAAGGATACCTATCACGATCTCTCTGAGTCAACTCGTTTTCACCAGGTGTCAAGAATTAAAATTCTAATTGGATTTTGCATTTCACTTCCAGTGCGTGGAAGCCAGTTGCTTTACCTTGCTTGCTGCGCACTTAGAAAACGGTCCTACTCTACCATCGATGAATTGTAGAAGGAATCAACACCCTATCACCCCACTCTTTAGGTCCTCTCTCAAATACCTCATATATCCCAATTCCCGTCATCGACAGGTAGCTATACCATTACTTACAAAGTAGGAAGGTGATAATATTTTATTGCCGTATTCTTCCCCCTTACTCATATCTCTATTACTGCTTTGGAAGGTGACTAGAACTGTACGCCATCGCTTTCTCCACGTGTTATATATCTCGGTGACTATAGTAAAATTAATACAACACCGTATTCCTCCGCTCTTCTCGGATCACAAATTCCACTTTCCAGCCAAAGATAATATATTGCCGTATTCCTACTCGAACCCCGTATTTCGAATTTGTGGTCTGATGCTTGGAACCCGGTTCCTTACATCCCATTTATTCTTCCTTCAACCTCCACCCATCTCTCTTAATAGCCCTTCAAATCTCGAATGACTAACCGTAGTAATCCGTCCTCCCAAATATTCATGAGTGGCTGAAACCTCTTCTTACTCGTTTACCCATATTAAACCGTTATGATACCATATCACG
Source organism: Filosporella fistucella (assembly GCA_030077755.1). Taxonomy (NCBI): domain Eukaryota; kingdom Fungi; phylum Ascomycota; class Leotiomycetes; order Helotiales; genus Filosporella; species Filosporella fistucella. The sequence goes on from JAQJZZ010000001.1 coordinate 308,782, forward strand.
TATAGCATGTCACTTCATATAACACTCAGTGGGGAGATAAGGTTTATCTTCGGCTTTACTATGTATGTCTCCCTCTCCACACCCTTCCTCATCCTCCCATACTCTCCCCACTTACCAACCACTCCCGCCATCCACCTCCCATCCTAGTACGGCATACAAGAAGAAAGTACAACAGAGTTTTGCCACTCTCAGCCCAGTTTTCCTTTCTGTATGGATTGAAGTGAGGTGAGGTAAGTGGCATTTTGACAGCTGTGGGTAGGTGAGCAGCCTTATGCATAATTCCAATTATCATCCCTAAGCCAGAGCCAAGGAATTGTCAGACATGCCATTATTATGGGAGGAGAGTAAACAACATCCTACTTTCGCGCTCGTCTTTGAGTTTCTACCTGACATGGTTTCCACTCGATAATACTGCTAATACTTGGTTACAGATTATCAAAATGCTTATTTCTGCAACACGGAGGAAGTAATGAAAATTGAGAGAGGGATAAATAAGGTGAGGTAAGTGGCACATCTGGATCCACATCCACGAAGTACATCCACATCCACCAGATTCTGACAGCTATACTACATATACTATACATATGCATGATAAACTCTCGGTACAAAAGTGGGATATGTATACAAGTATCAAGCCCTTGCATCTTACCTCACCTCACTTCACACCAATACCAAGCATCTTACTTTCCACAATCAAGCCACTTCCCCTTACCTATCCCTTCCACAGCCTAATCCTCACTTCGTCACAGGCCAAAAATTGTAACTACTCCTTGATTTATTCCGAACTTAATCGAGCAATAGTTAGTCAAATACGGTTTCCTGGTTCGTCAAACGCCCCTCGCAGTTGAGAAGCTGCTAGCACCTCATTTACAATTATTTGGACGGCGACAGTACACATTCAAGCCAAACCAATCAAATATATCAAAATCCAAGACATCCATCCCACTCTCGTTATCGCCTTCCCTCCTAACATCCAGAAATATTCAAATGCATTCCAAGACGCGGTAAAACTTGCGCAGCAGGGAAATATCCAGATGAGAAAAGGAGCTCCATTGATTTTGAAGAAGTCAGTTACATCACCACTTTAAAGAGCTAAACTTTATTTCCACAACCGCCTTTTCCGTCCCGTTACCTAGTCACGAACCCCTGTATCTCAATAAGCCTCCTCGTCCATTCTTCCTCTCTCCCCTCTATTCCAAAATTGAAATCCAATATTTTGCATGTTTATATCCCTACACGTAAAGCATCCACCTCTCTCCCCACCTCCAATCAACAAGAGAAACTCCTACATAGGTGACATATCAAAAATCCCTCTATAATGAGAAAACAACCTGTCCTTTTCACAGCCAGTATAGCCATCTACATCATCCTTTAAACTTTATCTCCACATCTACCTCATCTCGCACACTTCTCGTTCCTTATCCACAAATCCACGAACCTCTTAATACTGCAGACTATAGTTACCTATCCGTCTACTCAATGCTACACGCCATACCAAACCCTTCCTGCTCCCTGCGTATAGAATACATCATCTTTTTCCCAAACAGCTCACTGCTTCCCCCTCTATCATTCCCTCCCTCACTCTCCTCACGATAAAAATCCACAACTTAAGACTCCGGAACCAATACATTGATAAACCTTATGCTTTTCCCAAGCCAATATAGCCATCTACATCATCCTCTAACTTTATTTTCACATCTGCATTCATTTCACACACTCCCCGTTAATTATCCCCAAATCCACGTACTTCTCAATATTTCGTACAAGTTCTATATATTCAACAACTCTAATCATAATCTCAACCCTTTATTCGACCTTATTTAAATCAAGATAGGAAACTAGTATACAGTAATAAATAAACCCCCAAAAATGACAAGACTTGAAAAACTGCGTAATAATAAATAAACCCTATATTTTTCCCAAGCTAGTATAGCTATCTACATTTATATCATCACCACCATCCTCTAAACTTTATTTCTATTCCACTTCCCCTTCTACTCCCCGTTTACTTGCTACCTCTCTCGAACGATCTCATCCCGAATTCCGTGTAATTCACCGTGTTGTAGGAAGGTGACTGTCACATCTTACCCTCACACCTCAGCGTTACATATGTCTAACCCCAGCAATTCACCTTCCTATTATATTCACGCTCACTTCTCAGTTCTCGCCCAGACCTCCAGCTCAGCCTTCCACTTACCTCACCTTTCAAACTCCCCATCACTTTCCCGCCTCAAATTTCACAAGCAATTAACCCCTACAGCCTAACCTCGCCCTTCCACTCCCCATAAGTACCCTATCCAATGGAAAAACAGCCATATCTCTGCTCTCTCCTCCACCTATCCAATGAAAGCAATCGAATATCATTCACACCTACACTTACACTTACACAGCCTTACCCTCACCCAACCAACCTATTCCCTCCCCCTCCCCTCCATCTCCAACCTACCCTCCTTCTACCACCTGCCATCGCTTCCGTCTCAATACCACTACCAAGAGCAATAAAAACCATTCACGTGTCCATTGTGACCCTAACAACATAGTATAGACAATACAAGAGTCCCATCCTAATCCCACAGCAGAAGAAAAGTATAATAAACTACCTTACGTACACACATCTACCCTCTTTTTTCCATATCACATATCACATTTACTTCCAAACAAAAGTGGACATCCCTCCACCCCCAAATCTCAAAGTGGACGCCTCCTCTCTCTACGTCCACCCTCCACCCATGAAACACCTCTTAGTAAAGAAGTACGTACCATGCGCCTTGCAACAAGATAAAAAAGTAAAATGAGAGTGAGACATTTATACTTCACCATTACCCAAATTCAAAGTGAAAAGCCACAATTACGAATTTCAAGACAGGCGGAGAATAAGCAGTGTCCGTGATTAGGATAGCCATGTAAATCGTCCGTGTTGCGTATTCCGTGCGTGGGGAAGATTGCGTTCCGTTTTGCGCCACGGTGCACGGTAATGGCTAGGTTACGGAACGGATATCTGGAAAAGGAAGGATAGGATTGAGGAGTTGTAAGGAGAAGGCATTTTCAATGCATTCAATGGCCTCGCAGTAGTTTTTCATTGAAGAAACTTCGATATGCGTAAGGGTAAATATACTGAATTGAATATGTTATCATCATATAAACACACTAAATAACACCTCAAGTATCAATTATACATCATACCCAATATATACATCCACCAACACCAGAAACTCACTTAGGAGTATGATCAGACAGCCTCCATCCAATTTCCTATCCTACCCAAACCATATCTGCCAAACTCCTATCCAAATCATATAATAAAACAGCCGTCTCATCATGAATCTCCTAAACCTCATCAAACCTACACACATCGCTAAACTCCGGATACTTATCCGCAAACGCCTTCTTCATACTCATATTCGAAATATCACTCAAATGCTTATCCAACGCAGGACTAACAATAATCTGACCATTTTCAAAAATCAAAGCTTTCATCGGATCGTGAGGGAAATTGACGCTCAAATTTGATGCGTAATCATTTTGAAATTCGACATTGTCGTATTTGTCTTGATTTTCAATGACTTTATCCCTAAACTTCCCCCAAGGAGGAAGATCCATCCAAGCAGGATGAGGAATCATCAATTGTGATTGTCGAGGTGCTTGCCATTCATGCAATGCCTTATATGTTGAATATGTAGGGCTTATCTGCCACTGAACGAAACGATACATGCACATAAATGACGCAAGTTTCTCAGGTATAAGGGCAAACCCTCGACTTGATAGAACTTTTGAATATCGTTCCATGACCTCTGTAAGATTTGAGGGTTTCTGTGCTGGTGGGCCGGCTTGGTTGAATAATAGGTGTACGGAGGGAAATGAAGGGCCTATAAGCTCCTCTCCGGTTGTATCGGCAGTCATCGCCACTATATCAAGTTAGAAATGAAACCTCACGTAGGGAGGAGCAAATACACTAATTTTGAGGAGAAGAACAAAAAGAGTTATTGCTTACAGTGCCGTTGGGAGTGGATGACACTGAACATCAATTGATCCACGTAAGTTACAGGTGCTTTCAACTTGGTGGAGATTTGCCAAGCGTAGATTTGAGGCTGGTTTTGCCAACACGTACTGTTATAAGAAGGCTGGTTCATTATGTCATTAAATCCGGATCTTTGGAGATCTGAGAATCTGGAGGGTTGATTAAAGGCGGGATGGAATGGAGCCCAAGCAGCAGTGGGTTTGGTAAGACTTTGGGTTGAGGTTTGTCCAAAGATTACTGGATCATCCCAGATTGGTATGGCGCTGGTGGTATAGAGTGTTTGTGATACCTCATCATCGTAACCCATACTGGTAGGTGTGTATGCGTGCTCGGTAGAAGAGTATTGTGCTGGAGCTTCTGGACTAGCACTCAAAGCTTGATTATGCGATTGCATAGCTTGAGGCCATTGAGCGGAACCAGGTACCCAATCAAGTGTGACTTTTTGAGGAATCAAAAGCTCTTCTGCAATCTCTGGCGACATGTGCGATGAGGTTGGTGTATGTTGTGCAGCGATCTGAGCTCTGAGGTTCTCCAGCTCGTCTTCCAACTCTTTGTTGCGCTTTAACACTCTTTCCATACTGCCGGATCGTCCACCTTGTTCCAACTCCTTAACCTTCCGCTCCAGATTCTCAATATGCTCCTTGGTCCGTTGTCGAATGTTTCGTTGTGCCTCTCGATCGTTGGCTCGCTTTCGTGCCAGCTGAGCTTTACTGAGATGTGTCACTGATCTCTTTCCTCCGCGAGACCCTGAGTTGTTAGTAAGTGTGAGTGATGGTAGATATCAAGACATACCCTTCTTCCTGGGTTCTTCCACATCCATGGGCATCGGGCTATTGGAGCTTGTACTGGTCATTGCGATTGATCCTTTTGTTGTGACTGCTATAGGTGTCTACTGAATCATGACACTTGGAAGTTGTTGTGGGCTGGCAGAGGTATTATGGAGAAAGGGTCGGTAGTGAGGGACGTGCTTGAAAGAAAAGGGAATGAAATTATGGGGCGCGAGAGTAGAGTGCCGGAAGATGAGGCTTTTGGCAAACGGGTATGCGGGGCGGAAGATTTGAGATGGTTCGATGTGGATGTGGATATATATCTGAATGATGAGGTATGGCAAGGAAGGTAGGATTTGCGGTAAGAGCTTTGATCTTGTATGAAGTGCTGTTGCAACAAGGCGGCTTTTTGGTTCTGCACATGTCGGGACATGAATCAGGTTAACATTGAGGCAAGCTTGACGGAAGACGCGCTGTTATGGATTTGGATTGGATTGGGATTGATGGATTAGAGTAGGTAGGTAGGTAGATGGTGTGGTAAGGCGTGGGTGTGGTCGGTGGTCGGTGGTATGTGTTAGGTGATACTAACACAATGGAGAGGTAAGGTAAAGGCCGTGACCGTGTGGGCGTAATGGTGAATCCTCGGGATCAGCAATCCATCGAGGGCAGTCGGACTCGGACACTTCTCAGATGGGAAGGGGTGGAGGGGTGGAAGGAAGGAGTGTGGAAGGGGGGAGGGGGTGTGCTGGGGTGGTTGAGGGAGACGGATTGGGCAGGGATGAGGGTGGGAAGAAGAAGGTTGGTGAAAGGTAGGGATTGAGGAAGGGGCGAGGAAAGGGAAGGATTAAGAAAAGGAGGGGCTCGGGCCAGGAAGTTTAGGTGAAGTGAAAGTAAAAATGACAATGAAAATGAAAATGGTGAAAGTGAGATGTGAGAATGGAAACGTCGAACTGGGATCAGGGGAAGAGAAGTGTGGTGGTGGAGGAAGAGTAAGAGGAAGAGGCGTGTTAGTGGTGACGGTGGTGGGTGGTGACGACGGTGATAGTAGAAGTACGAGGGTCCTTGGGTACGGTCACCGGATTCTACCTGGTTGTATTGTATTAGACGCGAACAGCGGTTCTCTGGCGCGTGGAGCGCAAAGAAGGGCAAGAGTGCAATGTGTGAAGCAGAAATCGTACAATATGCAATATGCAACGTCCTGTACACTTTCTGCACCACGATGATTGAATCCTGATCAAGAGGGGAACCAAGTGGGCGTGCAGACGGAAAGACGCAGGTGTAGCAGTCCATACCAGCGCAACGCAACGCAACCAGAGGAATGACTGGCCTGTTCTGACTGGCCGAGGGGTATCGGCATGTGGGTATAAGGGTCCGATGGGTGTGAGAATAGCCTACCTAGTCTCGGACAAATTACCAGGCTGAGCGGCAAAACAGCGGTAAATAGAGGCAGAAACGGAAATGCGTAACTGCGTTGGTACCTTAGTGTGGCTGAGGAGACAGCAGGAGCTGAGAGATGAGGCGTCAACTAAGCTGGTTCAGTAGTGGAAGAGGGGAGGCAATTGGCAGGGCATGGGTGCAATGTTGATGCGTGGAGGGTCTTGTGTGCCGCAGTCAAGTGGGTTGGCTGAGGAGGTGGAGAGACATTAGGGACTACAGTCCAGTGCTATGGTGTTTTCATTGAGGTGCACTGGTATCTAGCCCTTTCATTATTCTTATTATTATTATCATCATTATTATTTAAATTCCTTCTTCTCTCGCTTACCTGCCTGACCTACTTACCACTTCGGCCGTCATCATCCAGCTCGTGCTTGAAGGTCACATGGCCATGAATAGCTTCTTACTCCTGTCACCCCTCTTAATCCACTCACTCCTCTTGCGTTTGACTCCTCCTGTCTCTACCCCCTATCTCTAACCACATATGCAATAGACCAGTGCCAGATGGAAGGGATACCCAAGAACTGGTTTCAATTCACATCCATCATGTTCCCCACTATGCCTCATCTGGCCTCCATTGGCCGTCACCACCACCACGTCTTCCATTCGCTTCAACGGCCACGGCTTTTTCCTTCTCCTACTACAAGTAGACGAGTCAAGTGGAGCTCAGATGTCAGCCCGTAATTTGTCGTGCAGACGAACCGTTTCTGATTCTCGTCTTGAATCTTGATGGCGACCCGAACTTGCCTTGCCTTACCAATGCAACACTGCAAACCAAACCTCGTTTTCTGCAACTACACTACTGCGCTGTACAAGTTGATGCGATCGGAGACTTGATAGCCACTCAAGCACTTTACTACGTAGACATCACCCATACCGTCTGTGCGTAAATGAGATGTGCAAAGGCGAGCAAGTATTGTACTTGGTATGTTGGATAAATAAGTGTACCCTTGAGGGTTTTAAAGTCAGCCTCAACTAGGTAGGCAGACCAATCCCACAGCAAGATTTTCTGTATTTGTGGGGTCGAACCTGCTGGAAGTAAAGAACAAGGGTACACTTATTTATCCTACCTACCCAGTACGCACTGCATGGTGCGTGTGCTTTGCTCATCCGGATCTTTTGTCCTAGCCAATGTTTTGCTGCAGTCCGCAGGTAAATGCATTTCGTTCGGCCATTCTCCGAATCTTGGTTGTCTGCTGCATTAATCCCTTTTTGGGAAAGTTCTGTCAATTCTCGGCAGGCAATATTCCCCTTTTCAATCTAGCGCTGCTATACTCGGTAGTGTCTCCGATAAAATACGGTCTCAAAAACAAAATGGGAAAAAATCAAGCTGCAGACCATCTCCCCTCAACCGAGAGCCGTGATTGGCAATCACGTCCTACTCGGATCCACTTGAAAGATCTATTAAGGTTTAAGCTAAGTAAGCGAACACATCAAGCGAGCCGTTGCAGAAAAGGCGTGAAGATCTTGCCTGCAACAACTTCTCATCATCCAATCAACAGTCCTTGATGAGGTGCTGAAGAACGGTGAACAAGCGGGGAGCTGGTCGGTGAGTACAACTCAGGGATTCTCTGTCTGATGTCGGCATGTTGGGCAGACAGGGCAGGGCAGTATCCGGTGTGCCAAGAAGAGAGTTGGAACTGCCAGAGTGATCGGGGGCAGGGGTGAGACTGAGTGACTGGGATTAACGGTGGAAAGCATGAGAAGCCGACACGCACGAATTCAACGCCAGCCGACCGTGGCTTGAAGGCAAACACAGACACAGACTCGACAACACAGACAGACAGGCAACCAATCTACAGCCAAAACTCTGCCCTGATTGCCTGGCAATCCAACTCAAGGAAATCAGACCAGGCTAGGGCATTAACATTCACATCACCGTCAACATCACACCAAAATCATGCCAGCCAGTACCATGGCACAGGATTTACAAAATACGGAGTCCGGAGTATGTTCGTCGCATTTCTTCCCACTCCAGGGGCCGGAGAGACACGAGATGGGAAATTCCACGTCTAATTACCAACATACCAAGCCATAATTCTTGACACAGCTTCTAGATTCCTGTCAAAAAACTCTCAATCCGCCATTGATAGCATTGATGACATTCCATCATATCCACAACATTCAAGCCTTGGTTTGCATGTTCTCCACAATCGTCAGAATCATGCTACAGATCCCTTGAATGGAAACCAAGAACATGCACCTGATCTTTTCTCCACAGGCACAGACTCGAAAATGAATCATGCTATGGAACTACCAAGAACCCAGCTAGAAGAATATGATACACCGATCCGAACACCTCATAAACATCATCCAAGAACCTACAGTATACAAGTAGAACAGACCGACATGTCCACCTCGTCGCAAGAAAAACTTTAGTCCAATGCACAATGTCCATACCATCGTATGACACACCCAAAACTAAACAACATCTCCTCGCCGCAACAACTCCATCAACCTGCATCCCTTTCCTAGGTTACGTCTGACACCGCCTTCAAGATTTCAAAGTTGACCACTGATACTCGCCCACATCCTTCTTCGTTGTTTCGAGAAGCATCTGAGGCAAACCTAAATCCTGTTCTAACCATGTCGGTCTATAGTGTCATTCCACGTGGCTCTCCCGGTCCCGACACTAACTAACCTAACTTCAAACAATAGCTGCATCATGCCTTGAGAAACATAGGCTGGAGACTTTACGATTGGTTTATCTCAGCGTTACATCGAAGACGCGGAATAGAAGGTGAAATAGAACGCAGGGAAGCACACAGGGCATAATCAGGTTGACTTTCGCACGGGAAAAACATCATATTATTTGGGAGCATGAAATATGGCGAGGGAGATGGAATGCGCGTGGAAGTTCGAACAGAATGGAGGGATCTGATCTCTGAAGAAAGTTTGTAAGTCTCCAGTTTCTCCTTGGTACCATGCTGGATCTTCATCTCTGAAGAAGGTTTTCCCCTTGCAAGTTACAACGCTCCCATGGCATCCCTTTATTTCCTATTCAAGGCATCCGAAATTCAGGCTATGACCTAGCATCCGACTCCAATTCCTAGTATCCGACATCCAGCAGCTAGCATTTTCACGTTCTCCTCAAATTCTCCCTCGATTTAGAAGGTGATATAAGTTCCTTGCAATTGAAATTATGATCGGGTAGAAATAAGAGATCTGATATTTGTTCCCTAGTGTCTGATATCCTTACAAGGCGACAAACGAACCATGTCATCGCAAGCGCCAAGGGAGCGAGCAAATCAAAAGCCTTCAAACACCGACTTGGCTTGAAGAACAACATCATTGCGTATAGCTGCAGAAAATAGATCTGCTGATATGACTGCAGTAATTTATTTGCAATACCAATGACAGACAAAAGTCTTACTCGCGTTTCAAGCCGTCGAAAAATAGATTCCGAAAACTCATCGTTTTCAATCAGAGTTGCAACCACTATATTTGCATCACTCGATACGTGGAGTCGTCGACAACCTCTCAAATAAACTTTCCCTTCACCGTCTTTCAACACTGCAGACGCCGAGCCGCAATAAACTCCCGAGCCGCTGTAAACGAAGGAAAATCAAAATGTAAATGCACTCTTCGGAATGATACACCTTCTCAAACCCGAGAAGAAGAGTTAAATTCGGAACAAGAATAATGGTGCACTATCCGATTCCAATCTTGCATTCTCTTGAATTAGAACGGCATCAGGATCCTACGTCCCTAACTCAAATTCGACTTGTCTTGGTGTTTTAGTGGAGGCCCTGTGTGCAGACTCTTCTCACCGCATATCTCCGCCGCTGAAGTTCGCACACCATTTTGGTTCCCGAGGATTATCCGTAATCGATAAGGTGCGCACATACATAATCGTGCCGTCTTTCTTCAAGCCCTTACTCGATCATTCATCGACTAGGAACGGGAGGACGTGATGAACGAAGCTGAAGCTCATTCTGAAGCTGAAGATGAAGCGTAGCCGCGGGAGGCGCCTTGATATTGCGACAAGGAGCTTGGTCGTATTCGGTGATTATTCGAGTCTGATATCGGTGTTCCCTCCGTCCTCTTACTTTTCTTCCTTTCCCTCAAACGGTCAAATCCCAGGCAGGTGACGTACGTATCCTCATCCTCTGGAGCTCCTCTTTCCCCTACTCATACCTTACCCGCCATCCTTGAATCGTATAAGCAGCTAGATCACCATTTGGCATTTGCGTAGCATCGTCAGATTCCTCACAACCTCAGCCGCAGTAAGCAAAACCAGTTTTCACAGATAGAGTAGGAGAACACAGATTCTTATACCTCCCATCGCTCTAATACCCGCTGCAATACCCGCTCATTTACCGGCCCAAAACCGTAACAAAAGTCTAGACGAACTCTCAAAGCCTCAAAATCCTCAAATTCCTACGTTCAAACACCGCATTCCGGCCAGCTTTCCGCGAAACAAAGGCACGTTCACCGCGAATCCTCCTTTCTTCCAGGGTAAGACTTCTTCCGAGTCAGAAGAAGAGCGGAATTCCTCCTTGCATGATGTGGAAAAGTATATTTGAGTTCATGAGGATTCCATGAGTCCAGGAGCGCTGTCGTGAGGATGGAGGACGGAACGGGGTTTGTAGGGTGGAAGGGGAGATAGGCGACGGAAAGGAAAGTTAGTTTATTTAAAGTTTGCCTTCTATTTCTTTTCCTTTTTTCTTGGGCTGTGTTAGTGAGATGAGAAGGGAAGAAGAGGTCTGTGCGTCATTACGGAAGCTTGGCTTGCCTAGGTTGGGGCGAGACGGGAAGAGTAGGGTAGGTTTGTTTTTTGATTTATTTGCTTGGAGATGTGATGTGATGTCTTGGTACTCGTACAAGTGTGCGAGAGTTTCTCGTACCGAGTAGGGAAGAGCTCGAGACGAGTGGCTTTTGTGTTTCAGCTTTTTCGGATATCCTCTCATTTCTTATGCTTCGCTTCGGATGATGCGATTTGATATCATAATTTCCTACTACGATGATTCGGTCACGAGATCTGCATCTATTTTTCGTATAAGGAAGATGCATATGCGTGATTCCATGTTTGCATAGCAGATACTGAATGCATAATAAACAACACAGAAGACATGCCGAGAGAAACCCGAGATTTTTACGAGCAAGTCATTATGGAGGTGCGAAGTACTCGTTAGGCAGCAAGCGGTGGTAAGGTAGTAGGGATGAGGAAGATACTTTTTGGGGGATTTGGCTTTTTGGAATTGGGGAATAGAGTGGAGGAGAACAGATTACTAGAATTGGAGATTGGGAAATTGGGAGATTGGAGAAGGAGAGTAGAGAAGGAGACAAGTAGAGAGGTGTATTTGATAGGTATATAAGGGTAAGGATGGAAAGACGTAAGTATATATACGCAAGAAGAGAGAAAAGAGAAGAGAGGAGAGGGAGTAAATTAAGTAGATGAAATTAGTATGGATAAAAGAAAGAAAAGATAAGAAGTAAATTATATTTTTGTATTCATATTACATTTCGTAAGTAAATATGGTTAAATAAAGTATAAGGGAGAGAATTCAAGTATTAAATTTTATTTAAAGTATTTCTTTCTGCTTCTCTGCTTCGTCCTATTATGCGATTTAAAAAAAACATTTCTCGTCAAGAGAGGGGAGGGCGAAGGCAAGGGATTTGGGAGTTGGAGTTAGAGTTGGATTTGGAGTTAAGGTATTTTGAGAAAGAGAGAGGGAGGAAGGGAGAGTATTTATATGTGCATGTATCAGAAAAGGAGATATTTCTACATTGTTCGGGTAAGGGAAGGAAAATAAAGGGGGTTGAGTAAGAATTATACTTAATTAGAAGGATATCATTTTTCGTAAAATACTTTTACTTTACTTTTTACCTATTAACCTTTTCCTTCCTCTCTTCCCTTCCTTTTTGCCTCTTACTATATTATATCTTCCCTCTTTATCCTCTTCTCTAAATCCCCTAATATCGAGGATTCAGGAATAAGTCTCCTCTTTATTACTATATAAGGTTAGAACGCTCCTCATTTACTTATCTAAGTACTTAAAAGAGTTAAGGGATATTCCTTTTAGTTAGAGGCAAGACTTTTGGGTTTGTTATAGAGGTAAGTATATATTATCTTTATATTTTTGAGGGTGATAAAGGGGCAGCGACTATTAAGGAAGAAAAGGAGGGGAGGGAGACAAGGGTAGGAAGGTAGTAGGTAGTGGATAACGGGGGGATATGGCGAGAGGGTCAAGGAGAAGAAGGAATAGGATAAGAGAGCTTGGATTGATTCCCGCTATGAGATTGGAATAAGGGGAAGAGGTGCATAGGTGTAGTTCGGTGATAGACAAAAGGAGGGAAGAAGGGAGAAAGTAATAGGTAAGGAGAAGAAAGGTTGGAAAGAGGAGGAAGAGATTAGGTTCAGTTCATGCTCTAACAAGATGCAGGGGAGGAAGTGTGAAGGTGGTGAATCAGTGGAAGATAGGAGGGAGGGAGCAGGAGGCAAGGAGAGGGAGTAAGTCAGAGATAAAAATAGGAGACATGCGATAGAGAATATGCAAATGGGTACTGAGTGAGATTAATAGGGTGTGTATAGAAGAGTTAACTAGAGTAATACTATGAATTAGAACTTTAGTTCTGCTTCTACGGTGAATGAGTATTGTTTTCTTGGTCAAAGCGAAGAGGACTTTAGGTTCAGTTCCCGTTGTAAGATGGGATGTAGGGGAAATGCAGTGTATGTAGTGATATATCGGAGGGAGTGAGGTGAGTTAGAGGGATGGAGAGTATAGATAGCAGGGTGACGAAGAATCTACAGATGGATAGTAGGTAGAAAGAAAACACTATAACTCAGCCAGAGATTAGTTTTTATCTATTTCCCACGAGGATTGGGATGCGGGGAATATAGTTATGGTAGTGGGGATAGATAGGAGCGAGAGAAGAAGGGAGGGAGAGACCTGGTTTGGGGATGAGATACATGGTATTGAGGGAGGTTTTGATGGTGGGATAGGGAAAATTGGTGCATGTGAGTGTGGAATTGAGGTCTTGAATTTGTAGCCTGTGGCAGTGAACAAAGTCTAGTAAGAAAGCGAGTTGGGTTGCAGCAGTGAATAAAAATACTGATAGCCTCTACACAACAGGAAGCCTCTCAGTTCTTCATGAAAGACTAGTGTGTACCGATTAATCGGAAAATCTAGCAAGAATGACATCGATAACGCTACAGTCTGATATTATCACATCTATACAGAACAGCCGCAGATTTCAGCCACATTTCAGATGACGATGAGCGCAAATCGAATTCTGCTTGCTAGTGGGGATCTGTCAGAATTGAATTGGCAAATATGTGTCAAACCTTTTCAACCCGATCTAGAAGGGCAATAAAAATATCATAGTAGCCTTAGTATTAAGTTCATACTAGAAAGACGGAAACAGAAACACGCTAGAGAAAGCGCGGGGATGAAAAGCCGATGTCTCGATATGGAATTGTTGAGACATCCATATGAGAATTCTCACCACTGCTTTTTCCTACCCACAACCGATACAAACCACAACCCGAGACATCTCCACAATATCCAGGATCCCACCATCGAGCTGTGTAAGTTCAACAAAAACAAAGGAAGAAAGGGTCCAATACCCAGGGCCCAAAACTCAAACCCCCAAATTCCTACAGTAGATAAGCAAATTTAAAGTTCAGATGACGACGATCCCACCTTATCTATCACATTGTTATTCTATTCCAAGGAACAAGACTAGCTTTTCCTGATATTACGTGTGGTAGATATGTATATAGCGTAGTGCTTTAGAATAAAGTTCAGTGTAAGTTTATCGGTGGAAAGGGATATGGGAATATCAACTCGATAATCATGGGAGAAATAGAGTTTGGACCCTGAGAACACTAGATGCGGATGAGGGTTCAGGCTTGATAGGTTCAAGAGGAGGTGGGATGGTCTTGCCATCGAGTATAGATACGTGTTCATTGAGCAGGATAATGTTTCGTAGTGAGATTCCGGTGTAGCTTTGGAAGTAGGATGCTGAAGGGGAGGAGAATAGGGTTCTCGATCGCTTGCCTTAATTTACAGTTTGGATCCTGATCTTGATATCTGGGGTTTGGGACCCTTCGGATGTATAAACTCCTTTTTCGAGGAGGCGAAACACGAATCTCGCGTCAGAATTGCCCTCGATTTGCCAAAAAAAATGCATCTTGCTCTAAGAAACGAGATGCGTTGCGAATGTAAAACTTGGTGTAGGTTTAACAATAATAAATGCAACGAAAGAAAACAAATATCTCGATCAATGATTTGGAATGAAGATAAGCCCCTTGAGCTTTGCTTGACAGAGACAGGTTCCCCCGCTCCAATAGCTTCAACAAAGGTGGCAAAATCGATTTTCCTGATCCTTCTTCCAATCGAATTGTCAAAAGTCGCATGTTTCTCTCCATCTTGGGAAACAGAGTTCGAAATTGACCTTCATGGTTTTGCTCCAGGCTCGGGGAGTAGGAGTTGGAGCAGAAGGATATGAGACCGGTTCCCCGACTCAAAGGATCTCGGTCTTCGGCTTCCAATATCAACAGTTAGGGCCATCTTTACCTTATGTCTCGTAGACTTTTGTGCATTGGGATTAAGAGTTTGGATTTCTTTATCCGATTTATCGGTTTCGATCGAGAGGTTTGCGGGGAGTAGCGGGAATCGGGAAGGGTTGATGATGATTGTTGAAGTCTGACGATGGTGCCGGTGGGATAGAAAAATAAAGGGTATTTCTTCCCTCCATGACATGAGAATGGTTGGGTTGGAGATGAACTCTTACGTCGCTACCCCTCTTTCAACTCCTTGATTTGTCCTTCCGACACCCTCAATAATTACAGTACTACTCCATCGTCTCACTCAAGTATATGAAACCCCTCATCTAGATATCAAAAAGTAGTCAAACCTAAAGACCGGCTTCTCCCCGTAAAACCTCCATCACGGCGAGAAATCCGACCTCATCCGTGCTTGGTCATTCTCGCTTCATCCCTTTCGCAAAATACAACCAGAGAACGATCCACTTGTCCGACGGCAGCTTGGGCATCCGCATTCGCAAGTTCCAACTTTCCAACTAAAATGCTTCAGCTTTTCATGCCGCTGCTAACTTGCATTTGTGGCACGGTTAGCGTGCTGAATTATTGTGGAAACGATGCGAAGTTAAGAAATTGGTGGAATTTGACCGAATTTGACATCCATCTAATCTAGACGAGCATCTCGCAGGGAAAGTCATGGTGGAGACTTTGATACACCGCTGGTTTACATGGGCGCCATGTGAATATTATGACTTGATTGAATATTAGCGTAACATGAGGCAACGCAAGCAGATAAACGGTGTCATACCGCTTGTTTGGTTTATGCAAACATTTTTAGACGGTCATTTGGTATTATTTGTCTTCAGAGAGGTAAAGCCAAATTGCATATTGATTATTCTTGGCTAAAAAACGGTAAGCTGCTGAAGAACTTGGATTTTTAGTTGATGGTAAGTGTTAAAGTTTACCTTAATTAGCTTACTTCTATTGAACCGAGGAATTTGTCATTATATTGAATTCTTGAAATTTGTATTCCCGAGCTAGAATGGTGCCTCATTTAGTGTTATATAGACTACGTAATTCCAATATCAATTGTGAGTAGATGCCATAAGAGAGGTTGTCTAACGCCAACCTTGATGCTTTTAATAATCAAGAAAGTCAAATTCAAATAAAGTGAGAATGTCCGAAAGTTGGAATTTAAACCAAGGAAAGAGAAATGGCTAATGCAATGAATGGAGGGAGTACTCGAAGCAAATTTGCATACCATATTGATAGCCTGATAGAAATGTTCCCTCTCAAAAGATAATACTACCGGCTCACGTCAAATCGAGGGCATCAGAACAAAATGTTAGGATAGTAGTTCTTTATCTTCGAAGTCGACTAAGCTCCCTCGCTCGACTAACATCATCTTAGTCAAAAAGAAAAATATAGAACTTAATGAAAGCAAAAGATAAATCTCGCCGACGCCTGCAGGACTCGAACCTGCGCTCCCGAAGGAAATAGCTTTCTAGGCTATCGCGATAACCACTCCGCCAAAGCGCCTCGATAACAGTTGTTGCTGCTATTTATAGAGTCTGGCGAACTTATTTCTCAATATGAATCTTGTGTAAAATCTGTGTGGAGAGGAAAAGCCTGTAAGCGAGAGCGATAGCTTCGAGACTCTCTGATGCGGATGTTGTGGCTCTGCAATTATGTGTAGGAAATCTGATAAGTAGAAAAAGTTGGAAAGGATTGGCTATTCTTTTCAGAAGACTATTGTTTTCTTGGTTTATGATAAGCTCTGCTATTAATGTGGAAGTATATGGTTTGGTTGAAAGTAAAGACGTTTTCTCTAGTTCAGAATGGCGGGGTAAATCGACCCCTCATTGGGCTTTATATGCCCGCGAAACGTCGATGTCATATTCTATTCTTCGATGTTGAATGAATATGACTCTCAGTCAGTATTTTATTCTACAATTTTGACAGATATCTCAGACCAGACAACTTAATTCCCAAAAAGCAGCATATCTAATATCCGACTCTAAAAGCCGAACAAGATGTGCTACAGTCAAGCAGATGTCGTGCTTGCGGCAATCTCCTATTTGTCATCTCGGAATGATTAATAAATACGAATTACTTATCAGCGCTCCCACGTTCATGTTCTTCTTAAGTTCCAGTATATTGCTCCATTCATAGAGCTTGAACCCTGATATAAACCATATCTATTTTCGGCTGCAAATTACATTCACTAACCGGGCTCGATACGGCAATGTCGAAAAGGCAGCATGAAGATGGCAATATTGCAACAAATGGTAGTAAAAGAAGCAAGAATGATGTCTCAGAACCCGCCAAAAAACAATTGCATCTTACGGCATTCATGAGACCTGTGTCTCTTCATACTGGTGCATGGCGATACCCAGACTCTTACCCAGACGCCAATTTCAACCTGGCCCACCTCAAAACATTTATCAAAAAGCTTGAAGCTGCAAAATTCGATGCTTTCTTCATGGCAGATCATCTTGCAGTGTTGAACATGCCTGTGGAAGCATTGAAAAGAAGTCACACTGTGACATCCTTCGAACCTTTCACTCTACTATCAGCACTATCCCAAGTGACAGAAAGAATTGGACTCGCAGCAACAGCTTCAACAACTTACGATGAGCCATATCATATTGCCCGCCGGTTTGCCTCCCTCGATCATATCAGTAATGGTCGAGCAGCATGGAATATCGTCACAACTGGAAATCCAGAATCAGCCAAGAATTTTGGCCAGGATGAACACATGCCGCATTCTGATCGCTATAAACGAGCACGAGAGTTCTATGATGTGGTCACGGGTCTTTGGGATAGTTTTGCGGACGATGCCTTTGTGCGTGATAAGAAGACAGGGACGTATTTCGACCCGGAGAAGATGCACGTATTGAATCACAAGGGTGATGACTTGCAGGTTCGTGGGCCATTGAATATTGCGAGACCGGTGCAAGGTTGGCCTGTAATTGTGCAAGCAGGTCAGTCGGAGCCTGGGAGACAGTTGGCTGGGGAGACTGCTGAAGCAGTCTTTTGCTCGCCGAAAGATTTGGACGGTGCCAAGGCATTGTATGCTGATATCAAAAGTCGTGCTGAAGCTGCTGGCAGAAATAGAAATCATATCAAGATTTTGCCTGCTGCGTTCATTCTCATAGGAGATACAGTTGAGGAAGCTGTGGCCAAGAGATTGAAATTAGATAGCTTGGTCCATTACGATAGTGCTATCTCATCGCTTTCGATTTCTCTCGGCACAGACGCTTCATCATTCGATCCAGATGGTCCTCTCCCGAAGGATTTACCTGAAACAAATGCGAGCAAAACCAGCAGAGAAAGCGTTCTCAGACTGGCTGAAAGAGAGAATCTTACTGTGAGACAGCTCGCTCAGCGTTTAGGCGGATATTCTGGACTTTCGTTTGTGGGAACGGCTGAGGGTATTGCTGAAGAGATGGAGAAATGGTTGAAAGAAGATGGATGTGATGGTTTTACTGTCGCTTTACCTTATTTACCACAGGGATTAGATGATGTTACGGAGAAGTTGGTACCGGAGCTGCAGAGGAGAGGTATTTTTAGGAAGGAGTATAAAGGTACGACTTTGAGGGAGCACTTAGGTCTTCCAAGACCCAAGAACAATTTTTTTGAATGAGAATTAATTTGTATGAGTTAGCTCTACAAATGAATCGATGCAATTTTCGTTCTGAAATGTTTAATGATGACGTGTAGCTACTCTAAGAGGCTGAGTTTATCTAAGTTTCTTCAGACAGGCATCCGCACCTCTAAATCTATAGGGGAAAGAAATCTACGGAGTAGAAAGCCTGTGAGCCAGACTATTTACCTAAGCCGCTGAGCGACTAGTTTCAGTTATAATCTATTTAATCCAAAGTACTAGTGTGAACCAGAAGTTTCCGCAGTTTGGTTTGGGTTTTCAGCACCACATCTGCAAGTAAGGAATCCGAACCGAGCCTCCGAATCAAAAGAGGACACGACTCACGAGCAATGAGTATGGAACACATACAAAAGAATCAGGGAGAGATAAATTAATAATCATGATTAGGCAAAGGTGTTTACTGAGTGACGTGCCTGTCATGAAATTTAAGGCATACTAGTATCCGTCCGGCCCCAAATTTTCGAAAAGCTGACCATATTCTGCACTTACCATTTCTTCAGTCCAAATCTCAATTCATTGTATTATATTCATTTCTCTCCTCTCTGGCGAGCTTTTATATATTTTTTTTTCCATCTTTCAATTTCACTGATTCCAAACAATTAGTACCCGAAAATTTCATTTTCATCCCAGCCCAACTCTCAAAATGGGTGAGTCCTCCACTAGATTGACGGGGCCCTTGCACGACCATCCCAGCTATTCTCGAGGTAACACAGAATGGAGGCTCACAACTTTGCGCCACTATCTCGGGTTGTAAACAAAGGAAATCAGTCTCACGCAGTCCAGCACCTCTGAACTGGTCGATCTGGAAGAGCCAAGCTCTCCTGCAACAACAACAACAACAACAACAACAATATCGGAGGACCATATCACTCCCAGCATGGAGACGGGCCCTTATCACTTAGAAACTAATTTCCAAATTGACGAATCAAATTTTGGAGACGTCGTGATTGTCAGTATCGACACTGAGCTCAGACTCCGCGAGCTAGACATTTCTATTCTTGACACCAGAAAGTTAAAGGTTATGACACTTCATCTGACATCCTCTCTGCTATCTTATCCTACAATTTCCGTTTCTTACACAGCCCAAGGCTTGAAGAGCGTCCATTCTTATTCGGCAACTCTCAACGTGTTGTGAAACGTTGGTCAAGATGGCTGCTCGAAAAGGTTCTAATTACTGGCTCTCTCAATCCCAATTGCCACGAGGAAAAGTTATCCTTGTTGGCCATAGCATCACAAGAGACTTGATGTGTGTCCGCAAAGGTACCAAATATGGTGTCGACGTCAGATCGATTCCTGGAGTCATGGTATTTGATACTCAATATTTCGAGCAGATGGTAACTTCAGGGACTGGGGGCCATACACTACAAGAGATGCTGAAAAAGGCCGGGAATGATGCAAACTTTACTTTAAAGCTTTTGCTTCTGATTGCGGTTAGAAGCTGCAACTCCACTAACTTAGATGGAATGGGAACAATGAGACAAGGGACGCTTGAGGCCATTGCGCTAGCTCCATTACCTCAGTCGCTAGTTGATGGGTGCTCGCTGGAGCCCCTTCGAGCCGTTCGAACCGGAATGCAGTGAGTACAAAAAAGTAGTACGATACATCGAGGTTGAACCAGGATCTTGGGGCACTTATAGTCAGGGGAAATATAGACACAAACGAGGAGTAAGATGGAAGAGAAAGCGTGGATTGGTAAAGCCATTTTCGGAAACAGTCATAATACGGTCTGACAAAAATGGTTGCGATTGGGCGGACAACTGTGATAATGGTGTTGGATTTCTGGAAGACCTTGATCTCAGTCCATGTACCTGTAGCAGCATATAGGGGGTTTTGTTTGGAAAGGGTCTTAAAGGATGATATTGAGACAAATCTATCCTTTTCAAACGTAAAGAAGCCTGCATATGAAGATACTTTATTTCAAATCTTAAAGTACCTGAGTTGTTGAGCTATAGTAGCCAAGTTGGTGTTGGTGATCCCGGCAGCTTGCCGCAATAACGGTTTGTTCCCATAAGTAGAAAGGGCCATTTGGCCTACGCATAATCTTCTTCTTTCCTTCATTGCTTTCGCTTCATCGGAATTCGCTCGGATTGAAACAATGACAAAAAGTAAATGTGAAGTTGGAAAAGCACCTTTGCCCTTGAGCATGAGTGCAGGTTGCAATTTGTAAAGTAAAAATACCTGCAAAAAGATCAAATTGCCGAAGCAGAGAATCGAACTCTGGCATCCTCGGAGACGGATCCGAGGCGTCTTGGACCGCTGGACGACAACGGCTTTTAATGTGAAGGTTCTTGCACCCTTCACTCGGCAGGTGATTTCAGGTCTGGGCTTCTCTTTTTTCGCTTTACACACTACCTCCACCTGCACAGCAGCACCCAATCTCGTGTACTGTCAACACACAATACAGCACAGCATCGAAGAGCGGACCTAAAGTCACCAGCACAGCACTTTTCGTACCTGTATTCCGTCATACGTTTAAAAGCATTGCATAAATAGGAATTGAGCTTCGAACACTTCACTCGGAAGTCATAAAGCGACCGCTTCAGCTGCAAAAGGTTCCCCTATGAAGAGCTGTGCAGGACCGCAGGACGGCCTTGACAGCTGAATCGCTTTCTTGCATCTCATAGCACTGTGGGCCACCAGTTCTTTTGTATTGACTTCTTCAACGCTTTAATGTTTAACCACCATCACTTCATGAAGTGTAGCAAAAGCTCCGCTTACAAAGTATCTTGCGTGAACTGTCATAACTTTTCATCCCAGAGCATGCAATCATCCACTACTCGGCGTTCGGTGTCAAATAGCTCAGAAGTTTCTTACATTGATTAGAATACCAAACTCTACAAGCACCCATGTCTCCTCTCTCTCGTTCACCCCCCAAATTCTTCCACAAAAATCTCACATGCATCTCGTGTCACCCCCTATTCAAACTGACTGACACCTATAGCTAGTGGCCTTATTGTCCCATCCAATAGTGTTCAGGTTCCTATGCAGTCAGTGGTAGATACTTCATAACTCAGGTTTCATGACTTACAAGACACCATCGGCGGTGATAGTAGTAGACTGTCCAAGACACAGACGATCCCAGTAAAGGGTACAAGTACTACCAGCACTAACGAATGCGGAACTCGCCCAGTCATCGCTATCCTCCAATAGCGTTGCTATTGAAATAGTCAGTAAAGTATCCAATCTACGTTTTGGCATCCCAAGTAGGAAGGAATACTTACTACAAAGACTCCAAGGTGAGATAGCCACTTTGCAAATACCGCCGAAGTTCATATGCTCACACATCACAAAGTAGGCCGTAGTAGCACGTTTTTGAAGATGCGATTCATCATTTCTGACTGCAATAGCAGATACGTGGTTAGGCTCTGAGGATGGGGCCTGGAGGGGAGTCGCTGCTGCCATTGTGAGGCTGGCTAGGACAGCAAAGAGACGGAAAGTTGAGATTCTCATGATTAAAGGATGAGTTTAAAATGTGATGGATAAAATGTTTAGAGGAGGGAAAGGCTAAGAAGTCGTGAACCTGTGTAGAGAAGTGCAAAAGACGGGCAATGTTATTGTTTTCCTGGAGATGAATGGAAGTCTCTTTAGAACTTCGTGGTAGCTGCTTTCAGAATTCAGCAATAGCTACCCTGGCCTTCGCATTTGCAAACGACATCACAAGCTCATGATCCTTACCGTCAGAATATTCTCTTGGCATCTGGCTCTGCTGATGGGTGAGAACATCGGTACCAAATGTAAAATAAGCAGCCACTTTTCCAAATTTCCAAAGCCTACTTTTTGCCCCGAAATCCTCTCATGTGCCCTTATTTCACCCTTCTTTCGATGCTCACCACGTTCCCGCTACTGAAATAAGCAATCGATATCCGGATGTAGTGCCATTGTCCACGAAGACATCAAGAAAATTTGCCTTGGACGTCATGCAAGGATGACTTATTTTGAGATGGGATGCACTGTGCCTCCTTGGCAGCGGGCATTATGGGATGGAAAGAGCTACCCGAAAGGTGTTAGTAAGTGTGACTCTGCGGCATGCAGGTGAGCCTATACTACGCTGGATAAGCATGAGAGATCTAGAATCTTGAAAGTTGATCCCGGATGGGCTGGAAATATAGACCAGCATCCGGGGATGCAAGGCTTTATCTTCAACAAGACTGCTAAGATTCGCAACTTGTATAATTTTGCTAAAGAAGTTCTCACAATCTTCTAATTATAATTTTCAAGGAAATATCAAGACGGGAAGAACATCTCACTGTCTATCGCTTTGGAGAAACAATCCTTCCTCCAGCTCCCAGATCCTAAAAATATTCTCCTAGGAACTTCGGAACGAAAGCTCTTCCGCAATGACCGCTCCCTGCCCCGCATCGTTCCCGATCTGTAGAAATCAGACGAAATAATATGCATAAGGCGCAGGTACCGAACATATCGGGCTGCGGTTGCGGCGCTGCAAGTCTTCAACGGCGCGGCAGGCTACTACCAAATCTGCAAGGCGTCCACAACCACAGGGTAGGTAGCCTATAAGCGACTATCTTCTTAAACGAAGGTACATCGCCTTGGAAATACGCCGGAAGGGGTCCGTCATGTCTGATTCTGGTTGAGTACATTCACATCCTAAGCGTCGCTGTCTCGGTACCAAAATCAAGATGAATACTAAATGCATTATCAACCAATCTGTTGTCCATGTTCGAGAAAGGAGGAAAACTGTGCCTCTATTCTCAGCTTAATGACACCTCGGTGTTGGTGCCGCAGAAGTCCTCCTGACAACATCAAAAATCCTATTTGGTAAGTCTGACTATACTGGACGGGATCCATATCCAAATTGAAGAAGTAAGCCCGTCGCGTAGAGGCTGTGAGTTGTGTTTCTGCAATGATTGGAGTTGAGGGCTGGTAGAGTTGATCCGTGAATATTGCTAAGATGTCTGAGCGGAATAGGATGAGGATATCGGAGATCCTTCCTAAAAAGAATAATGCAACCCCATGTATCCAGATGCCTTCAAGTATTGCGATCCTGTAGCGAGAGCCTTGAAGTTGAAGCACGACGCTTTATATCAAGCTCCCTCCATATTACAGTGTCTACACCTGCATCCCCTATCTGGATTGCCTTCATTCCCTCCCTTCCTTCTTCAGCATCATTCATTACATCATGAATCTTCTCTCCTCTTTTCTTCTGCTAGCAAGTTCCTGCCATCTGGTGGAAGCAGTCTTAGACGCTCTTCCACTGTTCAATGCTGGTAACACATATTGGCTTGATGCCCTCAAGACACAGGCACCGCCTACGTATACAATATCGAGATGGGCATATGGAATGGCTCCGCAGTCTTGTGTCGCGGATGCTATAAATCATCAGTTCTGTGGACAGTATAATTTAGAGGTGTATGATATTACTTACAGTGATGTATGTATTTGTCTTGAGTACTAAAAGTTAGGAGAACACCAGCTAATAGAACAGTGTGCGATTTCATACAATGTCTGTCGATGTAACAATGCGCCGATGACGATTGACACCATCGCTAAGAATGTTGGGTATGTACTTGACTCCTTCGTGCTCATGATAGTCAACATAGTAAGAGCTGACAATTGTTTTCAGTCGCCTACCAGCTCGTGCCCGTCAGTGGGTCCGCCATTATGCTTTCTATGCTCCATCAACGGTTCCTCCATACAATGGATATGCCGCATTCAGCACTGTAAGTTTCTTCAAATAAAAGATATAGGTTTCTCTAACATGGTTCGAAGTCGATCGATATTAATGTATTCGGCAACTACACTGACTCGACTATCCTTTGGCACGAAACAGGTCATAATCTGGACTTTTGGCAAGCTGGCGGAGGCTCATCATACAGTAGTGGTAGTGAGTGGCAGACACTTGCGGCTCTTGATTCATGTGTTGTAACTCAATACGCGAAGGCTTGTAAGTTCCTGCGCATAGCCCTTCATAACCTGCCCGTCTTGCCATCAAAGAAGAAAGCAGCACTGACTGACCGCGAAATAGCATGGGCAGAACTATTTGCCGAAGTTTCCGTCTCCGCTACCTTCGAAGAAAACATTGGCCCCGTGCCGATTGGCACACAGTGTTGGGCAAACGCACTGACTAAAAGCCACAACATTCTCCGCCCGGCAATCAAGAACGTAGCAGGTGGACAATGTACGAATCGTCTCTCGAATTCGTTGACTGTATGTATGGGACCTACTGCTCGCGCATCAGGAAATTGTAAAGGGTATCCAGATATTACGCTCAAGAGATCTGTTGAAGCAGAGAAGAATGAGAATGCGGAGAGAGGCGCGGCGAGATTTGAGATGAAGGGTAATGTGAAGGTGTGGGATACGAGTATTGCGGAGGGCGTACCAATTATCGGTAGAGGACACAGAGCGCAATGGAACTTGGATAGGAAGATTGGAAAGTTGGTAGGAGCAGAGTTTGAGGGGTGAATGGGGTAAGCAATAGCAGAATTGGGTGAGGACGAGATAGTGACTAGCTTTACCTGAATGATGTAGATGATAACCCAAAAGAACAAACGATGATAAATAATATTCATTTCGTCGTGCATTACAATAGACTCCATGTACAGACTTCTCCGCTTGAGCATCCTCCATCTCCCCAATCCCAAATCAGACTTCTAATACTGTGAAAGCTTAGCAGTATGTGATATATAGTCCTAAAGGAGATGGATTCCAGTCTTGGAAATAATTGAGATAAGTATCTCCGACCGCGCTCAGCTCATAAATAACCGTCTCTCCTGCAGGGCAAGAGAATGTCGAGATGAGAGTGCTGCTTCCCTCGGTGAGTGTGAAGTCACCAAGGTCTGAAGATATAGAGGGGATGGTGTTCCAAGTCGTAGATTGAGTCGCTGGGGAAGATAGCTGTTCAACTTCTATCCCGCCGTTTCCTGAGAAGGTGTACGCCGACGTCTCAAGTTGGGATTGAAGAGGCAAGAGGAAGATCAATGAGCAGGTTTTTCCCGCGTAAGATGACGGAATATCGAAGTTGAACAAGGAAGATGTGCTCGAGGAGATGGTCCCGAAATATGATGTTCCATAGGATGTGGTGGGAGATGAAGATGAGACTGGAACGATGAGATGAGGGTATTGATAATTGCCCGAGGTAGATGAGCCAGTCAAGACTGTTGGGACACAGGTTGCGGAAGTTTGTACCGAGGATACAGCCGATGAAGGTACGTAGGTCGAAGTTGCGCTCCGTACTGTGGTATTTGCCCAGTGTTTTGACGAGGTAGGCATGTAGGTTGTGACGAACGTGGTTGGAGTTGATGATACCGTACCCCATGACTGAGAATAATGGCTGGCACTGATTGGTGGAGGGATGGCCACGACTGAAGTCGATGGGGTTGGGGACACAATATATGAGGCTGACGAAGTGGCAATATATGTCCAGCTCTGGCTTTTGGTCTCGCATACGGAGTATGTTGTTGGCACACTGAAGGTGTTTGTTGGGACCACAATAGTAGTGATGTAATTCGACAGACTCTCGCTTTGAGTATAGGTTGTTGGTACTACAGCAGTAGTAGAGATGGCTGGGGATGTGCTGTATGTCTCAGCTGGTGGGACTGTTGCTGAAATTGAAGTTTCAGGTGTCGGCGTGCCACAGTCGTAGACGGTGACTGTGGAGATGATAACACTTGGAGGCGCCTGTGCGGCGCAACCACTGGCAGTGAGAGTGATCTCCACACATTTCAGCTGACCAATAACAGGAGTAGTATAGATGTTCCAATCATAATCCGAGGAGGGACAGGCGTAGAACTCCAAGCTTTCGGAGTATTCAAGTGTGCCATTGCTATTGATGGAGAAGCCATAAGTTGGACCGACACCTTGGTCACACTGAAATTGTTCTACCTCCGCTGTGCCATTGTTAGCGTGTGAAAATCTGTTTAGAAACAAGGCCACTAACGAGTGAGAATACAGCCCCGGCCAGCAGCATCAGTGATTCCGCCATTGCTGATGGTATATGTTGTAGGTGTGAGCTCTCCTCCTATTCTATTTTGACCATCGGCAAGCTGCCCTATAGTTCCGGACTCGCCTCCGGATGCAGTGAGTTCAAAAGAGCATGTTGATCTGGATGTTAAGGCTGATGCACTCAAGACCAGGGAAAGATTAATGAAGGACTTCATCGTAAATAACACAAGAGTTGAAACGACAGTGTGATGGTTATGGAATGTTTGAAATGGATGATACAAAAAAATAAATGGAGGCTATCGTCCTCATATACTTGAATCCATATCCCGCTTGTGCCGGAATTTTAGACAAACCGGATGCAGAGGACTTGATGACGGCGGAAGGAACTTTGTAAAATGATCCACATCGAGACGCAGCATAGCCCTGCTACACGAGAAGGTATCTTCATCGGAGTGTGATGACAAGTGAGAGTTGTAAGGCTCTTGTCCTAGAAGGGCTCACTAGTAGTACGGCTCATGAATGAGAGATCCAACCATTGAACCAAGAATAGACAAAAACGAACGGATAGTCCAGTTGCGATTCCAACTAGTGGACAGACTTAGGAAAGGAAAAGCTTTTGCACCTGCATTGGTACTTCGTAGTAGTTTTACATCCCGAGTGGGTCCGTCTTGACATGTGCTTGGTAAAATGCCGCTTGACATCATATCAGATATCTCGGTATTGAGGCGGAAGTAACGGGTAAGCAGAGTTGCAACATGCGAGATGTTTGCCATATAGGCCACGACTTCGTGTTGACAAGAATAGATCTCAAATTGTGTTGACAGGAGAGTGAGATACCTGAAAAGTAGGATGCTTTATCTTCCAATGTTGGTCGGGCGAGGAGGGAACAAGGCAAACTCGATGTCTGGAGCTGACGCAGCATATGGTTGATGGGTGGGAGGAAAAGGAGCAACGGTCCTTTCAAAGAGGAATTTTTAGCTCGGATGTGTTCTAATGAATTTGTGCTCAGTCATTTGACTATTGGTGCAAGAAAGAGGAGCAGACAGGAAGCTGCGTAATAGTGTGTGTGTTGGTGAAGGTTGGATGTTGAGAAACACGCGTCAGAAATTTAGCACGCTGCATGACTCAGCACAGTTACATGATATGATTTCGGATCCGGCAGGATCGCGGGGTTGTTTGCGTTAAGAGCTCGGAGATAGCCAGAGGGCCAGACCGACCCGAAGTTTCATTTCCGTTGAACGTTTTCCTCGTGATTAGTGAACAGAATCTGACGCTTCTGACTAACGATCATGATGGCGGGTCTCAGGCATATATGTGTTCCCATTTACAGATACACCATCGGCCTTGCAACTTCATCTGGTGTGCTAGGCTGGTGTGCACATAATTCAAAGCTATACCATGGATCGTCCTGGAATCGCCGCAAAATCCTGTGTGCCTTGCCGGGAGAGGAAGCGGAAATGTTCCAAGGAATATCCAACCTGCTCTTTGTGCTACCGGTACGAGACCTGCTGTCCATGTTGACTATACAACTAATATAAATATTAGTCTCGGACGTCGATGTCGCTATGAACCGCTGGTACATGTCTCGCCAGTCTCTACCAGCAGCCTCACTTCGCGTGCTCTGCCAACGCCTCCATCAACTCCCGTCACGCGGGTAGAATCCGTAACTGGACCGCCTATACAATCAACGATTCACAATGTAATCACCGATCAATTGAAGCGTGCCGTTGGAGATACCCCCGCAATTAAAGCAGTGGCTGCTAAGTATTTCAGCAGCGTTCATCTGTGGTTTCCAATATTGTCCAAGCCCACCTACGAGGAAAGACTCACTAATACGTTTTCTCAACCTTCTGCGGAGTATAGCTTGCTGTCATTGAGTATGGCCCTGATTACCTCAGTACCACCAGAGAATGGACCTTGGGAGTCAGTTCAACCTCTCTATATGCTTGTAAAAAGTGCTATTGGCATGATCGAAGCAGCAAATGTGAGCAACCTAGAGTCAGTACAGTCAAGACTTCTTGTTTCTCTGTTCGAGTTTGGGCATGGTATAGAACCTGCCATGTTCATCTCTATTGCTTCGCTTGCACGAGCGGCTGTGGCTGCTGGACTCAATGAGCCAAACTTTGATCCATCCTGCCATGACGAGGCTCTCGCTGTCAAGAAAGAAGAGGGTTTCCGTGTGTGGTGGGGTATCGTTATGCTAGATCGGTGTGTACTGTTTTGGACTTCTTGATCACTTATGACCCTTTGCTAATTCATCAGAAATTATACATTGGAACGTGGTGACAGCGTCGGCGCAACACATGGTCTAGGAACTCCAACGAAGCTGCCCCGGGATGGGAATATATGGGACAAAAGAGTAAGGAAATCATTAACCTGCAGTAGTCATGTGACTCATATTTGACAGGTTTTGTGTTCCATGGAGCCTCTTTCCCTGTCAACACCATCAAGTGTGCAAATCGGACCTTTCGCACGACAAGCTCAGGTATCACATGTTCTGGGTATATTTATCAGACACCTGCAAGATCAGCGGACCCGTGGCGATCTTGATGCAGAGGAATCGGATCAAATAGCTAGGACCTTGACCTCATTCTCCATGCTGTTGCCTGAAGAGACACCCCAACCTTGGCCAAGGTATTGCGGCGCCATCGGAATGTGTCACAGGTAAGCTTTGGTATATCATTATTGTGCTTACAAGATGCTAATAGTTATTAGTGCTCTGATGGTCCTCCATGAATCCCGACGTCAATTGGCTCCATCGAACGAATCAATTCGTCCAGGATCCCCCGAGTCACTTGAAGGATGTCTAGCACGTGTGAATCGTCTTGCTACTGGATTCAATTCATTAATAAACAGGTCTGATATTGAATCTGTATCACCCTTCCCACCATATGGGCTTGCACAAGCCGCTTCAATTCAATTCCGCTTATGGGAGGATTCTGGAGATATGGAGCATCTGAAGAGGGCCGAAACTTTGATTGAGATGATCGGACACTTCTGCAGGAGATGGAGAAATTCTGGTGAGTTGATAGATCATAACGCTTTTGAGCAAAGATCTAACACGCACAAGTGAAACAGATTGAGCGCCTCAAAAAAGAATTTCCCAAGTTAGCAATACAGCTGCCTGACGATAGCGATGGCGGCTCAAATTGAAAAATCCCCTAGGCGGAGCCGCCACTTCCACTCCGATGGAAAGGAACGACCAATATTTGATTTGTTTCTCTTGCTGTGGTGAGGTATAGTCTCCATTTATGAGGCACAACCCAGCTAACTTATATCTTTACAGTATTTCACCAACCGGATAGTCGACATATCCTTCTGGACCGGGCGTGTATAAAGTCTCTCTTCTGAGTGGCGACAGTTTCTGTCTCAACCTGATCTTCTCCACCAGGTCTGGGTTACTGATGAACCACCGTCCAAATGTGATTGCATCAAGTTCCCCATTCTCCACTTCCTCGAAGCAATTTTCGTTGTCATACCCGCCAGTAGCTAGCTTCGGGGTATTTCGTAGGATAGCCGCAAAGTATCGGAGATGCATCTCGTCAGGCATTACAGCAAGAGTACCATTCTTCGAAGCTTGATGCAGGTTTTCCCACTTTACACTCTCCGACAAAATCAAATCTGTTCGTGGCTGTGTCAGACAGACGTATGCAAGACCTCGCTTTTCAACTTCAGATAGCATGTAGCTGAACGTCGAAATAGGATCGGAGTGCACTGGAATCAACACGGTTCCAAAGGGACTAAATCGTACTGCCGTTTTCGAGGCACCAATGGCACCCGACACAGCATCGAGCACCTCCAATGAGAATCGGCACCGATTCTCTTCAGTACCACCATATCTGTCGGTACGGAGGTTTATCTTGTCGTTAATGAATTGATCAAGGAGATAACCATTTGCTGAGGTCTATATATGGGTGTCAGTTTCGGTTCAGCGGCAAGAGGTAGTGGCTTACAATCTCAACGGCATCAAAACCAGCTTCGATGGCATATTTGGCAGCATGCACGTGGTCATCAATGGTCAGTGCAATGTCCTCGAGTGACATCTCCTTGGCTGTCTCTGTGGGTACACGACCGTTCACAGTGAATGGATTTGTTCCGCCGATATTTGTTGTCGACGAGCTGAGAGGCTGACGACCTCCCATGTTGATGGCTACTCCAAAACGACCGACCTAGCATTCGTTACACTCGGGGAGTTTATATCAGTGATAGCGACTTACATGCCACAATTGACAAACCATATACCCGCCTTTCGCATGCACAGCATCGATAACGACCTTCCAAGCTTCTATGTGCTCTTTTGAATACATGCTAGGAACATTCAGGAAGTTGCCAGCCTAAGTCCAGCTATGTTAGCCCGCATCTCCCACTGTCACGTTCTCCGAGATCACGAACCATTGTCGACGGGTGCATTCCTTCAGAGATGATCAAACCCCCTTTGGTAGCTCGTTGGGCGTAGTAGTCTGCTACCATCTGTGTCGGTAACCCGCCGGGACAGCGAGCCCGCGTCAGAGGGGACATGATAATTCGATGGGAGAGTTGCATATCCCCAATCTTCAGGGGCGAGAACAATTTACGTCTTTCTTCGATCGAACCCATTTTGGTTATTCAAAGCAACTTCTGATGAAAAATTGAGGAAGGAAGATGGTGCCTCGAGCTGTAGTCTATGTGGCAAGGGCAATTGAGATATTTATATTCTTACTGTTTCCCTAGGACCTTAGAATCATGGCTCTTGTTGGGAGCTGAACACGCCTCATTTCCATTAAACCACCTGGCAAAGACAGTTATGCAGTTATCTTGAAATTGTTGGGATCAATTTTGCGTAATTTCTCTGCTGCTGTGGTATTACTAGAGGTCTCAAAGTAGATGATCCAATCATATTCCCGGAAATTCCGCTCATGCATCCGCATATGCTTCCACTGTTCAGTGCGCAAGGTCGCTGGGGCTCTCTTTGAAATGACACATAACGGCAATGCCTATTTGCGAACTGAAATGTACTCCGGAGTAGTCATTTTTGGTTTGCTGGCCAGCTTTCCAATAATCACTATAGTTGGAAGAGACATCTCAAGAGGTCACGTGAGCGACAATGAAATCTAGTATCAAATACAGCTTTATTATCTATCTTCTCTCAAAATATCTTCGCTTAGTACCTCGTATCTACCGCAATACGTCCTTCGCGCTCAACCAGCGCAGCATGCTGTGGACTTCGTATTGTGATTTTGACAGGCAAAGGAGCAAACCTATGCTCCAGCCAATTTATCTCTAGCGACTTGATTGGTTGTCCCTACGAAAGATCAGTAATCTCTTCCACAGTAGCTACAAAGGTCTACTCACCGGAATCTCATCAAAATCGAAGCAGTACAGAAGCCTTGCTATCGCAATCCAAACATTTGATTCTCCAACATTGTAGCCTGAACACACTCTCCTTCCTGTTTCACAAATCAGCTTCGTGTTCTCAGAATTTCATCCAGTCATACCGGGTCCAAATCCCCAGTGTCCTTTCAGAACATTATTGAGATCATTATTTAGAAATCTCTCCGGCCAAAACCGATTAGGATCCTCGTATTCTTTTGGATCAAGCGATATGGCTAGATTGCTCCAAGTGAACAACGTCCCAGCGGGAAATTTATACCCTTCATACTCATCATCCTGAGTAAGCATATGCGGTACTCCTATCTCTGCAAATGGACGCCATCGGAATGCTTCTTTCACCACCGCAGTGATGTAACGCAGACTCGGCCTGTCGGAGAATTCTGGTAATCGCTCTGCATTTGCTCCACATACCGAGTCAAGAGCATCGCGAGCGGTCTTCACCCAGCGTTTATCAGTTGCTGCTGCTGTAAGGAGAATACTAATCGCCATTCTCGATGTATCGCTTCCAGCTTCAAGAAGTGACCCTAGAGCAAACAGTGTCTGTGTTTCTCCCAAGTTCGATGTTTCGGGATCATCCAAGAATTGAACTGCAAAACAATCCCGAGCTGTTCCATTTTCTTGTCTCTGCTTCAGTTCTTCTACTTCTCTTCGATATACCCTGCTACTATTAACACACTGTAAGACTTTGGGCTTAGGGAACTAACTTCAAACACTTCTTAAAAGCTCTCTCACCCCTCGGCCTCCACCATTGCAGCACTTTCGGCAACCTATCAAGCACAGGCAGAACATCCGCAATACTAGCACCAGGCTGCATTGCACTAATAATCTCATTGCTCGTCTCCAACAACTCCGTCGTCTTCGGATCCCCCAACTCCATTCTTTTCCCAAAAACCACACTCATGATCACACTATTTGCAAACCTCTGATTGGCATTGTACCATTTATCTGGGGTATGCAGATAATCATAGATCAGATGCTTTGACTCGAGATCTTGGAATGGAGCGAAGGTGGAACTATTTTGTTTGTTGAGAATGGAGTGCATGATCTTGCGGAGGGAACGCCAGCGTGCGGAGTAAGGCATGAGGAGAATACGGTTCCCGCCTGACATGATTCCTGAGGTCATCGGGAGAGAGGCTCTGGAGGAGTACATTGAAGACCGTTTCTCCATGAGGTCGTTTATTACCCGTGAGGAATTGAGAAAGACCCATGTGTTGACGCCAATTTGGCAAGTGAACCTTAATTTTGTCAGTTTCCGTGTCTTTCTAAGGAGGATTATTGAACTCAAAGACGACTTACATCTCTCCATATTTCTCAGCTTGTTCCTTCGCCCAGAGACCTTGTTGATTTGGAGGGAGCTGGAATGTATTGCCGACAATTGGTGCACCTGGCACTCGTGGTGGCAGTTTGTATTTCTTACTGTTCAAATGACCGGACACAGCTTTCCGTATGACTGTCAATACAATAACGGCGAACACAATTGTTGGCAGCAAAGTGAAACCATCCTGATATGTCACGTGGATAGCCATCATGGAACAAAACGATTTAGGTGGTAGGAGTCGAATGCAAATCGATATCAAATCAAAGAGCATTCAATTCCCCTTTTTGCACCTTGCCTATCGGAATCAAAAGCCTCTCCAAACTTCCAGAAGGAGGTTTCTCCAAAACTTTGCAGGACGACGAAGCAGGTGGGGCTGGATGCAACAAGACTCGCCTTCAGAATCGATGAAACTGGCAAGGTACCAGCACATCACGTACTGATCTAGGGCTTACGAGATCGCCAGTCGGACACTTGCCGGTTGATTAAAGTTTGGGTACCCCAACCTGGCTTTGTACCGCGAAAATTCATGTTGGAGTAAGGAGAGGGGATAATATGTTTAGTGTGGGGCCCCCAGGTTAGACTCCTCAACTTGGTCTGGGCGTTGGAGTTGGGGAGCCGAAGCCACCATCGACTCTCCAAATGAATCTCATCCGAGATATCTGATTGTGACCTGGGATGTGTTTATCCAAGCCGATGCTCGAATTGAGAACTTGAACGTCGTGTCTCGAGACAAAATTTGGACTATCATGGACGGATTAATTCATTCTCTCCATTGCAAATTGCCTCCATGGCAATGGCTACTCAGTACTCTAATCATCTTTCCAATCATATGTTTCCTGTCGTTTTATTTCTGGGCAACTCCGAATAGCTTCAAAGACTCACGCCGGAAGCATCTACCACCCGGTCCGCGAGGTCTACCATTCATAGGCAATTTCCTCGATTTGACAGTCGAAACTGTACCGCAGAAAGCTGCAGCATGGGCAAAAACATATGGAGACGTATTTTATACGAAAGTAGGCGGCGCAGACTGGATATGGCTCTCCTCTCCAAAAGCAGTCAAAGATCTCATGGACAAGAAATCAGCCATTTACTCTTCCCGACCACCTGCTCCATTGGCAGCAGATACAGCATCAGCTGGAAGAAGACAATTATTCATGGAATACGGCCCAAGATACCGAGTCGTGCGCAAGATCTCACACGCGTTGCTCAATATCAATATGTCGACCCAATATCAACCCGTCCAAGATCTCGAGAGCAAGCAGTTACTGTTTGATCTCCTTCACGATCCGGAGCATTTTTACGATCATAACCGTCGCTATTCAGCAAGTGTCATTATCTCAATTACCTACGGCCACCGCATTGCAAGTTGGGATAACGCCCTCGCAAAAAGGGTGTATGCTGTAGTAAATAACATGCAAGCCTATGCCTCACCAGGCGCATGGCTCGTCGATACTTTCCCTTCCATCCAACACCTCCCTCAAATCTTCTTCGGCAACTGGCGCAAATTCGGACAGAAATGCCACGAGCACGATGCTCCAATCTATCTCGGTCTATGGGCAGATCTGAAAAAGGAAATCGAGGAGGGGAAAGCAAAACAGTGTTTCTGTAAAGATTTCCAGGAATCTAATCCTGAGAAACAGGGGTTGGATACATTGCAAGCGGCGTATCAAGCTGGTGGATTAGTGGAAGCTGGTAGTGAAACGACGAGTGCTTATTTGAATACTTTTCTCATGTTTGCGACTCTTGATCCAAATATTGTCAAGAAAGCGCAGGAGGAATTAGATCGTGTGGTTGGAGGAGACAGGTATCCCAGTTGGGAAGATGAGGAGAATTTGCCGTATGTGAGAGCGATTATTAAGGAATTACTACGTATGAGACCACCGAATAAGATTGGGATGCACCACGCTACGACTGAAGATGATTGGTACGAGGGAATGTTTATTCCGAAGGGTAGTGTAGTGATTTTGAATTGGTGGTAAGTCATCCCCCTCCTCCCCTTTCCTTCAATTTTGATGGAAGGTCCTAACAAAACAGGGCAATAAACTACGATCCCTCTCGCTGGGAATCTCCCCACGAATTCAAACCTGAACGCTATCTTGGCTGGGATCTCCCGGCTGCTACATATATCAACGCCGCTGATCCATATCAACGCGATCATACCTCCTACGGAGCAGGCCGTCGCGTTTGTCCCGGTGTCCACGTCGCTGAGAAATCTCTCTATCTGAATATTAGTCGTATATTATGGGCTTTCAATATCTCGAAGAAGAAGATTGGAGGAGAAGAGGTGGAACCAAGAAATGCAATGGTGCCGGGTTGGATGTGTATTCCGCAGCCGTTTGAGTGTGAAATTACGGTTAGGAGTGAGAAACATAGGGAGTTGATTGAGACGATTTGGAGGAAGGCGGGGAAGGATATTAAGTTGGATGAGAAGAATTAAGGCTTGACGTATAGAAAAGGGATTCATTTCTTGTTACACCTGCAAGTTAGGATTGGAAAATGCATCTCAAGTTGATTTTAAACTGCCTCACTTCACAACATGTAGTTCTGAGCATCATGTTTGTGTGAATATCTCTTCCACCCCGCATACTTCATCCCCCTGCCGAGTAATACTTGACTAAAATAGTCTTTGAGTCTCTACGACTAGCTACACGACCCCAACCTCAAAAGAAGACCAACTTCGCACACTCACTTCTCCAACTTTCACATTTCTCATATCATCTCCACCCAAAACCTACCAAGTGATTTCTAGCCATGGGCTCTCCAGCTTCTAGCCTCCAAAAGTCTAGATCCATGTCTAACAATACCCCAAAATTTCCCCTTGATTATAGATCCCATAAGTGAATTCCCAAGACCTCATAAGTAAAGACTCCAAATATGAGATGAGATAAGAAACTCAAAATCATGAATCAACACCACGGAAATTAACCTCAATCCAATATCTACCCCGATTCTCGAAAGTACACAGCTGAGTCTACCCCAAATCAACCTCTCACCTCTCCCCGCTCAAGTGACAAGTCCATAATTCCCACGATGTGACTTCAAACTTCAATGTGGGGCCATATCCCTTCCGCTCACACTCCCTCCTAGGTACTCTTCTTTGCATCAACAACCCCCTACCCCAGTTTCCACGTCTCCTCTCCCCTGCAAACAAGCAACCCTCCCCTTCCCCGCCTCAAATCAGCCACCATGCACGCCTCCAACCCTTCGACAACCGACTGGTGCAGCCCAGACTCCTGCACTTACCCTCGTGTCTCCGAGCTCTCTAATTGGATAACTCAAATGAAGAGGTCGCAGAGAAGGGAGATGTATATAGTATGTTGGATGGATCACATCAGCATGTCTGGCTTTGCGAGGAAAGGCTGAATTGATAACAATTGAATTCTTCTCGGTTTTTCTGGATAGGTATTTGGAATAAGAATTTTGGTTGCTTTCTTGGCTTGGGAGAGGGATTTATATCTCTCACACTCACTTCAACAATCTACTCGAAATCCACGCCTATCAATCAAATCTTCAGCATCATCAAAATACCTATCCCCCCTTTCCCGAAGAAAGACACAAATCAGCAAAAATGGGTTTCGGCTTCATACTCAACGACACCCATCTCCCCCGTGTCCCGGGCACCATCATCCTCGAAGAAGAAACCGCACACTCTACCTCCATAACAGGCGGTCTCAAACACGGCACCGGTTCCGCCGCCCATATCATTCTCACTCCTCAGCCCTCAGACGACCCAAATGATCCTCTCAATTGGAGCCAGAGGCGCAAAATGATGATCATGCTTATCACAGGCATGGGCACCATTCTGTACGGTGCTGTATTTGGCCCGTTATTGAATGCCAGTTTGGTGGTCGTAGCTGTTGATCTAGGAGTCACGATCACGGATGTGACGCTGTTGAGTGGATATCAGGTTTTGGTCGTGGGGTGTACGGCGCCGTTTGTGAGTGCGTTGAGTAGGAAGTATGGGAAGAGGAGTTTATTTGTTCTTTCGTCTGTGTCGGCTGTAGTGGGGAATATCATTGGGAGTACATCGAAGAATTATTCGCAGCTTCTCGCTGCGAGGATAATTCAAGGTTTGTCGGTCAGCACGTACGAATCGCTTCTCTTGGTCGTAATCGGAGACCTATTCTTCGTGCATGAGAGAGGACTCTATACATCTATTGTCAGCTTCCTGCTCGCGGCTGTCTCGAATCTGGCTTCTGTCGTATGTGGACCTATAACGAATAATCTGGGCTGGAAATATCTCTTCCATATCTTTGTCGCTATCTCGGCTGTACAGACCGTCTTGCAGATTTTCCTTGTGCCGGAGACAACGTATGTGCGAGATCATCGATATGATATCGACGAGCTAGCTACAGATAACTTCGATGAGTTGGTTGCCCATGAGCATCGAGCAGATGGTGAGAAAGAGGGTGCCGTGAGCGAGATCGAAAATGCAAATCGAGGCGGTCGGCGAGATGTTCCGAAGAAAAAGACGTTCTGGCAGAATATGAAATTGTTTGACGGAACATATTCGGACGAGAAGTTATTGCAACTGATCATTGCCCCATTTGCTGTCTGCATGAACCTCGCAGTCGCATATATAATCTTGGTTCAAGGCTGGTTCGTCGGACTCTACGTCGCAATTGCGTTTGTCCTCGCTCAGATTTTCGGATTTCCACCATACCTGATGACACCAAGCGGAATCGGATATCTATCTATAGGGCCCTTCATCGGAGGATTGATCGCGGTCCTATTCTTCGCAGTCGTCACAGATCCTCTCATTATGTTCATGACACGACGCAACAAAGGAGTCTACGAGCCTGAGTTTCGCCTCCTGGTTTCATTGTTCGGTCTCGTCACTGGAGCAGGACTGTTTGGGTACGGCTATGTTACACAAAACTATGGAAGTCCATATGTGGCAGCCACTTTGCACGCTATCGTTATATTCGGAGTCATGGCATTACTGGTTGCGACCTCTCTCTACGCCCTAGATTCTTATCGGGACATGAGCAACGAGATTTTCATCATGGGAATGCTGGTCAAGAACTTTTTGCTTTACGGTTTTACATATTTTATCAATGACTGGCTCGCTCGAGACGGCCCTCAGCGTGTATTTTTCATTTTCGGAGGAACTGGATTTGGGGTCATGATTGGATTGCCCATCATGTACGTGTTCGGGAAGAAGTATCGCAGCTACTGGTGCAGACACAACTTGCTGGAGAAGTTTCATATCCGCACACACGCCGAATAGGAAGGGGACTTTGGCAAGGAAACAAATTTGACTTTTGTATAGAGATGCAACAAAGTAATAAAATTCGTTTTATTGATGCTGCCAAGAACGTATCCAGAGTTGAGACCTTGCTCTCGTGGTGATTATCGATGGTGGCTGACGGGCTCGGATCAATGAATCCGAATACCCCTCCCCCGCAATTGAAGCAATATCCCTACCCCAACATATACTCCAAGCTTGCAAGTCGTCGTAAGTGAAACAGGCTACAATGCCGTAGATGCAGAGATCATGATTTCAGCTTGAGAGTTAAGTCGATATGCCCCGCACGAAACCCCACAGCCATGCCTAGGTAAGACGCTCCAACATGTCCTCCATCAGTTAGATGTCCTGACCCCACACAATTTGCCCCGCGTTGGTGCGGGGAGGAG
This sequence comes from Filosporella fistucella, assembly GCA_030077755.1. NCBI lineage: Eukaryota > Fungi > Ascomycota > Leotiomycetes > Helotiales > Filosporella > Filosporella fistucella. The sequence goes on from JAQJZZ010000001.1 coordinate 347,380, forward strand.
ACACAACTTCAATTTGATCGAACGACATTGTAAAACCGAAACTTTCAAGTATCTTCATAAGAGCAGGAATGTAGAGTTTGATTGTGGTGTAAAGAGCAGTTGAAATCCCCTGACGTTGGAATAGAGCAACCAGCATGGCAAGTTCGAAGAAAATCTCAAAAGTAAGCAGTTTTTAAAAGCGTCGCCCCTTTCCAGCACCATATATTGATGCACACAGGTCATTGTCGTGGGCGCCGGTCCTTCTGGTCTCCTTCTCGCAATACTTCTCGCAAAAGCCGGAATCAAGGTAGATCTGCTGGAGGGTGCCACAGAACTAGACAAGAACCCCCGAGCAGCACACTACGCCCCGAATGCCATTCGAGAATTTCGCCGAGCAGGTATCCTCGATGATGTGAAGAAGGAAGGCTTCATTCCAGACGCAGTTTGCTGGCGCGAAGTTGACGGCACATATATTGCAGGTCTGAAAACAGATAAAGGGGACCCTGATGCTATGCAGGTTTTGCCATTGGATAGATTGGTGAAACTCTTGAAAAGACATATAGACAAGCTGGACAATGCGAATATACTGTGGAAGCATAAGGTCATCGACATCGAACAGAATGAGAATGAAGCCAGAGTGAAGGTTGAAACGCCTGAGGGGCTGAAAACTCTTGTAGCAGACTACATTGTTGGCTGTGATGGTGCGAACAGCCAAATCAGAAGGTCGCTCTTTGGAGATCTCGCATTTCCCGGTGAGACACTGGAAAGTCAGATCATTGCGACGAATGTAAGATTGCTAAATACCGAAGGCATTGTATTCGCTGACACCACTATCCGCAGGTTTATTATGATTTCTACAAATTTGGATATGTAGACTCGAACTTCATTATCGATCCAACAAACTGGTTCATGGCAGCCAAAATCACCGAGGACGGAATGTGGCGAGTGACATATGGTGATATACCTGGACTTTCGACCGAAGAGTATCTAAAGCGCCAACCCGCGAGGTATGAAGAAATTCTTCCTGGGAAACCAAAGCCAGGCGATTACAAATTGGTTGGAGCAAGCCCATACAAACTTCATCAACGATGCGCCGAAAGCTTTCGAGTAGGCCGCTTCCTCTTAGCAGCAGATGCAGCACACTTGTGCAATCCATTTGGAGGACTTGGTCTAACAGGTGGCTTTGCCGATATCACGAGTCTTTATGATTGCTTGATGGCAATACAGAATGGGCAAGCTGATGATTCAATTCTGGACAAATACAGCGAGGTTCGGATAAAGAAATGGAAAGAAATGATAGATCCTATTTCTCGGACAAATTTCCGACGGATTTGGGCGGAGGATGCTGCGTCTGAACGTGAAGCATTCTTTGACATGTGTAAGAAAATGGAAAATGATCCAGAAATGCAAAAGCAAGGGGCTGCAGTGAGTAGTCTTGATTATCGGTGAATTTCCTTGCTGACATTAAAAGTTCACACACTTGCTGAATGAAGACTTTTCACCATATTTCAACTTGCAGCAGAATGGAGCCAAGCAGAATGGAATCAAGGCTGGATAGAACGTTAACAAACTCTGTGTACCGTGTACTAATGAGAAATTCATGCATCTATTGGCCGTGCACTACCGCGGGATGTTTATTAGCTCAGCTCAATCATAAGTGACCAAAAATGCTTGAGATGATTCATGCAGCAGGATAGAATGCCCAGTGTTTTCAACAAGTGCTCAGTCCTGCAACTCCTGCGGTATAACATCAACGGTAACGTAATATGGGGGCTCCTCCTAGACTAGGAAATTACATTACTTTGGTACGGATGAAAAGTGGTTGTTGTGCTATAGCCTAGGTTGCAGGGTAGGCCCACCGTGGCTGCAGGGTAGGCACACCGTGGCTATAGGGTAGGCACATGGTGCCATAGCGTACATACGCTAGAACAGTGGCTGTCACAGCCTGAAGCAGTGGTGGCCACAGGCTGGAACAGTGGCTGCCACAGGCTTAGTAGCCTGAAACTATAGCGTACGGGAGCCTATAGCCACAGGGTGTGCAGGCCTGTAGTCACAGCCTGAATTAGTATATATAGCACTGTATTTGCCCTCTATAGAATAAGGAATCAAGTCAATCGTCCACTGTACTACACCTTATATTATTACCCCACCACAACAGTGGTAATCAAGCTCGAGCTTCTTAGATTCTAAGGTGACTAACATTTCATGTCTTTGCACGTATCATAGGCTATAGGAATAATATATATAAAAATACTTAATATTATATAATGCCTAAGATTGTCAGGTATATAATTGAAATTATAATTTCACATAACCTCGACTATTCGGTTATATTTGGCAATTCACAGGAACCCCTCAAGCACCCCTTAAATAATTTAACTCTAGCATTTTAAAAAGGCTAGAATTTTAGTTTCATATTAGAATATAACTTATTTTATTTATTAAATTACCTCCCATTTATATATTTTATATAGGCTTATAAGTAAGATAAAATCTATTATTGGCTTAATAATAAAAATGATAAAAATTAATAAATTTTATAATTCTAATATTTTATAAGTTTTAGTATTCTCTTTTTATAGCTATTTCCTTACATTTTAAGGTAGCGGCAATTGTCGAGTGGCCTAAAAATAAATCCTCAAGCATATGACATCCTAAAAGGACCGACTCTCAGAGAGAGGCACGAAGGAAGGGTGGAGGGACCGGCGATTAATGGGTTTGCCATGACTAATGAGGAGGAAGCCATTTTTGGCTCTTGGGATTTTGAAGACTTGGAAGGTCGGGATGATTAAAGATGACAACCAGCAATTTTTGGAGGGGCCGGAGTTGTCATCGCTTTACGCAAACTGAGGCACGTGCGCTGGAGGCAGAGTTGAGCGAGCGGTCGTGGCCTGGTAAACAACGTCCCAGCCCCCTGGATTCAGCAGCCCAAACCGTAGTTCTCAGTCATTAGGGCATAATAATAAGGTGTTAGTCACGTGATTATGAGCTAACGCACCTAGGAAGCTATATAATAGCCATCGTAGCTGTAGACTAGAATATCATCTCCTTCCACACACACATATTTGAGTCCTTGTGACAATAACTGTAGAGTTAACTTAAAGAGGTAGCGCTTTCAAATATGTTCGATGACTGGCTCGCCTTCCTCCTCCACGGCTTGTTCATCCGCGACGGCTTTTGGGGAAGGGTGGCATCTGTATAATTGAACTGTTAGTCATCTGCCCGAATGGAGTGCCTTGCGTAGGTGCGCAACGCATCCACTATTGATAAGAATATTTGTTACATGTATTCAAGTTCGGAAAATCAGTGAATCGTATGTTCCGTCGTAGTGTCGTTAGGCATTGCGAAGGTGTTTGGGATAAAGGAGGGATGGATGGAGTCCTCGTTTTCTGGCGTATTTTCTTCTACAACCTCTCTAGACGAAAGGATAATGACATGGATACATTCCAGGTTGGATTTCACCAGCTCGAGGTTTGGTCGGGAACTGTCTCAACTGGCCCGTGATGTGTCAGTTTATAGGGTTGGGGCTAGACAGCCACTGAGGAGCGTTATTTCAAGCCGAGGTTACCACCAAGGGCACTACTGTGGCGAAACTCGTTTTTCCAACAAAGTGTTTCTTTAGCCACAACCCCCCCCCCCCCCATTTATCCTCACATCGCCTCCCCAATGGATGTAGAAGAAAGACGTGTCTTACCAAAGACTGGTTACCCTCGTCGGCGAGCCGTAGCAGCGTGTTTGACATGCCGTGAGAGGAAACGAAAATGGTATATGTGCCTTCCAGTTGATATCCATGGCTCATAGAGTTATCTCCATTCCTGAGTACGCCATTTGTCATGAGATACTTTATTAATGTGTCTACTTGTAGTGACAATCTACGGCCAGCTTGTTCTTCTTGTCAGAAAATTGGAATTTCCTGCGAGTACATCAAGAATGACGCGTCAGGTTTAGATATTGCATCTTTGACAATCCTAGATCGGTTGTCCATCATCGAGAGTTTGGTGAGAGATATACACCCGTCCTCGTCTGTCAACTTCTCGTCACCGCCAGCAAGCTTTGGTCGTCACACACAGCTCACAATTCACCCCTCCGAAGGCGACATAGTCTCTGATACAGAGCACGTTGAGTTTGCCTTGATCTTGGATTCTAGCTTCACAGCAGCGACCGATAAGATTCTTCAATGGCCCATCTTCGAGCAGCTTCTTTCTCCCCTTCAAAGACTCAGATTTGTCGATTTCCATGGATCTGAAGCGTATACCTATCTTGATGATCTGTTGATCCGGTCAAACATTTCGAAGAGCTCTTGGGACCAGTCTCCGCCCACCAATATCTCGACAGAGAAGTCAGATATTGAACAGCTAGTTGAACACTTTTTCAGTAGAGTAAACATCAAAAATCCAATTCTTAGTCGACAGGTGGCCAGCCAATACTGTCAGCAATATTACGAGTACGGGCCTCAGTTTAATCTCGAGACGTGCCTCGTGTTACTCATGTGTGCTCTGGGGGCCGTTTCTATGGAGTTCGACCCCATCCATCAAGGTCCTGCAGAGTTACCACATTCGCCTTCCATGCGTTCCAACCTAACATTGGGTTCGTATTACTTCGTCGCGGCGGAAAAGCGCCTTGGTTCTGCCATGTCAAATGTCAACACTCTTGCAATTCAGTGCCTTTGTCTTTCAGGGTAGGCAATCTGGTATTCAAATATACTGTACATGGTGTAACGACTGATGAAACGTGGTGATTTAGGATCTATCACATGTTTCTCATCAGACCTATGCATGCCTTGCGCATGTTCCATGCAGCTGGGTCATCGCTGCAAGTTCTTATATCTACTGGGTTTGTGCCTCAATTTCAGTCAAAGCAACCTGATCATGCTAACAATTTTGTTCAGCGCAGATGCTGCCGGCGGAGCAGCACAGATTTACTCGAGCCTCTTCTGGACATGTTATAAATCAGAGAGGTATCTCTATCACCACGCTATGCTATGCCTTTAGCAAGTATCTGATCTCAGCAGGGAAATCCTTGCCGAGATACCCATCAGCGCTCCCGCTCTGAGAGAACCTGGCACCTCAGACTCATATCCCCCGCCAGACGAGTGGGCGACACATGAGGAAGACAGTTGGTATTTCTTTCTCTCCGAAATTGCTCTACGGCGAATCACCGATCAAGTTACCGAGGTGGTCGCCAAGTACATTGATACCAAGGCCCAAAAGACGCCCAGTATCGAGGAACTCATACCAATCGTGGATGAGTTCGAGCGGCAAGCCGAGACTTTTCGGGAGCATCTCCCTCCAGCCACCAAGTTTCCTGATGTCCCCCAATTAGCAAGTACGGAGTGGCAACAGTACACTCGCGGGCGTTATTATCGCCTGCTAGAGCTCATGCACCGACCATTTCTGTTTGCCGCTCTCCACGAACCTGGTAGCATGCCTGTTGTTCGAGTCCTGGCGGAAAAAGCGCTGCTAAATGCGTTGAGATATCTTCAACATAGCTATATCAGTCACCGTCATCACGGTACGTGGTTACAACTCCGCAACGAGTTGAAAGAAGCGAGCCTCCTACTCGTTGGTTCGAAATCAACGGGACTAAATATGCCTGATGGATGGGAGGTCGGGGTTAAGAAGGCTCTGGCCACGTTCGACCACTGGTCGGAGGAATTCCCTTCTTGTATATCGTACACTAACATTATTCTGACTCTGACCAACTCTTCTTTGACTGATGCTCGAGAGGGGACGTCGATGGTTTGTACTTGAGCGTATACTTAGAATTCTTAATCTTCGTCAAGAAGGGGACACAATTTACAATAGCCAATAGCCCAATCTTGTTAATTGTGGACTGCAATTTAATTCCACATTTACTACTATTCGTGTACATAATCTTTAAAAAAGATAGGTATTCAACAAAAGAACAGCCCGTCGCGTTACCAACGGCTTGGTCTCCAGCATCCAATTCTTTTACGTTCACGACCATGGGATCACCATGATCTTACAAGGACTTTTCATCACGATGAACCCTCCTTTTCTTCTCTGTATCAAGCTCTTTATCATGACCAAGCTTGCTGCTCTCCACATCAACAAGAGAGGGGTTGTCCATTGTCTCGAAGATATTAGCAAGCTCCTCGAGAGATTTCCCCTTGGTTTCCGGGAATAGAAACCACACCTGCACGATAAACAGGGCGTCGAGGATACAGAAGATGATATAATATTTCCAGCCGAGCTTGGCCATCGCGATGGGATTGCATACTTGTCCGATGATGAGGGCGAGGTTCGTCACGATAAGAGTGAATGCCACACCCCAGCTTCGCCATTCGTAGGGGAACAACTCGGTTGGGTATGAGTAGAGGAGTGGAGTCAGGGCAATGTCGTAGTGGAAGTAGAAGATGAAAAGTAGGGGAATGACAGCGAAACCGTACCCTGCAGAGCCGGTTGCATCGAATCGGGAGTTGAGGATTGTCCAGATCTGATTGATGTTAGGGATTAATTTATCTGGATAGCATGGGAGATGTTGATGTGAGGAAGAGAATTACATACGACATAGGACGCGGTCATGCCAATAGCGGACCATTGAAAGAGGAATCGCCGTCCCAATTTATCAACCAGCATTGCTCCGAATCCCACGGTGGCAATGAGATTGAAGATCTGCAATCCGCCATTGATGAGAGACTGGTGTGTAGCATTCTTGATTCCAATACCGTCAAGCACCAGGACCAAATAATAGGAAACAACCGTGTTGCCAGACCATTGGGCGGCAATACCAATCAAGCCAGATATGAGAAGTCGTCTGCGGTTTGAGCGAGTTGCAAGCATCTTTTCCATCGACGGTCGTTTCTCGGAATTATTTTCGGTTCGCACAGCTTCCCTAATCTGTACCATTTCATGTACAACAAGACTTGAGCTCTCATCACCAGCAGCATGATGCTTGATCAATAATGCAAGTGCTTCTTCATCTCTGCCTTTGGCAACGAGGAACCTGCAACAGATCCATTAGGACATATATGAAAGGGGGGTTGAGATGAGATAACAGTGCGAGAACCTACCGGGGAGATTCGGGCAAGAAGTAGGAGAACATGAGTTGCATCAACGGAGCTCCTCCTTGGAGTAGCGTCGGAATTCTCCAACTCCAAGATCCAGTCATTCTGAGTGTCCCAAAGGTAATCCAAGCTGCAGCGATAGCACCGACAAACTGAGAACATATTAGTATAGTTGTGGTGGTTGAGGTGTAATGATTCGATGATCTTTCGTTCCTTACATAAAAGCAGTGATATAATGCCGTGACCTTTCCACGATGGGGGGGATATGCAAGTTCTGCGAGCAGGATAGGGCTGGGTTGAGACATAACCCCACAGCCAAATCCCAGGAAGAAACGCGAGAAAATCAGCATTCCTAGATTGACAGATACAGCCTGAACGGCTGCACCGATCACAGTCAGGGTGAATGCGAGAACGAGTGACTTTTTACGTCCGAATCTGTTGGAAAAGGGGGCAACAAAGAGGAACCCTATGATTTTGCCCGCGGGCATCATGGCGTTGATGGCTCCTAACTTCGCTTTGGCGGGATATTGGTAGTACGATTTCCAATTTGGATTAATTTGTAGTGCGTTCATCATGGCGCCTGTTTGAAGCAAGAGTCAAGTGCTGATTCTACTATGTAAATGCGTACTAAATCGGGAGTATACTCACCATCATACCCAACTGTGGCAGCTGACATGCAGCAAATAAACAAAAGAGCGTTGAGCCGAACAAGGTGCCATTGCGTGTACCATGGTTTGTACTCCTTAGGTAGCGCCTACAAGATTGGGATGATGATGATTAATTAAGACGTCCTCGCCTGGTTGATGGTATTAGGGGCGGACATACCGCTGCAATTTCTGGACCAACAAGCTTCGTATTCTCCGCTAAACGTTCTTCATAGCTCTTCGTGGGACGCTTGAATAGACCCATTGTGTATTAAAATTGATTGAGGCGTCAGGTAAGGTAGTAAGACTTTGGTGAAGATGGAAGAAGCTGGAGAGCTGGGCATCTTGTACTGGGAGGAGCCTCCTGTTTATACTTCTGAGGTGAACTGTATTTCTGGCTGCGACTTGAATAGAGTAAGTAGAATTGGTTTCATGGCGTTCGTGAAGACTGAAATTCCCCGCGTGAGAATTTCACCCCACGGGGAGCTCGACCCCTAGAAGTGGTGTACCGAGTCAGGAATACAGTAATTGCATTGTGCCGCCATTCCCCGCATGCCTACACTCCCCGCAATAATAGGTAGTCAATAGAACATCCCGTACTTTGAATCACTATATCCAGGTTCCTAAACTCCATTGGTCACTACTTCGCGAGGTTAAAATGTATTTTGAGGTTATTTCGAAGCTAATAAGTAGTGACTTCTCGTAGGGACTTGACTTTTACATGATTCGTATAGAAGTACTGAGTATAGGCAGGATTGCCACGGCGGGGAATGGCGGCTAGAAATCCGCAAACCATCAACAACAGAACTGTGGACTGGACAGCTCCCTTCGTACTCAACCAGAAATTCTATTTCAACGTCAACGTAATAATACCGCTGCGTGCTTCCGCTTGCAATCAATCGCCATGCATATACATTTTATATATCTACCTCGGTTTCCACCTACCTAGTCATCCTCCCTCTGACTTGCCCAATATCCCTCCCTTTCCTTCTCCGCCATCTCCAAAAAGTGTATTGCAAGCAAGATGACCGTATCAATAACCAACTCTTCACTCACATCAGCCAAACGAAAACGTAACGAAACTCCACTCGCAGAGGCGACGAGTGTCACTGCTTATAAGTCGTTAACAGAGAGTCGTCTTGGTACTCGAGCGTCACCCCTTCTCATTACACACGTCAACAAGCTTGAGTTGGATGATGAGCTTGTCAGCCTCGGCGAATATGTCCTTACCGACCTCGCTCACGCCGTGATGCTCACTCGTGCTGGAATCTTCGATGCACCCCATGGCCAAGGTATCGTTCAAGCCCTACTTGATCTTCGGGCTGGTGATGCGGCTGCCATTCTCGCCTCGGATCCTGAGGTTGGCACACTCGGTCTCCAGATCGAGCGGTACCTGGAGCGTGTCCTAGGACCCCGTGGGCGCGATATCCAGCGCGCCCGGAGTCGTATCGATCAGAAGGCGACTAACTGGCGTCTCGTGAACCGTGCCAGTTTGACAAGCGTTATTGACGAACTTGTCAGTCTTGGAGCCGCCATCTTAGCCACTGCTGATCGTTATGCGGGTGTCTTGATGCCTGGATATACACATCTACAGCACTCGCAGCCCACAACTATAGACCATTACCTCAATGCTCACTACTGGGCAATATCACGAAATCTTGAACGACTCCTCGGCGCCTACGACCGACTCAACCTCAGTCCGCTTGGCGGCGCTGCCTACAGCGGAACTGAGTGGCCTATCAATCGTAACGAAACAGCGGCCTATCTTGGATTCGCTCGTCCGATTCTGAATGCTCGCGATGCCGGACTCGCATCACTTGATATGGGGGCTGAGCTTGCCAGTGTCTTAGCAGCGACACTCTCTACCATCAGCCGTCTCGCCTCAGATCTGAACTACTGGTCTTCGAGTGAAATCAATCTTGTACGTATCGATACATCCCTCTGCGGTACCTCGAGCATGATGCCTCAGAAGCGTAATCCCATGGTTCTGGAACGGATTCGTGGTCTTGCTGGCGTTGCTGTAGGCTGGTCCGCAAGTCAGCTTGGTGTCATGCACACTGCCACTTCAACAGATGTCGACCAAGCATATATACACAATCTGCTACCTGGTCAGTGTGCCGAGACAGTGGGAGCCATCGCGTTACTGCGAGAGGTTGTAACGACAGTGGAAATCGACGTGCCTCGTATGAGCATCTCAGCTGGTCTACACTGGTCAACAGCGAGCGCACTAGCTGATGCCCTAGTTGCATCACAGGGCCTAAGTTTCCGTGATGCGCATGAGAGCGTTGCTCAACTTGTCGCAGCTCACGAACGTGCTGGTGTTTGCGGTGGTGAGTTGCGTGAGGAGCTGATCAGTGGCAAGGCGTTGAAAGCGTTCTCGGTTTCCGAACTGCGGCATATCCTGGACCCAGAAGCCTTTGTAGCCTCCAGAATCAGCCCAGGTGGTACTGCTGCTACAGAGCGTCAAGCGCTTGCTATCGCTGCCTCGATCGATATTGGTGATAAGAAAAGGGAGCTGCAAATTCGCACTACCCACGTTGATAAGGGTCTCAAGCGGCTCTTAGAAGATGCAAACGCTATTACCAGCGTCATGGTGCAAACTACAGCTGCAGGCGCTGGAGAAGTTTGTTGATGTGGATGCTATATAACATTTTCTTAGAAGGAACACTTTAGAATTTCCGCCTTTTAATTTTGCTCGGTGATATCCACAAGACTGAAACCTTGATGATATATTATCGTGACTGTTGGTCTCTCTGGCACTTCGATTTCTTGTCCCAGAGAAAACGGCAAGAGAATAACCCTGTTTCACATAAAATAGGTGGAAGCAGCCCTCTCTCAGGACCACTGTTGCAGATACTAGAATATTGTGCTAGACCATGCCACGGGTAGTATGAGATTTTTGCTCTTGAGATTCAATTGCTTTGATGATTTCTATTGTCGACACTAATCTCCCCGTATGTATTGATATCCCAAGTCTATTCCTTGTGAAGTCAGCTTGCTATTGATCCTACCAAGCAAAATACAAACCACCATCAACAATCCAAACCCCAAATTGCCAAGCTACACATCCACCCAATACCAAGAACAATGCCTCGACTGCGGCCACTCCTAACCGCGCACCTCACACTGATGGGCACTGTTGTCTATGCTTATCTCCAAATATGGCAGTGAGTCAGAGTATAGTTAGTGGGTGGAGTAGTGGTGCTGGATATCCTGGAGATGGAGAGGATGTATATGGTTCGGTTTATGGTAGGGGAGGGTATAGTGCTGGTGGGCAATGTACTTGTACTTGTGGGATGTGTGGGATGGGGTTTTCGACCGGGTATGGGAGGAGACTTTGAGGTTTTGTGAGGGGGTGATAGGAGAGTTGTTTGTTGTATAACATGTATTGAGATCGCTTATTTGAGAAAACAAGAAAGGAAAAGCAGCGGATAGAGGCAGAAATCTAAAAGTTCTGCTGGGTATAAAGAGCAAACTAGATATAGGATTGGAAATAGGTGCAGAACTCTTTTGAAGAATGCATTGTAACTCTGGGCAGTTCTGGGGATTCTGATGTGCTTCTATATGAGAGATGTGAGACCTTGGCAGCCCAGAAGAATGCTGATCAAAGTTATAGCCCAAGATCCAATACTTTCAACATCCTCTTCCCACATCGTCTTAGATCCTCTACGGTTGTGAACAACAACGCTTTACTTATTATATAAAAAATTTTCGCGCGCGGACTACCGCCATACTTTACGACGAGGCCCGGACCAATGCCTGACATGAACTAGATCAGTATATTGTTGAACAGTGGTTGCCGACTCAAGAAGAAACTATTCAGCTTCATTTTCATTGCCATCAAGCAGCTTTGCATTATCCCCTTCAATTTTCTGCTGGGACTCCACCCTTAAACTATCAAGGTAGCTTTTCAGACCATCTGTAACATTCCTCTCGGCCAACATCGTAGCGCTCCCCGCCACGAGCAATTGCCAGGGTATATGATCAATTGCAACCAGTGTGCGATTTCATTGGGGTAACATCGATAAATTAGTGCTGAATAAAGAATTTGAGAGTGCGAGAGAGGGGGCTAGACTTTTCAAAATTGAACTAGCAGAAGGAGCTGATACAGAGGCAGGAGCTCGATGGAATTTAGCCTTTTCAGAGCCATGAGGAAATAGAATGACCTGCCCACGCGGAAATACAATCTGAATTGTCCCGCTGATGGTTACCCCAAAGGAGCTGCTCTCTTGTCTTCCAAGAACATCCGTACTGAAACGAATTAGATCTATTATATTTCCCATCCGAACTTCAGCGGCTTTTACAGTACAAAGCGCTTGGTGAAGTTTATCTAGAGCTAGGATCCGTACCCCAAGAATGGTGTACCTGTCAGCAAAGACATACACTCGGGCGTGGCCAAGAAACTGGTTAATACTATCCTCGCCCTCTTCCGGGTCTTCGCGTGGTCGGAACTTGGGGCTAATCACAGTGTAATCGCGGCGCTGGAAATCATCCCAAGGTGGCGTCGACATGCAATACACAATTGCATTTTCTGCAGCATTCTCCTCTGCAATAGCCCAGTCATCCGGCATGACAGCGTCTTGGCACGCAGGAAGAGACACTTGCGAATTTAATTTAAGAAGATGGTTATCCTCAGTCATATAATGCACTTAATCAGCTGTTGGATTCGGATTTTGGACCAGTTGACCCCCCTCCCTCATTTATGATAGGTGAGCTGCGGTGTTTCTTTTGTCTTTAACGGCGATTCTTGATGTCTTCGGGTAACAAATTCTTCCGGAGGGGATAGGCAATTTGCTAAAAAAAAAATAAAAAAAAAGTATTAGCACTCCAGAGGTACGGTGTAGCTGTAGAATTGACATTGAGGACTTCCTCATTTTCCCTGCTCTGCCGCACCTCCTCAGCATCATCATTTTCGTCAACCTCTTCACTTCCCTCGTTGTCTCCGTCAAATACAGCATAGACATCATACAGCCCTGCCATCAACAGTTCAACATCATCGCATTCGTTAGCAAGACTCAGCAGCTTTTCGTATAGGCCTTCTTCTTTGTATCGAGCTCGTTCATCCGAAGTCATTTCGTTTGCAAGTTCTAACATGCTATCCGCGAACTCTCCAAGTGTAACGCCATCAGATGTCAACTCGTGTGCGATCTGCTGTTCTTTGCAAAGGAATATGCTTTTGCTGATTTTCCTGGGGGTCTTGAAACTATCAGCTTCTAATTTCGCAAGGGTACGTTGGTGTGTTTTATTTATGAAAGACATGGCTATGCAAGTCATCATGCTGTATCAGACTCACCTCTAATGCGTGTCTTCGCGTTTTCCACCTTGCTGCAGATGCTTTCTCCATTATTGCCTTGCGTGCTCCGCTCAATTCGCCCATTATGTCGCCTATAGCATCGAATTGCTTCCTTCCGGACATTCTAGCATATTTTCTGTACAGAGTATACCAGCAGCTTTTCGAATAGCTATCGAAATTGACTGGTGGACGCGCAGCTTCTTCTGCAAGACGAGACTTGTGCGCCGCCATAACGAGAGACCGCGCCTCTGAGTTAGAATTGCAGATCTGATGCAGGAGAGCTTGGGTGGTTATGGATGGAAGGGCAGTAATCACAGACCAAAGATCTGAGTCTCCCCTTTGCCGTTTGGCAGAAATATCGGGGATGGACGTGCCACATTCGTCGAAGGTACGCTTGGAGCTATTGCCGGCCATTACTGCGGATGGAATGATTAAGTGGGATGAGGAATTGTGGACGACGCGGTTTACAGCCAGGAAGACGCGTCGGGGCTCCTAACACGTGATCACGTACTCTAAGCGCACCTTTTTTCCTCATCTTTCTTTGACCTCGTTGGACATCAGCCTTCGATCAAGAAGAGACAGTCTGTTGGAGTTGTCTCTTCCCTCATTTGCATTATGTCGAATACTATTGGCTGAATCACAGAACTATCACATATTCCCAATTTTGTTTCCCTAACACATCGGATTTGATATTCAGGCCTGCTTGGGAAGTTGGTAGAGCTAACGTGAGAGAAGTAAGTAGGCACGGCATGCTTTGGGGCTCGACGTCACTGCTCTACCTGCTGCTTCCTAGTGGATATCAAATGCGGTATTCCAATTTCAATAGCGTTTACTTCCTGCTTGGGGATTCAGTCTAGCTATGAAACTACTATGAGGGATATTGTTCGCATGTACTGCTTTTCAAGGCAGGTAGAGATAGCGTGGTTCATCAGTTATATTTGATACTGTGGTTTATTGAAGCTTTAATTGAAAGGTAAAATACTTATACATAACGAATAGAAAATCTTCAAGAGACTAATGCGCCTAGGATTCTCTGTTTATTCATCCGTGTCCCACAATCTATGATTCGAAGCAATTAAACCCTCGAATATGATGTCCTCCACGCCATTGGCTCTACGCTCAACGCCGCGGTCTTGTTCTCGTTGAGTGTTATGACCCAGTCGTCAAGAGCGATGACGCCATACGCACTTTTCGATACTCCGAACCAGTCCTGGCAGCCAGAGCTCATTTCTCCGACGGTAGGTTTAACAGTCTCAGTCACCTCTCCGAAGCCAATACGAGTCCCTGTCTTGCTCTCAAGCCCACTGGGAAACAAGCGCACTTCGCCGATGTGCTCAGTGATTGCCTCCACAATATTCGACCCGCTAGAGATCCATCTTGTGATTCTCAATCCGGGACCGTCATCAATATCGATCGTGACAGTGCCGTTTCTAGAATTCTGTTTATACTGTCCGACGAATATACGAGATTCCTCTTGCTTCGCTGTTGTGTCGCTTGTAGGGACAAGAATTTCGTTCATTAAGCTGGGTATCGCGTTTTGGACACCTTTGAAATCATCGCCAGCCGCAAGTAATGTATCACCTATGCCATACTCTGGTAAGAGTATGGTGAATGTACCATAGCTCCCCACATCCCCACCTTTTGTGTACATCCATCTAACTTTGCCCTCAATGCCCTTGCTTGGAGCTTGGTAGATCTCCCAAGGCGCTCCAACGGTAAGGCTGTCGCTGCCCGTGAAGGTATGTGGTTTGAGCCAACAGCTCGTAAGCGATTTGGACAACAATGTTGAGTTCAAGATTGATCGACCAATGGATTGTATGTCATTTACAGACGAGTAAGAAGACCCAGCAGGACTCACATCATAAATATCATCGTACCATGTTGCGGCAGTCGCGTTATGGGGAACTACACCCCGATCGATGAGTGCATGGTTGTAGTATGTTGCATTAAGCTGGAGCGCTTTTACAAATGATAATTCAAAAAGACTCTCGTAACTGGTATTTGTCATTTTTTCTAACGCGTAAACTAATATCTTATAAGCTAAATTGGAATATACAGGCTGTGATGTTGGTGCCACTGATGGATTCTGCAGGAAGATATTTCTAAAGAGACTTTCTCGATTGCAAGGTACCCTCATCTGATTCACACAATCAGCCTCTGATGAGTTGTCCGGCACATGTGGGATATTCAGTGGCAAGTGAAGCTCAGGAGCTAAATCTTGTGAGAGTATTATATCGTCGTCGGCACTTTCGACAGCATCTCGAGGCATCCCCCCTAGCTGGCTTGCCAAAATTCCCAGGGTAGTGTCGGACCAGTTGAAGACATCAATTGCATCGTCACTTACAGCATGGCTGCTGGCGTAGGCTTCAATCTCCGGAACAAATTTCGTGACCGGTTCGTTCCAGGACACATCACCGACACTGGAAAGGAATGTGTATACGGTGAAGGGTTTGGAGATGCTACCGATGCGATAAATACTGTTGGAGTCGGTATTGTTCACCACACCAGATGTCGAATTAGACAAGCTTGGAGCAGCATGATGATATGTGGAGATGGCTTCGTCTGCGTAGACAGAGTACACGCTCACGGAGAATGAGGTGGTATCTGAGTCCATCGGTCCGTATGCTGTATTTTTGGTTCTGACTGCACTATCCAGAGCGCTCTTAAGGCTTGCAGTTGCATTCTTGAATGCTGACATGCATGATGGGTGTCGTGGGATAGGGACATCAGGTCCTAACAACGAGCAACGTTCAATCTTGGGGTCCGCTACGCTGACAGGAATGGAAGAGAGCCCCAGTACTGCTACAAGCGCAAGAGGAAAAAAACATTATGATTATCGAATTGGAGGAGATGATTGCTGAGAATTGCTGTGGTGCGTATGCTCACATGGGGATGAGATATAGGACCACTTATACAAGACGCAATTCCTCGCACGAGCAATGGGCAAATACTTTGCATAACTTCTCACGCTTTTATACCCAGGCTGGTCGCGATATTTTTTTGTCGTGGAGTCATGGTATCTCAAGCACACACTAGTAGCCTCAAGTGTTGCAAACTTCGAACTTATCGGACCCTCAAGCTGCAAATAAAATAGCCAGAGACTAGGATTCAAGATTGCAGGACGAATAGCATTTTGTTTCTAAATAAATATCCTGATATTCGCAAAATTACCTTCACGGAAAGAAAAAGAAGTCCTTTATTCCTCGAAAGCAGCTTTGATTGCTTCTGCTCAATATAAGTTTCGTCTGAAAAGACATGAGCACAGCCTTGCCCCACATAAGTTTGATCTCGCTCGAGATAAGCTGACGCATGAGGCGTGATCCAGATTGTACACCATCGTTCCAAACCCTATGTTCCTGCATTTTAAGTCAGTTTCTCTGATCCTTCGTCCCGGTTACTATTTCAGTTCACAAATCCGGTTTTCGGGAGTATGACCTAGTCATAGTTCCAAGGTTCGCTTGAGACAAATCAAGTCACAAGGTTCCGTTGCCACCTGACTCGCACCACGCTCATCGAGATTAACGAATAGTTTATCGGCTTTTTAGAACACCCTTCGTTCAAAATATAAGCTAACAGATTGTGCGTGAGTCACTATCTACAAGTAGAGCTGCAAGCGCTGCATTGAGACCCAGCATGATGGGACCAAAGTTATAACGGCTATCACGTGATATATTCTCCATCACTTCGAATAGGTACGTCTTCATCGCAGGACCATATTCTAGAGACTTCCGAAGTTCTGTATTCTACTTGATAAATGCTTCAAACTATGCATGCATTTACTTCATTTCGTCGAAATTTGGAGACGGGTCATCAGCGAGAGATTCCGGGCAAGGATGATAGAAGAGAAACATGGCTCCTAAGACTTCCTACCGAGCTGCTGCTACAGATTGTAGACCTGCTGCCCCCAGTAAATAGGGCATGTCTTGCGGTATGCAATAAGAGTTTCTACCAGACTCTCAACTATTACGTTCCTACCAAACTCGGTTTCATATATAATACTCACGAAATCGCCCAATTTATCGACTACCTGGTATCAGATCTTCCTGGTTGGTATCGTTGTCCATATTGCTCTCGTATACATCACGAAAGAGAACTGGGTGGACCGAAGAAGCATATTGGAATCGTGGCTTCTAAGTGCCAAAAGGCCCATGGGCTTCAAACACTTGCGCTGAGTTCTCAGTATGTGATTGGCCTGGCGCACATACGACTAGCCATAAAGGAGTACAATCGCGGAAAGGGTTTTGGACTTCCTATAGAGTATTTCGTCACAATACATCTTGATAGGAATCCTTTATCGCATGCGGTATCGCTTCACTCATTCGACATGCGAATTATTGACCGCGAGGTTGTTATTCGCCATCAACATTGGGTCCTAATCCAGAGAATCGTGCCCGATATAGAGTTTATACTCGTTGAAAAAGCTATGAATTATATGTGTCCGCACATAAATTTCTCTCAGAAGATCGGCAGACATTGCTCAACAAGTGGCATAGAGGAAAATGGATCCAATGGAGAGCGATACTATACACAAGCAGCCGCTATCATGGGTAGCCTCATCCAAAACAGTCGTTCATGCGATGGTAAAACCTTGCGATGCCGGCAATGTGCAATGGAATTTCAAATTGAGTTTGTGCAGCTTGGGAAGAGGGGCAAGGCGATATGTGTGACCCAGTGGTTAAATCTAGGAGCTGGTCTAAGTGTCGACGATCCGAAATGGAAAAGCCACTTGAGCTTCAGTACTGGAAGTGGGAATTTTGATGAGAATTTGGACATTAAACGGCGATATGAAGAGGCTGAGGGCCGATCCATGGGAGCAATAACGAAGCGGAATCTCAGGACACTGTTGAAGGAAAATTGTGGAAGGGTCTCATGTCGGGTTCCAGTCTATCGAGAAGGGAGTCTCTACCACAAGAAGCCTTCTCTGGAGATCATCAAGTATACAGAAACATTGAAGATGAGCATGAGTTCAGGATGGGATAGATTCAGAAGTTACACAGCAGTGAGGAAAGCAATGGGAACGACGGAGAATCCACTGCAAAGTATGAGAGACCTTGTTGGAGGGGCTTTTGCTACTTAAAGAACACTAATACCTCCAAAATATAACGAAATTCATGGCTGGACCACTCTCTTCAGCACCAGTCGACAATTTTTGCTCTCCTGTATCCCTTAATCCACTGAAGAATTTTTAGAACAGTGCTTTCATGGAATATTTCCTTCCCAAGCTGAACCGGAAAGAGCTTTGCAAAATAATAGCTAAGGAGGTTAATTTGATATGCGGAAAGAAAGATTGGATGCTGCTTAAGTAAATTTTTATATATAATTCGAGGATAATATCTCGATGGTTCCGAGAAGATTCCATCATAGTCAAGCATCTCTAGCAAGTTGAGTCGAAGATTCAATAAGACTTGTCAAGAGAACAACGTCGCATCTCGATTCATATTTGATGTGTTTTTGCGTCTTCCGTGTTGTATGATCCTGTTCAGTTCTTTGTTTTGGGGCTCATTGCCTGCAATAGTCTGAAACTCCCAGTACCTCTCCTCATCACTGTTGTAGAAAGAGAATAGCGGTCTGACATCAACGAGATCAATCGGTCTCTGGCACGCTGAAATGCATACGCAATAGATTATAGCAGCGTCAGATGACGGAAATAGGGGAAATTCCAATGTCGAATCCATTCCTTTCGTTTGATAAAAAGGCGTGGCGATCTGGAGGAAATTGTGGAATTTTATAGGCAGAGGTGACTCGAAGACACCTAGAGCTCTGTACGACGTGATGTAAAAAATCGGCCAAGATAAGTATAAAAAGCGGGAGAAAACTTTTACCCTGAGCATTGAATGATAATCGATAAGAAAGGACAAGACAATGTAAATTCTGGCGTTTGATGGGCTTTAACGTTCTGCTTACGCGAGGCTTGACTAGATACACACTCTATCGCTACTGCGATCCACATCAGCTCAAAACGAGTATACTACTGCCAAACGTGGAGGACATTTCAGAATTCATGTATTATAGCTATGAAATATGTCAGAAAATATGCCGACAATCATGCTTATGCTAACAGCTTTCACAACCAGGAGGCTGGCGGTGCAACTGGCTATACACCGAATTGCTTTCTTTAGCTTATTGCAGCTTGTATCAACGTTCTTCCACCATTTTGATAGGGCGCATCCATCTTGCCTTTCACAAAATCTGGCAGTTTCTTCGCTCCCTGAAAGCAGATAGTCTGAACTCTAAAGGAGTCGAGCGCAATTATACCTCGGTATGGTATCAACACTAACTCTCAAGTCTACCCCGCCAAAGTACTTAATTCAACCATCACCTTTAAGTCCTTCCTCAATTGGATAATCATTACCAATGTTCCTGACTATAATTAAATGTAGTTACCGTCGCGACTAAATACTGGTATTTTACTCGTTTCCGCCACTTCTCGCAAGGAAGCAACCTTTTTATCCCCGCACAGACGGGGACGATGCAGTCGGACGAACTGCTGGCGTGTCTCTAGCCTTGCGAGGGGCCGAGGGATCAGATGATAGCGCTGCTATGACGATACAAGGTAGTGATGAGAGATAAATGATTTTGGAGCTGCTCGCAAGATGGTTTGAGTTTTGTATCTGTTATTCTTTTCGTCCTCACGATGAAGCTCCAAAATTTGCTTATTTCTGCCCTGGTCTCGGCATTGTCAGAAGCTCACATTGAGTCTCGACAGACGAATTGGACAGTAGGACAAACCGTTCAAACAACAAGCGGCCCAGTTCAAGGTCATGCTGCTTCAAATGCGACAACTGTCTCCGAATATTTAGGAATTCCCTTCGCAAACCCTCCTGTTGGCAATCTCCGCTTTGCTGCACCCGAGAAATACTCAGGAAATTCTCCAATCAACGGAACGAATTTTGTAAGTGCTTCGACCAAGCAATGGATCCAAAGCTGAGAAAAATTTAGGGATTTTCATGTCCGTCTGCCTCAACTTCAGCTTCGGCATCAAATATCCAGGCAGCGAATATTACCAATGCAGGGCTGCAAGTCTTAGCAAGTCTCGCTCAGCTCGGGGATAAGTTCAGCGAAGATTGCTTAACGTTGAATGTGTGGACAAGACCTCAAACTGGTGAAGAGAAGAAGGCAGTTCTGGTGTGGATATATGGAGGTGGTTTCTATACAGGAAACACTGCCAATCCAGCTTACAATGGTCAATTTATTGCTGATCAAGAAGACGTCGTGCTTGTATCTTTGAAGTGAGTCGCTGGCAGACTCAACAAATAAATACTATCATACTGATTCTCCAGTTATCGGGTGAATATATTCGGCTTCCCAGGTAGCCCAGGCACAACTCAGAATGTTGGACTCCTCGATCAAAGATTGGCTGTGGAGTGGGTTCGAGATAATGTTGCCGCATTTGGAGGAGACCCTTCGCGAATAACACTCTTCGGGCAAAGCGCTGGGGGAGCATCAGTTGACTACTATACATACGCATGGAGTTCTGATCCTATCGCTGCTGGCTTTATTCCCGAGTCTGGAACCGCATTTGGTCTGGGTCAGAACTCAGCTTCATACAGTGCTGGTCTTTGGCACAATGTTACTGCTAAGCTAGGTTGCGGAAATTCCGATTCCAGCGAAGACGATGTCCTGAGCTGCATGCGTACAAAGAACCTCTCTTCCATTCTTGAAGCTATCCCAGCCAATCCAACTCGCGGTCTCGGTGGATCTTCGTTCGGCCCAACCGTCGACGAAAAGACAGTGTTCTCGAATTACCCCGCTAGGTCCCAAGCAGGGAACTTCATTAAGAAACCGATTCTGATCGGTAACACGAATTATGAGGCAGGGCTCTTCAAAGTCCTAAATGCACTCTCTAATGTCACTCTTCCGGACACTTTCTGGGACACTTTCAATGACAACATTTTCAACTGCCCTGCTGCAGCAAGAGCAAATGTATCCATATCAAACGGTGTGAAGACGTGGAGATACAGATGGTTTGGAGAATTCCCAAATACGCGCATCACGTCAGTCCCAGACTCTGGAGCTTGGCACGCAAGTGAGCTTCCAGTCTTATTCGGTAATGAGCCATTTGGTGCAGGCGTACCCGCTCCAACACCAGAAGAAGAGAGCATTGGGCGTTACTTCAGAGGGGCATGGGCGGCGTTTGCGAAAGATCCCCAGAATGGTCTTGATACGTATGAGGGAGGATGGCCGGCTTATTCCCCTGGTGGAAATACGCTCATCAGACTTGCGTACCAGAATATTACTGGTACCAATCTGGCTGCGGGGATGGCTTATGATGGAGCTTGTAAAGAAATTTATGCGATGAATGGAAGCCAGGTTGGAAGTGGCAGCTCTACGTCGACGGGCACGGCGCCTATCGCTACTGTCACTGCTTCGGAAGGTTCAAAGAAATCGATATGTGGTATAATTGCTGCCGCTATGGCGATCGGATTTGCAGCTGTATTGTGAAGTGGTAGAAATTAGGTAGTAATAACAATGGACACCGAGTATTACAACATCATCTTGCCATCATGCAAAGTCATTTTCCTCACCCAAAATCATCACCAGACTCTATGTCCAAGCTTTGGTCAATAGCTAAGCTTCTTCTTACGAAAGCTTCAATGCACCAAGCGTCAGATGACTCACGATATCCATACCTTTGGCGAAACTCAACTGATCAATGCTTGTTTGTCTCTTGTGATCCCAAAGCTCGGATAACAGACCACCGAACGGTACCGGAAAATATTGTAGATCTGTTTCCGGCAGTTCAGACGTTTGGGAGATCAGATGTTTCATCTTTGATATGTGGATTCTGTCCAATCGCATCGCTTCGAGGGGTCGGAAGCGAGACCCCTTTTCCCACCTGATGGGGGGGACTGGATGCTGTTTACGCGGTTTTAATTTTCATGACGACGTTGAGATGGGAGCATAAAATTTCTAATGGTAGGGGCAGTAGTTTATTGGTCGTGGTGAGAATAGTCCAATTTTGCGTAATCACCAAATATGGCTTTTCTGATAAAATATTATGGCTTTCATGTCAGCTTACCCATACCTCACGATGACTCGACGAGACCGAGTCCAATAACGTACCTGAACAGTAACGCTACAGTAACGCTGCCGTAACGTTGCGTCAGCGTTACTGTAAATTGCGACGTGCAACAAAATATCTTGTAACAAGTATATTAGGATTACTTAGGAGACTATGCTATAATTCCTATTGAAAACAGTATCTGAGCCGTTAGTAAGCGTACAGATTTGGAGCAGATAATCTGCGAATGGGGTACGATCAGTAGTCAGTTGAGATCTTATCTCACTCAATCTGTATAACTCGTGACGTCCACCGGGTTTTCATGCTATCATTTCAGGCAAATCAATGTGTTTCGTTCTGGGTTCAGGTACACATGTTGGTAATTGAGAACCATTCAATTTTGGGAACCGTTCCACAAACGAGAACCGTTCGAGTCGTTCTGGAACAGTTCCCTCAAGGCTCTGGATGATGCGATGTGCAACAAATTTTTTCCACATCACATGACCTTTTTGAGGACATCAAGGGTTTGAAAACTGAAGAATTGAAGATTGAGAATATGTCACAGCAAGCAGAAGAATTTGAAGTTGATAGATCATAGATCGTATATCATTGTATGTTCACACCAAAATACACACAGAAAGTATATATGTACACACCCCAGTCAAAAAAGCCGACTCAAACCACACACTATCATAAATATTTACATGAGAACAAATCGTTCTGTCTTTTCCGTCCCGGGACGCCTTGACATATCAGGAAATCTATGCATCGCAAGAGTCATCCTCTTCAGCGGTTTCAGTAGGAGTGGCAACAATGCTGCTGGCGATTGTGGATGGGCGGACAGCAGTTTGGAAAGTGGTTGGGACAGCGGAGACTGCTGCGGCGGATGTGACAACGCTGGCGGCAGTGCTGGTAGCAGCTGGGGCGGCGGCGGATGAAGCACCGCTTCCTGAGCCTGAGCCTGATGAAGCACCTGAGTAGAGAGCTGGACCTGGGATAACGTAGTTGAGACCAGCAGTGTAGATGTTGACCAGGATACCGGGGTCGGTGGCAGTGTAGAGAGCAGTTCCGAGAGTTCCAGCTGGGACATCAGTTCCTGAGCCAGTGACCTCGAGGTTGATGCATTGAGGGTAGTTTTGTGCTCCGTCGGCATTGCCTGCGGAGTGGAGCGCAATCATCTCGTGGCGGAGGACGTAGTTGCCTGGTGCGATGGAGGAGGGAATGGTGATGGACCAGGAGTTGTTATTTGCCATCAATTGATCAGATGCCCAAGTACCTGGAGCAGCAGAGTTGTCGATGAGACCGGCTTCTCCAATCTTGAAGAATTCAAGAGTAGCCTTGTCGACGGTGGCACAGTCACCTTTGCAGGAAGCCAAATAATCGATGACTGGGCCGTGATGGGACTCTGGCCATGTGTTCCACTCCATCACAACGGTTCCACCAGCCTTGACAGTGGCGGAAAGAGCTGCGTTGGTAGCAGACTTGTGGCAGATGATATCACCAGTAGCAAATGCTGAGGGAGCAACGAATCCGAGATCAGTAGCAGTCTCAGCCCAGCCGATGGACTCAGGTGCTGGGTTTTGATATGGGTATGAGTTGACGAGATATCCAGTAAAGCTAGAAAGTCAGTATGCGCTCCAGAATTCCGAGAGAAGTGAACATACAATGTGCCATCAACAACAGCTCCGGAGACGAAACCGTGAGCCGAAACCTGTGCGACGGAGGCAATGAGACCCAAGAGGGCGGAAGATTTGATGCTTGGAGACATTTTGAAACGAAGATTGTTCAAAGACGGAATTTTGAAGTGTTGATTGAGCGGTAAAAGAGTGTTGATTTCGTAGAGAAAATGTTCGATCACAGATCAAACAGGTCGTACTGGACGATAAAGCGAAAAATGAATGTAAGGCTGAATGAAAGTGTACAGAACAAGCTGTGTGTAGATGGATGTGTAGAAGTCCAAACTCAAAAGCAGGACGAACCAACCTATATACCAGGTCCCAAATAGACCAAGCTTCCCGCAGGACTCACAAAATGAGCTCAAGATTATCGCTTCTCCGTGCCCGTTTCAGCGGCATGAGGCTCCTCACTCATCTCGCAGCGCCGCAGGGAGAAAAAGCGGCCAAGTTGGAAAACACAACCAGTTGGCAGGTCTTGGCAAGCTCATATAAAGTATTTCGTGGCGCTAAGCCGCAGATAGTGGAGTCTTGCGAGAGAAACGAGATGTGCAAGGGGTCGAGGGAACATGTTTTGAAACAGAGGGATCCGCTTTAGACTTTTTCGATAAGATCAGCCCATGCACCGCACAGACTTGTTTTCACATCATTTTCCTGCCATTTCATAAACATCTGGCTGGAAGCGCCCTTGGTGGCGCCGAGTGTCGCATGTTAAGCGCATCCAAGATGTTATTCCTGAGCATGAATTTGGTGTTGGCTCTTGAGGCAAGTTGACGAGTTGGTGGACTGTGAACGGCCGCATAATTCGGTATATGGGATGAAAAGAGAAGCATCTGCGAAGGCCAAGAAGCCTCTGTCTGGTATTGAGTGAAGAGATGAGATGGAAATCTCGCTTCATAGGCAAGACGTGTAGAAGAGGGGGGAAATGACGTGTCCCGAGATTCCAGATGCAGGATTCAGGGGTTTGAGACAGCAGTCACCTGACCTCGCATCGGCCATTCCTCATAACGAAGAATAAAAATTCCACATAAAAGTGCTCTGTTATTGAAACAGTAATAATGATTGCGATGTGGAATATTATAGTTCTGAAATATTAAGGGAAGCGGCACTTACAAGTGGCAAACCTTGAGCGGAGCAACTTGGTTCGCATGAGGAGGAAATGAATGAGCGCCTGCCAAACGAGCTGAGTTGGGAAAACAAAGAAAGGGAAGAAGACGAAGGGAGGAAGCACACTTATATAGAATTTGTCTTCAAGGCCGGTAGACATGAATAAAGGCTATTTGAGCAGATTTGAGGTTAAATTGCTACCAGACTTCGCAAACAAGGTGTGACGGGCCGAGAAACACCGGCCGTCCGGGTAAGTCTCCTCGTATGTCAAAAGTTTCACTTTATTATACTTCAGTAATTGACGAATAAAAACGCAAGTACTTCAATATCTCACTTCAAAACATCTCGAGATTGTTCGAGTTCCCGAGAAACTCGGGACTGGGTTTGGGTCACGTGGATAAATTCCCCTTTTTGGTCCACCAAACCACCGGCTCTTGGCGTTGTGTCGTAGCTCATCCTTCATCTCAAGATTAAAGACGGGGTAGACTATCTCCTTCCCGCGTCACCCCCAGATTTACTCGCAGCCAGCTTCCAAAATTTTACTAATACAGCCAAGCTGAGCAAATCATACACTTTGAAATCGTCACCCCGTCTGCGAAACGCACATTTAAATTGGTCTTTAGAAGTTCTAGCGACCTTACGAACATATTTTTATTTCATTCGCCTCCATTTTGGAATACAATCTTCCCCGCCATCGATATCGACGTTCGTACCAATTGAAATGATGAGATGAAAATATGAGAACGGCTTGAATTTCAGAAGTATTAGAGTCACTTCGTGACGATATGATATAACACTCTACTTTCTGACAGTGCCATACTCCACCTACTCAGCGACTGTTGGTTTGGTGTAAGAGAAACCGAATTTCAAATCGTCCAATATAATACATAACCAAAGCCGGAGAAGGAATTCTGGGCCAAAATGCTGACTGTATTCCGCCTTGCCCAAGTCCAAAGGGCTGATTTTCTTTCCCTTATGTCCCAAGACTGTTCTGGTTCCGGAGACAGAAGCTGGGAGTCATGTTGCTGAGCTTCCGTGCGACACACCGGCACGACTTTTAGCCGAAGGTAAGTCGGAAATACAGAAGATGCAAGCTGTTGTGTTAAGGGCTAGGGATAGCTCGTTGAGAAATGTTCAAAAATCTCTCAGCTGTTGCCGTCACATGTTTCGTTAATATCAAGTCTGGACGATTCAGACAGCAGGTTGAGTATGACCTCAATTCCGTCTGCAGGCAAAACGCCTTTGTGAATCTTACGAGAGACAATAGATTCTCTTTCTTATCTATTGCACCTCAGTCGGACGACTTTCATTGGCGAGGGTAAGAGACGGAGAGACCGCTGATATACGAGGAGTTTCCGGCCTCGATTTTCGAGGACTGTTGCCATCCAGCCCGAACTTCAATTCCATCCGCAAATGATGACCCTCTGAGGATTGTCAGCTCATTTCAGCTTCCGGGAGAACTATTGACCATTATATGAACATATATAGCTCTGCGTAGCACAACTTACGTCCACCAAGAGTTCGGAGGCTACGACCGGAACACAACAGTTCGGCTACCCAGCTTTGGGATTCAGGCACTGGAAATATTCCTATGCGGTGCTACACAGAGTGTTATGCGCTCCCAAGCTTTCAGCCACAAATCCCAAAATACTCTCTGCAGTGTTCTAGATTATGGTATTACCAAGTGGCTGTGGCTTGTCTCTTCTCGAACACGATCGGACGAACAATTCAGCTGATCCCATTACAGTATTTCCAGTGTGAGGAATACGATTTCTACATGATTAGCAATATCGAAAGATGTCGTATATATAATGCCTCCAATACCTCTTCAAAAACTATCCTCCGATCTACATTTCCTCAGTCAACATGTCTGTCAAGTCTACACTCCAAAGCATTTTCTTCGCCGCTCTCACTGCTTCGATACTACCTGGAAGTCAAGCGGCTTCCTTCCAATACGGCATGACCCTTCCAAGCGGCGCTCAAGTCGTCCACGGGAACGGTGCTCTCATCAAAGACGGCTATCCCGCGACTGAAAATATTCCCACCGTCCTCCATGTTTTCAGTCCCGGCCACGAAGTCGATCCTGACACACCCTCTTGGGCAGGCTCCACCGGCTTCGTCGAGTTTGACTTGACTATCCGTTCTCCAAGACATGTGCACATGGCCCCAAAACGAGACGGTGGAAAGAAATATGTCGCAGAAAAGATCTATGTCACAGGAGGAGTAGCGGTCTCCGAGCTAGCAGGAGAATTGTTTGTCGTCCCTCCCAACACCATGGTCATCGCCCCAGCCGGTGTACCCCATGCATATACCGCCGCTCCACCAGGGATCGATTTCAAAGCCTTGGGTCTGTCCGGCTCCGAAGAATTGGTTTCAACTGGGAAGTTTACTGCTATATATGAGTACGGAGTAAACACGACATTTTATCCAACGATCAATACGGCTGTTCATAAGAAAGAGAGGGATTACTCTAGACCGGCGGACTTGCATACTATTCAGATTCCTGCTCTTACAATTGAGGAGTTGAAGAGAAAGGCGAGATTTGTTTGGGGGAGGGAGGCGAAGTGGTTGAATGGGACGAGTGCGTAGGAGAGGGACGACTTGATTCTGTTTTGAAAATGTGTATTAGATTAGTTATCATGTTCTTGTTTCGTTACTCAATAAAACTGTTGTAGCCTAGACTATGTTTATTCCTAACGGTCAGCTGATTCTTTGAAAAACCACACATCTGAAACGTATTTTGACGGAGGGGAAGTGTCGATAATTTGATTTTGGTAACCTACTATCTCTACCTAGGATACGCACCTTACAAGTATATTTCAGTACAGCCCATCCGTTCCCCGCAGGCTATGCAACCTGTGATCTCAGCGTGGACGGCCTATATTTTCGCGTGTTCAACTCACTACCTTTAGGCTTCATACTCTGTACTTTAGCGTGTTCAGCCTACCATCCACAGGCTTCTCACTCTATATTTTCAGCGTTTGTAGCCCACGACTTGAAAATTATTGTAATGCTACTGATAATTTTATCACCTCCTATTAGTCGAAATGTGTTTAAGATATAGTAGTTAAGCATGAACTAGTTGACTGTTAGAAATCGCTGCACTATTGTCATCTTGTAATTTTCATCGCCGTGTTGATCACTCCGCCATGCCCCACCAGGGCTCGCTAAAAAAAAAAAGGGGGGGGGGGGGCTCATCGTATCTTTTCTTCCATGCAAACAACACAAGACATAAGAGGACTGTTTTAAATCTCCTTGTTTGAAGCTTGTCTATCTTTAGGTACAAGATTGTTGATCACCTTTGTCTATCTTCCAGTCTTCTTTCTGGCTGGTCGAAAGGGGTAGTAATTATCCATAGCCATTGTTTTCAGTTATCCCAGGACTTAAAATAGTGTCGGGAGTATACTATAAACCATTCACAAGATTGAGCACATGCATCTACCACCATTTTGGTAGTCAGGCATGTCATCACATGTGTTATTTGGCTCTTCATCGCCAGCCTCGCAGCAGTGACACAAGTTACAGGGATGCAAAACGTACAATTATTTCGACCTTGATATTCTCATATCCTCGTCATCACAATCTTGGGATAATGGAACAAGCATTCGAGGGTCGAATATTAGCACTAAGAACCCCAATTCCATTTATCCATTACTATATTGGTCAGTCGTCCTGATGGGCTGGCCAAATGACCTTGAAGACCAACAATACTATTGATATTTGAGGTCGCACAGTCAGGGTTCTGATTTGGGGGCGCTGGCGCTTTCGGAAACGGAGACGCCAGATGTGGCTCACACAGAGCTCCAGTCGACGAACGACACGCTCTAAAGGCTGAAAGCCACATGAAACTAGATTGGCCGTGGACTTATCGCAAGTCAGAAACTGTGACTGTGTCGGCTTCGCCCTTCACGCTCAGCCACCAAGAGAGGCTTGGCGCTTTTCTTTTCACGAAGCTGAAAAGACCAACATGCTGATGCTTTAACATCACGATTTTGAAGGCACATCTTGTAATCTATTTATGAAATTTCCCTATCTTTTCACCATATTTCAAGAGTTTACGTGGAGGCAAATGATATCTTTCCAAGATGTCGGGAGAATTCTGCAGATATAACTGTTCTGAGCGCCCAACGGAGATCTCCCCCTATCCTGATGTCTCAGGGATTGGTGTTTGTGAACCTGTGTGAATGACATATATTGTTAGGCTCTATTCTTTCGCGGATAGCGGCATCATCCGAATATTAATTCCAGGCCGGCTAACATGGAATTGGCTTCCCATTTCGCAGTTTGCTACATTAGTCCTCTTCATCCTCACTTCTTTCATCATTGAACAACTAAGGCTGGGCAAGGGAAACAGGTTTTCTTCTCGAAAGCGCGAACACTGTGCATTGGGTTTCAGGTTCATAAATATTGGTTTTTGTGTAGCTGTTCAAATGGAAACTACGGCATACCTTCTACCTGGTGGGTTTGGAGCATACATTTTCTGGTCTGTACTCAATAGACTGCTTAATTAATCACCATAGCATATGGAAGAATACAATTATAATACTTTGGAAGTGAATAAACAGACAATCAGAAAGTTGTTTCGTTCGAACTTGCATCTGATTATTCTTAGGTAAGACAGACCATAGATTGAGGGGCCGTGATGGATTGTGAGCATAATTGATCTTTTTACTTCGACTCTTGAATCCTTGTACATTCAAAAACATTCGGACTGATATGACGACTGCTATAGAAATTCCGGCCATACAAGATTTTAGGTTAACAATGACTGTAACATATTCTTGACTCTCTTCAAATTTATACTGTAGGGACACAGCGTAGGCTAGAAAAGGGCTGGATGGGAATGCTTGATGTGACTAACTAACTAACTACCGTGCAAATAAGTGTAGGCTGAGAGCCTGTCCAAGGGTGGCTCTTGCCTAACACATACCCAGAATCGCTTCCCTGCATATTAAAAATCAATACAAGTGCTCTCTTCCAGCAGGTGACCAGTAAATGATGATGAATCCATTCTGTTCTCGGAAGCACGCAAATTACCAAAAGCTCTTGGATGTAGGCTGACACCACAACAATTCAAACTGTCAAGAATCGAGAGGTATGCGCAATTTCTTAGTCTCGACAGTGACAACTCTCCAAAATATTCACAATGCTATACATGTAGTCTGTGATCTGGCTCTGTCTCCCCTCTCTTCCACCCTCGGTATCAGCAAGACCAGGCTCTGCCTTCTCGGCATCTGGTTTCCATTCGAAGCACTTCAGGACTACATCTCGATACCGGTTACCCATCCTTGGAGGTAAGACCTCATTGCATGTCTTCAAGAATTGTTCCTGGTTGCTGCGGTCTTTAGGCTTCTTACGTAAATATGTTGTCATTGGGGTCCAACACCCTATCTCCAGAAGGGTTACGCCAAGCCCATATACATCATATTGGCGTTGATATCTTGGCCTTCCAGAGTTGCTATTCTGGATCGTTTTAATCAGATCAGGATGACAGAAAATATCGAAATCAACACCGCCGAATGCATCAAGTGTCCGATCTTTTGCAGTATCCGGCCTGGCAAATTCAAAGCCGGAGAGGAAGGGCTCTGTGTATGATAGACGATTGATATTCTTATCCTTGAAGAAAATCACATTACTGCTACACACCGCTTTGTGCAACCAATTGTTGCTGTGAAAGGCCAGGACTGACTTGGCGAGTATGAGAGCGATGCCAAATCTTTCCGCCAGAGAGGGTTTATCCCTTTCGGACGGAAGGAGCATCGCTGCTCGCAATGACATTGGCTCTGTGATATTGTTTGCGAAGACTGGTACCTTGTACAAGAAGCAAAAGTCCAACCTTTTGATATCGCTACCTCCAATAGCTGTGTCGACTAGGGCATACCCTACTAGATCGAGGCATCTCAAATTCTCGGGCTTTTGATCGAGATGAAGCATTGCTGCCAATTTTCCGGCTCGTTCAATGGCCTCGGTAAGTTGCGTTGCCGTCCAATCGAGTTGACCAATTTTCCACTCCTGCAGTACTCGCTCTATGGAAATATCAGCTCGGTTGTTCTGTCATATGTTATGATTATGTGGCACAAACCTGGTGGGACCCCAGCCTTCCTTCTCAAACCGAAAGCTCTCAAATTATCTGCCTGCTCCCTTGGAGCACGACACGGTTCCAGCTCATCAGCCCTCACAGTCAGAGTTGTGCCCGAAGACTGATTCTCAATAGTGATCAAATTCTGACGAAAGGAGGCTTGATTGCTAAGATCAGGATGCAAAGATCTCGATGCTACTTCGATAGTCTGAAGTTGCTGGGTTGTGGAGGCTGCGGCTAGGACATGAATTTGCATGTTCGAAATAAGAGTGCTTCTCAATCTACTCTCTACAACACCCTCCAGTCTGTCGTTCCAATCTTTGAATTCTTTCAATAAAGTTTGAATCGTCTCCTGCCCTCCCTCTTTGTAGATTTTCGTCTTGAACCCCGCTCGCTTCTTCAGTGACAAGTCTGACGCACCATATTCCTCCAATAGCCCTTTGACAGTGATCAATATTTTCTTCACCTCATTGAGTGCATTATGCAAGGGCATACGCAGGTCAATTGGTGAGTCGCTCGTAAGAATGGTTGGTAATTCAGTATCCTCGAGGCTGATATGACTCAAGTCGTCGATGGAGACGGAAATGCGAAGCACTTGGGTGATCCAGAGATTCAGTCGCACGTATTCAAATTCGTAAACTGCAAAGAGTGTTGCAGTGTCGTCTCGAAACGTTTTGATTCCGCGAATAATTTGGGCAGCCTTGATGCATATTTGTGCTATTGAGATCAGGCCCGAGGTGCTTAACACTACACCAGTGACTTCCATATTAGACGAAATCACTCGTGGGAAGACTTTTAAAGCTTGTTAAAAGATAATTTCATAAGTTGGTGGATGTTTGTGTTGTCTTATTTTCTACTTCGTATAGGCGGTTCAGGGTTGAGAGAAGAAGTGAGGCTGCGTACAGGGGTACTTCAGCTTCATGCCCAATGTTTTGAAACAGTGTCACAGCTAAGCTGGGCGAGTGCTGTGCCTGATTTGGAACGCCATAACCACTCAATTCCTGCATGCATACCCGATGGGATTCGCAATTAGCTAATTGACGGGCTACGTTCTGGGATAAGAACGCCCGCCAAGAGCATGAGCCGCCAGCTGAACGCCCTTCAAACATCATGCCTAGTGCTTTACAATGAAGTGATTGCGTCTTTCGTCTGGTAAGTCACACTCCTTCACTTTCTGTTTCCCCCAATCTTTTCACATCATCCCGACTCAGTGTAGAATTCCACATGCTAGATACAAAATGGAATCCGATATGACCAACGAGACAGATGCTCTAAGCCGCGTGGACAGTATCTTAGTCACCGAATATCAAACTGACACAGCTTCAGCAACCAGCGTGAATGAGGCTTCACCGACAAAGTCCCCCATAAAAAATGATGGAGATGAGCTCTCGCAACTTTTGCAGCAGCTCGATAGTCGTACTTCTTTGCCAGTCACCAGCATTTCATCCTTCATGGCCCTAGTTACGGTAGTCAACCCTCCGTTCAAACCTAGGACACTTCATCGACCTTGGTCAATCTCTGCTGGAACAGGTCAATTTGGCGCCGTCGAAGTTCACAGATATGTTCCGAGGAGAAATTTTGATGTCTTCAACGATAAGTCACCTATCAAGCTGAATGCCTACGAGCCAGATGGGAGGAGAACAGGTGATTACTATGCAGTGAAATGCCTGACTACATTTCCCGAGACTGAAGGCACATCCTCGAAACTAGGCCCAAATCCTTTTGCGCAACTGGCTGATGAGCTGCGAATTCTGGCCCACAAAGATCTTCATGGGCATCCGAATCTATTATTCCTATTTGGTGTTTCACATTCTCCGAGCCGCAGCCAGTCTTGTTTAGCAGAACCAAATCTCGTTCTCCAGGAAGGTGATTGCGGAGACTTGCATTCGTTCTATCAAGATTCGCATCTAATGTTCAACCAACATAGACTAATCGAGACCAAAATGAGCATCTGCTTTGACATCTCCGTTGGAATGGAGGCTTTACATCGTCACGGGGTTGTCCATTGTGATTTGAAACCGAAAAACATACTCATCCGGAGAAGGAACGGCAGGAGATCAAGGGTGTCTAGATTTAACAGCGAGAGAGAAGCTGCTGAGATTGCTGTCAATGCTCTCGTCGGCCAATCGCCATTCATTGCTGTGCTGGCAGACTTCGGCGGCTCCCTTATCTTCTCAGATACCAATGCCGAGTCGATGCGGTCTAAAGTCTGGACACCTTTCTGGAGTGCCCCTGAATGTTACGCGAGAGTCCCGATCTCAAAAGATGTACTCCCCAAAATCGACATCTATGCCGCAGGATTGATATTTGCATTCGTCATTCTTGATGGTCAAGACATATTTACAATGCCAGATGAGCAAGGAGGGATTCACTCTCAAAATGTGACAATGGATGCAGCTGCTATCAGAGAGCTCAAAATTGCGAATGGCGTGCTTGAGCTTGCTAAGGAGCAAGTCCAAAATCTCAACTATAATCTTTCCAAGTCATGCGAAAATGGATACCGAGGTGGCCGGATCCGCAGAGCTATGTACGCTCCGGCAGAGATCAAGATATTTGGTTCTATTCTTGAGACGTCCTTAGATGCCGACCCTGCGAGACGAGTGTCCAATGCTACGGACATGCTTAACCCTTGGAAGGAAGCGCTGCGCAACGACTTCCACCTTGACAACAACTTATGCTACAATCAACCTGCACTGTTCCGTTCATATCGCGATGGTAACAGGGGGCCGGTTGGCTATTTCGAGAAAGCCAAGACATGTGTAAAGTGAGTTCTCTTCTGAATATTCAGACACTTTTTGACTTCGTCATCACAGAGCCGGAGGTGACTGTTGTGCAGTCCCAGCTGCATTTCCAAACCGGTCTGATTTGAGTCCGGGAGTCTTCGATGTTAGTATCGCCATTTAGAAACTGTGAAACATTTTTTAATTTCGTACACCATAGGTCAGAAAAGCTTTCAGAACCTACACTGGAAGCCTCACAAGTGGACTCAAGACAGAGATCCTTAACGATTTTCTGAAAGAGGTAAATATCGTAAAGTCGATACAAAAGCGGGCTCCAGCAGAGACCAAAATTGCCGAAGTTGTACCAACAAAGCAGTTGAGGAGAGTAGCCGACTGTGCATATCAAATTGGTCTGGCATATCTTGATGGATTCGGAACGGTCAGATCTGATACCGAGGCTATGGGGTGGATTAGGATGGCTGCAGAATGGGGCAGTGTACGTGGTCAATCTGATTATCTACCAATGGCGTCAGGACTTGGACTGTTACAAAAAACCTCTGCCACACGACTTCCACTTGCCCAGGCCATGGTGTGGACTGTGAAGGCCGTCGTTGACAACGGAAATACTACTGCGGCTGCATATCTTGCAAGAGAGGAAAAGTCCATATGCAACAGCTCAGTAGAGAAGCATAGACGAGTCCTCAATGGCCGGCGTTGGGAAGAGTTCGAACAATTCACAGGGCTAAAGAAGCGTGAATTGTTTGATGGGTCAGACCTGACAGCCCTGAGTGCGTACTTTGACAAGACAGATATGCCACATATCTTTGGTGTGGGACATGGATGGTCGATTCTGCACTATGCGGTTCTGTCGGGCTCCCTGTCAGCGGTCAAGTTCCTTGTGGAGAGTTTGAATGCGGACGTTCGAATATTGAGCTGGCATTCCGAAACGCCATTGGATATCGCAATATCCAACGACAACGAGCGAATGATAGATTATCTCATAACGAGGCACGTAAACTGCAGTCCAAATTTCAAACCAGGAAGCTGCCCACTTCAAAACATCGGCTCGCTGCGTCCTGGTCTCATTCCAGAAACCGTTTTTCGCATTTTGAGCATGAAAAATCCAGTCGGAATCGACGTGCCTTCTGCATTCATTGCAAGAACTCCGCTGATCAATGTCATGCTGATGGAAGCACCTTACTACGCTGAGTCCAAAATGGTTGCAGCTAGCACACTGCTTTCTTTCGGGGCTAATCCTTTAATAATGTTCAATTCGGAAGAGGGGTTGGATGATACTGCGAGTCCCTTGATGTTGGCTGTTCAGCAGCTCGATTTTGAGCTGGTCGAAGAGATGATAAATTGCGTCAACGAAAATGGCTTCCAAACTCGTTTCTATGACCCTCGCAGACGAACTATAGGCCCTTGCTATGAGCTGGCATGCTCATTCTTCAAACTCATGCAGACGCCGAGATCCGTAAGAGTCAGTAGAGGTGTCAAAGAGTGCTCCGTCGGTTATGCCAAGATGGTCAAATTGTTGATCAGAGAGGACATTGCCACTCAACTTCCTTATGCATGTCCAACAGCTGACTGTGGTCCACTCGGTCTAGCATGCCACTATGGTAACGATGAGGCAGCCTCAGCTATACTTGATATCTCACCCGAGACCAGTCACCAAAACATCGCCAAATTGGTTGGTACCATTGGACTCGATATCTTGCTGACTACTGTTGACTATGGTTTCGCCGATACCATCGATGTGCTTCTGCCGCTGCTGGTCAGCAGGGATGACGTCTCCAAGTACAATATCTTGATCAGTGCGGTTCATCATCAGCCTGCCTTGATTCCCAAGATATATGCATATTTCGAAAGGGCTGGGAAAGGCCCAATCCTTTTATCGTATATTGACCCGTGGGGCGCTACTGCTCTGGATATTGCTCTTGAGTATGGTCTTCTTGACTTAGCAAAATATCTTCTAGATAAAGGTGCCAGTTACGATCAGTATCGTATCAAAGGGGACCACAGTATCGACGAAGGGAAACAGTCCACCCTGGGATCTGTGCTTCCTCGGATGAAGCCTGTGAAATTTCTCATGGAGCTAACACCCAAGCCAAGTCTCATAGTCACTGAAAGTGGACTCAATGTTTTCCATATTCTCGCCCTCGATGAAAAGTTAATTGGTATGCAACACTTTATATCTTCTGCGCTAACTTGCTAATATCTCGTAGGTACAACAGTAGGTCGCAGTGAGTTTCTGGGAATTATGGACTACTTCCACGCCATGGACCCCTCCCTCGTCCACGCCCGCGGCGGGACGGCCTCACTAACACCATTCCACATCGTCAGTCTTCAATATGCTGAGATAGTAGGCAACTTTCTCCATGATCATGGTGCAGATATCAATGCTCTAGATGGAGAGGGAAATACACCTCTCGACGTTCTGGAATTTCATGATCCAGGAGACCGACCATCGGCTCAAAGATTGACGGTTGACTATTCCGGCGGTACGCCAAAGACTGGAATGGTGATTTGCGATTATGCTTTTGCCGGGCCTGCGTATTGGGTAAAGGAGGGACAACTTTCCATGAGGATAAAGGAGCTATACTTGGGGTGGGGTGCCAAGAGAAGCAGGGAGTTGAGGAGCAGGCAACAAGATCTACGTTTAGACCCGTCGATTATAAAGCTCATCCGCGACTTCAGGGTATGAGGACATATGATCACTGAGTTAGGATCGAATAGGGTTTCAGACCAAAGAATATGTGCGAGGATTGTTTGCCCTCCTTTCTCCTTTCGGTTCTTCAAATCCGATAATACTCGCTAAAAAATGGGGGTTTGCGAAGATTTCGGCTCGGTTTTAGGAACTCCACAAAATAGCAATGATTTGGGATTGACTTCTTCTTACTTAGCATGAGTAAGTACAGTGCTTTTTTCTTCTTTTTTTTCTTAAAAAAGATTAACTCTCAGCCTTAGTGGCTACATATACATGCTATTTTCGACGCGAAGGCTCAACTAGGCAATCTGAGACTCTATCTAATCCGGATGCACTCAGTAGCGTCAATGACCTCGGTCAGAGCCACGAATATACATTATTCTATTAGCCTTGCCCGCCGGTCCCAGCAGATACTCAACCCATCTTTAGAGTATGGCTGGCTAACTTCTTCCTGCTCTTAGTGTGTGTTATGCATAATTTTAAAACGCTGCACGACTTTGAATTACATGTTTAAAACATAACTGGATTGATTTTATTGAATGAAATTTAGAGCACATTGGTACTTGAATAAAAAGCATTAGTCACATATTTGTGCACAGAAGAAGTCTCCATGGTTCTCAGGAAATTACTACTCACGATGAAAATCATCTAAGACCAAGAGTAAAGGTAATTACAATGTTCCATGGACTCCCCGGGACGCTTCTTTCTGGTTTCATCGGGCAGTAAACTATAAATTTAAGGAATACTACTACCAAGTCTCAAAAGCTATCGATTTTTCATCATAGCACCAAACAAGTGCCCGCCACTTTCTGTGACCACCATCACAGTAAATGCCCAGGCGGTAACATATAGACATACATATATAACGTATTTGAATTTATATAAACTGAACTTGATTTTCGGAGAAGGGACAGATGAGGGACTAGGAGTTCAGGGCGTAAGCCGTCTGCACAATCCTCACAATAATCTGCGCACCGAAAATGAAAAAGAAACAAAATGGCAAAACTCCAGTATCCTCTCCGAAGCGAGGATACTTTAGAAAAATTACCGGTGCAAATTTTTGAAGCCGCGAATATGGTGACTCATTTTTCGATCGATCGGTGAACTCGGGGTCGGATTGTTGGCCAAAGTCACTGTTTCCTCCTCGCAGTTTGTCCTGACCACTCCGCCAGGGGAATGACGCCTTCTGCTTGAGGGGAAATATTTTTTTGGGGGTTATAAAGGAGGGGGATAGGATAATTTTGGATAGCGTACTTGTCAGGTACTTCTTGGTACATATGGGACGAAAAATATAGGAACGAATGATGAATCAATAACAATAAGCCAGATTGTACAAGTACTCGAAAACATTCCTCTCTAAATATGTGCAACAATACTTTGCGATTCCAGAATCGAAGTCCAAAGTCTCAATACCTTGCGAAACCGCAAATCGACGCAAAAGATTCTTCAGCGCAGCTTACTTAGTATCTGGGCCATACCTGCTAGCCAATGGTGACTACCTTGATATTAAAAGCCCTTTTGACAGAGGTTTTAATTTTGCCTGATAACATCAAAACTACCTCTCGCTATCCATATTACTTCCCGTCAAAACTTCAGACGAAAGGGATGCTGTCTAATCGAATCCCAACCCCACACATCACCTGACTTGGCGATGCCACCATGGAAAAAAAACCATGTACTGGAACGGGTTGGTAAAGTGCAATATCTATGTTCCTAAGTTTAGGGCAATAGATATTGATCTTCGGCGTTTACATACAGCTGATATTACTCTTCGGCGAATATATCAGACGATGGTAGGGATGAGAGGCGGGACAGATAGTGGGGTTGTCTGCGGGGTAGATATATAGCGGGGTGACATATATCATGGATGTATTCTGCCACTCAACCAGATTTCCCTCAAGCGCGAAATGGCAGATTGAAAGTATATAGAGCGACTGTTGGTACTTTAATGTTGGTGTTTTCTGGAACTTTTCTCGGCCTTTTTTTTCTGCGGGATGGATTGACTGTTGGGAAATGGTCAATATGGGGAGGTGTCTTTGGGGCTTGCGGGTTGGATGATGTGTAGGGATAGAGAATCTATGGTGGTATTTGGTGGATATATAAGAATACAGAAAGGAGGAAATGTTGAAGAGATGAAACAGACTTTTCGTTCCACTAAGAAGCAATACGACACCAAGGAAACAAAATCAGCTATGCAGATCTCAATCGTGCTAGTCATCACTAGTGCTTCCTCGTCGGCGGCGATGAGTCTTGCGATGTGGACGAATAGCTGTAGCAATTGGGGTATGAAGCCAAACTCAGCCATTCTCTTTGCAGACTGTAAAGACCCAAATGGAGGGGTACATTACTCGGAGGTGGACACAGACAGTTGCATAAACAACAACAATGGAAACTTATATGTGAGTTGATCTCGGTTCCAACTCGCTCTTCTTTACCTGAACTTTGCTGACCTTTTGAACAAAGTGTGGCGGGTATGATATATTGTAGATTGAGAATTGTTCTGCGGAATGTTAACAACTTTGCAGAGGAGGATACAAAGGTAGCTGTGGTGTGTGCTCTTGGCTTCTCCAAGGTATACCTCGCTGGGGTTGCTTTTGCAATACGAACAATGGTGGGAGTAATCTCGCGGAGATAGACTTGAGTGAGTGGTCCATTGAAGCTGGGAGAGAAGTAATTGACGCTCTCGACAGATCAGTGTTTTAGCAACAAGAATGGATTCTTGGCTTGTGAGTGAGAAAGAAAGAGACTCGGGACAGGGTCTTGGTAGTAACAGGAGATTGTGATTGAAACTCGAATTGATAAATTGGGGGTTTGAAAAGAATGAGTTATCGATGATGGAGTTCTGTAGTTCAGTGCGGAAGCTTCGGAATTCTCTCGGTGGTATGGTGTGATGTCGACTCAGAATGAGCGACTTACGATTGTTAGCAACATAATTTCCCATATGGTAGGTAGCAAAAGAAAGTGGCTGTTTCGCAAATCATACCTCATCCATTTGTAACCATAGTGTGACTATAGTTCAAGTCAACTGGTAAGAATAGCTGGAAAGGCTTTAGGAGGAGTGATGAAACGGTGTGTAGGGTGGATTTGTGAATATTAAGTTGAATATGAGGCAAGCAAGTTTGCAAGGGGGAGAGATGGAGTGGAGTGGTTCCATTTTAGTGGCGTGGGACAGCGTCATGTGATTTCCCTTTTGATGCAGACCCGGCGATGTTTGACGGCATCGATATCATTCCGAGATCATAACGTCAAACTCTAATTGCACTCAAACATCTTTGACCGCCAGACATCTTTAATGGGTTGAGACAATTGCCGAATACAACATTCGCGACAGCTGCATTTCTCGATACCGTACTCCCTACCATAGCAAGAATCTTCATACTTAGGATGATGAATTGTTTTGGACCACCACTTCCTAGGTACGATCAATGAGAATGGGGTATCAAGGTATTCCATACACGGCCGCATTGATCGAAAATGCATGCTGTTGAAGGTCGACATCTGCTATAGGGTGCATCAATGTGCTAGTGAGCCATCGAACAACACTAGAATGGGGCAGCCCTAACGAATCCGAATATCTCTTTTGCCTCGCAACTTCGCATGGCTGGACTACACGCCTCGATAAACGTGCCATGTCTTAGCATATGTAGGGGCAGCAGGGTGGATAGACTAGAAAGATCTCGAAGGCATTTTCGATTACGCTTGCGTCTATCCCTTCTCGCACCTTAGCATACGGATATGTAGCTCTACAGCCACAACCTCACGTCTCCTCATTC
Organism: Filosporella fistucella; assembly: GCA_030077755.1. NCBI lineage: Eukaryota > Fungi > Ascomycota > Leotiomycetes > Helotiales > Filosporella > Filosporella fistucella. Next base: position 387,383 of record JAQJZZ010000001.1, read on the forward strand.
GAAATCTGCCAAAGGTCGAAAGATCGCGAAGTTGTATGAGGAAACGACACGCGTCAACAACTGGGGTAGAATACAGATTCAGAGGCACCGAAAGCAATACGTTCCGTGGTGAAACCTTAAAATGATTGAGACCATCTTGGAATTGCAGTAACAAGGTGGCTGAAAAATCACTCAACCACCAGTAAATACGCTGCAAGAATAAACATCCCATGCACCGTAAGTATACGGACATGGAATATCATACGATACAAATTTCTGGTAGTTTCACGCCTGCCGCTTTTCCAGGCACATCTAGTCCGGTTGTTTTTAGCCACAATCTGGTCAACTTAGCATGGTGCGTGGGCTTCATTTCGTTGCTCGAGATGCTTTCCCTTTCCCTAACACGTATGCTTTAATCCATTCCTGCTTTCCAAATGCCCATCACACACTCTCTTCCCCTCTACCGCCAGCCTTCTTGAAATTGTCATTTGTCCAAATAGACCCTGGCTTTTCTAAATCCTCCAGATTAAGACTTCTCATCAATGCTCTGAAGCCTAAATTACCGGGTTTGGTTTCAAGCATAACTATGTTTCTCCCCAACTCGGTCAATGCAAAGTCAATGGCAGCTCTGAAAGCTTCTTTCCCGTAGCCCAGACCATTGAACTCATGGTGTATATATCCTCCAACTTCACTCGCTCTCGCACTATCCTCCGTATCTGGAGGGCAGATCTGTATCAACCCAATTGCAACGCCGCCTTCAACCATCAGGAGTTGATGTTTTGTTGGGAAGTCTTTTTCTGAGGAAAACGACTCTGGTCTCATGATCACCAGTAGATCGACTATGCCTTGTTCGGCCGCGTACGTGATGCCCTGCGCTAAGCTTCTTTCTCTAGTTCTTGGATCAGGTATTGCTTCGAATTTATTATTCTTTGGATCGCTACGAATGATTCTGAGCTGAGAGACTTCTGATGGGTTTATGCTACGAAGATCGAGTCGCTTTGTCTGGATTTGATAGAAAGGCAAAGCCATGCCGAGTTGGAGTTGGTATTCGAGATGCTGGCTTAGTAAGGTATCGGAGCTCTTGTCTTTCACAATGACCGTAAAGCTCCAAAGTGTCTCCGTACACTCGATGACGAAAACCGGTTTTTTACAAACCGTTTTGATGAGTGATAGGCAGCTACGAGATACATTCCTGGCTGGAGCAAAATTGATACCGTCATATGTGTATTTGCAAGTAAGCCGCTACCGGTGAACAGAAGCACTGAAACGCAGGTTCTAGTTTCAGAGATCGGCGCGGTGCTCTAGGTCGAAGTGTAAGCTGATGGTAGCAATTGGATGGGGAGTAAAGGCCCGATAGATCCTCAGCCACATGATCAGATGAGATATGCGGGTAAATCTCGGCCAAGTGCGCCTCATGCAGGCTCGTCCATGGCTGCCTACCCACGAAGTCGAGAACTTCACATCTACATATCTACATATATGTGTCCTAGTCCCAAGACGAGGTTCATCTACGAAGAGTTTTAATTCATCTTTGTGCAAAAATCTTCCTTGCTTTCATATTTTCCTAGCATTTATATCATACAAAGATTTCATCATGTCAAACGAGCAGTCAGCCTTATTGGACCCTCTACCCGCAGGATGGGAGCGAGGCACAAATTCAGCAGGACAGACATTTTGGACCAATTCCGCCCGAAGAATTACAACATACTATGGCCCTCTGGAACCGAATCCTCATCCTGATGGCTTTGAGGCTACACCCGTCGAGGGTGGTCCTTTACCTGAAGGGTGGGAAGTTCTAGGTCGAAACGTCGACGGCAGACACGATGTAGTATACCTCAATCATAATACCCATACCTCCACTTCCATCGATCCAAGACTCGGCCCACTTCCAGATGGATGGGAACAGGGCTGCAGTCCTACAGGGCAGACTTTCTGGGCTCACGCTGAGCAAAAAATAAAAACCTATTATGACCCCAGGAAGGACAATCCACATGCAAGTGACTTCACGACTGTACCGGTCGAGGGTGATCCGCTGCCCGATGGTTGGGAAGTTGTTGGCAAGGAGGTCGATGGGAGGATAGCGTATTCGTATCTGAATCATAACACGCATACTTCTACTGATGTGGACCCTCGAGGGTGAGCATGCTTGAGCAACATTCACTCAATAGCAGCTAGGGCAATAAGCGTCGATTATCAGGAGGAAGAAAGCCTCGTGACTAGATCGCAACCCTTTGACATGAGAAAGAAACTTGGATTCCGGATTTGGGCCCAGTTCTGAAATCGAGAGCAGTAGAAGGCACATCAAATTCTATGACAGATCATCAATGACTGTGTTCTGTACTAAGATATATATGACTTTTGGTTTCTCAACCTTTCGATATAAAGACTGCTATTATTCAGATTGCTGGTGACATACCCTCCCTGGCAAATATCTTCCTCCCGGAAGTCCAAGGGGACCCATTTGCTTGTTCCAAAGTCAAGAACTAGGCGATCCAAGACCAAAGCTTCGTTTATATCAGGTGGTACTAATCTCTCTGAGGGCCGAAACTCGTTAACGGGGCTATAATTTTATCATCGAATTTGCAGGCAGTGAAGGCAAGCTTGCCATGCATCAGACCATGCAATCAATATATGTTGATCATAGAGGCAAACTTGAAATTTATTCCGTACGGGATACCTTCTCATCGATCTCGTTTTCCCTTAGCCGTTTCAAGTGTCTGAATTGAGACGGTGGCGATGGTGGGATGACCCCGCAGTCTGACGATCGACCCAGAGTCCGACGTCTCGCAAGCCTTGTTGAACCTTCGTCTTCCTCGCTCACCAATGCAAATAATGATTTTGTAACTATATAATATATTCACGATAAAAAAGATCAAATGTCGAAACGTAAACGCCAAAAGTCAACTGATCTGCCATCGCAACACAGGTTAGCGGATCTCCGTACAGCAGGCATAATTGGGAAGATTGACTTTACAAAGACTGATTTCACACTGGAGAATATGCCAAATGGGAGATGGGAGACTGATGATGAGTTAAGCAGATAGATTGATTGCGGCTTTGATTGATCACTGCTAATGGGACATAGGGAAATCATTCCTTAAGATGTTGTGGTAGTGTTCCACCTTACCGAGAGCAAATGTCTTCATTTTACACACTGTAATGATAGGCAACGCAGGACTCTACCATTTCCACGCGGTTGGCACCTCAGAGTACGAGCACGTTGATGTACCGCAATAGCCATGCATACACGAAGAATTGATTATTTCAGACACTAAACGGGCGAAGGTTGATGGTGATGATCTAATCCTAAACACGAATAAGAGCGATATCGAAGGTGAGAAATCCGATTCCCGTTCAAACACTCTCTCTGAAGAAGAAATGACTGAGGACGAAAGCTCGTCGGAGCGTTAGCAAGACAGCGACATCGAGGATCATCAAGAAGTTGAACATCATGATGACGATGAAGATGGTAATGTAGCAGAGCAACTTCAATTTATAAGCAGATCACTAGACTTGTATGTTGTTCCTTCAATTAGTCCTTGTGCCATGACAGAAGGTTTCCCTGCTATTTATCCGTTGTCGAATGAAATCAAGGCCATAAGACGGAAGAAGCTGAGTTGGAAGATTATATTGATAACGAGGATGAATTTTGGTGATGATTTGTCCGAGGAAGAAGACAGATCTAATGAAGAATATCTTAGTGAATGAGAGAAAAGGGAAAGAAAAATGGAGGTGCTACATCCGGGGTTTTTGGCTGAATTGGCAGCTGGTGAGCAAGATTATATGCAAAATATTCTTGATGACTTGTTTGAGCAACAAATATTTTGATAGAATTTAACTAGGTGCTTATTAGATCCATGTTCACTCTTTACTTGGCGGTTCGTGTGAATCATATTGGTAGTGTTTGCAGGTTCCAAAATAGATGGCTGTGTAATACATTAAGTCTACATATACATATACTATCAAAATAGTATACCGAGAGTTTATTATACTTGATTTAGGGAATCAAACAAAAGGGTAAACCTGTTCCTTTACATGGATGCTCGGTATCACAATGTGCAAAGCTTGTATTTGTCCTTAATTTCACGTGTGTCCACACAGCTTCCTCGTTAAAGCCCCTATCTTGGGAAGTAAGATTAATATCAGGTTACACTCTCAACCCCGGGCTCAAAATCGAACCCTGTAGCCCCATTGCCCGTAGCTCCCCACTCCTCCTTCAGACCACCGATTTGCCAATCGAGGAGTCATCGGTCTCCAAGCATAAAACTTTGATATTCGCGAGAGGTCCAATAGGGATGAGCATAAGTAGCAGTATTAGAAATATTGATTCCAAGAGTGGTGCATCTTGAGTCCCAGGTGCTAGTAGATAGTCAAATCGTGGCCTAAATCCTAGTGGGGGTGATATTCGATGGTGATCGATCCACCAGTTCAGCTGATCTTCCATAGTTCGTCGTCGACTCAACACCGAACTTTAGTTCCTAGGCCGCTGTTGTAATGGTTCGTTCATATTTGAGGTAATATATAAGAAGCCAGTCTCGAGTACTACTATTTCTCCCTAGGTCGGTTAAATTTATCGTCCGACTCTTCTTTCTCTGTTTAATTCCTTGTGGGTGAAGATAAATTTTCAAGCAGAAGGTTTGTGTTAATAGTTCCATATACAAGATCTTGACTGGGACAATGTGAACAACTTTTAAAATGTGAAATTACTTCTCAATCAGCAAGTATTTAAGTGTGCGAGCTGAATCGCATTATTATCTATAGTTATCTTGATCGAACGGACGTATTTTAGTCTCTCGGTCATATCAACTCTTCCAACTAAAATGGTTTTGAAGATTCTTGCACTGAATAGGAGAGAGGCATTCGTCTTTTCTACGGGTTGATATTTTCAAAAATCGTAGAAGATTTTAGTGCTTAGTATTTGCTGTAGAAATTCAAATATCGGAAGATGTAGAAGATCAAGCTCCCTTTCATTCGACGTTGCAAACATGTTAACAAACATCCCTACTTGAGCTAACATCAACTTTCTCAAGTCTCCAGATACTTAGGTGACTGAAGTACTACCAAGATATCTATCCATTTCCACACATTACATCAAGTTGTTAAAACCGGAAGCATCTTGTCACAGAGGAAGAATGTGGCACAACTAAAGCAATGACTGGACGATAAAGAGACTATAATGTCTAAGCCGGGGGAGGAAGTGGAGAAAGGGCTAGAAAGATGGACAAAAAGTGGTGGTAATGTTACACCGCACTGTCTCCAAGCTCTTGCTACAGTATGTTCTATCACTTTTGGTATTATTAGCTTCGCTTTAGGTGGAGGATTCTAGAATTTGGAGCTATACAGTAGAAGTGAATGTGTACTGAATGTGTACTGAATGTGAATCTCCTTTTGTGATGGGAATTGGCCACTGGAAGAGGAAAAATTCCGTCACCAAAATGATATATGACAATATGTATCATTGACATCTCATCTATTTAATACCATCGCACTTAGAAATAGCCAAGAAGACAAAGTTAGCGCAGCCATTATTCAAGTCCAAACGAAAACTAGTTATATTACGTTCGCTAAAACGTTTTTTTACCAAGCAGACGGCGCCCGACATCTTCCTCCCAGAGTTCAACACTGTAGTAAATTTCTTAGAAACCATTTTCCCCTATATTTTGGTAACACATCGTGGTTTAGAGCTATGCTTCTACTTCGATATTTTAAGATACTAGCGCTCTATTTGGTAGGTTCTCGTTGCCGAGCCAACGACCTTTGACAAAAAACTATTGCTATACTATTCTCTATTAACCTTAGAGAGGGGATATGGGATTCTCTAGTAGTGGTATGCATGACTCGCTGGCTGAGAAGTATTGAGGTTAAATGGCCTGCGGAGGGAGAAGTTATACCCGAGGAAAAGAGAGTAGTTCCCAGTGCTATTAACATAAATCTATTTAATCAGAGAGCGATATTAGGTGCCTCACAGAAGGCCAAAAGCGGTATTGCCGAAACAAAAACTCTGCTCACATGGTAGATTTTGTCCTGCGTGTGATCACTTTTCCACGGCTTCGAGTTCTAGCCTACTGGGCGATCTCAAACTTGTCCCACGAAATATCATAGCTTCAGCAATTTGCGTTTCGCATTTAAATGCCAATAGCAGAGAGGTACCAGTCGTGCTCGTTCCCAAAAGAATCGCGAATTGAGTGTGAAGTCACCTGAGTCAGTATGTTTACTGCAGAGTATATTGCCGGTAGCCAGCCTCTGCAACCCTGCTTCCTACAGGCAAATTGTTCAAGCGAAAGCAAGGCACTTACACTGGCATCGGGCTCACACAATAAGTACGTGCTTAATATTTACGCGACGTGTGCATTCTGATTGGCGCTATTCTGAGCTTCTGGTGTTCGAGCTTACGGATGTTGACCGAATCCGGTGTTGAATGATTAGGCTATATATGCATATAATTTGAAAGCTCATTTTCAATGCTGTTCTAAACGAAGCCTCTCATCTGCCCCTTTTCCGAACAATTAAGCACGAATCGATTTTGTGCTGTGCATGATCATGAGCAGCTACTATGAGGAGCAAGACGAGTGATCAACTGGCTTAGATCCCATTCCGTTCTATGATAAAAGGTGAGTCTCACCTCCATCAAAATTCCATTTGCATACGAATATCTTACTGATCCCGAACCAAACATATCACCTGAGAAACGATGAAGCCTAATCATGAATCTCAATTTCTCGTACTAAGCCTGGCACTGTCGACAGTGTGGGCTCATGCGCTGCCGCCAATGATCACAGCAAAAGCCGTACTAGATCGCTCAGCAGATAGTTTAGATCGTATGACATACAGTATAGCTGTACCAATACTAGAATGCGACCACATTGACTGACTTCTCCACAGGCTGTTCGGGATATGGAACAGAGGTTACAGATTTCTTGAGCACTATACTTTCGCCGTATGTAGGCTGCACATGCATGAAGTCCACAGCTAAGTTTTAAAAACAGTGAATTAAGTTTTGATTTCAAGGCCTTTTGCTCAGATTTCCTTCAATCAACAGAGTGGAACTTCATCAGTAAAGGCACAACATCGCTGGCGTACGATCATCATTTGACCACCACTATCTGGCCAACCACGACCACGACCATCTATGGGTGAGTAGCCATTGTCCAGTCAACATTGCTCATCGTGCTTAAGACTGAAAATTACATAGGTCTGCTGGAACTACGACTGAACTCTGCCCCACTGCCTTGCCAAATATGAGGTGTGACCTGGGGACTTGGAGGTATCCAGACTCTTCCCCACCAATCTCCAGTTTCGATCTCTTGGAAGGCAAAACAAACTTTACAGATATATGGAGCTGCCATCAGCTATGTCTGGTAAATCCTTCTTGCAAATCCTGGTATGTGGATGACTGGCAATCATGGCAGTGGAACTTGAGACAGAATGACGAGCCTGAGTCCTTGAAATGTGTTGGATTAAATGCCACAATTCCGCAACAGTTTACAGTTTTCTCAGCTGGTGGAGATATTGCTCCAACTACTGTGTTTGATAGAAATTGTCAGAACTTTTTGCCTGTGAGTTGTTTCTATGCACTTCTCTCCGAAATCAATGCATGCCTAACTGCAATCATAGGATGCGTGCTCCACATCTTCCTCAGCAGGTGCAACAGCGACTCCAACAGTATCTCAAGCACCAGCTATAGTTTCGGCAGTTCCTACTCCAGTCCGTAGAGATATTGAGTCTTGGAGTAGCACTCCGGCTTATATGCAATCGGTGTACCCGCTTATACCGTACTGGGCATGCTCTTGTATTATTACTGCACCATCACCAGTCAGAACAATTACGTCACATGTGGCGAGCAGTTACTATATTACTTATGTGAGTTGAGGGATGACATGGGATAGAGACGAGATATGCTGATATCTTTAGATTACAAATACGTATACAAGACACCACACGAAGACCGTGCATGCGAATTTGTCGACGACGACGTTGTCGGTACTTTAAGCTTGATCCATCACTCTCAAAAATGATAGCCTTGGGGATATGCTTATGAACTGTGGATTATCTTTCATTTGTTTTATGTCTTGACTATATATACATGGAAGATGGTGTTCATTGAAGATGCTCACGTTAATTCTCTGTGCACCCTTAAAGAATCTTTCAAGACACTTCCGAAGCATCCACACCACCCACTTCAAGCTGTCAACGCAAGGCTATGTGAGCCTACTCGACTTCAGCCTCCCTTTTCAAGCTTGGTATTTGACATGGTATTTTGGATTGTTTTCCGTTCGGGGTTAGTAGCCCTTTTCATGTTGGGTGCCCTGTTGGCCCCTGACTTTACCACGGTTGGGCAACTCTGGTGTGCGGCCGCATGTATCGTTGCGTTCTCCTAAGTAAAGAAAGGCTGCGGTTGGTATGGTCGGTATGAAGCACACACCCAATCGTTCCAGCGATATAGGGTGTGCGCTACCAACGTCTGTTCTCCTGAAACGGCCTAAAGACTCCGTCAATCATGATTTAAAGCCTACAACCCTCAAATCTCAGAATCAAATAGAATGGGCATCGTGATAATATGGTGCTTGCATTTTTTACGTTTTCCTGCACATTTCAAAAGACAGGATGTGTTTTATTGCTGATGGATTGCCCAAGGATTTCCTCTTTCACCAGGCCATGGGAAGATTCCCAACGACCTACAAAGCGGGGAGATCAAGTATGGAGAAAGGCCTGTTGTTTAGAGGCCTCAACACCTGGGCCTGGCACTGCGCCTTCAATCCGTAGAAGGTCGGCCGTTATCGTTCAACCAACATCTATTTGAGGCACAGTGCCTGACTCCTGCATTCCCGCCCCACCCCCTTTTCCGTCAAAGATTTTATACACACATCGGATGTAACATGTGATATTGATATCAAACGAGCTTTGGAGCCTTAGACTAGAATACCCTCGTGTGTCTGTTGCTTTATATGCCAAACAGCAATACGTGTTTGAACCCGTATAGGGGGCATTGGCTGCGTCTTGAAGGCCGTCTAAAAACAAGCTCCAAGAAGTTACATGCCCCTTGTATTACATCCGCCTCAATGAGGTGGCCTCTTGCTGATACTAGCGAATATATTATTAGAGCTTCGTTTGAGTGTATGGAAGTTTGTGATTCCAACGTTTCAAGTTTATTGTACTCCTCATTGCTATGTACCTTGCATCTGAATTACATGGCAGCCGCTCCCGAATCTCGGGCATCTCACTTGCCGCAGCCTCCGCTATATAGTAGAGTGGATGGAAGAAAAACCAACATCTGGTCTCATACTACCTCGGGAATCTCTTTCACATCTATAGCAAAGATATTTCGGGCAGGGAGCAGCATGGTGCTGAGCGTTGGTGGCATACTCACAGAAAATGGCAACTAATCTTCAGCACTTTCTTGGTTTCTCACATCGACCGCCTTGTAGGATAGCTCTATCAATAAGGTGTTGGTGAGACTATCCGTTGGAATCCAGTATGCTGGTATGGTCGGCTTTCAAGAATAGCAAATCAATACAGATGTACAAAACATCCCACATCCTTCCTAGATGCCTTCAAACTGCTACTCCCTTTGCAAAGTCATACTGTACAGTTCTCAAAGATCAGAAATATTTCAAAAACATCACTATGAATAGTCGCTCACTGTTTTTATCAGTTCTCTTGCTCTTGAATAAATATCTGTCAAGTGTTTCTTCATCTCCACCCGACAATACTCCACACAATTGTGACCTCGATGGCTCTTGTAACACTGAGATAGATTCTACTGTTGGCATTACTTTACCCTCTGATACTTATCTTCCATCTTTCAATCCTTCTCCATCGTACCATCCGGATGACGCATTTTTGTTCGATACGCCTACACGATCCAACATCACTCTCAACATTGCCTTAGCCAGTGACCAAGCTAGTGTTCAAGCTCACTGGGAAGATATTAATTGTGGTTCGGTCTCTGCTACTGGTATTCATGGCGGAACTTTGGGATGTATTGCACTAGGAGTAGCATGGCTGAGCTATTCTATGTACTTGGACCACCACCCTGAATCTACCATACCCGCCCGCAGTATCTCCTTGAATCACCACTTCCAGGTTCATGCTGCTTGGGAACCATACGAGAATTGCACAACAAAATGTAGACTCCTCAGCAGCACTCCTCAGAAGACCTGGACTCCTGTTGCTAACGGCAGCTACCATGGTGTATACCACGAACTACATTTCATGCATACGGAAGCCTTCACATCGCACAGAGTATATCAAGCACCTGACGAAAATCATTCCAATCTTGCAACGCGAGGAGGCTATCGCTATAAAACATCTCAGTTGGACTCAAATTTTAGGCCCCTCTACATCGATTATTACGATCTCTTACAGCGTACCGACCATTCACATCCCACAGACAAGGGCCCTGAGCCCTTCATCGAAGCTTTTGATGAATATAAATCACCCGTTGGTTTGGCAGATTGGTTGGGAGGTTCAGTTGAGGAGGACGTCGCGGAGACCAACGCAAGCACCTACTGCCTCACACTCATAAAAGGTGAAGAATCTGTTTCCCCAAAACTTCTAGGATTTTCTCAGACAGGCACGGATTGGGGGACGCCTGAGCAGATTGAGCAAGACCTCAAGAAATGCGAAGCGAAATTCGCGAACCACATATTCGAGTTGGGCAAGCCCCTTTTCACTTGCGGATGGAATTTGTCATCGACCGATCCATCTTTGCTGGAAAATCCAGATGGAAATCAGCAACCCGATATTTGGATTCGCAGCCTAAATCCGCGAAGCCAAGGCAAAGCAACTCCCTACCGAATCCGCAATTTCCTTGACATGGCTGGGGTAGCGGTCACTTTTTGGAGTGCTCCATACGTCAACGGCCATAATGGAAGGGACCTCATCAATGCTGGCGGCGACAATCATGTCTACGGAAGGGCAAGTCTCCATGACTGTACTGATACTGGCCTGAGAGACGATGCTCCAATCGAAGGCCCTGATGCAATCACGGTAAACGCAGAACACATATTTGAGCGAGTTACTATGTCGTACTTCTTTGAATTTATCCAAGATCCGTACATGGACCTTCTGGATGGTAACGGTCGTATACGCGTACCCGCCAATCTTCAACCTGTTCTCTTCAACGTCATTCGAGATTATATGGAAGTCCCTTACATGCTATGGCCTGGTTTGGACGAAGAACTTTTGTTCCCTGGCGAGCAAAGCCTATTTGACGACTTAGCGGAGTCACTGGGTTCCATGGAGCGTCTTGATGTCATGACGAACTTAGACGCTGATCTGAATAACATAAAATCTCGAGTGTGGGATTTCGATGCACTGGTCACTGCGCTTAAAGTGTGGTATAATTTAGCGGCCACACCGACGACGGCAAATACTGAGAAAGTTTTGGATCTGATACGCGCGGTAAGTCACATACTAGTGAAGTAGGCTTCGAAAAGTATTAGGACTGACTGAATGTTTTTAATGAAGGGAATAATCGTTTTCAACTATCTCAATGACGATAACATACAAAAACTTATTGGAAAGATCCATATTCGCCTGAGGGACGCTTTCAGCCAATTCGACCAAATATTTAGCACTCATGGGAGTCAGGTAGCAACTCAAGATGCTACTAATCTACGCGACCTTTGGACCACATTCATCAACTTCTGGGTACAGAGAATGGTAAATCGCCACAGAATTTTTGTGGATGAAAGGCTGACCATCTTGGCGGCACCTTGGATCGCAATTCGGGACAACAATCCGTCACTTCAAGACGCCGCAATTTCAAAGGCTGCTCTTGAAAAAATTGCAAAACTCCGACTGAAGTTTTCAGAAATTCGCTTTGATCGATCAAAGTTGATATGAGAGGAAATAAATACTATCTTTATGCTAGACAAAATTTTTGGACTGGCTAACGGGACTGGCCAGTGGGAATTGCCAGCAGAGCTACATTTCATTGTCAGATCTTCGGTATGGTTGCAGTTTAAGAATGATATGATTCAAATGTGGCTTAGTTTTATGCTTGTGCTCACCTCAAGTAACGGCTCTTTTGCCCATCTTGTATCGCTTTTGAGTTGTCTTACGTGTTGCTCATATGATCAGACGTGCGAAATACAGGCTGCAATATCTTCATGCAATGTTTCCCTCCTTAGACTGTTTGGCATTCCTTATGGCGTACCACCTACGACCTATTACAGTATCTTCTGTAAATCCAGACAATCCGCGGGTAACGTGAAGTCGGGCTTCTTCTGGATCCATGCTCACAAAAGCCTGATAGGGGCAAGTCTGTGCTTCTTTCCATATTTGATCCATCCCGACCCCTTTTTCCTTCATCCTCAATTCATAGAAGTTGTATACCAGTTGATCAAATCTCACCCAGGTATAGCCAGGATAGCCTTCCTCGTACTGTCGACCTGCAACAGGGTAATCTGCTTCAAAAGCCAGAACACGCCAATCAAAACGCCATACTAAGCTTGTTATGACAGTATTGATAAAGGCAGCATCGATTAAGAAGAAGGTGTTGGTCAAGAATCCCAGCTTGCCAAGTTCGCTATTGATTGTGACCACGCTATCGGGTGTCTTCTTCACATCTGCTGAGTTTTGGTACCCCTGAGGATCCTTCAAAACGTCTTGAAATGCTTTGCGAAGTCGAGAGCCGTCTTGGTAGTGTGTCTTTGGACTGGTCGGACTGCTGTCTTTGGGGCTCATAGCTGGCGTCAATATGTTATGAGGGGCATTAAACCAGATCAACCACCATTTGAGATGAATGAGATTTAAAGCCCCGGTGTACCTAAGGGCACTATCGAGAAATCCATCAATACGACATTGAAACTCATCAAGTGTTGCAGGGTCGAATTCTTGAGCTGCGGCGTCGTAAAAACAAACGAATCCCCAGTATTTATTGCCTTGATGATAGAGATCTTGAATCCATTCTTTTGCGTCTGGCAGAGCTAAATCAGCTGCAGCACGACGCTTTTCCTCCTGGGCTACCATCTGCCGTTTGTTATCCTCATGAAGTGCAATTTTGAGAGCGTTCTGATCGTTGAGAGCGCCCGGACTGAAGTGGTCTCGAAATCCAAAATACTCCTCCAAAGCTTCCCGACTCGCACTTCCCAGCGCCCGTGAGTAGACTAATGATTCGGCATGGCTTCTTGGTGACCAGAATTGTTCTTTTAAGAGCGATAATTCTTCCAATGTCAGAAGTTCACGATTTGAGACAGCCTTCTCGATAAGTTGATCATGAGACAAACTGGTTACTGCCGCAATGTTGGAAAATTCGATGTCCTCGTTGGGGAGATCGAAGAGGAGTCGGTGTTCATAGTCCGACAGGACTGTTGGGGTGACGAGATGCTTCTGTCTGAGAGTAGGCCAGACTGCGATAAGCTCTTCGGCAGTCGTGAGTCCTCGCAATACCCTCATAGTGGCTCGCAAAAGAGGCTCGATATCAGGATTTGATGATGCCATGTTAACTAGCTTTGATGGTGGTTGGACTGCGCTGCCGTATCGAAACACAGATTGAAAAAAGTCGAGGGGATTTGAACTGTGCTGATCTGGACATAAGATTGGAGGTGTGTCTACTTTAAGAAAGGGAAGATGTTGGTTGTTGTTGGTTTCAGCTTCGCATTGGCGCAGGCTCGCTTAGGCAGGGTGATCCCCTTACCAAAGTACCTACAATATGGGAGGGGAATGTATTTTTATCCAGGCATCCAAACAGTTCGTAAAATATGAAGAATGTGACAGATAAGTGTACCTTGTGCATTTTATAACGGGACACCTGCAAGCTCAGAATCAACGTCAACGCTACTGGCCACGTCCGTCCTCCACGTTTTGTGGCCAGAGATTTCTCTCCGCGGGCATTCGAGTGTGGCAGTTGGAAAGTCGTTCTGCAAGATTTGGTCATATGCAGAGCGTTGCTGGTATCGGTGATGATTTTATCAAGCAAATCATACTCTTGACTGGGAAATTCTTCTTGCCATACATGATAATTTGCTCTCTTTAGTCGAAGGGATTCAGGATAGAAAGGTAGCTTGGGAAGGACTTCGCATAACTACGCTACCGGAAATGGGTTTTAAGGAAGCTTACAGCATTCTGCTCATCATCATGACGAGTGGTAGAGAATCATTAGACATTGCAAGTTAGATCCTTGGTCATGAACTTGCTGCAAAGATTTTGAATAGATGTCACCTGCGCATATTTAGTATCTGGGAGCCATCTTGACACCATTGAACTTATTTTGCGTTTCGTTAAAATTGAATAAAATTGAAGTGCTTCGATTTTGCTCTCTTACACCGTGAAGGAAGCCGAAAGCCAAATTTCATCCCCAATAGTGGCAATAAAACAACCTATAATAGTGGGAAGGACAGTGTAGTAACAGCAATGGACAATGGAATTGTTCTGCCCATGTCCCATCCACGAGGGCTTGGCTTTGAGGGTGAAAGTATCCTGGGGATCATACCCCGTAAATCGTCAAAAATAAGAAGCTCAAGTTACCAACAACGACGTGCACTCACAATTTTCTTGCCAGTCCCAGGTGAATTCACTCTGAGTTCCGGTGTTGTTGGACCCAGCTACCCACATCTCCAATTCATCTTTTGCGAAGAGTTAAAAATGCCACTGAACCGACCTGTCAGCTGCTGCCAATGATAACACTGGAAATCCACAGTCCAAAATAACTATCAACCTTGACCAGCTTTTCTTCTGTACTGTTGTCAAATCCTATAGAGTCATGTCCTACAACCTGAGCCTCAAGCATCACATTATCCCGCTTCTTCTCTGTAAAATGAGACGGTCCCATGTATTGTGATAAGATCTGGCGCAAGCAATGTAGGAATGCTAGAGCAGCAGTGTTACCTATATATACTTGGAGTTGTCATTATATTATCAAAATATTTGAGGTAAGTCTAACCCTTTTCTCCAATTTGATTGAGCATTAAACGACCCTCAGGCAGGGTGTTCGTTTGCCTTGGTTCAGACTCAGTTTCGACCCTCGATTTGTATGTCATTGCAGGGGTATTCATCTTCTGGATTATTTGGTTGGTGGGTCGTGTTCTGTGGCGAGAGAAGAGCGAGAATTCGAAGCTGGGATCGCCATTACAGTAAATATACTTGTAACGGCAATTGATGGCGGGGTCGGATGTGTATGAGTCGATCGTAGCTCTGTCATCTCACTGCTTTATTAGAACAGAATCCAAAATAGCGAACTTGTTTCGTCGCTTAAAGTCAAAAATGGCTTCACATCGTCCCTTTTGTGTATGTGCATATATTTAGAGCTAGCTACACCGATTGGGTCCCGAACCACACCTGGTCTAGAAGATTCTAGTCATTCCTTCCGGGGTCGAACTTTTCTCACAACTAATGGAGATGATTGCCCTCGATTTCGTATGTCATCAGTCTTGCTTTCTCGCTTGACGCCCTTTACCAAAATACGACGCAGTCAAAACTTTCGCACTATAGTGTAGGTTGGAAATCACAGACTGTTTGTCGTCGAAATTTAGCTGGTTTAATGGAAGACAAGACAAATATGAAGATCAGGTTTTTATTGAATTCATCGCTATCTATCGGGTTGCCAGATTCTATTTAGGCCTTATGGATACCCACACCAGGTATGAAAAGCAGATCCACCATCCCTTCCCAAGCCGTGCCTTCTGCGAGGTTGCGCTTTCGGACCCTTCCGGAACACCGTTCTGTGACCAATATGCTCTAAATGCCGTACGGTGGGATAATTTGACTCACTGTGAATCAAGTTAGTGACAACCGAGGACACAGAAAAGAGTAAAGTGGACTTACAATGCAGTGTGGTGATCCACCAACAACCTGGCAGGTTTGACCACCATTGTTAAAATGGTCGTTGCAGACATTGTTGAATTGCCAAATCAAATGACCGCTCGCATCATAGATACAAATCATCTAGTTCAATGGTAAGTTTCGTCGTGCTTGTAGCAGGAAGGTGGCTAAGAGGGAACAGTCTGGAGGCGTGGGCGCGTCACTTGAGTGACAGAAGACGTAGGTTAATTCTACTTACAATGAAAGAGTTTCCATCGCTGCACGAGAGGCGTCCAAATTGATAGCAGCACGCGCCATAAACCACCCCAAATGTATTACCAGCTTCAGCTTGCTCTACAGCGTTGTCTGCAGGTGTGGGTACAGCTATGGCTGCGAGCATGAAAGCGAAGAAGGTGATGAAGACATGACAGAACTTCATTTTAACCAACGAGAAGTTGATTCGGGATCTAAAGTGAGACTAGATATGTCCGAAGAATTGGGCTGAATGAGGACGCTAGAGGATAGCTAAGTTGACAGAGTTTCTTGATTTTTCTTTTGTGTTGTATTTGGAAGAAAAGATTGAGCCAAGTTGAGAATTGGGGAGCTTTTGAAGGCAGCTAGGGCAGATATCAGCTGATAATGCCAATTCGCTATGGGATCTGGCACGAACTCGATTGTTCGGTGGTCAATGGCAGGAGCCAAAGACGAGATCTGGGTGAGAATGGCAAAGCTTAAAGGTTGAAGCTCATTGCCAAGATGATCTTTTTCGAGTTCAAGACCACCGAGGATTTGAAATAGTAAGGGCACTGTCTAGGTTGGTTCTATGACAAATGTCCCTGAGATTCCCATAAACAATGCATGTCCTGTAGTTGGAGGCAGACCGGACGCTTCACAAATTTGTTGGATTTTCATTAAGATGTTCAGACACCCAGGAGATATTGTTTGATCAGTCTTGCTTGCATGGTAAGGGAGGAATTCTAGTAATTGAGTGAAGTTATGAATTCTTACGATTTTGTCACATGGAGTTCATGAAATTTAGTAGCTCAAATGGAGGGGAGCATGATGATTGGAAAATCAACGAAATTGACTGCATTCAGCAACGGAAGGGTAGCAAGAGCTCATCTATGATTTCATCCCGCTATACTGTGCCATCCAGTAGATGGGCATCGTGCCACCCAGATGTCTTCCTAAAACCCATGATATCACTTCCTTCTCATATCAACCCATTCCATCGCAGTAGATCCAGTGCCCGTGTTGCAGCGAAACCCAGTGTGCTTACTTGAATTTGATGAATGATTAGCGAAAGACTGAAAACAAGCTTAGGTCTATTTAGAATGGGAACTTACGAGGCAATAAGGAACCCCACTGGTGGTATCAAGGTAATCACAATGGCAATAGTTGTTGACACGCCAATGAAGGAAACCATCTTGATCATAGGCACAGATGATCTACCAAAATTAGCATGGGTTTCATGACGTCGTTACCAGGCCGGGAGCTGAAGATCCCCAATGAATCTCAAACTGGAATACTCACAATTCCACCATATTGGAGATCACATCGGAGCATACCAGCTGGCCAGCAATATCCCAACATGTCGTTGTTGTCGATGGTAGCGATGTCCGCAACTGGAGCACCGGAGGCTGGCGAAAGGAGTGCGAGGAAGAAAACAACGGCGAGGACTTGGAAGTTCTTCATTGTGACGAGTGTGAGATGGTTATCTTTTTTTGAGAAGAATTCTGTGTTGTCTTTGAAGTCGGGGGTGGAGGTTGCGGAGACGAAGTTGTTTTTGGACGGAAAGGATGGTGTTTCGAGGAGGATAGGTGGAGTGCTTAAGATATAAAACCTTTCAAAGCAGGAGCAATCAGAGGGCAGTAGGGAGCAATATCCTTAGTGGAAATGATGTACCAAGGAACTGGTAAATGAATTTGAGCTTCAGAAGTGTTGTTCTTTTCCGGAAGTTAGGTTGCCCCTGTCCGCAGCAGATTTTGGAAAAACAGAACCAAAACCTCAGGGCAAATTTGACTTGGTAGAATAATGTTTTATTGCACAGTGTAACCATAAATTTAGCCAATAGAGAAGAGAATCAAGCTTCATCGACACAATTTAGCACACGCCGGTGTTTTCCAAGTTGGGTGGACTTTCTTCTGAGCGACACAGCACTCCAAAGCCAAAAGCTACATTTGGTTGAAACATACCTGGTTTAATACGGATACAGTCCAGGTTAAAATGCTTGCTCTTATCAATTCTACTTGGACGTAAACAACCAATGATCTATTATCGCTATGAGGGCGTTTCTCGAAAGATTATTTGGGACCAGTTCGCTCAACCGGGTTGGTAATTTCCTCAAGCTTGAAAGCTACAACTTCCAACAGCTTCTCGTATGTTACCCGGATGTTGGCAATCTCAAATTCACTGAAAGTTTTCCAGCATCTCGGTCGAGTTGCCATCAAATTTGGCTAAATAGATATATCCACAAGCCAACCACGTGTTTGCACAGCTTTAGATTGTGTTTGTGTGCATTCTGTGACTCAATGCTACTTGTTTATAGACTTCTTATGAATGCCAAGATCAACAAAAGTAGTACTCAATGCTACAAGAACAATGATCTCGGCTTTATCTGTAGAATCGTGTCTCGAAGTTGCACTAATCAAGGCTCTCGAGCGGAGGGGCGAGGTGGGTTCAGAGACTGTATTGACCAGGTTATCAGCTCACCGAGTTCAACCTTGCAAGCAGCTTATCTTGAAAGTTATGGGGTCCAACAACTGTTCTGCAGCTGCAAGAATGGCCGAGATTGGTTTACACACCAGAAGCAGAACGGCTAGGTATCAATGAGGAATTTCCAGAAGAATATTAAGTCACATTCGCGAGCAGGGAAGACTTTGTGGCTAAAAAACATCGCATTCCATTGCAAATGAGAGGACGCGCAATTCATCCAATCCATCTGATCCACCGAAGTCGCATCACCTTGATTCCACTCACTGTACTACAGAGATCCTCCGATTTACTCACTAGCTAGAAACATACTGTTAGCAGCAGATTTTGCAAATGAAAGTAAGGATGCTCAACTAACATGCAGTATGGGAGCTGGGTATTGAAGTTCAGTAGACAATAGCGACCACCGCAGTCGTTGTTGATTCTCCATCTCAAGTCTCCCGTGGAAGCATAGGCACAAACGACCTACGTAAACTGAAAGTTAGATATCTTGCGCAATGCTTCAAGGGAGGTTAATGATTCTGAAACAAACTTACAATGTGGGTTCCATCAGCGGAGCATGAGTACTCGCCATTTGGGTAGCACGGAGTTCCAGGGATGTGGTGTTCATGCCAATTTGCAGCAACATCAGCTGGAGCACCAATAACGGGGGTGATCATTGCGAGGAAGATCGCGAGAACGAGACCTTGAATGGACTTCATTTTGGATTGGGATTGATGGCTACTGAAGAGCTAGAGTGATGTATATGATCTGAAGTGTGGTTGTGAGATGTGGTTGAGTGAAGTTGTAGTAGACAAGTTGATTTTGGGGGGGGGATAGGAGTTGTTTGTGGGCGAGAGAGGAAAAAAAGACGAAAGATAGAGAGTGGGGATTTACAGCAAAGCCCAATATTGGAGAACCTGAAGTCGTCTTTCATCTGCTATTGGTTGTCTGAAAAGCTAGATTCACCTCAAGGTTTGCCACCATCAAGGAGGGAAAAGTTTCTATCAAAGTCAAAATTGAACCCCTCCAAGATCCAATTTGCACCCGAACCTCGATTTGAGTTGGTCCCGAACTGTGGTCCATTGGTTAGAGGGAAGGAGTGAAAATTTCGCCGTTTTGTCGAGATGTGAAAAGCAGGTAAGAGAACAAAACAATCAGTAGAAGGAATTTTCAGAACAAGATATCACAGACTCAGCACAATCATGTATCAATGTGTCAGAAGCAAGGAGTTGTTTTGATTTCTCTAATCAACCTCCAGCAATGTAACGCTCGGAACCCAATCGAATATCAACGTTGACTTCCTAACCAAACGTGCCCTAATCACACCCCATCCCAGCACGAATGATACCTTAGATCATTTAGTTTACTTGACGAGTCAGTGTGTTGAAAATAGGTCATGAAGGATTGAACTTACGACGCAGAATGGAAGGTTGTTGCGGTACTCGCAGCGACCACCACAGTTTCCAGCCAAGACCCACATGTATGGTTGGATTGGACCAGCAGACTTGTACTCGCAGACGAGCTGGAATTCAATCAGCGATGGCTCGTTGTTAAAAAGATGTACCACTGAGGCGTAGGACTATCAATTGGGCTGTAAACTTACAATTGATGAGAACTTGAAGTTGCAGGCATACAATCCAGCCTGAGGGCATGCGAAGCCTTCGATGCGCCAATTTGGATTGTCATTTGCAGCATCAACAGTCTCAACTGATCCAACGACCTCGACGGAATTGGCGACATCGACGGAGTCAACGCCTGGGGCGGGAGCCGCGGAAACGAAAGCCGCAAGGGCAAAAGCAAGGACGGAGTTGAAGAACTTCATGTTGATGGAGGTGGTTGACAAAGAGTCAAAGGGTTGCGAGAGCTGATTGTGTGGTTGGTGTGAAGAGTATTGTGTGTGAAGAGGATGTTGTGAAGAAGAGGTTTCTGAGAAAGACAAGATGCTTATATACTTAACTTGGTCAGTGACGAGTGTTTCCAGATCACCAAAGAATTTTCAGATCACGGCGCTATTCCTAATTGGAAATATGAAGCCCTGGATACACTCTGGCACGTGGAATGAATCCCATTGAACCTGGTCCTGGTGATCTTCCTGATAGGTGGCGGAAGTTGCCATTTTAAAAGGCGAAGGCCAGATCAAGATCAACTTCGGATGTTTGGAGAGGCGTCAAGAAGAAAGGGCACTCATGGCAAATTATATGAGACATCTGCTCAGATCAGGACTATTGAGGATATGAGACATGATTGTTTTACTCATCTTGACCATAAAACCATGGTTGTTTATTGTGTCTTCCTTCGTTATTTACGAGGTGGGAAAACCAGCTTCGTCTCCTTATCATTTCGATTTGTGGAGCATCAATTGAAACAACATAGAGTACTTTCAAATGCAGTCCAACTCTTTGCTGTTGACTTGTGACATTCTTTGGGGTAGTCATCGCCGACATGGGATGTTTGTAGAGAAAGAGCCAGGGAAAGGACAGGTCAAATTTGGATCTAGATATGAAGGAATTTCACATGGACGAAAATTGTCTTTGGAGTTTTCTATTACAGAAAATGCCTATAATTAGACATAGTTACGAGCAAGCAATCATGACCCGTAGCAAGCCGATGAAACCACCATTGAAGAACCACCACTCAGATTTTGAAACCCAGATATTGTCCCTTTGTGTGATCCATATGCGCAATCCCACACCGAAGATTCCTTTCAACCGAGCGTCGTGTGTCAATTGGTTTACTACAGCAAACAAAGTCAGCTGAGCTCATGATGGAAGTACAGAGAGAGAACTTACAACACAGAAAGGGTTTCCATCAATGTAGATGCAGCGACCACCACACTTGTTGTTGAGGGCCCACTTGAGGTTACCAGCACAGACAAGCTAGAGAAATTGTTACCATCGCATCGTCAATAAGGCTAGATGGAGATGGAGCTTACGATTTGCTTGTTGTTTGGTGAGTCACAGGTGTACTTGCCAAAGGTTGGGCATGGGAAGCCAGCAATCAGAGGGAAGGTGATGGCAGCTCCAGCATCAGCGGGTGCAGGGGCAGCCAAAGCTGAAGTGAAGTTAGCCGCAACGGTGATGAGAGTGGTTGAGAGCTTCATGATGAGAAGTTGAGTGATCTGAGAATTGATTACTTGGACGAGGAGATTGGAGATCGGGGAGAGAGAGGATGTGAAAGTTGTTAAAGAAGAATGTCAACAGTGCAACAGGTCTACTTTTATAGATTTCTAAAATCACTCGCTTCACAACTGCACGGAGGCCGACTCGCTCACGTTTGAGCCCAAGAACAAATTACGTAGCTATACCATTAGTAGGCGCTTCCGATACCACCGCAATGGGCAGGTCACCGACGTCAATAATATTGGGCAGTAACTCATTCGATACCACTGCAGAGTAAGGACTAAATCCCTTGAAACCACCGTACCATTGAGGGGGATATTTCTCCAAATTAGGCACTAAGTCATTCGATACCACCGCAGGAAAAGGAAGCTAATCCCTCGAAACCACTACAACCTTGAAACAATCGATAGAACTACCTGTTGGATAATAAGTTATTCGATACCGCCGCAAGGTCACGGGGTGAATTCCACCGTCTGGTGAGAATTTGATTGCTCGATATCACCGCACATCAGGCTAACCTATCTCACTGTATGGTTGGTTTGTCAAGTGATGCAAGTCTTGCCATTAGATACCATACAAACAAAGAATTAAGATCGAATTTATCTTGATTTCCCAAAGTAATCATGACAGAGACAGGCTGTTCACTTTTAGAAGACTGCGCTGATAAAGATTAAGTGGGCAAATAATCACACTCTGATTTCTTTAGCATTCTACTCTTAGCACTAAGCTTTAATTGAAGCTTGAGAGTTCTTTCGGTGGGGAAGTTTAGTTTGTTTTTGCCATTTTCTAGATGCGGTTCAGTCTGGCAGGCAGAGTTGAGGTCATTTAACAAGAGCAAGATTTCCGACACATTCCTGGTCTCAAGATGAAGTAAAAGAAAGTTTATCGTCAGCCAGGTGCATTAATTCAATGAGGCTAGGTGCTACTGATGAGGTTTATCAACATGCTTGAAACTGGAGCCCACAAATCGAAGTCGTCAAAGACACCAGAATGGGGGCCGGTACAGCTTCTCCATCTTGTAGAAATGGACTTGACCAAGCCTTTCTCGCATTGTGCGTGTCCATGAAGAGCGGCAGAGCTTTAAATCATCCTGGATGTTATGAAAGCTGCCAGCGTTGAGGTATTGAATTGACAAAATTCGAGAACTCTGCACACTGAAGTCACTTTGCAACCACAGTCTGAGTTTTCTCGCCTTACAATAGACCTCGAGAATATACACTTGGCATTTGACATCAAACTTTTCTGGAATTGGCGAGAGTTCTAGCAGCTGAGAATACCATATCTCTCGTCATGAGTCTCCCATCCTGCGAGAGGTTTATCATTTTCCATTCCACTGGACCTATTCTGGAAGCCGATGAAGGTGACCAGCTGCAGCTAAAGGACAGAAGAGTCGGAACTCGGGGATACTCGTCATGCTTACGATAATAAGGCATGGACCGCAACCAAACACCTCTAGTGAGTACATGCCCAACTCAAATTTACACCCGTTGTTCGTGACTTTCACATGTCGAAATAACTTCTCATGCCCCAACAACAGCTTCAGCCAAAATGACGAAGCATTTAGCACTAGCCGAATCAAATTCCACTCATCATACAAATGATTGAAAACGATATTTCCGATTTACACTCCTCAAGCTTTTGATGAATGATTCACGAACTGCATTCCACGGACGAAGACCCGAAGCGAAACCGAAAAGGGGAGAAGATCATGTGACATGGCCTGAAATTTTCCATCTGTGGAGCGCATTCGTCTGAAGTGGCTCGAGAGAATCATTTCCATATATCTCTAATTATTGAAGAGTACATTGAATTGCAAGTGAATATTTTACACAACCGTATCTCCATTCCGGCGAACAACAGATTCACATTTCTTCCCCTCCCCAATCAAGCTCCAAATCCACAATAGCACCGCTAACAATAGGCAACATGTTGAATCACAATACCTACCCTTCCATACCCACAAGAGCACCACCCAACAATACCAAGAATCTTGAATCACACCACCCGCCTTCCCTCCACTCCACCCATTCCCTCACCCAAATCGTGAATAAACACCCCCTCCACAACCAAATTCCCATCCTACTTCAAAAGCCCCTCTTCTCGCTTTGATTTTCCTTCCAAATCATAGATCTCTAGCACCCATTACAAACAGTACAGTCGTTCGACAACACCACTAACAGCAAGTTATTACTATCGTTGCCATAATGGGGATTTTGAGCCAGCATCTCGCGCTTTTGTGGGGGGGTATGATGCAGATCGGCGTTGCTGTTGCAAGTCCTGCGAACTTGACCTTCTTTGGGGTGTGGCTTGGTGCTGGTAATGAGGTGCCTATTCTTAAGGTATTTCTCCTTTCCTGCTCTCTTTCTCTCTTTTTCTCCCCCTCCCACAGCCCCTCCTTTTCCACTTCCCTCCTCACACAGGATCTCTGACACAGAAGCTCACCTCCCACAGTTCGAAAGCACAATGATAATCCCCTCCGTATCTCCTGACTCATCACCGCACCATACAATCCAAGCTTTCTGGCCTGGCCTGGAACCATCAAACAACCAAGGTGTTTTTCAAAATGTAGTTACGAATCAAGGAGGTGGAGCTGGGGAGTGGTATCTTTTGCCGTTTTACTGTTGCAAGTATGTTTGTATTTTTTTGCTTTGTACTCATTTAGACAAGACAGGGGGAGAAAGAAGCTAATAATGATAATAGTCCTGTGAAAAGTTTAGTTCCTCAAATGAGAAGTATGCCCCTGTTTTTCCTCTGGAAAGGGTTGTGTTTTATGGAGGAGGTGAGACACAGAACAACACTAATGAGGAACAGTCTACCCAGGTGATGAGCTTTCTAATACATTTGCTATCAATGCACATACCGGGAACTGGTACAATAATTACATGGTTATCCCTAGTCATGAAGGACGTATTGCTGCGCAGGAACCGTTTGCTGGTGGTTTTACATTTGATCCTAAGATTGATGGTTTGTCTCATTTCTTCCTCTATTCCCATCTCCCTCGTCCTCTTCTTTCCTTCAACGAAACATTTACTGAGCGAAGCTAATTCACAAAAAGACGAAAATGGCAAAATGCCTTATACTACCGTATGCCCTCCTCCTCCCTACTCTCTATTGGCCACCCTCCTTTTTCTTCGCTTAAATTACTGTTCCGGAATGGAATCAGGATGCTAATAGAAACAGACACTCATAACAATCGAGCTTCAAGAACTCGGAAAATGGAATTTTGGACCTATTGAATGGAAGAATATTATTGTTCAAGCTAAGACTGAGGAGATAAAGTGGTGTGTTGAGTACGTTTGTCATTTTCCTTTCTTCCCCATTCAACTTGTCCCTCCTCTCCTCCCCTCTTACATTTGCCTCCTTTCTCCCCCCCTTTCCTTTCTCCTCCGTATCACTCCACCCCCGTGTCTCCATTGCCCATCCTCGCCCACCCCCGCCCCTCTTCCTTATGCTCCCCCAACTCTCATTCCCCCTCAAAAACCAAAACACTAACACCCCTCCCCAGCGGACCCAGCCTAGCAGGCGGTCTCGACTTCGACTGGAGCGTAACTCAGCCCATTCCCAGTACCAAGAACGGTGTAACGACATGTTATATCGCACAAATGCTTTTTAATGCTCCTCCTCCTGGGTTTCTTCCTGATTCTCCTTCTCCTGCCTCTGCTTCTGCTACAAAAACTTCCACTGCAAGTTCCAAGAAAGCGACAGCGAGTACAACATCATCAACAGAAAAGGAAAAAGAACACAAGAGAGAAACACTCCCCAACTCTGACTCTCGTGTGCGATACAGAGGAAGAAGCGCAAATAGAGATGCAAACAGAGACTGGGAAAAACAAGGCACAAGAATAAAAAGACAATTACCTGTTCCGAGTAATTACTTTGATGCCAAGTACGGGGGACCAGGACAAGGGACATAGCATGTTCTATCTCTGTCTGCTCTTCCTCTTTTCTTAGATGCTTTCTTTAGATCTCTGCGATGGAGAGGAGTGGAGGGGAAGACAGGATGGATACTGCTAGGACGAAGATTGCTGGGCAGGGAGATACATTTTTAGGGGTAATAAAGGATGGGGGTTCAAGTGTAGGATAGATGGTTGCTGCGTAATGGAATTGAAGTCTCGTCGCAATGGTCTGGCTGCTGTGATTGATAATAGGGTGTGGTTGTTGTGAAAAATGGTGCTGTCGTTGAAGGTTGCGTTCTTTGTGGTTCTAGTCTTCGTGGAAGGGGAATCGGGAATAGTGGTTAAGGTGTAGGATAGATGATGACTGGTTGCTAATTGCGAAATAATGGAATTGGAATTACTTCCCAGTAGAGATTTGGGTGCTGTGAGTAGTTTTAATGGAGTTTAGTGAAATATAGTGAAGTCGTTGGATCGTGCTAAGCTGGAATCTATGTATGTCAATATTCTAAGACAAAATCAGTTCCCGAAATAATCCCCTCACCTCCTCCCAACTCCTGCCTCGATTATAAATTAACATGCAAATCCGAATTCCTCTCCTCCTACCTTGATCTCAACAGGATTTTTAATTCCCATCTCCCCCTTATCGCCTCCCCTGAGCCCTAAACCCAAACCCCAGACCCACTCCACCCAATGGACGTTTCATCCCTTGCCTATCCCATCCCATCTCAAATTATCAAACTCAATCTACGATCCACTGAAACTCCCTTTCCTCCAAGCGAGGTGTTCGTAGTGCTCTTCATGCATGGAATGTTCGAAGCTTCTGTGGTGGATCTTTGGATGCTTCGATTGCGAATTCGCGGGTAGGGGAGAAAATGGGCGCAATAACACTATGAACAAGGGTGACTTCTGCTAGCGTCTATGGAGATGGATAGAATAGAAATTTGAGATGTACTAAAATTAATTCTGTATTGAGAAATAATTCTTCTGTAGAATAATGGACCCACTGGGATTCTGGGACTCCGGTCTGATTGCCCGAGTGGTCAGAGGTAAGTTATGATGAATATATTAGCAAGAATCGATGCTATCCATTGGAGACGGCTCTATATGCCTGTAAAGGTCACCATAGTGCCTGCCCCCGCCTATAATGTCACATGACACTAATGTAGCGATGTGAGTAGTGCTTTTCGATCAGAAGCAATGAAGTAGACGTTAGAAACAATGCGTGAGATTATGATAGAGACAATACCCACCATATCTTTGCTGTTGAGATCTCATATGAAGTCACTGAGTATTCCTTCTTCGTCCGGCCGCACTCCCTCGGTCCACAACCTACAACGCCACGTGATAGCCACGTGGAAAAATCAGATGATAACAGTTCGTCTGTCATCATTTCCCACGTTTTCTGGCGTATATCAAGGTACAAAGCTGCAGCCACCATGCAGAGACACTTGTCGTGTCCAGATTGCCTTCCCAATGCAAAATCTCACTTCGGACATCAGCTCCTAAGTTTGCGTCGAAACCACCTTCAAAAGCTTTGATACTCAACACCGAGCCGAACAAAACCATGGCCCGGATGAAAGGAAAGATTCGGTAACGGCTGAATGGAATGCCGAAACAAGCATCTGAGTGGCTTTCCGCTAGAGGCTGATTTTAATATCTTGTGGCTTGGCTGGCCGCATGGGAATTTATATGTGGGGTTATCAGGTGAGTGGTGATGGAGTCGTATGTTTTTGAGACACCACGTTTTGCTGCGAGTTTGGCAGCTGCTTGCTTTTTTTTCAGGAGTTGGGCGGCCATGTGCTGATGTAGGGACGTTTTCTCGCTTGGCGATGTCTAATGGGGCTTGGGGTATGGGGATTCGGGGTCTTGCGGAGTGCTCGGTGGAGAATGGAGAGAATGGCAAGAGATTGATGACCGGGAAAACCGAGATGATGACAGGACGATGAACGAAGATTCCGTTTGCAAAGTCCGAAAGGCTTGCAGTTATGGTTCGTACAAGTGTGATTCAAATCAACCGTTCAATATCCTGGGTATATAATTATAGCGTCGAGCGGGCAGCTGCCGCTCTTGCTGGCATGTATTGATTCGTGGACGGTTGAAGTCCGTTTGCGTGCCCATCTCATCTATTGGGGTTCGTCAGACTGAAAAATCCGTAAGAATGATTTCGGCGTTTGATGGGCACTCTTGAAGCGGCAAGCCTTTACTCCAGAGTCTATACTCATTTCGGCTTTGCGAAGCACAGAGCACCTTGTAAGGTTGCCAATCTGAGATAGCTATAGGGGAATGTCCTTCCATTGGAAGCGATGGTGTAGAATTTCGCATTGAACGTCTGGCAAGGACATGCTTGGATTAGCGGTGACATTTGAGCTGAGCTGCTGTGCGGGGAATTTGCTTGTAGTGCCTCCTGATTCATCCATTGATTGTACTGAGCCTGTACTCGTACTCTTCATAAATTGCAAAATACTCAATTCTCATCACCCAGTCATAGCACAATTGATGTCAATGCCAAGTCCATAGGATCAGATGTTTTCATTCGAATATTTACGATGTGGTCATCATACGGTGGACGCCAAGCAAATTACCAACAATTGACAGGCTTCAGTGCGTTTTTCCAAGACGGGATGCACGCAACGATGCTCGAATGCCACGTTTGTGGCTTGAAAAATGGCTGATTCTTGTTTACCATCCCAGAACATCGCCTGATGTGAGATTTACGAAATGTGAGAGGATTCTGATACGCTTTCGAGGCAAAACTGCGAGCGATGCAAAGTCCGGTGTCCTATATGCCTTCGTAAAGGAAGGGTAATTTTTGCTGCGTTCAACATTTTTGGTGCGTGTCACCAGTGTGATTGCTGGATTACCAGCGTCAACGGCTGCAGACAAACGACATCGCCATCTCAACCCTCGTCTAGTTCAGTTGATGGTGCTGTCAGGTACTCTATTTCCGACGGACCACAACATTGTTTGTGTTTCTGTATATTTTCTTGTCGCATGTCGCAGTCTCAGAATACTCTGCGTTACCATGCTTCAGCGGTGTATGATTGGATGTGACTGGGAACAGTCTGGGGAGAAACGCCAAGTCGGTTGATTTGTGTTCAAACTGGGGTGTCTTAAATGGGACTTCGTGCCGTCTTGAGTCTTCCAGGGTTTCACTTCGAAGCTTGTCAGGATGGAGGATGGCTGACTTGATCGAAAAATTACCCGCTGACCAGCAAATTTCAGCCTATCTGATAGTCCGTAGAGCGTGTGCAGCGTATGCTGATGAGGGTGGCTGCAATCACTGGAAGATGGATGGGCTGCGGCTTGCTTGCTTGCTCTTCATGCTGAAGCGTTGCATCTGCCAGTAGATGAGCCATATCCGACATATCCGCAGAGTCCGGAAGCTGCACGGCAAGAATCTGCAATGGAACACTGACGAGGGCCATGGCGAGGATGGAGACGGCAAGTAGAAGTTACCACTTCGGATGATTGAACAGCTTAAAGGGCCAGAATCAAGATCTTTTCTCGATAATTTCGTGATGCAAAGCTAAGCCTGGTTTATCATTTCCCATGAAGAATGTTTGCGACTATTTTGGTGCAAACGCGCGCGGCTGATAAAAAGTTGAAGAAGCACAGAGGCGATCTACACAATGCAAAGAAGGGAAGTTGTGATTAGGCTGAATAGGAAATACGATCGCCCGTTCCGAGGCTAGTTAGACCTTACCATTTGCAGCTTAGCGGGAGCGCTCAACCACACCAAATTCTCACCCCAGCATTCGAACATCAGAGCAATTCTCGACACAGCAACGCGAACATCCATCCATGGCATCTGGAAGCATAACTCCATACCATAACTCCACGCTCCACGACTTGCGGAGTGTCCCCTTTTTCTCACCACACCTCCCTTGTCTACCTTATTAATTAATCACAACACAATATAGCAGGGGCTGGCAGTCCTTTTTGCAAACAGAATCCAATAACCGTCTCCGTGCTCATCGGCCGCTTACCCACGATCGGTGTTGCTTGCTTCCCCAACAATGCACGCTTATTACCAAGCTTGACACTTACAACCTTCCCTTGCTCGCCGTCCTCGAGAAAGTCAATCTCACGGAAAGCTGTGCCTCCCGCTGTACCAGATACCTCCTCTCGAGTACATCCGAACGCCTCCCTCGGGCAACACTATGGTAATCGATGCCAATACCTCTTGGCCTGCAGTACCGGGACTCTGGAATCTTGGCTGCCATGTGCTCTGTTCATACACATACCGTCTTGACTCCCGAGGGAACTGATAATCGTTCCACTGTTCAAGACCGAGAAGAAAGCACCAGCAGTCCCGAGGACAGAAGGATAACCACCGAAATGAAATCGCGTACGTTCGCTTTTACCCCATAGACGCTCGAATGCTCGAGTATGGAGTAATGTGAGCCTGGCCAGGGTGACTTGCAGCTCCATGTGCAAAATGGTATGGTTAACGGGACCATGGATATATGGCAGACTTGGGATTGGTCTTCAAACCTCCAATCCAGGGTCGGGATGTGCTGGACTCCTTCTCCGTGTAATGATTTCACCGTGTTCGTTTCGACATGTGTGGAGACATAGTGGAGAGCCATATTTCCCCATTGGAGGTAGGTCGTTTGCTAGTCATCCCTCAACCTCAGCAGACCAGTGCCTTGGCTGGTAATTGAATTCACCCCAGACTGCATTGACAAGCTACCCCATCATCCGGACGCTCTTACAATATGCTATATATGCCCCCTCCCTCTCAGTTAAGTCTCAGTCTTGATTTTGTTTTCCCTCAACAGTCTTCTTTCTTTCAACTGCAACAGGTAGATATATAGCAGGGCTATCGACCATATTTTACCACAGCAGAACAGCTTGCAATTCACAATGGCAACTACCACCACAGCCACAGATGCGGCCTTGAACAAGGAATATCACAATGATACAGCTGCCCATGATCATGCTAATGCTCCTGTCAACGGCAATGGACCAGCACAACGTCACCCATACGACTATGGAGGAAACCCACTGGCGCATATGAACACTGGAGATTCTGCACGATTCCCAGCTTTCGGAGGAGAATTCCAACCTGGTCTTTACAAGCCAACGACTGAGCGCAAATTCGCCAACCCAGCTCCTCTTGGATTGAGTGCTTTCGCCCTCACCACCTTTGTCCTCTCCTTGATCAACATCAACGTGCGCAATGTCACTGAACCTAATATTGTCGTTGCCCTTGCTTTTGGATATGGTGGTCTCGTTCAATTGTTGGCCGGCATGTGGTATGTACCCTGCGCCTCACAATCTGCGAATATCATTTAACAGCTCTACAGGGAAATGGCAGTTGGTAACACTTTTGGTGCTACTGCTCTGTCCTCCTATGGTGGTTTCTGGCTGGCATTCGGAATCGTCCTTACTCCTGGTGGATTCAACATCGTAGCTTCATACAAGACAACAACCGCTCATACCAACGATTTCAATAATGCATTTGGATTCTTCCTTGCGGGATGGTTCATCTTCACGACGATTTTGCTTCTTTGCACTCTTCGATCAACAGTCGCATTCTTCATGCTCTTCTTCACACTCGATCTCGCATTCCTTTTCCTCTTTTTGGGACATCTTTACAACACCAAGGATGGAAAGGTCCACACGAACATGATCAAATGTGGCGGATACTTTGGATTATTTGCTGCATTTTTGGCGTGGTACAATGCCCTGGCTGGTATCGCAGATGATAGGTATGTTCCCCGCACCTGGAGAATCTCAATTATTAGCCTATTCTTCCAACATCATCGATCGAGTGCTAATTGGTCTTTTCTACAGTAACTCCTTCTTCGTCATCCCCGTCGCACACTTTCCATGGTCTGTTAAGGGTCGCGAGCGCAGAATGGCCGGTAAGGACGAGCGCGCCACTGTCTAAATGTCGGGCGCACCCTCTTACTTGGGGCCGGATCAGAGGATCGCGATTTGTTATACTATATGGTGCGCGTGGAGGATATGATACCTTGTTTACGGATACTCTTGATTGAATTATGACCGAGACAGGGGCGGGAAGGATTGAATACGGTACTTTTAATACTGCCACATACAAAATTCTTTTACATCTATCTTTATCTATACACATCCTCCTACATCTTACTCCCTTCCATATTGCTTAGCAACGTTTTGCATTGATTTATATGGCTTATTACATCAATTGACGTACGTCGTGAATTCAAGATTGCGCACGTCGTCGCCAGGGTAAACTTCTTTTCCTTTTCTTCGCCTGGTACTGGTAAGTACCAACACGCCTCCCAAGAAAGCTTGGTACGCCACCTTTCTACGCCCTGGTAGCATCATTTCGGATGCTTATCTTTGTCGCTTGAATTCCCGATACCTGTTTTCTGCATTTCTCGTCATTCGAGCATTCTGCACCCCAATCTGCAATAATTTGGATTGTGGAAGTGGGAACAAGAATTTGTACCTTTTTGGAACTTTGTAGTGTCCGCGCACCGTCGCGGTTTAGGACAGGCTTTGATGACCCGTTGATGGGGATCTGCACTCACTCGCTGGGTGCTATAAGAGGCTGTTAGTCAGAGATCCAGTGTTCGGGGCCTTGGCGGATGGGGTGTGGGGCTAGGCGCGACAAGGTGGAAAATTGATGAGGAAAATCTTGAGAGAAAATTGATTTGAAATGGGAATGTGATATGGATGATCTTCGGGGGTTTAGGAATAAATTAATTTTCCCAAGTGGAGTGAAATATTTACATTTTTTATGTTGGACGTTTATTTCTTGTTTTGTCTTTTTATTTTGCTTTGTGTGGTGGGGTTTGAAGATTGGTTGTGGATGCGGAATCTGGACATTATGTGATTCAAATCTCCAATCGAGGGATGAAGTCTACTGATTCTTTGAATGTTCAAGCGGTTATATCAACGATTTCTAGTGTAGATATGTCCCTCGAAGTCGATATCATTGTAAAGTCACGTGATTTTTACATGTAGTATGTGATTATACTTCTGTTTCTCGAGTCTTGATAGACTCCAGATAGCACAAGACAATTGAATAAGGATATAATAGTGAGGTGAAGATTATATATAAATTATAAATACTATGGAATTTTTTTGATAAATGTTTTTAAATATATTATTTTCTTACTGCTAAAATTCTTAATATTTGAAACAATCTCCCTTTTAGCTAACTTCGGAAAACCACTGAATTGGATATTGCTCTTTTAGTCCCAATTTATCGATTTTCGAAATAATTTCAAGGCACTTTCGAGAATAAACCACTTGATAGGATATATATCCTTCTCGTCCTAATTTATTGACCCGCGAGGTATATTCCTTTAAGTCGCATGTTCAGATTAATGCTTGGTGTAGTGTACCTCCTTCTTTTCCAACTTATCAATATACAGACTATATCCCTCTAAGCTTCCTCTCCAAGGCATCTTTTCAGCCTGTCGCCAATTCCAGTGCAACAACAGGATACTCACTCTCCTCTCCCTTTTCTTCTCCCTCCTCCTCCTCCGATCCACCCGAATAATCCTCCTCTCTCTCTGGACTCCACTCATCCTCCCACTCGTCCCCATCCTCTCTATCCTTTACTCTAACCCCAAATTCCTCACAAATCCTTCTTCCTACCATACTATCAGTAATGAGCCCGTGCTCCACCAAATAAGCTAACATCCTCTGCTGTCCC
The DNA here is from genome assembly GCA_030077755.1 of Filosporella fistucella. NCBI lineage: Eukaryota > Fungi > Ascomycota > Leotiomycetes > Helotiales > Filosporella > Filosporella fistucella. The sequence goes on from JAQJZZ010000001.1 coordinate 420,469, forward strand.
TCAAAAAACTCTCTCTCTTCCCTTGTTGGAACGGATTCTGCTTGTACTTGTATAAATTTGCGCTTGAATACCCACACCAACAAGAATACCGTGATACAGATCTCTAAAACGACGGGCAGCGTATCGAGAGTCTGACAGCATTCTGGCTCCCAAAATTCAATGAATCCATCGGGTAGGGAGGAACAGATTGTATTGCTTGTGCCGAAAGTACTCGTATTTTCGCAGTAGGGAAGGGCGGAGTCGGATGTTAGGCGAGAGATGGAGGAGAAGAAAGGGGTAGAGGCGGAAGAGAAAGTTTGATGAATTGAAGAGAGCGTTATTGTGTAAAGAGATGAGGGAGGAGATGGAGGATAGAGTGAGGAAAGTTGGGATAGAGATAAAGGGGATTATAAGGTAGGTTTCGAGGAGGGAGTTGAGTGAGTCTAGGGCGAGAAAGGCTCCGATGGTCTCCAAGAGAATTGTATAATCACCGAGGGCGTTGGAAATGGGACACATGGTTGTTTTTGATAGGAGTGATGTTTGAAGGGCAATTTGAGGAAGATTTTGGAAAAATCGAGGCTGTGGTGAGAAGAAGATTGATATGTATAAGCTTCTGAGAAAGAGAGGTAGGTGGATAGAAGAAATTAAATGTATATGAATATCTGCAAAAAGATAGGTTGGTGGAGGGAATTTAAAATGTGTGTTCTTCTGGGGACAGGAGAGGTGGGTAGAATAATCTGCAATATATAGAGTGGGAAGGAAGCTAAAAATTACAGTCCCAAGTTTGGAAATGTGAGGTCATATTAACCTTGCTTCAATCACTTTTACTTAATGCCGAATGTAAAACAGACGTGTGGGTAAAAGGTCGAAGTTATAGAACCTAGAAAGAATATTTTAGAACTACGAAATCATAGAGCCTTTTCATGGAATGATGCTAGTATTAATATGGAAAATTATATTTATGGTTTGTGTCCGCCTTCAAATTCTGGAAATGTGAGGTCATATTCATTTTTACTAGTTCTTAAAACGGGATGGATGTGTGGGTGGAAGGTCTTAGTGAGCAAATCTAGAAGGGACATTACTATGCTACAAACTCGTGGAGTGTTAAACTTTTAAAAAATTGGTTTCTATCAATTCTGGGGAAAATTGTATATATGATTCAAGTGTTGTAATCTATCTTGCGTTGTAGCTATAGCAATTCGCTATGTCTTTTTGATTATTTTCAAATCGAGGATCCTAATACTGCGAGAATATGAAGCCCCTCTGTAAGGATATGTAATTTTTTTTTTAAAAGCAGTCAAAAGAGCAACGAGCATCAACTATCGAGAAGTATCCTTGACTTGTTATCATGGAACCTGGAAGCATTATTTTAGTCACGTGATTCGGGCGACTCTCCTCTCTCAACATACTCCAATCGCATATCTAGGTACTTGACCCTCAAAAGATCACCTGGGTCAATTTTCTTTGTACCTCCCAATCTCTTTTATTTGCATGCACGGTCGAAGAATGGCTCGTGGGAAGTCCAAGGGGTTCTTGGACATGGTGGGAACTAAACCTGATAAGGCTTAGGTGGATTTCTCCTCGCCGCATAAACGCAGCGCGGTAATTGGAGTGCAAAGTAACAGTCGCAGCATCAAAAGTTGACTGAAATAAACCTGGAGATTTGGAATAGTAGTTTCATCGGGGAGACTTGGGGCAATCTTTCAAAAGTTTACGGCTTAGAGCATTTGACAGAAACTACTCTTCCTAAATCAGAGTACCCCATTTCTCCCCCAAAATGCCAATCCTCCGCAAAGCATGCACGTCCTGCACAAAATCAAAACGAAAATGCATCATCCAGAAACCAAAATGTACACGCTGTACTCAGAAAGGACTTCCCTGCTCCTACGATCTTGAGCCTCTCTCTTGCCCCTCAACGGCCACTGAGAAGATCCAAACTTTTGGATTTAAATTATCCAACACCGATACTCTAGGGGTATGTCTTCTACGTAATCTGAAATCAGGACCTTTGGGTATTGATCCAGCTGTTTGTATCCCGGGACGTGATAACGCGATTGAGATTACAAGGTTGGGCTTCGATTGTGTGCCGGGATTGATTAGAGAGGGGAAACCGGCTTCTTTTGTGCATCCGAAACTAAGGCTCGCTGGAGGAGTCAATTGTTTCACCGATCTTGTGGGAGGAGATGGTAGAGGTGTAAGATGTGGTGGATTCAAAAAGCTGATTGAGATTGATGTTCAGAAGTTGGAATTAGAAGAAGTTCTGCCGGCTCTTCAAGCTCTACTGGTTCATCTGGCTGCATCTGTCTTTTCTTTTGATTCCGAGGTACAAGAAGAAGCGGATGGATATCTGAAGTTGATGTTCACGTGGATGAGAGTATTACTGTCTTTGGTGGATGCTGGAATCTCTCGAAGTCACTCTCCCTGGCAGAATTGGTTGCTCGCTGAGAGTAAGTCAATCATTTCATTCCTTGCTTCTCTGTTATGCTCATATGACAGCAGGTATCCGACGAACCATTTTCATGGTCTATGCTTTAAACATCTCTGTAATCAGCTACAAGCAAGGTTACTGCTCAAATTGGCTCTATATGGAGTCTCTCCCTTTCGACGCTCGACCAGGTCTCTGGATGGCAGGGTCACCTCAAGCATGGATAGCTGCAGCTCATGTCAACTCAGGTGAAGAAGTGGGAGAATGTTTGAAGTCATACCATGAATTTACGGAGTCTTGTAGCGATAATTCGCCAGATTTTTGTGGAGATGTTTTCTTGAATCTGGTGGTTTTCGCTCATAATGGAGGTGGTGGGAACTAATCCTAATCTGGACAGATATATCAAGGAATCCTGCTCTTACAAGACAAGGACCCAGTATCCCTCGATTAGAGGCGTTTTAGTCAGTTGCTATAGATATATATACCACTGCCCAATGGCCACATTGAAACCCATCAAGCATTCTTCTCATCTTCTTCCATTCCTCTCTCCCCAAATTGAAATATACCATGTCGTCCAGTAAGCCTCTTCTCGTCGTCCTCGGGGCTACGGGCAACCAAGGAGGGTCGGTCATCAACCACTTTCTTTCTCTGACCCCATCACCTTATTCCCTCCGAGCCGTAACAAGGGACCCTTCCTCTCCCAAAGCGCTATTGCTCTCGTCCCGAAACGTTGAGGTTGTATCAGGTGACTTCAATGACCCTCAGTCTCTCGATGCAGCTTTTGTGGGAGCCTCAGTTATTTTCAGCGTTACCGATTTCATGTCTTTGATCAACAGCCCCGAGCTTCGTGCCGATGCGGCGGCAGCAAACACACCTGTCGGTTTCTATGTTAGAGATTACGAAGCTCAACAGAATCGCAATATCATTGATGCTGCTGCCAAGGTCAGCACACTTGAGCGATTCATCTTCTCCGGTCTTCCAAATTCAGAGAAGTTGAGTGGTGGAAAGTATAAACACGTATATCATTCTGATGGGAAGGCTATTGCTGAGGAATATGGCAAAGAGAAATATCCTGAATTGTGGGAAAAGACAAGTGTGTTTTATGCTGGGTTCTATCTTGAGAATCTACTTGGCGATGTCGGGGCTGTACTGCGTCCTAAGTTGGTATGTCTTCTTATTTCTTTCGATTATGAGAATATCTGAGCCGATTACTGAAGCTAACAACTGTCTAGAATAAGTCCAACAACACTCTCATTGCTTCTAATGCGGAGCCTCTCACCACACTTCTCTTCCCTTGGTACTCGGCCGTCCATGACACTGGTTCCTTCATCTCAACTCTTCTACGTGCCCAACCAGGTACGACCCTCATAGGGATCAATGAATGGCTTTCTCTTCAAGATATCTCTAGGCTTCTTGCTCAAGTACTGGAAAAGAGCATTGCCTTCACCGATAGCGCACCAAGTTTTGGCGTAGGTGATGCGGTGATGCAGAAAGATAGAATGGAGATGCTTGGGTTTTCTATTGAGTTTGGGTTTTATGGAGGGAAGGTTGACGATCGTGCGGTAGAGAAAGAAGGTCTCGGAGTGGAGGTACAGTTGAAAAGTGTCAGGGAGTGGCTTGAGGGGCAAGACTGGGAGAGTCTTATACCTTTGGAATAGTTAAACTGGTCATTGTATCTCCCTTTGGATCTGTTATATGCCTCGAGATGTATGGGGAAAGACTTTCTATGATTGGAAAATTCAACTGTGGCTCCGCAAATCAAGCTTGGTCAAATTCGTGCTAAGAATATGTTCTGTTATATTCTTTAAGGCCTTTGAACCTTGGATACTCAATAGAACAGAAGCAAGGAAAGCTACAGTAGGAATGATCGAAGATTACATGATGACTAGCTACGACGGGATCTTTCGTGCTGTGTAGGGAACTCAAATAGTTAATAGGGCACCGCACTGCAAAGTGAAACTTTTGTGTAAAATACTCTAAATTTTCAATATAGACGTGCATTTTGTTGCGAAGGGTAATCAACGGCGTCTCGGCTTGTATAAGTGAGTCCTTGCTCAAGTATATCTTAAATATATCCGAGTAGGTATAATATAGCTAATATATGATCAGATTCAATTCGCGAAGTATCAAATATTATGTATGGTAGGCTTAGGTAAGCCTTCCTTTATCCCACGATTCGAATAACACTTTCTATTTTTTATCTCGAATAGGTATCGCTGGTGCAGGTGGTAAAAGCGTAGTCACATGACCGTGGAAGCCCTACAGGAGGTACCTGACGGAAAGCTAAGGTACCTAGCGTGCCGGCAGTCCGCTACGACCCACAAGAAAACAAAGCCATATAACCCTCCAAACAAAACAAGCCGATGAACACCTCTGCTATATGCGAACTCCCAGTATCCCTTTCGAAACCCTTCTTACAAAGCCGCTGAAATGCGAGGCTCATCCCAGGGTTGTTCAGTCTGCGGAAAATATCGTGGAGGGGTAGAGGTAGTCCCAGAAGATCGGAGGGAGGGCGAGGCAATTGAGAAGTAGTTGTTGTCCTGCATACGTCTCGGATCTGGAAGCCAAACTATCAGTCTCGAGCCGACAGAGTTGGGAATGGATACCAACTTACAATTGGGCCTATCGTTATCGGAAGAACCGATCCCATTGCTTGTCTCAATATCAATGGTTTCCAAAATTCGGCAGCGTCTCCACCTCTGCATAGGGAACGTCGTCTGCGTCTGCTGGGGATCATCTATTTGACATGTTAGTTGGCAAGACTGGCAGCCATCCCCTATTGGATTGATATTTTACCTCGATGTTCTTGTTCTTGTTGGTGTTGTCTTCTTGCTTGTCGCTTCAGCATGACCCAGATGGCAAGTACAGCTTGCGGCAAAGCCACAAATAGTGCAACGATTGCAATTCCAATGGCCTCCACCATTTTTTTGATAGGAATGACCCAATTGAGGGGATATTGTCTGCTGCAGGAAAGAGATAGTTGGTTTTCGATCGCCGAATTTTTTTTATGAAGTGCAGTCGAGCTGGGTGGAATGCCAGAAATTATATAGCAGACTTGCGTCTAGTGTTCCAGCACACGGAAACCGCTAGCCGATCAGGCTTTACAGCAATTTTGAGGGTTTTGGTAGTCGATTTATTTCTGGTCGGAATTACTATACCCTGGGCGATTCAGCATACAATTCATTCAATCACACGGGAAAGCGAGAATGAGGGTTTTGGACGGAACCACTGAAAAGGTCGCGATGCTCTCAAAGTGGAGCGATCCGGCAGAACCACAACTAATTCTCGGGCAGGCTGCAATGGGGGTTTTGGTTCTGGCCAACCAGATGTCGGTACTCAGCCTCCTTCCTGTCCATGCATATGCACGGAGCGGGCGCATATGTGGTCAAGTCAATACTGCCCGCTTCCATTTGTGATCCTGTCGTCACATGCCAAGACATGGTGGCTTGAGGGTTATGGTCTCAGCCAGTCAAGTGAGAAAAGGATCGCGTTCTTTACCTATCAGGCTTACATCCGTGTGGTGAGGCTGCAAAGAAAACACCTTCTGTGCAACATGAAATACCACACGTTCCTTCTTCATCTCTTCAGATTTCCCACCTTGCTTAACTTTCTCCATCACTTTCATCAACACAAAATTGTCGGAGCAAATTGTGCGTATCAAGTCAATCGTCATTGTCGAGTTCTCTAAAAGAGTACCTTATTCTTCTGTGCCCACATTCTAGAAGCAAAATGACACCTTGCTTCGAAGACTATAAGGATGAGCTTGAGCACCTCTTTCTGAGAGATAGGCTAAAAAAGACTTATCAACAGATCAAAGACCACATGGAGAAAACTCATGGGTTTACCCGAAGGTCTGTCTGGAATCCTTTAAGCAAGATTTATACGTGGAATAACACTGACTTTCAATCTAGTATAAAGTCATACGAGCGACAATTCAAGAATTGGGGTTTCCGAAAGAATGTGAAGAGTTCGGTATCTAAAGCGATATACTGTGGTATCGAGAAACGGCGAGGCAAAAAGAGTAAGGTTCTTCATAATGGTACTGTGCTTGACCTCGAGGACCCAAAGATGAAGAGAAAAATACAACGCAATGCTCCCTTGCCTGGCACCACCTTCACTTGTAAGAGCCAATATGATACCGGTCCGCGAGCACGGATGACAGAAGGTTAAAATACTGATATTTCAACGTAGTCACCAAAGAAAAAATAGTGAAAGAACTATACATTTACAGCCCTCCTCCAGACAGATCTAGCCAGCTGTACAAGGACTTACTTAAAGGTCTTCCTTGGTACGGCTTTCAGCACCTTCTTCCCCCCAATGGTATGTTTAAAACAAACCTGATACTTCCATTTCGCTAACCAAGACGCCAGAACGAAACTACCCAGACCTTACGGTGATGGCTAGGCAAATAGCAATAGAATTTGCAATTACACCTTCTGGATCCGACTCTGTCATTCCAGTCCGATCGACTTCGAATGCTGTATCATTGAGCACCATGTTCGGAAAGATTATGTTGCATTCACATTCACACCACTTCGCCTTGGATCAAAATAGTCGAGAAAATCGCACGTTTCTCGAATCTCTCCTAATTCCAGATGTTCAAGACGACTCTCCCACGTGTAATGGACTCAATTCTGGCACAGTTCAGTTTGGAGGTTGTAGATACACACCATACTTCAGTCTACTTGTATTTTTGGCCTCAAACAATGTCTTGGATATTTGCAACCACGCATCTATCCTTGATTATGCTGAGGATCTAATCTTGCGAAGACAGTTCGAAGTTGTCCTTTCAAACCCGCAGCCGACAATCCGTGCACTGCTGGATACGGTTCTTGCTATTGCTGTTCGGGGCAACAATGTGTCAGTAGTAAGGGCTGCTCTATCAGCTGGCGCATTCCCTGGTGTTTTCGTTGACAGAAATCCGGCACTTGTGTTGGCTAGTGCAAGAGGAGACATCGAAATGATTAAAGACTTACTTAGATGTGGTGCAGAACCTCTGAGTTATACGGAACTTATGCACGCGCCGTTGGTCGTGGCTGCAACAAGGGGGAAAATAAACGTAGTGAAGCTTCTCCTAGAGAAGGGCGGTGGGAACAAAAGCTTGGCCGCGGAAGCACTTTATCAGGCTATCACGATGAGACACTGGGAGATTTGTGACCTGATTCTGAGTGCTGATACAGGCCTCGATGTGAATAGCCGGTCATTTCTACAAAATGCAGTCCAGGTGGGATGCATGAAGCTTGTTGTTTCACTCATAAAGCTTGGCGCGGACGTTAACGCTGTTGCAAAACTCTGGGGAAAGACTGCTCTTCAAGCGGCTATATCCCGGGGAGAGATCGGAATTGCCAAATATTTGTTGCAAGTCGGCGCTAATGTCAATCAAAAAGCCCCCGTGGGAGGAAAGACTGCTCTTCAATGTGCAAGTCAGATCAATAACAAGGAACTATGCATCCTGCTTCTTCAAGCAGGCGCAGACGTTAATGCTCCCGCAGCCCTGGAAGGAGGCCAGACAGCACTTCAGACAGCTGCACAGTATGCAGATATTGATGTGATTGACCTTCTCCTGAAAGCAGGTGCAGATGTCCACGCGTCCAACAACACGGGAATGACGGTATTGGGAGCTGCTGTGCAGGGAAAGAGATATAAAGTTGTTGGGTTTCTGCTGAATCATGGAGTGGGAGTCGATGGCATTGCACTTAAGGAAGCCGTCATCTTGGATGACCTTGTTCTTGTAGAATTATTTCTGGATCATGGCGCGGACCCCAATGCTTGCGACGCACTCCATGCAGCCACTCGCAATGGAAATATCGCCATGGTACGGCAGCTTCTTAAAGCAGGCGCGGAAATTCGCCGGGAAAGTCGAAATCCCAGCTCGGGAAGGAACGAGTCGATCTTGGCGTTGGCGATCGCAAGCGGTGGGTCCCGTTTAGAACGTGCGATTTTGGGTTGGGGAGATGAAGTCTTTGATGAAGAAGATGATCTTGACGATTATGATTCTCGTGCAGTTGCAGTTAGTTTTGAGAAGGTGAAAAATGAGTGGAATCTGCGAGAGTTCCCCTTCGTTCACAGCATGATGTCGGAAATCTCTGCACGTACTGACGTGATTTCTGTGTGCAGTGGCTCCGAACTTCAGAATGCAATCCACCGGATACACAACACCAACATCAATCTCGTTGAATACCTGCTTGACCATGGTATTGCAGTTGATAGTAGAGAAAACAACGATTCTCCAACGGCACTTCATCTTGCGGTTATGTACCACGATTTCCCCGTCATCGAGAGGCTTTTGGAAGCTGGTGCAAACATCAATCTCCTTTGGTATGGGCGCAGTGTTATTCAGACGGCAATCACGGCACTCAAAAAACCTTGGGAATGGGACGGACGTGGAACATGTGAAGCACGTGTACTGATCCATGCGTGGGATGTGTTCAACAAATCCGGTTGCACCGATGAAATATCACATAGATCTGATTCTCATGAAGACCTTGCCGTCTCCGATCTTTTATATCATTTTTTAAGGATGCTACGACTCGGGGCTACGAAAGATAACAGTAAAAAGGCTGCTGTTGCGCGTCAAATCGCAGAAGATCAAAGGCAACAACACAGGACTGAGATTGTGCAAAAGCTTCTAGACCTTGGCGTTGATCCTAACATTAGAGCTGAAGGATATCCAACTGCCCTTCAGGCTGCTGCCCTTTCGGCCAACACTTCTCTGGTTCGAATCTTGCTGAATACAAACGCAGATGTAAATGCTCCCCCTCGACAGGTGATACTCCGAAATGGCTGTTACAATGACAGAGCCTACACGGCCCTCCAAGCCTCAATCATGGCGGACAAGGGTTCTTTCGATATCAATATCGTCCATCTACTTTTGGACCAAGGTGCGGATATCAATGCGCCAGCTCCTCAGGGCAGTCGAACACGAACAGCCCTACAAGCCGCCATTGCAACCGGAAATAGCATGGATCTTGTCCAGTTACTACTGGGCCGTGGTGCAGATATTAATGCCCCACCTGGGCCAGATGCCAGTCTTACAGCACTGCAAGCCGCTGCTATAAATGGCTATGTAGGGTTGGCAACACAGCTTCTTGAAGCCGGAGCAAACGTGAATGCCCCGGGCTCCTCAGTAAATGGCCGGACGGCTTTGGAGGGTGCCGCGGAGATGGGAAGGCTGGATATGGTGAAGCTGCTGCTGAATGCTGGGGCAGGGGTAGGGATCGATGAATTTGGGGTCCTCATGTATGAGACCGCAGTGGAATTCGCAATAAAGTGTGGCCACAGGGTAGTTCATGATCTGATCAAGAGTCACTTCGAAGATGGATTGAATTGGCAAATCAGCGGTGCTGAGGAAGACACAGCGAATACTGAATGAGCATTTGAAATCATGGGTGAAGATCCGTGAACACTAGATGGAATTGGTATAGAATGATGTGTAGTAGGCGTTGAGAATATACAAGGGCATTCAATATTTATATACCACCAAATCACGACAAATTCAATAGTACACTTGAATAAGTTCCTTGAATCAAAAAGCATTTGGAAACTCGTTTATTAAAACCTTCTTGAACAAACTTGAACTTTTAATATGAGAATAGGATTTTGCAATAAATAATAAGAAATTAGTTATTGTTATTCCTAGTTTAGAGCCTAAAAGATTTGAATTCTCAACACGGCAATTTTCGGTTTGCATAAGGAAGGAAAGACCTCCCAAGAATCTATTCCCCATTGGGCTCCCTCACCAGTCTATAGTGACTTCGGAGTTGAGGATAAATCCTGATAATATATTAGCGAGAGATGTGAAATTTGTCCGGTAATACATACAAACGTAGCTCTGCGAAACGTTGTACATAAAAGCCAGATCATGAAAGCAAGATGGTTGAAAGTGATTGTTATAGGTGCTAGCTATACTGATCAAACAATGACAAAATGGAGACTCTATCAATGAGCTAGCATCCAGGAGAGATAAGGTTATTTAAAAAGTGCTGTCCCAGACAACAATGTTGTGCAACTCTGAGTCAAAGGAATAGTTTGTGATTGCTAAGAGTGATTGAATAACCGCTGATAGAAGTCATCAGCGATGTACGGCTTCCTGACTCAGAGGCAATCAACTGTCATGGAGGTGGCCTACCTATCCGTGGAAGAACAAGTATCACTTTGACGTCCCTTATTGTAAATAGATCCTATATATAAAGGAGTAGAGTTGCAGAAGCGTTGATCAGAGGACTCGTTTCAGTATCTCAGTGATTGACCTCATCACAAAATATCCAGCAGCTTCATCTCAGGAAACGCAGACCAAGTTTCGACCTCATGTTCCATTATCGCCCGACAGCTTCTAATCTCCCTGATGTATGCCTCATAACACCCAGATTGTAAGTACTCGACAGCTAGCCTTGATCCCCAATTTCCAAGTTTTGGATTGTTGGAGTCATGGCAATCTTGACTGACCTGATATAGCCCATGGTATCCACTTCGCCATGCCCCCTCCACGGTACCACGGTACCCTCAGCCGTACGCAAGCCCAGTTGTGCCATATTATCGTCCTGGCCTGATAGCTCCCAGGCCCATTTCAGAACAAGCTCAAAGGGTTGTCATAAGGAGGTTCTGGGAAGTTGATACGCCTGTCCAACACCATGAAGAAGACAATAATGACAATTCGCCCCTTCGCCCTGTTTTGGACCAAAGAAAAGTCATCGATGAGATTGTGTTTTTAGTAGAGTCCATTCTTGGTACCTTCACGCTTATGCAAGAATATGTTGGAGACATGCCAGATGAAATCGATGAAAGAGTTGTTAAGATTGGGCATCAGTTGAAGGATCTACAAGAACAGTTGAATAACTTCAAAATCGAAGCGAAAGGGAAAATTCATCAAAGAGAAGATCGAGTGACGCCGACGACCCATTCTCGGAATGAGATTTGGGACGAGTATGAGGGATTTGGCTCGGAAGATATCGGATCACAGGATGCTGTTGGACTGTACCAGGCTACTGTGGAGGATGAGGAGGAGGATGAAGAGCGTTGGTGTTCTCAATTCTGTGGGAATGCCCTTGCTTAAAGCATTTCAGGTGTGGAGATTGAGAATGCGAGGTATTGTATCTGACTTTCCTCGAGCGTTGAGAAGATTGCTAAATATATGTAGGGTATTTACCTTCTACTCATGTTGGAAAACCTTGTGTGTGGCTTAGTTAGAGCTTCAGAGATATAATCACGCTTTTGACTCCCTATGAACCTATTGTTGCTCATAGTCATCGTGCCGACAAGGGAAGAGAAGGATGCTTGTAACCGGTCTAGTGCTTTGATAGCTAAAACTTGAATTTGAGGGTGCTTTGTCAATTATTTGCCATATCCAAAACCGAGTCTGAGTTCCCCGATCATGAATGTGGACTTCATCTGGTCAAGCATCAATCTTGTAGCTTATTGTGTATATACCATAGACACACAGATCTGTTCCGCTCGCCACTCCATCAACTTTGTCAAATATGTCAGTCCACCAGATTTTGTATTCCACATACCCCGCATCAGCCTTTCATCAGCTCTTCACATATCACTTTATCTATGTTGTTCATCTAGCCATCATGTCGGTCAAATAGTTCATCATAAAATAGAATAAATTTCAGTAAACAACATGTATTCCTTGCAGCCTACTAGTTGCACCGGCTTCCAGCCACATAGAATAACAGTATGAACCTCCACAAAATCCATCCTCACACGCAGGAAGAGTTCACTATTTACTTCAGCGAAGCGGTTGATTTGTAATGTTGTTCATCGCAGTAGATCCCCCCGACATCCGCACCAGGCCAGCTGCAGCTAAGCCTGTAGATGTTTGCATACCGGCTGTTCAAAGTTAATTACTTTTCTTGGAAAACTTCGTTACGAGGCTTGAGAAACACATTGAGTTTGACGAGAAGAAAATAGAGTTTGAGAGACTAAAGGCAGTGAGACTTACTTCCTTGTGGTTGAGCGGGTGGGTTGTTCCCGGCTGGCGGAGTGTTCTCGTTAGGCATGTTTAAGATTGGTGCTAGGTAAGTTGACCACGAGTCCTGGGGATAACCTTAGTTATTGAGTATTCGAACTTCTAGTACAAGACATGAAGGTCAAAAGTCTTACTGTAAATTGCGGTGTTGTGTGTACTTGGGTTCTTTGCTTTCAGAAGTGATGTTGTGAGAGAAAATGGGAGGGAGAATCAGCAGCCTCGTGTCTCTATTTATGATTTTCAGGCTGGGAGACCGCGAGTCATTCTTCTAAGTAAGCTAGCTGCAGAAACTAGCTCATCAACGCATGATCAAGTATTTGATGTATTTTCAGATAATTCGCTGTGAAGTCAAGCTTGACAGACACTTTGGTGACCCCAATATCTGACATTCCCCGCCCTTCTCAATGCACCCGCTAGTTGATCCCATGCTACCAACCGTAGATTAGCTGGCCAACAAATATGCATGGCTATACACCCTCTCAACCGTATATATTTATTATCAGTTTTGCTTTAGCCGATTGACACTACCCTCAGCCTCCTATTTGCGGACACCAAGATGGAAATTGGAAAAGATAGACTGGCCGCGCACCGTTATGCACAGTCAGAACTGATAAAGAACAAGCTTCATACAGTAGACAGTGACAGGCGTGATCATTTTTACATGTTCCACAACTTGGAATCAGTCGATCTGCAAGACAGCTGGACGAGGCTGAATGCAAGTCGGGCGTTGTGCCAAGTTCGTAGGCACCCCGCTCTGCAGATGAACTGGACACCATCAGAATGAGACGAATGAAAAATTCTGTCCTTATCATCTTCATATTTTGATGTGTTGTCTCCGTTGGATTAGCTTCTTCTGCTAACTGGTGCATTCTTCAACCAAAATGCCCAAATTGACTGGATGCATGGTGGATTCAGTATCCGAACCAGCATTCACTTCTACAAGGTTGAGTAGCAGAATAAAGGGCTCCAAACGCCTCTCTTTGATCTTTTGTAGGATATAAGAGCCTCCCCCACAAGTCTTGTTGCCAGCTTCAAGAGCGTCCAGATCTTCATACGCTTGCCCAACAAACAACCACAGTCTTGAAGTATCAAAGGACTCAATATACACCTTCCAGTTGCTGTGATTCCATAAGCAAATACAGAAAATGAGAAGCAACTTTTCTTCTATAAGCCCATGTCTGGTGCCCAAAGAGCAGCTAAGCTACGATGCAAGTGGCCGGGCTACATTCAAGATCAAAACCACTAATGGACAGCCTGCTAACCCGGTTATTACAAAATCATCCGCAACTTGAACTTCAACGATACTCACGTCTATTTAGAATGACTAATAATGTGAGGACAGTATATGGTGACAATGCTTCAATGTGAAACGAAAATTATACCTTCCGGTACAGCAGCGATAATTGTCCGAATTTGGACTAAGAAATATGAACAGAAGGGAGTTTGCGGAAGCTAAATTAGTTCCTGGATGAGATTAAGAGATTTCATCTCAGAGGAAGATACGCCCCTCCCCCAATCATCACTAAGCATAAACTCGTGGCAATATGGAACTGAACCTCACTTCTACCACGTGCAACTTTACCAATCTCATATCTTGGGCAGAACTATTTCTGTGTAAGTCCACGTTCCAGGAACAGTGCAATGACTGGTCACTTGACGTTGCCAAGTGGTGACATGCAGGATCTGACAGGCGATGGGGATCCACTCTTGAACGTTGCCAAGAGTATGAGTCTAAAGAATTACTCAGTCAATGGCAAGACAGTTCCGTTATTGAAGTAAATACGAAACACATATTTAAGTTTATTGTATAAGTGCATTTTCCCGTATTCCATTATGGAGGTTGTGAAGAAAAGTAAAAGGCAGCTATACGTCAGATAGCGAGATTCATTGTAAAATAAAGTTGTACATCCACCCCACCCTAGTTGTATCTGTTTCTATATCGTCTCCTTCTTGATTAATTATATGCCTCAAGATACCAAGACACCTCTTGCATATTCACACTGTCTTGGTACTTTATATTACCACTTGGCGTCACTCTATCGTCGCAAAATGTCCCACGTGCGCATCTGTCTATCACCAAATTCAAGGCAATGTGCAATATGTGTAATCTTTCAGCAAAAGCTAGAGCTAGTTTTGGGATTATCTATATAAGAGCATATTGTTCCTCTCTTGTAATGTTTTCTGCTTTTTCATACCTGCACCTTGCTCTCTTCAGCTTTTCAATCATGCATCTCCCTGCATCGATTCTTGCGATCAGCACCCTTCTTATCTCTACTACCTCAGCAGAGAGCTCCAAGAATTTCATCTATGTAGTACCAGATGGCTATGGTCCTGCCTCGCAGACTCTGGCTAGGGATTATGCTTCGCTCTTGCGAAATGGGGAGAACACCGGAGCGCCTGTCACATATCAGCTGCCTGCCGATCAATTGGTATGTGATATAGAAGCTATTGATTTGCTTTATCCCCTCAAAAATATTGGTTCTGTAGAGAGAATGAAAAGGTTGATCTATTTATTTTGGGTAGGTCATAGGTAGTGTGCGCACTCTAGCATCCGATAACTTGATCACCGACTCAGCAGCCTCAGCAACAGCTTTTGGCTGTGGTATCAAGACCTACAACGGTGGTATGGTTGAATTATACCTAGTATTGAAAGCAAACTAAAATCAAGAAAGCTATTGGTGTAGATAAGGACGGCCAACCAGTTGGTTCTATCCTTGAGGCTGCTCATCTCGAAGGATTCAAGACGGGTCTGGTAGTAACATCACGCATTACTCACGCCACCCCTGCATGTTTGTCCTTTCATGCTCTCTTTTATCTCAATCTACTAATATATTACAAGGTTACGCATCTCACGTCCTAGACCGGGACTCTGAAGCCGCGATTGCAGCTCAAGAAATCGGGTACTCTCATCCGCTTGGCTCAGTGGTCGATATCCTCCTTGGTGGCGGTCGATGCTTCTTCCAGCCCAAATCCACTTCTGGATCTTGTAGAGATGACGATATAGATTTGCTGAAGTGGGCCAAAGAGCAGGGGAAGAACGTCTTCACAGATAGAGCCGGATTCGATTCCCTGAAAAAGGGGACAGAAGGCAAATTGCCATATGTTGGGTTATTCACCAGTGGTAAGCCGCAACAAATAAATAAAAGAGAATGAATGATTCTGATTAGAATAGGACATATGTCTTATGAGATTGACCGCAATCCAGCACTCGAGCCATCACTGGTTGAAATGGCAGAAACAGCTCTCACCTCACTCCTCCGGGCCACATCTTCATCCAAGAAGGGTATGTTGCTCTATTGGTTTGATCGTGCGATCCGCAACGCTTTTCTAACGATACTTTAGGTTTTTTCCTCATGATTGAAGCCTCTCGCATCGACCACGCAGGGCACTCCAATGACCCAATCGGCCACCTACACGACACGCTCCAATACAATGCTCTCCTCGATTTCATCCGCTCTTGGATCAACGCTCATACAGACACCCAAATGCTCTCTGCAGCCGACCATGAAACGGGTGGTATCTCCCTGGTTGGATATAACCCTCTCGTCCTAAAAGCCGCAAACGCAAGCACCGAAGTCCTCTCCTCCAAGTTCACAAAGTACAGCGGTTCCTCCCCTTCAGAGTTCTTGAGGACGGAGATCTTTCCACAGTATGGATTACTCAATCCCACAGATTCAGAGGTCGCACAATTGGTGGCTCTGAAAGGACAAAGCAGTTTTCAGAATGAGATGGGCAAGATGCTGAGCTCAAGAGGAGGAATTAATTGGAGCAGCAGTGGCCATTCCGCTGTTGATATTACTCTTTTTGGGTATGGATCTGGGAGCAAGGGAAGCAAATTGAAGGCAGAAATGGGTGGGAATTGGGACAACACCGAGTTGCCAGGTTATATTGAGCAGAGTTTGAAAGTCAGAATGAGAGAAGCAACAAAGGAGATTAGAAAAGGAGGAATTGAATGGGTTGGCAAAAGAGACGAGAGAGTGGAAAGAAGAGGATGCGAGGAACATTCTTAAAGTGAACTGTTGGGGCGAATTTGCTGGAAGTTGAATTCGAGGGGAGTAAACTTGAAAATTGAAGTTTAATTCTTTCTTTGACTTTATTCTTAGAAATTCGAGGTACTTTTCGCATCGCGAATGTCGATGCTACTCGTGGCTATGAAAGAGATTGAGACTCGAGGGTGAGCCAGAAAAGTTCCTCATAATCTTGAGCTCACTCAAGGCAACAATACCAGATTAGAGAATTGGAGAATTGTTTGCACAAAATAGCATCCTCAGATAGTCAAGATCTTGTGCTATCCAACGTCCCCATGGTTGACGATCCTCAACCAGAGCTCTAAAAGGCCGAGATTGCAGTCATTCGACTAATTCTCCCAGGTCCCACTACAACAGAATCGGCGGAACTATGTTTTTCTTCCTTATGGCAGGCTATGCTCGCACTATTTTTCACAGTATTCTTGGGCATTCAGCTAGCTCCATAGTCGCGGAGTTCATCTTCTGAACAAATCAACTGTGTACCTGTTGAGAAGGCGATCACAGGTCTCATAGAATCTCACACCAATGCGAACTTGAGAAACGTTAAGAAAATGCCTCCTAAAACTGAATCCATCTCCCAAGTTGAATCTTATATTTGTGGGCAATAAACTACAATAGTAGATAGACTGGGTGGAGCACAATAGCTGGACAACTACAATCTATCAATGCGATAGGACAATAGTAAGTCCAGTGACACAATAGCCGTCCAATTGAAGGAATGTTATATAATTTTGCCAGTCTGATCACTTTGCTTCTTCCTCTCTTCTAGACCAAGACCTCTCACCTATTTTCAATCAGCTACGCAGCTATCATGACAATCACACACATCTAGCACATCTAGCATCTCTCTCTTCTTCCCTTCCGCCACTGTCATACCATATCGTAACATCACCATCATGGCGACAAATACGATGGCCCGTCGAGACATCCTCAAGCAAAGGAAAGCCACCAATCCTCTCCTGCGTGCCGCCACAATCCTATCTTCACCAACAGAATCGCGAAAATGGCTCCTCCTCAAAAACTTGGCGATCATGAAACCAGCTTGGGCCAGACACACAGAATTGATTCCTGATGATGCAATCAAAAGATACTCAATGGTAGCAAAAAAGGAAAATCAACTACAAGTCCGATATCGACGCATCGTCACAGCATTTGTGAGAGAGTATGCAGCTGGTAGCAGAGGCATCAAAATGGGGAAACGTTGGAGGAATGAGAAGATGGCAAACATTGCAAATCCAAATCCAAAGATGAAGAGAAAAAGTCGATTGAGTACTGTTACGTATGCAGATGAAATTGTGAATGTAGATGAGGCAGAAGAGGCGAGGCTGAGGGCAGCGCAAGAGGAGATCATAGAAGAAGAGGAGAACAAATTTTAGATGCGAAAATTCGAAAAGAGATTCAGATGATTGAAGGTTTCTTGAGATTGTTTTGTTGACTGATTCGGGGAATACATTTAAACCTTGTCGATCATTTGTTTTCATTCGAATGAAGGCAAATTTTTACCTGTTGGTACCCTTAATTGCAAGTGTGAAAAGGAAGACAAATGTTGTAGTATTACCTGGTGGACTTGTTGTATCAGAATATGCCCCGAGTCTGATTTCGGACTCGAGGGCAAGCGAGCTCTTTTGTGCTGCTGACTATAAGCACTTTCTATGCTCACGATACCTAGTATCTAGTAGAAGAATCAGTGGAATACTGATCATTACAGGATGAGTGACCATCGTTCGAATGTGACTAGGCATACTCATACACAATGTGATATGACACATGGGAAGGGTTGTGTTTGTGGATGCCGTCCTAGTGAAACCTGGAAAAATGTTTGAGTTACTATGAAAGTAGTCCAACGTTAGGGGCTGTATTGTAGTCATACAAGCAAGCAAGGAAGCGATAGAACTAGCTTTATAAACTAGCAAAATCCTGTATTGAAGAATACATCAACTTCCTCCTGAGCTTCACCCAGCTGAACACTATCAGAGCATTATTTCCGCCTACCTACACAATGGCTTCTTACATTGACAATTCCAATTACCAAACGTATCCCGATGCCATACTTCACGGACACAGAGGCGATGTTGAAGCTGATAATACGCGCTCATGGCAGCACCCCAGGGATAACTCAATTCAATCACGCAAAATAGATCTCATGAACGTGTGCCCAGCTCTAAGAGTTTCTGTGCCCCTTGGCTCCTCTCAAGACATCGAACAACCTGATTGGGTCCCACCGTACAAAGCAACATCATTCATCAAAGAGAAGGCAGGTGGTACCTCCTACGAATCGTACCATGCAATAAAGTCCAATGGCTTATCCACCCCTAAAAAGTACAGCTACCAGGTAGATGGAGAGTCAAATGAGAAGCAAATTCCGTTTTGGGAAAACGAAACTTTCCATCTTACGCATTCGGACTATGCCAACAACCCAAAAGCTATCATCAACAAGCTACTGTCTTTCATGGTGCTCGAAGTACCGTGGACAGTGACTTTCAGTACAAATGCATCTTCTGGTAATATTATCCACCTCCCACATAGTTCCGCAACTTTGGGAAATAGTAGCGGAGGGGGTAAGAAGAACCAAGAAGAACAAAGAAATAGTGAGCAGGCCGAGGCCAAGGCCAAGGCCATCATTAAAAAGAAAGGGTATTGGATATGTGTAAGTGCTGCTAATTCCGACTGATAGATCATAGTGACTGGACTGATACTACCAAAGTGTGCATGCAGTCCTCGCGGGTGGCAAAATACTCCATGGGTGGCAACGTTGAATATCGATGCCAAAAGCGAGTGCTGGAAGTGCAAGCACACACATTGCAAGAACTGTCCAGACCCAGGAAATTGGGAAAGTTGTTACCTGATTGAGGCCCTTTTCAGAAGATGTGAAAAGTGATAAGTATTCGGTGGCAGAGAGTGAGAGCAGAGAGTGAGACTCATTGGTACTTCACTCTGGAGGTATGAAATAGGCAGTGGTGGTTCGGTACGGCATTTCCGCGACTCATTTCTTACGAGAATAATCTCAACTCCATGATCTACAACACGGGATTTTGTACCTTGTGAATTTTAAGTGAGGCGAACTGAGCGGAACTCGGCTAGTGGGGAAGTGCTTGCAAGTCACTAGAATCACCGCTCTGTCACATTCGATGCGGCGTTGAATAACAGCACCAAGACCATAATCGGAGTTTTATTGTACTTCCAAGTCCAAAATTTCATCATCTTCCCTGCTATAACCCATGGCTCATCCTCGGAGGCCCAAATCCCAGCACCACACCTTTGTCTCTCCCTTCTCCAGCACCTTCAGATTCTCCAAATTCCCTGGCCCCTCTTTCTCCCATACAACCCAATTCCCCACGGCCTTCTCAGCCCACATCCTACTCTCCTCTCCGAGTCCCCAAACACAAGACCTAAACGCAGCAAGCATATACGCTTCCGCAACCACATCATGCAGATTCTCTTTTTCATACAAATGCACCAATTCCCTAACACTTTCCATCTCATCTTTCCTCATTCCAAAAGTTTGGAAATTCAACATCTTAGTTCTCAATTCCAAGATTCTCTCAACCCTATTATCACTTTCCTCTCTTCCTTTCTGATCAAGGGAGCAAAGATGACAAGAGCATTCAAAACCCCAATGTCCCTTAATAACCCTCTGCCGTTCCTCAAACACCCTCTTCTGATCGATATAACTAAACGTGATCTCCTCCCCTATTTCTATCTCTCTCACAGCATGTACTTTCTGCATTAAACTCTTCGGATCTAATGCAAATCGTGCATTAGGACGACACGCATGATTTATCCGTGCCGATTCAGGAATGATGACTGCATGGTTTTCAGCCCTGGAGCCAAACTTGACGGAGAAACCGTTTGTGAGGAGGATATCTTCTATTTTGTCCGGAAGGGTGAAGTGGGCTGCTAGCGAGAGGAATAGATTTTGAGAGGGAGAAGGAAGAGAGGACATGGCGGTTTGTTGGAGAGAAAGTCGGGTCTTGCTGCTGAGTTCTGAGATTGCGCTTTCGTGAATTATGAAGAGAGGGTGGGATTCTAGGATCAAATCGCCTTTTTGGAAGTTTTTATTAGCGATGAGGCCAATGCCTCGATTTGGGAGGGAGGACGCGAAGAAGCCTGGTGGTGAGGAGGCTGTAGGTGGTGGTGAGGGTGGGAGGGAAGCGGAAATAGAGGTGTATATATCGGGAGTTGTGAGGAGTGTTAGTCCTCTATATTCAGCGAATGAGGGAATCGTGAATATGCAATACTCCGACCCGGAGTCACCTGTAACGCATTGCTTCCCAGAGGAGGGTGTGTCATGTGACCAGGTGTTTGTGCTGAAGTTCTGTGGCAAAGCGAGTTGAAGAGTGGCTGGACATATCGGCTGTGTCAAAATAGAGTAGCCAGACTGAGTGTCTTCGTAAGATCGGCTTCGACATATTCTTTCATCCCCAAATGTATATTGGTGGCCCTTCTTCCCAGAAGGAAAAATTGGAGATTGGTCCCGACTCGCCACGGCACGTCCCAACTGACCCAAACACACTACTGAATATATTAATTGAAAATACATCGTATAATCCACTTCATAAGATGCTGAATGAAAACTCCAGTGTTGAATATGTATAGTTGAATATATACATCTTGTTCGCGACTGTCTGTGCAAAAATGGCTTGGGTGTTTCAACATCACATCATCGAAACAAATGGTGCCTCGAATCACAACCCCATACTCCTACTCTCAACACATCCATATATGCATGGTGATCAGAAGCAAACCTCGCTTGCACCCTTACTCCAGAGATATCCTGACCGAAGTAAAATTGAGTTGGATTGGGCAGTCACGTGAGCTCAACATGCAAATATGTGAGGATGAATTGCGCTAGGACACAGCCCACATAGAGCTCAGGGCTTCTTCACTCGTTGAATTCTTGTTGCCCAAATTCATGATATACATGACAATTGAGCCTTGACAGACTCGTTCCAATGCCCCAGGCAATTTGCGACAAGTTATGGTAATGGTAATGCCGCAACTTGTTAACTTAATCATCAATCGCATCTTCGAGAAACTCTTCTTTTGATCTAGTCTCGCTTCTTGTCACCCTCAATTTGGTTTCTGGCATTATGTTGACGCTGCCAGAGTTTTCATCCCAGGTTGATTCATCGTCCGATCTGTCAGTATCGTCTTCCCTCGTTCGCTTCGAGGCTCCTTTGTATGATCCCCTCTCAACTCTGTAATGTTTCGTAGGCTTGAGAAAGCCATCAACATGTACAGCACCATCCATTTCTTCGTCGCTTGGCAAGATATAATCATCGAGCTGGTCTTTGGAGACTTGATGTGCTCTTTGCACGTGCGCTTTCAAGGCATTGCTATCAGCAAAGCCCTTATTGCGCCTACGCGGGCAATCTTCGACAGGACAGAAGCATTGTGGTTTTCGTATCTGTAGACTAGTTGGGTTATTTCGTTGTACACTGGATTTTTGTGGCCGATTCTCTTCATCTGAGCTACTCGACTCGCTACTGATACCATCTGACCCGCTCAAAAACGATTGAAGTGGTTCTGGTACATATTGGATTGGGTCCTCGGCTTTCTCCCCGTGAGGGATTTCATGCATAGTCCTCATAACCATACCTTCTCCAAATAAGCTCGCACATCGCTGTGTAGCTCTGGTGATTACATCTGGTGGAAATCCGACAAGTGCGGCGGACCCAAGAACTTGACTCCAGTCACGAAGATTAAGTTTTCTTTGTCGTCGAGCGAATACGTCCCCGCCTTGCTTAATTGCAGACCTACTTCGAGATCTAGACCGACGTGCAGGTGATTTTGGTGCCTCCATCTCTAGGGGTGGTGCAAATACTGGTAATGCCTTCTTCTGCATCCGAGCAATTCGAACAAGGCAATCTTGCTGTGATTCTCCATCTAGCCTCTCGTATATTTTTTGCGGTCGACCAAGATGGGTTTTCTTAGACCGTAGCATAGTGGAATCTTCGAGTTCAGCAGCAACATCTCCATTCCGGGTCCGGTGTGCTAAATTTGCGAACTTTCGCGGCCTTCCTCGGGGACGCCTTTCTGGAGTGATTGATTCTGATCCGCTGCCAGAAGTTTCTTCATCAGTAGTCCCCTCCGAGAAAGAGACCGTACGGCATGTTTGCCGCACATGGTGCAAAGCCATCAGGACTTCATCTAGCTTTGAAAGTGTGTGTCGAATAGAAGGGCGTAGGACATCCCGTGCATGCTCGTCGTCAGCTGCAACTACCGGCTGCAATATCACGCTCTCATGTTCAGATTCAGAATCTCCATCAGATGATGAATCCCCACTCATAGACTCATTGCTTGTTTGTCTAGATCTTGTTTCGCCTTTCCGAGACCGACTTCTCGTTGGCAAGAGGTTGTCTCCTTCGGTTTCTCGGGATTGAAATCGCTCTTTCGCTTGTCGCAATGCCAACCCCGTGAGAACATCCTCTATCTCACGGCTTGGTGCATCCGTCTCCCTCAATTTGAATGTATATGCAGCGAAGGGGTCATCGGGACCAACAGTTTCATCCTTTCGCGGGACATCTTCTGGCGGCAGTGGCCATGCAGTCCAGTATTTGGGTGGGTTGAAGGTGAGATCTTCTTCAGGTATCGCGGGGTTCTCCTCTTTCGATTTCTATAGTATGATTAGCCGGTGAAGTTTTGAATCAGAAAATTATAATACCTCTGGATTCTCAATATACTCTCTAGCTCGTCGTTTCAATGCGTGGGCGCTGTACAAATGTATGCTCAAGTCCGCGTTTCTGATGTGATCCAAGCTTGCAGCCAGCTCCGTTTCTTGCTTTGTAAGCTTCCTCCATGTTGATTTAGGACCATTCCAACGGTTTGGGCGAGGTTCATTTAGTTCATCTGAAGATCCGGAAGTGTCATTCTCCTCTTCATGTGTCGACATTGTCAAACTGCGAGGAACATTTTTCGCGTCGCAAGGCTGAGACTAAGCCCGCAAGGCTGGGAAGCTAGTCCTAGAAAGGGAATGTGGGCTGCGAGGGTCGACTACCTCATCATTTGAGTCCGGTTCAAATTCTACAACGTCCATC
This sequence comes from Filosporella fistucella, assembly GCA_030077755.1. Classification (NCBI taxonomy): domain Eukaryota; kingdom Fungi; phylum Ascomycota; class Leotiomycetes; order Helotiales; genus Filosporella; species Filosporella fistucella. The sequence continues at coordinate 443,908 of JAQJZZ010000001.1, forward strand.
ATGATGCCTTGCCTACCTAGGTACTCACATTTAACGCGAACACAAGCAAGTGCGTTCGACTTCTCCATGCCGGGAACTAGCTAGTAGCTACAAACAATTATGGTCTGGACAAATTTGAAGCAGAGCTTCTTAATGTCTAGACTGCATTCTGCTGGGTCTGTCACGCGGCTTGAAATGCCTCACAAAGTTGTGGTAGGAAGCTTTTTGAGCATCACTGCTGCATATTTTAGGCGAATATTTCAATTATGGTACTTGCTAGACTTCATCATCACTGTTTTCCACTCAAAGTTGCGCCAACATTCACCCTCGTCCCAATAATCATATGCTTTTTTTCTTAAGCAACTGTGTCTCGATTTGTGGCTGTAGGTTGTGCTCTTGACTTATTTCAGCCCACTAAAAGTGGGGTTGGCAGCAGATGGTCTTCCATCTCACCCGCGTTTAATCCTCATGGAGTTTGGATTGCTATATTTTTGATCCTGGTATTACTTTGGTCCTAAGTCGTGCCGGTTCACGTTGACATCACCAGTTGTTACGGTAGGGCATTAGAGGTGCGAACCCTCTTCAAACGGACGTTTGCTCCTATGCCAGCTATTAAGGAATGAAATTCTCTCTCTTTTCCTTCCGTCCCTCTTCCTTTTGTTTCATTTCATACATCTTTTGGTTAAAACTCGAGCACGGAAAGTAAGCAAATACGATAGTACAAATTGCCTCTGCTTCAGAATTGCGGGCAAACTAAGTTATGAGTCAGTAAATTCAATTTAATCCAATATTCACAAAATATCCGGAGATTTCTATCATCTCAACACCAGTGATCACACCTCAAATACCGTATTAAAATATATCTTTTGGCTCCAACCTACCACCAAACGCAATTGATACAACAGCTTTCGACGTGGGTGCTCCTACTTCACTTGAATTCGGAACCCCAGCTACAACACAACGAGAAGCATCCGCTGCCAGAAATATAACCCCAGACGACATCTACATCGTACCATCCACCTACCACGAAACCCGATCCCTCATCTTAGAGTATTTTAGACGCCCTACAGCTAGTCACAGATCATCCACCACTATCCTATTTGAAAACAGCGACTCGTCTATCCTCGATCGGGGCACCATGTCCTTTACCACGAGCCTGTCGGAATTCCAATGGGGCCCTGAATATCATATCAGCCTCCCTCCAGCGCCTGCACGTCGAAATCGGATTCATCGCACTCTTACACCCTATCCCCCTTCCTTCCACGACCACACCCCCGAGCGCGCGCCCCGCCCCAATTTGTCTTTGTGCGAAAGGATGCAGATGAAATATTCAGAATGGCGGCATCAAGAGAAGATATTCAGGCAGAAAGTGAAGAAGGGCGTGGAGAGAATGTTCAGACGTGGGGGATCGGAGGAGAAAGTTGATGATGCAGCCAGTGACCATGAAGGTGAGGATAAACACCCCAGAAACTATGAACTGGCTGTTCCCTCCAACGTGTCTTGCGACATTTCTCTCTTCGTAGCCTAAGCCAAATGAATTCCAAAACCAAACACTTACCCCTTACCTTTACCGCTCCCCCCCCCCCTTCATCACTATCCTTCTCTCCCTCGCTGAAATTCACAGAAGTTGTTCAACATATCAATATCTACCTCCCCAATACCTCCGACAGCCTCGCAGTCGATGAAAGACCCTTATCCCGACGATATTCCTAATCCCTCCCTTCAGTCAAAGCCCCGATCTCATTGCTTCTACACTAAGACCTTCAAGCAGACAGATTCTACTAGTAAGATGAGTTGGGGAAAAAGCATTTTGTTTCTGGGATCAGGGTCATGATTGCTTCGTCTATCTTCGGGGCGGGAAGGGATCAGGGCGTTTATGGATGGAAAGGTCATGCGATTGGTATTTTATATGTGGCGTATTAGCATGAAGGAGGGCTCATCCCTCCTGATGGACGCGACATGGTTTTGGTCGCTGGGATTCAGGTATTCTGACTATAAATACATTAAAACTTTTTGGGTTTTAATTTTATCTTAAAGTCACCGGGTGAGTATTGTCAACAGATTTGGCGTGGGTTAAAGTGTGAGGCGTAACCTTCACCGAAAACCCAAAGTCTCTCATAACAGCGTAGACATAAGCAGAAGTAAATCTCGTTTCAAATGCTCATTCCTATCTACTCATATCTGCCTTATCTCCTTCCCTCTCAACTCCGGTCTCTCCACCTCCAACTCATCTCTCAACATCGCAAACAGCGCATCGGCAACCAACAAACTGAGTCCCAGACTCCAAACCAGGGTAATCGCGTAAAAGAAATTCGCGTTCCCGGATCCAGCATAGATCCACAGATAATAAAACGCTGGTCCTAGTAGACTAGCATATAATATCGTGCTACTAGCTAGAAAGGTGTATCGCATGAGCGGGAAAATATGGCGATAGAGTGGGAGTAGGGCGAGGAACAAACTGGTGTCTGAGATTGAGGGATAGGGTTTGAAGATACTGAATATACCCAGTAGGATCACGATTATGAAGAGAGGTTGTTTGCGTAGACGGATGGTTAGGCCAGGCACGTAGGAGGAGAGATGAATCCAGAAGACGGCAAGGAAGAAAGAGCGGAAGGAATCGAACATTTCGATGAAAAAATACCACCACAGTCCTACGTTGGGCGTCAAATCTGGGAGTAGGAGCTGGATGCCGTAGGTGCTGAGGAGGAATTCCCAAGAACCGGTTATGAGAGAGGAGAGCTGGAGGAGGGTGTACGCTGCGCCGATTAGGGCAGCGGTATTGGATAACACGAAGGTGTAGATTGATTGTGCTTCTTTGGTTGCGCGGCGGCGGTCGTAGCAGAGGAGCACGAGAGGTAGGAATAAGAGGATCGGGTAGAGAGAGAGGTAGGACGCGAGACTAAGTGCGAACATGGAGGTTAGAGGTCGAGATGTGACAGCTTTGGATATGGCGTGCAGAATTGCGCAAGTGGTAAAGACGGAAGTAGGTCGCCCAATACATGTGAGTATTGTGAAGGGATTGAAGAGGAAACTGTGAACATAATTAGCATTCCATATTGGTTCTGAGGCTCAAGTGCTTACGCCGCTGCGATCGCAAAGCTGCTCCATCTTTTGTCCTTCCTTGGAGAGGTGTAATGCTTTGACGAGCCTGCCTCTCCAGACTCCGCAATCGTAATGAGAGCATCAGCGCTCAGGAGGTCAATTATGATGTATAACAAATAGGTGAAGGCGGGGTAGGAGGCTGAGGATGGGAGAAGCGAGAATAGGGGGAGAAGGAGAGGAGCTTGGTGGTAAACGCCTCCATCGTAGGGCGAAACATTGTGGTTATAGAGGAAAAGACCTTCCTGTACTGTAATAGAAATTAGTACATATGGAAGTGAACGGCAAGAAGTGAGCTAACATCTCTTGAAGCTTGTTACTGGTGTCGAGATCTCGACGCGCCCAGTCAATAGGTCTGGAAGACCTGGAAATGAAGTGAAAAGCAGAAGCCGCACCGCAGCTGCTGCACCGAACAGAGCTGCTTTCCTTCTATCGATGTTCATTGCGAAGTTGTTTGAGCAAAAGAGTGAAGCTCAAGTTGGGGTAATAAATCCATGTGTGAGCTCCTCAAATCTGTTCTCACTGCCTCTAAAGGATGAATCCCGGCTATTTCTGATTGGCCAATGCTTCGGAGCGGAAAAACTCCCTCGGATCAGCTCGCTTTCGATAACGAAAAAAAGTTTAGATTTCAGAATTTCTTGCGAGTTGAACCCCACCGAGAACTTCCACCAACACCCTCAATTGACCACCTCACACCTTCACCATGGGTCGCATCAAGAAGAAAGGAGTCACTGGCCAAGCCAAGAACTTCATTACCAGAACCCAAGCTGTGCGAAAACTACAAATCAGTCTCCCCGATTTCCGAAAACTCTGCATATGGAAAGGCATATATCCGCGTGAACCTCGCAGCAAGAAAAAGGTCTCGAAATCCTCGAGCGCAAGCACAACCTTCTATTACACCAAGGATATTCAATATTTGCTTCACGAACCCCTGTTGCAGAAATTCAGAGAGCAAAAAGCGCTTGAAAAGAAGATTTCTAAAGCTCTTGGACGAGGTGATGCAAATGACGCAAAGAGATTGGAGAGGGGTGCGAACAGGCCTGAGAAGAATGGAAAATCGAAATATACCCTGGATCATGTTATTCGCGAACGATATCCTACTTTCATCGATGCGCTTAGGGATCTCGACGACTGCTTGAGTATGCTCTTCTTGTTCGCCAATCTGCCTTCCACCCAGACAGTTCCAGCAAAAATGATTGCCCGATGCGAGAAACTTTGCTTGGAGTTTGAACATTATCTTATTGTCACAAACAGCTTGAGGAAGAGTTTTTTAAGCATTAAGGGTATTTACTATCAAGCTACGATCCAAGGACAGGATATTCTATGGTTAGTCCCATATAGATTCAATCAAAGGGTTACCGGAGATGTAGATTTCAGAATCATGGGTACCTTCGTTGAGTTCTACCAAACATTGCTTGGATTCGTCAACTTCAGACTTTACACTTCCATTGGATTGGTATATCCACCAAAATTTGACCAGAGCAAAGACGATCAGGGAGCGGAGCTAGGTGCATTTTCCTTGGAAGGAAACGGGATTGGTGCAATTGAGCAACCTAAGCAAATCACCAATGGGGATGCTGCGAAACCAGATCCAAAACTTCAGAAAGAGATTGACAAATTGATGGCACAATTGAACCAGCCTCAGGAGCCAGCGACAAGTCAAGCATTAGTAGAGAACGACGAGGAGGAGGCAACTGATACGATTGACAAGTTCGAGCCGGCTGCACCAGGTGGAGATATCTTACCTCAACCTTCCTACTCTGCAACCGACCCATCAACTCTTTTCTCGAACTTTACATTCTTCCTTTCCCGAGAGACTCCCCGCCAACCTCTCGAGTTTATTCTGAAGGCATTCGGCTGTAAGAGAATCGGTTGGGATGCAGTTTTGGGTGAAGGCGCATTCACACATAACGAGCTGGACCCGGCCATTACTCATCAGATTGTTGACAGACCTCCAATCCAAGTGGACCTGGAAGCCGAGCAGGAAGCGGAAGACAACCAAACAGCTCAAAGATTACAGCCAGGATCCCGTGTTCCCGGACGGATCTATATACAGCCCCAGTGGATATGGGATAGTGTCAATGACGAGGAGCTTAAGAGACCAGATTTGTATGCTCCAGGAGCATCATTACCTCCTCATCTCAGTCCATTCGTTAAGAAGGTCAGAGGACAATATGATCCAAGTGCCCCACTTAACGAGCAAGAACGAGAGGACGAGGAGTTGGAAGCTGCTAGTGATGATGAGGAAGATATCTCGGATGATGATCTCGCTGTTCAAGAACCCAAGCTGTTGACTAATGATGAAGTTGATGCCACAGGAGAGGGCATGGATCTGGCTGGTTCCGACGACGATGAATCTGAGGAGGCCTCTGAAGTTGATTCATTTGGTGGCTTCTCTGATGCGGAAGAAGAGGAGGAAGACGAGGCCACCTCGTCTGCTTTGAGAAGACAGCGTGAGCTCGAAGCTGAGCTAACAGGTGTTGCTCTTGAAGACAAGGAAGTCGATCCCAAGACCAAAGCCAAAACTGAAGCCCGTAAGAAGGCCGCAAAGAAAGCGAAGGAGGAAGATGAGGAACTCGAGAGAGCCAAGATGATGATGAGCCGCAAGAAGCGCAAGATCATGGAGAAAATGGTTTACAGTAATAAGAAGAAGGATGCTGAAGCAGAAGCATTGAGGGCGAAGAGGAGAAAGATTGAGAAAGTCAAAGGACCGAGGGTTGTTTGAGTGAAAGGGTAAAAGTGTGGCGTTTCGGTGGATATTTTGGAGTTTATCTGTGTGGATACAGTGTGAAATAGATATGCAGAATACATTGCCAACATCCTTGTTGACTTTTATTCCGGTCGACTCGTTTCGTGAACAACAGTGATAATAAAGTCAAATATATTCTGAACATCGAGTGCCCCAAAGGACGTTAATGAAGTTGTTGACTTGTACTCCGCAAAGCTGCAGGTTTTGCAAACAAAAGAAACATTAGTGAGTTGTGAATGGTCAAGAAATAGAAGTGCTCAAGCCAATAAATGCCTGACCTGCGTCATGTATTTTCAACTATATTCCTGCCTGTAGGTCCGATTTTGCAGAATCGTGCTGCCCTGATGTTACTCCTAAAATACACGCTCACTTCGACACATATTGTGAGCTTAAAATGGTTTATGAATGAGTAGAGTGAAGAGATTCCTTTTCCACCAGCCAAAGTTTGCCATTTACAGAACCTCAGCGGATCCATGCCGCGTTCGCCGCTGTGGCTTGGTCCTGCACCCCAGACTGCCAAGCATTCGCGTCAACCACTGCATTTTCCCACGCAACAAAAGGTCACTCAACTCCTGTCGTTGTTCATCAAGTTTCTCTTCCCTGCTTCATGCATGTGACAAAGACGACAACGCGGCGATATAATTCTTGCGCCTTTACTTCACCTTCATTCCTAATCATGCCATAATAAAACCACAATTAGTTGATGCTGCTTGCATCGCTCGTAAGTGTCAACAATGACCGCTACTCAAAATGCGACACAAGACCGACAGAGCAGAGAAACTGCCAGCAGCTCTCCCCTTGGCAGACGCACTACCTCGAGTACCTTCTCTAGCGGGAATAATAGATTCAGCGAAGGGAGCAGTGATACGGGCGAATCGAGTCTTGCGGCAAGCAATCGAAACAGCCTCATAACGAGTGGTCTGTCGGAAGCAGATGGGGATAGAGGGGGTTTAGACGTTGACCCGCCAGTCAAAGATGGACGGGGAAGCCATAGGAGCCACAAGAGTAAAAGCAGTGGAGGATTTCTGCTCTCCAATGCTGCATTCGATCCTCCGACTGACCAAGAGAGAGCCTCCGCATCCGACAGCCACTCACGTCCAAAGCGATCGACTCGTGACGCGAAAGGGAAAGCCGTAGTCAGAAGTCCTGAAAAGAAACACTCGAAACGAAGATCAAATATTGGGGCAAGTGTTGGAAGTAGTCCTCTAGCTGGGAATGTTACGAATGCTGCTGGACCGGACACGGGCAATGGCTTGGGAGGAGACTCGACGGCAGATAGGACTGAACGGCAAGATGGATCTACTATCAAGGCTACGGTGCCACTTGATGTAGACTCTGCGCAAATTGTCAATTTAGCGCTGAACCTCAGTGAAAGTCGACGGAATGCCTCGAGGCGAGTCATATCTACACCACTTCCTCCGCCGGGAGAGAGTTTCACAGGTGGCAGTCTGCGACAACACCTACAGCAGCAGAGAAGGGTGTCGAGAAATATATCTCCCAAACCTGATCGAGGGGAGAGGGCAATGACTTCCTCCCCTCGAATAGGAAGCTCCCAGAGAATTCACAGTCCATTGCAGGGCTCGTTCGATAGTCAGGACGGACCATACCAGTATCGCTTTTCAGCATCTACATTGGCTCGAGCAGAGAAAGCAAAGAATGCTATTGAGCTTATGGCTCAGTATCGACGACTATTACAATACGTTCCGCCTTTGAAGCCACAAGCTCCACTGGAACGAACAACCACTTCCAATACTTCAGATACACCTGGATCACCGGTTTCCCCACCCTCGCGAACAGTCTCATACAACACACCTCCTGTAAGGCAACTAGGCCGGCCGTACAATCCATTGCAATATATCAGGAATCGCAAGGTCAGGTCCAGGACATCCAGGGCTATCGATGGTGAAGCTCAAGGATTTGGGGATCTCGAGAAGGTGACGGATTGGATTGACCGCGTCTCAAGTGCAGCTTCATCAGAGGATTACCAAGCAGCAGATTGTCCAATGCTGCCCCAATTCTCTCAATCTGCTGAACTGGCTGCGTCACCTCATCAATCCCCTGGATCAACAGCTGCGAAGAATTCTGCCCAAAAAGTCAAACGGCCTAGAGTGGATTGGATCACCAACCCAGCGGATATGATAGCCGATGTGTTTTGGCTGGAGCAAGATGATAACAAACGACTTATCGAGAATCGTCATGGTAGATTACTCTTTCCGCCGACTACGGAATTGAAAAGACCGGTATCTCGAAGAAGTGACGAGCCTGAGCCGAAGAAGTCTCCAACTGCTATTAAAGCCGAGGATTTGGGACTGGACCTGCGATTAGATACGAAACTCCCGGAATTTAAAAGCGTTAAATCAGATCCAGATAAGGGCTCCGATAGTGCACCTTCAAGAGTACGAAGAAAATTGAGAGATGTGCGGGATGCTGCTCGAATCCCTCATGGGCATAATGGCTCACTTCACAGGCGATTCCGATCTGTAAGCCGCTCATCGTCATCCTCTTCTGACAGCGAAGATGCTAGACCAAGGAGGAGGAGAAGCGGTACTACGGATAGCCATGATCGCGAGAAAGATATCCTGGAGAAGCAAATGATGGAAATGCTCGCCAAGGAAGCTAAAGACCCGGAAAGTTTCCAGGATATTGAAAGCCGGAAAATCATACAATCAATTGAAGAGCAACATCCCAGACTCAAAAACGGATCTGGGAGTGGAGGAGCTGGTCACAGCAGGTCTGCTTCCCTTGTGGAGAGGCAAAAAAGAGATTCGGCCATAAATGGATCATCAGGCAGAGCCAGTCTTGAAGTGCCGGGCAGCAATCCAAGAGGTTCTTTGGATGAGCTTAATACAACGGCTCCAAATTCTCCTCAGTCTAGAGCTACCAAAATCAAGAATGCCTTCATCCCCAGTATTGGAATGGATTTGTCTCACCCAAAGAGTAGGCCTTCCTCGCCAACTCGCCGGCCGCTTTCCAAGGTCAGATCAAAGATTCGACCCCTTTACGAGCGAAACCAGTATTCCAGCCAGGGACATGATGACAATGTCTTTGGCTTTCATTCAGCTGGCTCGAAGGAGCAAACCCCTGATAGTCCTGATACTCAAGACCCCAGGAGAAGGTCAATGAGTCCAGTGAAGAAAGTCTTGTCGAGGGCAACTGATGACTCCTTACGGCCAAAGAAGTCAGGAAGCATACGAAAAGCCAAGCCAGAGGATTCCGGTATCCGGGGGCTCTTCAAAGCACGCAATCCTGTATCAAGGGTCAGTGATTATATCTGGAAGAAGGAATCCCCAGTACCACTTGGCACTTCGTCCGGCTTCTCAACGGATGAGTCTGATATGGAGGATATTCGCAAAAGCGACAAGAAAGGTTCAAGAGAAAGCTCTGCAGATCAGGAATTTGACGATTTATTACCAGTTAAGGAAAGAAAATCATACCAAAGTGATGTTCCACCTCTGCCAGTATTCACATCTCCATTTGATCGCCGCGGCAGGACTGGCCGGGCAAATCCCGATGAACTGTCTCCTGAACCTGAGGCTGTTCGGGGTCGACGAAAGTACCCTGGAATGCCGCGAATCGATGTTCAAAATGCGTCTCCAACATCGTCTCCTGATACAAATCCTGCTGATTGTTTTCAGAGAGACTCATCCGTTTCAGACGTCGATTCTCGCCGAAATAGCGTTAACGAAAGAGTCTATATGGCTGATGCACGTCTCAATTCCATCCTTGGCTTGCCTGGCAAACGTCGCAACGCACTCCCCATCACGGGTCTGTCAGGTCTCGACACGAGTGACCACCGACCGTCTCTTGATGGCAAGCGGCAATGGTCAATATCGGATCGTGACATTTCCCAACCTCGTGGTCCCATGACAATGCGTGAAATTGCACGAGTGCGAGCACTACTCCTATCATCCGGCATCAAAGCAAAAGAAATCTCTCGCCGTGCCGCCGAAATGAAAGACCTGAAAACCGACACCGATTCACCCTACACCGATATTGCAGCCCTCGCTAAGAATGAAATAAAACCTGTCCCAAAGAGCCAGGAACATCGTCTCGCAGCTCGGATCTTATCGGATGATGTTCAGCTTTCGTCACAGATGTGGCAGGATTCCGCAAACGTGTTTGTAAACGAAGCTATCCCTGTTCTTCTTGATCGAATCGCAACTCTTCAATCTCGTCTCGTGGATAATCTCACGCCAATGACTCGCACAGCAGCGGACGATGCAGATGAAGTTTCAAAAGATCTGGTCACCAGCCAAACACTAAAAGTTAAACGTATTAGTGACAAGATTGACAAGATGACACGCAGGCGACGCAGAAGATTCAGATGGTTAAGGAGAGGTGGATGGGTGATTGTAGAGTGGGCGCTAGTGGGGATTATGTGGTATGTATGGTTTATGGTCGTTATTGCGAGGGTGTTTATGGGGATTGGAAAAGGCGTGGTGGGGAGCTTGAGGTGGTTGTTCTGGTTGTAAGACTGTTTCTTTATGGGCACGACGACGAATGGGTCTGGAGAAAGGAGAAGCAATATGATACCCAAATAGTAATTCTAATATGTGAATTTTTCAACTCTGCCTACGTTCCTCTTTGCTGCCAACCAGTCGTCCTACAAGATTGCAAGTGCATTCTCCCTGCCGATTTCTAGTGTCTCACCCTCGCGGTATTATTTAATTGCCTAGTCTTCTTTGAATTCTTCCTGAGCACAACAGTTTCGAGTCCCAGGAGTTTGGTATTCCCATCTAACTCCCCACGTCTGATCTTCGATTTAAGGTTCTCTTTCGTACACTGTATGGTACTGAACTCAAGCGGTCACGAGTTCATGGATTAGTATATAAACACGCTGTATTTCTAGACGTGTGATGCAGTCTTGATACCACAGCTTCACAGAGAGGGAATTGCACGGACAGCATCCGTCGTCACCTCTTTATTTCTACCATGGCTGGTGGGGATTCTTGACTCTACAGGATCTCGAGTGTGACTTGGGCTTTACATTATGAGTAGGAGAAAGAGATTGTTAGAATATATTGTCCCTGACTTGTAGAATTTGATCCTGAAAGTCGTCGGCGGCTTTTGATTATAACTGTCTTCTTCATCCGTCGCCGTCATTTGTTGAAGAATGCCTTATTCTGTAGCATTCAAAATGAGCTGCACGCTTCATCCGATTATCAAAATATAGATGAACTGTAATTTAACTTCCTCCGTAATAAATCTAGTGCTGTATGTTTGGAGCCATCTCCTCCGATGCTCATCTATAGTACAAGTATAGAGCACAACTAAGCCCAAGAATTGTGGCAATTGAGATATCTGGAAATTAGAATAATGCCCCAGTTCTCAAGTCCCACTAAACGAGCATACGATCTCACAAGATGTTGCCTCGTTCAGACGTATTTTCCGCTTTTCCAGGGTATCTAGCCCAGTCTATATCTATATACACCTTCCAACAAGGGCAATAGTATTCCATGTTTGATCTATAAGCTGCTCTGACCCAATTCTAGACCTTTCGAGTTGAAACTTATTTAATTTGCTCGCATTGACTCTACTTGTTGTATATATGTAGTTACGGTTTCGATACTAGTCGTGTTCCCGAATTGATATTCATCAATGATTCGGCAGTGAATTCGAACATTTCGAGAAATCTATTTATGCTTGCATTGAATTGGGGGATGCGGGATTAGCTGCGATTAAAACCAGGGCGTGCTGTTCTAGTTCTGAAATATTTCTTCCACATTACAATAATAGTTCTGTCGATCACATCTCTGCTCTTCCATCGAAACTATCCTGTCATCCAAGAGGTCCTGTTACACTCTATCATTCTTCCCTTCCACGGATTCATTGTGTACTGTCTCATCACAACACAAGGTCTATTCGCTTACATGCAACGCCCGTAGTTACTGCTTCAGATAACTATCATACAATCAGTCACAACTCCCGTAATGCCACACACCATACTAATCAGCCACCTCAGGAGATTAACATCGATCGCCTTTCAGGATCCAGCAGCAGTACTTCTGACCCTACATTGACTACCAACTTTTAACAAGGCGATTCAACTACACCTACCTCGAGATACTTCGAACAAGTCACTCAACACTGAATCTCCCATCGAAGACGACACACCCAACACAATCTCGATTTGGACTTTTACACTGAAGTGGCTCCGGCTTTGTACCAGTATGGATATGACGAGCTTGATAACTCTTATATACTAGAATATGAGCGAGGAGGCGATGTCACACGTAGTACAAAACAAGTGAGCCACCCTTCTACCAAGACGACCAACGAGTCTTTTCACAAGAAAGAAAAACACTATTTGGGCTTGGCAAAGACTCAGTAACAGTCTCGCCCCTGTCAACAAACCATTCGAAATGTTACAAGACCCAAAAAGCCAACGTCGAGCACAAGTTTCCAAAGCACAAGCCCTGCTTGGTCACCTTCCCGCCATCCGTCGAAAATAAATCTGTTAAAGATATCGTCGTCGGTCGATGGGATCCAGTGACGGGAGAATATGTCTTACCTCCTGCAAAGATTGGCTTAGGCAACAAACCATTGGACGATCGCACACTATTCGACGAGAACAGCAAGGTGTGTTTTCATCTTCCTTCACCACGGTACCACAATGATAAGACGAAGAAATTACCAGGCAAACAGGACGGAAAGACGATCACCTCAATCTAACTGATTGATAGTGAGGATACGCTTTTAGATTTCTTGGGTTTCTTGAGTAACATAGAGTCAAATGTTGTGGACCTTTATTTGGATGAGGAAGGGAAAGACCAAGGAAGAGATGGTGTGCTTGCGATGATTCGAGCGACCCTCGGCTGCGTCCAAGGTGTTACATTTCCGTTGGATGTGGTTAAGTTGGGCAGCAGTCTGTTGGAGCTACCCACAAAGGCATATCATCCCTCAAGGTACTCGAAGATCTCGGCGTTCCCAAAGTGATTTTTGACATTACTGCGAAAGCACTGCACTCCACGGCCAGTACGCTATTAAGCTAGAAGGGGTGATTAATCTGCGACTGATGGAGTTAACAGGTCGTCAGGGAAGTACCAAGTATGTTCATGGCTTGGCCAAGTAAATTCAAACCTACTTGGAGTTGGAAGACGACCAGCTTGCAGCCTGAAAGGGCACACAAAGTAATAGCCACGAATCTCGCAGCGGTGATTATTCTAAGTGGATAACTCGGCCCGTCCCGGATGAGCTTATCAAATACGCAGCGAATGGCTGTACCAAAACTTCTATGAGATTATAGTTACTCAGAGTCTTATCTCCTCATTCTCATCTGCATCTTCAAGATATAACTCAAGTAGATATACTTCATGATTGATGGCGATTACCATCTTATACACCTAGGTTCAATTGGAAGGAACGCAATAAGAGTGTTATCTGAGACGTTTTAAATATACGTGCGAAATAGTACAACTACTAGGAGAAAGTGTAAGTTAAGGTGCTAGTCACTATTCTATGATAGAACTTGGAAGTAGACATTATCTAATTCTGTAACCTACTTTGGACGTAAAGATCTGAACAATAAAATTTCTTTTGTAACTTGAGGCACATACACAGAAAGAGTTATAAAGAGCTCTACAAAGCCCGCTTGTTTGGTATATGTGGAGACAGACTCAGGGGGGTGGACTTCAGCGTGGGACAAGCGTGGCATATTCACAATCTTTTTGCATCCCCTGAATATCGGAAACAATCATATATATCTCGTACTACTTGTTATCTATGTATAATGTCTACTAGAATGTTATTCTTCAGAATGCACGAATGCACCCTGCTTATAAGGTAGACCTAATCTTGTGCATGTACTTGCCTTTGCTCGCTGTTAAAGTTGGCAAACCTCGGATGCAATTAGGTGTACTCCAATTTTCGATTTACTATGCCGGTGGCTGAATATCGAATTCAAGAGGCTGTTTCAAATGTGGGGCTATATTGCGTTGATTGAGAGACCTGGTCGGGTTCGATGTTAGCCAATCAAAAGATCACGGATAGTTTTAACATTGATACTGAGTCTTGGCTCACCTCCAAGAGCTTTCCCCACCTTGTTTATTATATGGATAATTGATACAATCATTAAGTATATCAAGCTTCATATTTGGCAGTCCGGCCTTTTCAGTCAGCAAGATGCCTGTCGGCAGTTGAGAAAGGACATCGGGACGGTTAATGATATGCAGATTTTCAAATGAACAGGCTAATATACAGATTGGGAGAGGGAATGAGTACGAAATATCGCGAAGATCGCCATTCAAATGTCTGGCTCTTGATTTTTAGTCGGTTGTAAGGTGCGGATATAGTCACGACACGCCCCAGAAACAGAATTCTCTCAATTCAGCTCTTCTGTCTGAAACACCTCAGAAAATTTCTTACTGTGCTTTCAAGATGAAGCTGCAATCTACCCTCCTTCTCGTTAATTTTATGATAGGTACTGATGCATTGATTCGTTTTGGATGTTCTCAATTAGTCGTGCAGAGGCTCGACCCACTGGTGAACCCCGGCTTGGTTCCATCACCACACCTCCATCAGATCGTTGGCGGCGTAAGTTTTTTGCTAGACGCGACCTCAAGTCGGTATACTGACGGCGTTAGAATGCTTTCCAAGCCTATATGGATCCAAAGAATGACATACCTGCTCAATCGACATGCACAACCTGCCAATTCAGCGAGGACTTCTCAAATTACTGGACCGCAGTCATGTACTTCAAAGCGAGAAACGGGACATACCATAGAGTACCGCAGATGGGAAATGCAGGATTTGAAGGTGCAAGAGAAGGAGGAATGACGATTTACTACATGCAAGATGCATTATATAACACCACGCAATCGTCCAAAGTGACTGCGTTCCAACCAGTATGTAGTTCCAAAAGGTAACGATGGGTGGCTGACTCGTCTCAGGGTTTCCGGATGTATATAGGGGACGTAACCCTACGAACACGAAAGGATGCGAAAAGGTTCCGACAACTTACTTACACTTGTTTACAAAACATGGGAACTCGTAATCCCGAATTGATGGAATTTCCCACCAAGCCATGCCCGATGGGTATCATGATAGCCATGCGGTTTCCAACGTATGCAATTAGAAAAACGTTGTTTGGCTTAGCTGATTGAATATAGATGTTGGGACGGTGTCAATTTGGATAGTCCAGACCACATGGCACACATGTCTTACCCCGAGTCTGGCACTTTTGAAAGCCAAGGGCCATGTCCTGCCAGTCATCCAGTTAGAATGTCACAGTTGATGTATGAAATCAATTGGGACACAAGGCAATTCAACGATCCAGCGATCTGGCCAACGGATGGATCACAGCCATTCGTTTGGAGTTTTGG
Source organism: Filosporella fistucella (assembly GCA_030077755.1). Taxonomy (NCBI): domain Eukaryota; kingdom Fungi; phylum Ascomycota; class Leotiomycetes; order Helotiales; genus Filosporella; species Filosporella fistucella. The sequence goes on from JAQJZZ010000001.1 coordinate 459,055, forward strand.
AGACAAGTAAGCACCGTGTAAAGTCATTTTGCTGCACGTACTAATGAGACAGTATTGGTTATGCCACACATGGAGATTACGTTTTCGGCTGGAAGGGTGATGCACTCCAGAGAGTGCTGGACTCACCCTGCTATGTTAATTGTCCAACTTTAAAAACGCAAACAATGGCCGAGCAAAACAAGTGTGCTTTGCAAGCAGTTGTGCAAGAAGAGATTGATGGATGTAAGTCGGCTTCAATAGCTAAATATCAAGAAAAAGTCATTCTCCTAACAGATACCAGGGCTTCCTACACTTCCAGGGATGCTACCAAATATGACAAGCACAGAATAAATATAGCCAACCTTATATAGATAAGAGAGATTAAGATGTCATTTGAAGTTGTTTGAAGTATCAGCTCGCTTTCAGATGCCGTTGCAACTGCATAATACTGAATAATAAATGTTCATATAGACGAATCAAAGATGAATGAATGCTAGAAAGGTTGTCTCCGGAAATTTGTTTCTATTTTTAGGCAAAGTTTGAAACTTAACCGTGGAGTGTCTGTAATAATGATCGATTCTCACTAAGCGCTAGAACTTGTTCATATTGACTTGCTTAAGTTTAAAGTTTGCGTTATTTTAAATTGCGAATCAAAGATGGTCAGACGGTGGGATGATCAGGTTTGGATACTACATGGCGGGGACTCTTGCAGCGAGGCTCTTGTAGAAAGTTTCAAATGAATAATTCAGTAAATGCCATGGAAGAACTTTTAAAATGCTTATTATGGACAAGGGAAAGTTTGGACTTGATGTATTGAATGGTCTGCATCAACATGGCAACTTAAATTGGTAAGCTATGAATCGGAGGCTGTTTTTATGGAGACACAACGGGGGAATCATCGGCTTGCGACTTAGCCCTAGCGACCCCTCTGAAGTGTATCTCTATTTCATCGCCAACTTAATCGAGTATTATCAAATTATTCTAGAACACGTAAGTCGAAGTTTTTCTCACGGGAAGGGATAAATAAGTACCGAAAATCAACTGTCCGCCACGAGCACTGATACGCTCTGCGAGATTCAAGTTGGCATCGATCAACTCGCCCTCAATGTTTCTCAACTGAGCACGGAGAACTGGAATGTTGTCATCTGACTCGAACGAGAAGGAAATCTCTTCAGCGCTCTCGCTGAAAGCTGTGAATCATCTCAGTTAGCGGAAAATTCATCGCTTAAGGCGATACATAAGGTATATACCTCCACCTCCCCACTGGAAACTACCTGGCAAATGTATTAGCTAATGATGCTTCATGGGATGAACTAAATACTCGCCATTGTCATTCCCAATAGCATCATTCAGATCCAAAGCTGTCTCAATCAATTCCCCTTCGTCGTTGGGAACGTTGGCTCGGAGGACTGTTCCGTCAAGGCTGATATCTCGTGCGATTGTGTGAAAGGACATTGTGAATTTCAGAGTGTATAAGGAGGGCTGTATAGAAATAAATTATATTGGTATTTGTAGCTGAAGAAGAAAGCTGATGAAGGTGATTTGAAAGTTCGTATTGCTGCACATATATATACAGAGTTTCTGCGGTCCAGTTGATGTTCACCACATTCCAATTCCTATAGGTCAACAGAGGAAGCGCGGCATAGCAGGGGAATTAGAGCCTTACTGCATTGCCAAGGATTGTCTTGGCTCTTTGTTGAATCCATAACTACCAAAGAATCTTCTCATATGACACTCTCAATAGCCGTAAATCACTTAATCAAGAAGTGGACTTGGCAAAGGAACGAGAGCCCAGCATAATGGGGTGACAATAAGCTGTTAGCAATGGATTCGATCAGCCTCTGACATCAAATAGCCACAACCATAGCTAGTACAGAGTCATTGGCAGCTGAAATATTTCTTGGCTGTGATATGTGGCAGCCACAAGTGGCAGTATTGGTACAATAACGTGTGGGGCGTAGCCTTGGAAAGGGATCAATGTCTGGAGCCCTAGGTAGTTCTAGGTGAAGCGCCTTGACTTATATTTCTTATTTTTAGGGAGATTACAAGATTAAATTTCATTCCAAGTGGGCTTTCCGTTGAAGACAAAAAGACATTATACCATGTTCATTTCACAAACTTCAATTTTGCACACGTACTGGCTTTTCGTTAGAAAGCCTTCACAACACCATACAAACTTTGAACATCATCAAACTTTTTCAGCACGACTAATGATGTGCATGTTGACGGGTAGGTCCGACCCTAGACGCCGTTATTCATGACAAAACGAGCCCGCAGGTTACTGGCATGTGGAGCTATAGCGGTTAATACGGCACGGTGGGTACTCTTAATGCATGACATGATTTGTGGAATAATGACTCTGCATATGCGCAAAGATGAGCTGAAAATGTCTTCATACCTTGGCATGTAGTCCCTCCTGTCAGTCCGAAGCACCAATACACGTGAGGATCGGCAATTGCACAAGCGAATGTCCACATCTCCCCTATTCATTCGTTTCTCGTAGACGAGGTCACGCGAGTATTAAGAATGGAAGATATCACGTGCAACAACCAAAACACACTTTTTCATGGTTAAATTTGATGTTCTATTCCTGATTTATGGGGATGTGACATTGAAATACGAGTTCAGTACACTAGGACAGCACATATCAGGGCCAGCAAATCATCTTAGACAGGGCTAACAACATACCAAAAACAAGTTGCCCATTCTGGGCGGCGATACGCTCAGAGAGGTTCAGATCAGTGTCGACCTGCTCACCACTCGCATTTCTGAGCTGGGCCCTGAGTATTGGGAGATTTTGATCTGATTCGAACGATACGCGAACATTTTCAGCACTGTCGCCAAAGCCTGACAGTGAAATGGTTAGCTGTAGACAAGAGAATATCATAAAACTCAAATTACCAGCTCCGCCCCAGGTAAAATGCCCTAAGATACACATGTTAGACTTTCCCATTTGTGCGACAGGAGTCAAGTCCATTACCATCATCATTGCCGATCACGGTGTTCAAGTCTAGCTCAGCTTCGACTTGTTGCCCCTCTGCATTGTTAATGGTGGCTCGAAGGATGGTGCCCTCTACACGAATATTCTGAGCAGCTGAGTTGAAAGACATTGTGGATAGGTTGGGGTTGAAGATGGAGGGTGAGCTGTTGGCTGTATAGATTCCGGTGGTGTGTTGCAATATGGTATGTTGGGAAACACTGAGTATATATAGAAATATCCTCTTTTCTAAAACTATAATTTCACGTCAAAAACAAATTATTCTAATTGTCGGTGAAGCTTTGCTACCATGTCAATTGCATGATATAGTCACACGTGTGGACAAGTGCCCATGGTTACTGGCTATTCCAGGTGGACTTAGAGACGAATTTAAGGAAAAGCAAATCTAAGTTGTGCGTCGTTAAGCATACCTTGTTGTCGATGCATTGTTTCAGATGTAGAGTTTACTTTTCCTGTGGCTTTGCAGCTGAAGTTACCTGATAGAAAGTCATGCGAAGAGATTATCATTGCTGCAAAAAGGCTTTAAATCGCTAGAATCTCTTGGGGGCCTAATTTGTTTTTCAGGTCAGCAGATTGAAACTCTGCCGTGAGGGCACCAAATTGTAAGACTCTCCCTGCAACACAGGTTGACTATTCCATGGAAGTTATGAAAGATGGAATTGAAGTGCCACACTGATTGAATTGATTCAATATAGCATACCTCGTTCTTCAGCGTGATGAATCATTATGAAGCAGGTCTTGTACCTCAAATGGTGTATGCAGCCCTTTTGTCATTTAAGCCCCCTAGTTTGGCGAGAAAGTCACGAGACTTGCGATAGTTGAGTATCGCGAAATAGCACGTGAAAATGACGAATGTGGAAGTTCCGCTTCCCCCACTACGACGTTTGAGAAAGACATGTAAGATAATTATGGACGAGGATAAGTATTTGAAAAAAGCAACATAAACGATATAATGAGCGTGCCGGAGCTTCGCATCAAATCTGTGGCCATCATAGGCGCAGGTGCGGCAGGTAAAGCCTCAGATACCACGATTTGAACCAGAAAAATGGTCCATACAGAATGCTGATATGAACAAGGTTCTGTCACAGCTGCTGCTTTGAAATCTGAAAATTATTTCGAAAAGATTAAGGTTTTTGAGAGAAGAGAAACTGCTGGGGGAACGTGGTAGGAAATCCGATGAAAACTTCAGCTCCCCTTACTTTACTTACTATACTAGGATATACGATCCTTTGCCAGATACAAGACTGCCTTTCGTACCAGGAGCCTTACCCCCATCTTTGGATCCACCTGTTCGGCCTCCAAATCATTTACCAAAGACAACCTCTCCAAATCTTCAAGTGAGATTCACCGAAACACCTGTCTATTCTTCGCTGACGTGAATAAATCCTTCTTGGAAATTTATGAAACTTGGCTGAAATAGTTCCAGAACAAATGTTCCCTCGATTGCGATGTCATTTTCGGACTTGCCGTTCCCATTTGGCCCATTTGTGCCACATCATATTCCCAATCAGTACATACAATCATATGTCTCATACCACCAATTAGACCATTTATTTGTTTTCAATACCACAGTCGAAGATGTATCGAAGACGAAGAGGTCATCACCAGGAAGCAAAGAATGGAAACTAACACTACGTCGCTACGACGGGTTGCGGGATGTTGATGAATGGTGGCATGAAGAGTTTGACGCGGTCATTTTTGCCAATGGGCATTACTCCGTACCATATGTGAGTAGTGGCCGAAGAGCTTTCAAATTTTGAGGCAAACCTAACTCTTGCTCTAGATACCAAAAGTCAAAGGTCTAGTAGAATATATGAAAATTTTCCCGAGTCGAATTGTTCATTCAAAAACTTACCGATCACCTCACATCTATTCTAGCAAAAGAGTTCTCGTTATTGGTAACAGTGCATCCGGCCACGATATTACGGCCGAGCTAGTTTCAACTGCAAAAGTCCCTGTGTATCAATCTCGCCGCTCGAAATCGAGATGGGATGGCGATACTCCGCCAGATGGTGTTGCATGGAAGCCAATCATTAAAGAGTTTGTGTCTAATGGCAGGATTATTTTCGAAGATGACACATATCTTGACGACATCGACACAGTGATATACTCCACCGGCTATCTTCCTTCATTCCCATTTTGGAATTGTAAAGCAAACGGGCGAGATCTGTGGTGTTATGAGAAGAACAGGATTCTGAATGGCTATCATCATACCTTCTTCCAGGATTTTAAAACACTTGCTATTGTTGGCCTGCCTAGGGTTTTGACATTTCGAAGCTTCGAGTACCAAGCAGTTGCTATAGCTAGATTGTGGTCAGGCAGGAACAAGAAGAGTTTGCCCGAAGTGAACCAGATGAAAAAGTGGGAAGTGGAGAGAGAGCTGGAGAGGGAGAGGAATGGCAAGAAATTTCATGATGTTGAGTGGGAAACAGGTGAGACGTTACAATGGTTACAGAGTCTATATGATATTGCCGGGCTGAGGACACTGGTCGGTGATGGTAGGACACCACCTGTTCTCGGGAAGGATGTCAGATGGGCGATTGAGCACGTGAAGAAATATCCTGAGCCTGTCAATCAAACTTTAAAGGGAAGTTCTTCTCATGACAGGGAGTTAGATGAGGAATGGGTAGTAGTTAGTGGGGCCGAAAGCAAAGACCTTCTCAGTTTTATATAGATAGCGGGGTATAGAAGGTCATAGGCTAAAACTCCAATCCAAAGATGCGTTACGATCTATAATGCTGCTATCATATATCAGATTTACATCTTAATTTCTCCTCTCAAGTTGCAGATTTGCCCCATGTAATTCAAAGACTAAGCATTTGGGGAATTTTGTGGCACTGACTCCTTCCGTAATATTCTCTAATGTGACATAATAACCTTGATCTGTTCCGCCACCAGCTTAATTGCATTTCTAATCTGTAAATTTATGTATATTGTCTACTTGTAGCTCCAAGGTGCTGGTTGATCAGCTTGAAGCGAGTCTGGCGCGCATCTGCTCCACTTTTAGCAGTAAATAGTAGATTGCACTAAAGGGTAATTCCATAAGGACCCCTGAACTGCAGGTGAATCGGAGCAGATAATTGAGAGAGAATCTACTACCCCCTTTACTAGCCTCAAAATAATCAGCTAGCTCAAAATCCCAAACAATAAATAGCTCAGCGGCCCAACACCGGTACACTATTCTTACCACACATCATTCCTAAACGGCAAGCCCACATTCGGTAGTAAAACTGGAGGCGTAGACGACAAAATTTCGCCAGGTGAGACTATGTGGTTGTGTCAAAGCAGAAGCCATGCTAATGGATGCTTAGCCGCCCACAGCCAAAGAAGACCGATAAAAACGGAAGTGTCCGCAAGTGCTTGACAACATCACAGCCAAAGTCGAAAAATACCATCAATCAGGTCAAGACGAAGAGTAACACAGATTATGACTGGGTCATTGTCGATACCGAAGCTAAGCTTCACGTGTTCTTGGAACTGCTGGACCTGCTTCCGAAAAGCACATTCGAGAGGCCGAACCTAGCTTTCGACTCAGAGGGGTTTAACCTTGGTGATGAAAATGGCTGGTTGAATCTCTTAACCTCCGATGCCATTGTATCCGAGCAGCATATACCTTACATGTACCAAGTTGGGAGGACGAGTCATGTTTGAGATCAAAAGCAAACACGGAAATCTGTCAGATCTCTGCTCGAGGAAGGCGGCACTCAGCTCTGGTGTGACCAACGCGGTGATCATCTTGCTCTGCTGCGATACTACGGAATCAACCTCCCAATGGGCGATATCATAAATTGACAATTCGTGGAACTTGCTGCCAAGAACCAGGACCGCATCGATCAAAAACATATTGGCCTCGACTATTGTGTGGCGATATGGGGTAAAGACTGGATGGAGGCAGAGAAGCACCAGAAATGGCTCGCGAACTGGACAAAAGGGAAGGAATACTTCGATAGGATTCCGTCAACCGTGTTTACTTACGCCTCTGGAGACGTGAGTGAGATGTTCAAGATGTTCGAGTAGTTCAAAAAGACTATGGACGACGAGAGTGGGATGTCATCAGCAAAGCAACAAAGAGGGAGATGACTGAGGCTCAAGCACGAACTCTAAGTTGCGAGGTTATGAATGACGTGCCTAGTGGGATCTACATCATATGGACTAAGAATCACCCGTTTGTTCCGTTGACACAACCCGAGTACCGACCTGAGACGGAAGAGGACAAGAAGAGAATCGCGGAGGAGTTCGAAAAGGAAGCTGCTCTCCTTGCTGAAGAGAACATGCACCGGATCCACATGGTGGATTGGGAAACGGTTCCATACCACAAGAGCCCCGATGAGCTCGGATGGACACAATGATCATCGAAGCTCTTTTTGGTACATCAAGCCTTTGACTGAAGATTTCTCGGAGCAAATCAGGTGTGGTAGGAGCCGGAAAACGCTTCCGAGTTCCGCGGGGGTTTAGGCATCAGAATAGATAATATTTTGGATACACTAAGTGACAACAGCGCGTCAAGATCTTCTTTGATGGCTTGCCGGATGAGATGAAGGTCTTGGCGGCACTTGTTTTTATGGAAGACGGCTCCTTAGAGTGAAAAAGGCGGTACAGAACCGGAGTTGATGGCGATGTAGATTACATTCCGCCTCTTGGTAGTAGTTAATATAGAACCTTCCATAAAATAAGAAGATGATTCTTCATCTGAAAATACAGGAAGCTACCATTTGGCCGATATAACAACCTAGAGCAGCTTACCAGAACCCACCATCTTAGAATTGCCTTTCATTTCGGAAAGATCTAGAATACAACTTGATTTCATACTCATTTCTAAGTCTAGAATGAAAGAGTGAACAGCTAACGTGAAGTCGAATGTATAATAACAGCTGTGAAGTTGATTGCTCTGTTGAAAATCAAATCCAACACAGCCTGATCAAAGGCGTAGTTGGCGTTCAGTACGCCGACATGCAGAAAGGCAGGGGCGAATTCCTTTGAATAGCGAGCGTCTTGGGTCGCTGCCCGCCGAAAGATGTAATGCAATCTTGAATCCACCTTTCTTTGATCAGTGCTTGTGATTCTAATAAATAATGAAATTCAAGTGTCAAGAAGTGACTTGGACCTTACATGTGTAAATCGAAGAAGTAAAGCGGGGGACATTGTCCTTCTTTTCAACTGGAAAGTTCCAACATCAAGCCTAAAGTTGAGATGATACTAGAAGCCATTCGTCTTTGATACTTAAGACATCTCCATAGCCGAATTTATCCTCAAAGAATCAATTCGAGCTTTGAATTATGTTAGCTTTGGTGGGATCCAAATTGTATAAAAAGTGCTCTCCGATCCCACTCAATCACCTCTTCCAAAACACATCAACACTCAGTAATCCGATTTCATCCAGATTACGCTTCACCACATCCACACTCTACAATACGACGCCTCGTTACTTCGTACAACATACAACATGGCCCCTCCCTTAAGCATGAGTCAGTGATTATGGAAACCCAGTCTCTCGTGTGCTGCTTCGTCGATTAATATTGAGATAGGTGGAGAATCCCTCGATACCAAGCCTCAGAGAATCTACGTATCGACCATGGACCAACTGAGGGACTTTCTGCCTCTCATTTTTTTCATTCCAGCCAGCGATTTTGAACGCCCCGGCCTGGCTTGCGGTACCAAGAGCTACAACGACGAGCTCTGCATCCTCACCATACACCTTAGAGAAAGCAACAAAGTCTACATCTTCAACCTCAAGGCACTGGGCCCTCGAGTATTTGTCGAGGAGGCAGCAGACGGCAATTCTCTCGCGAAACTACTTAGCCGACCTTACTATACTCAAGTATGGTGGGACTTGCGCAAGGATGCACAATTACTCCTTGATCAATATGGCGTATATCCGGGGAGTGTTGTAGATGCTCAACTTGAGGAGCTTGTTTGTCGCGCCGAAGATCATGACAGGACGAATTTGAGGAGCTTGGAAACAGCCATGTTGCGTCAGAGTTTTGCATCGGACGAGGAACGTACCCAGTGGTTCGAAATTAAGCAACGAATGAATAAGGACTATTCGGTCTTTGAGCAATTCGGCCTCCCTGAATATGCTTTGGACTATGCGGCTGGCGATGTCACGCAATTGCTCAAGTGGCATGATGGTACCTGGCCACTTTTGAATGAGGAAGACAAGGAATTGGTTTTGTCAGAGTCCGCCGCACGCAAACTGGGTGGAAGCGGTTTGGATGCACCGCCAGAATTCCAAGAAAGATATCAGCGTCGGAGACGGGAGGAGGCTTTGGCTGAATACTGGCATGATTATCAGGATGGTCGATATTAGAACAAAAACTGATTCGGGGGCGGAACACCTTGACGACAAGGTTTATCTTTGTTCTCGAGAATCTTCATGAATGGGAATCAAGATTTTGGAGGTGTCTCTCAAATGTTGGATGGTGACCACAAAAATATTTCAAGGTAAAGGGTTTGGATGGGTCTCCCACATGGTGGATGGTGGCCGCGTAATCAGTTCTGGGCCATTGCGTTGTTATTAGAAGAAATTACAGCCAAAAAACCAAATACAAAATCAAAAGTAGATGTGTGATGTTGGCGTCAGCGTTAGAATATATGAGTATCAATGACATTCTGACGCAAGCAGTCCTTGCGGCCTCACCGAACACTCCCACCTGCAGTTTGCAATCACTCAAACGACAACTTCTTCCATATTTCTGGAAGCATTTCCACTCTCTGATACCAGAACCCTCCGTATGCTAGGATCGTGTCGCCTTCTTCATCCATGCTTCGTTCGCCATTGGGATTCACAACATCATTGAAATCAGGATTTCTATCAAAAAATTGGGGCAAAAAATGGAACAGATGCAGAAGGTAGCATCGCAACTTTGACATCATGTCCTGATGAACAGTGCGGCTCGGAAACAGCGTCGAATGCATTGGGATATCGCTGGGTGAGCAAGGTATATGCAACACGTAGCCCAGACAATAGGATGGTAGCGTTGTGTCAAACGAAAATAACGGATGTAAGATGGCAGTAGTGATTAACGGTATAGCAGGGAGGAATAATGCATATAGAAATTGAGACGCAAAATTGCAAACTTCTGAGGTAACGAAATGCAACACAAGGGTAAAGATAGGTAGCTACGTCTTACCTTCCCTAGTGTGACAATACAGTTTTGAGAAAGAAGACTCATTTCCATATATCCCGAATTGAATTTAGGCGCGTTGCTTGAGTATTTCGCTGCACGGATTGCAATTTGTTGCTGTTGACTTTGTAAACGGTGAGCTGAGGTTGAGAAGTGAAGGGTGGACGTGTTTGGCTAGCGCGTTTCCGTAAAGTGCTTCGCGCTCAATCGCGTCCATCCAGCCTCCTCAATTCACCTGACCACAAGTTGTATTATTTCAACCATCAATCAATTCGATTCCACACAACATTTTAATATCGAGTTCTTATCACTCCATCGAACCAAACTATCCATAACACATTTCGTCTCGGTCAAACTTCTCAATCGCAATCATGGTCCTCAAACGCAAGCGTTCGGATTCGGAGATCTCCACCTCCTCTTCTCTTCTCTCCTCCCCTCTCTCCTCGAATTATATGTCCATTGATGGCTTTCAATCGCATCAGAACCAGATCGCAACACCGTCTCTGTTCGCCTCGAGAACGAGAAAACGCCATCGTGATAATCGACCCTCGGAGCAAGATGTTCACCGTACGGCCCCATTCTTCGTCTCAGCTCCAGACATGCAATTGACATTCCCTATAGAACATACTCTGTCCCTCCTTTTCTCAGCGCAACAAAATCCACCCGCTCAATTCCAATCCTCCTCTCCAATTCCGCCGCAAAAGCCAGTCTCATCTCTACCAATGAGCTCAGAGCCAACCCAACAATCAAATCTCCATTCCTTCTGGTCCCTCCCATCATCCGCACGCCATACTTCCCCCTCGAGCTCATCTGAGTCTTCTCCATCAGCATCGAACACCCCTTCACTAACAGCATCTGCTGCGCCTGCATACTTCCAAGCTACCAATTGCGAAGATTGCAATGCTTCATTCAATCAGCAAGACAGCGACGCCATGGATGTGGATACGATGATGGATGTGGATATGGATGGAGGCCATGCTTGCACAAGCTGTGGAAAGCAAGTCTGCCATAGCTGTGCAGTGAGCAACTTGGGCGCCGAACGGAAGTGCTTAAATTGTGCTACGCGACAAAAACCACAAACTCGCGGCGTGATCATAGGAGGATTCTTCGGGCGACATTTCTAGGCTGGTGGTCATATAAAAGGGCGTTCGGGGCTGGATTTTTCAATGGGCTGGCTGGGCCCTGGCGTGTATGAATAATTAATGCGAAATTCGATCACCAAATCCCTGGTAGCCAGGACTATATATGTGCTTATGTGTCCGGATCACTTTACCACTTCCTACACAGTCGATGTCCCCTCCATTCCGTTTCAGGTTATACAAATGCTATGCCGTGCTTGTTGCTGCCAAGGAGCACGATATCTTGATATCGTCTTCGTGGCTTTATATATCACATTTTGCTTTGAGTACGCGAACGCAAACCCTAGCGACGGATATGCAATTCCTTGCATTATCTGCCTCAATCCATACATTATAGTTCGTGAATAGCATTTTTTTTCATTCTCGTCCGCAAAGACGAATTTTATATCGCCCTCCTAGAGTTCAACGACAGCCAACTTGGTTCCCAGTTTGCAGAACAAAGCTTCAAAATCAAGGGTATTGAAGAAAATTATATTTATATTTATTTAACTTCTAGCATCGCCCTCAAGTACTTACTAAGAAAGTATAATTTCAAATTCTCCTGAATTTTCAAGTGCTATTTTCTTTCGAATTGGTCAATTCTTACTTTATAATCTTACAAGATCACTAAATCATCATCCCTACTACACTGGGACAACAAATGGTTTTGAAGTTGAACGTGGCGAGGTCTCGTCAACACCAACTCAAGAACGTGGTGTCGGACCCTTGGAAGCGAATGTGCTTTTCTTCAGGGCGGGATCATCGCGACGTGGTTTGCGCATAGTCTTGGTCCTCTTGGAAGACGGAATTTAAGATCGCAAAGATATTCTAAGAGCTAGGCAGTAAAAACGCATTGACCTTACTTAGATCTATCAGTTCATAGGTGATGACAGAAATTTCCAGAGCAAATCGTGAGATGGGGATACTTAGCGCCGGTACAGAGCCTGTATTCTGGAAGTTTGTATACAAACAAAATACAAACGTAAAAACAAACTATAGTCCACTGCTTCTTTATTGCTTGGGCAGATTGATTGAGTCTTTTATTCCCTTTCCTCAGGTGCTAGAGCATGGAGATATGACTTGGGCGAGTGGCTTGGCAACGTAAACTTATTATGGGGTGCACCTTAATAACCTTTCAGCATCTTACACACCGTCCTTTTTGTTCTTCGGGTGGTATTCGCCAAAGAAATATTTGTATGGTAGTATTTTTATCACTGGATTTCCGGTATTCCTCTTCTTAATCACTCATGTATTCTATGTCTTTAAGATAAGTTAGTGCCCTCCACCTTCGTGGCAGATCAGCTACCATATATGTTCCGACAGCAGCTAGAGAAGGCTATGCCTGGTCATTATTGTTCTCAATCAGGCCGTGCTTGGCTTATCCCGTATTGCCAAGTCTTACCCAGCACTTCCCTTGATTGTGATCTGTCGCTCAAGCCAATTTTGTTTCATGACCTGAGATATTGTAGTTCACAGCCAATAAGTAGGAACCGGCACACAGAAAATTTCGATAAACAAGAAACCATGCCAACGGCCTAGCTCTACGCTTTCAATGATAGTGAAACACGTGATTTCTTAAATGTTTCATAACTCCCATGATGACCAGCCAGACGGGTGGGCTTGGCTTGGTACATCTTGGTATTTCTTGGGATATCTTGGTATCTATGGAACAACTGTTTGGAGTAGGACGCTCAAACTGGGGATTGTCAGTACAACAATGAGGCATGGGGTAATTTTGGTACACTATTTTGGGTTCCAAATGAACGGCTGATGGTAGATCAGCATCGGGTTTGAAACTTACATCCAGACTTGACATTCTCAAAACCACAAGTAATCACTGGATTCTGGAGTAAGAATATATCTCGGCAAAACATGTCCCACTAGATGAGGCAACATGAGACGAGAAATGGAAGATTTGCTGGTGGTATTGCGAAGCTAAGAGCTTGGAGATATATCAATGCCAATAGTTTGTGAATCAAGCCAGGCTCTTGGTTTGTAACTCAAGAGTTGAGCACGTTCTAACCCAGCCGTGAAGCCTATAACTTAACTTTCTCCCATTATTTCAAGAATGATAAGTGCTCTCAAGGCTTTCAGCTTATACAGAAAATCTACCGAATAGCTCAATATGGCTCCAATTGAAGAATTGTCTATCCCTTCCCCAGAAGGATTTTTGGAGTACCATGAACCTAAAAGTAAGCATCTGGACTTCAGATATCTATGTTCTTCCATTGATAAAGTACTAGTATGTTAACTCGTGTTTACAGTCATTCCTCTGTTAATCCTCATTTCTTTCTTTTTCTTCCTCGCGGTCGCCGAATGGATTTCAGACAAGATCTTCCGGGCAGGACTCATAGGTCAAATAGTCGTTGGCCTGATATATGGTTTGCCAATTGGTAATATAATGCCATTGGATTGGCAGGAGACGTTTGTTAGCTTGGGATACATTGGCTTGATCCTGATCATCTTCGAAGGTATGTACCTAGCGCGAAGAACTACTCAGATTCCAATGTAATTCCTCATTTGCAGAATTCGTTTCTGACGCGCTCTGTTCAGGTGGCTTGACTGTCCGATTAGATTTAATCAAGAAGAATTTCTGGTTGAGTCTTGCTGCGGCCTCTGTCGGAGTACTTATACCCATTGCATTATGCTATGCCCTTCTTTATTTGGGCTTTGGATATGGTACGTTCTAGCCCCTTGACAAGTTGGCTCACCAATTATTTGTCTGCTGATGATAAGGCAGGCGCTGTGGAAGTGTTTATCATCGGCGCGGCTCTATCTACGACATCTCTTGGCACCACATTTGTCGTCATAAACAGTGCATCCAAGGATTTCGATTTCTCCCAGTCCAAAGTCGGCACAGTATTGATCAGTGCTGCCGTATTTGACGATGTGTCAGGCTTGATCATGGCAAGGTAAGAGATGCAAAGGAGCATTGACTCATCAAACATTAGACCACAGTGCTGATCACCAAAGTGTCATTCATAACCTTGGAGCATTGGCGGGTGGTGCTGGTGTCAATCTCGGATGGCTCATAGGAAGGCCAATTGTGGCAGCGGTTGCCAGTATGTTGACCATTCTCTTAGAAGCCAAATTCGTGTGCATCGCGTTGATGCAGAGCTAACTTGTACATAAAGTGGGAGTCTTGTCACCTCTTTCTGCTACGTACCTCTTTGGACCACTGTTCCGCTGGTATATTGAACACCGCTTCGTCCGATTCAAGCACGTTTCGAATGTGATCTTGATGGCCTTGGTGCTCTCCGCTTTCTTGAGCATTGCAAGTTTTGCTGGTGCCAGCGTCCTATATGGATCGTTTCTAGCCGGTACATTCCTCAGCAGCCTGCCGTGTACCCATCCCGAAGCACCATTCGTGGTCATGAGCCGTGAACACGGCGAAACAGATCCCGGAAAGACGCCAACATTCGTACACACCTTTGAGAGGTACTTCCTAGGCGCCCAAACTTATGTTTTGCAACCCATGTTCTTTGCAAGCATTGGGTTCGCCATTCCATTCAAGAAGCTGTGGACTGCGCAGGCATTCTGGAAAGGCTTGGTCTTCTCAATACTCATGGTCATTGGCAAAGTAAGAACGTGATCCAGCTGACATGTTGTCATACTGGTTTGGAAATGTACAGAAATGCTAACATATACTTGCAGGCTACCGTTGGGATTGTTGTTCCTCTTGCTGATATGGCATCTGTTCGACCACTTCCAAAGGCACGCGCGCTCATGAAACAAACATGGTCGCCAGCGACCTTGCTTGGAATGGCAATGGTGGCTCGTGGAGAGATCGGTCTGTTGATCATACAAATTGGCTTGAACCAAACCCCTTTCATGTCGGAGACAGCGTTCATCACTGCGGCGTGGGCTATTGTTCTCAACACCATCATCGGCCCAATCGGTGTGGGAATCTTACTGGGGAAGCTCGGAAATCAAATTTGCGACGATCCTAGATGGGGTACGCAGCATTTCGAAACTGAAGATACTTTGGACAATAGTAGCAGTAGCATCGAGGAAGTGAAGCCCGGTCGCCAGTGGACATCTCGAAGTCACTCACGGTCAGTCAGCTTAGTGAAGAGCTCCCGGGATCCGAGCCGAGGGCGATCAGCGTTCCATAGTCGTGCTACGAGTGAAGCAACGACTATTCAAGTCCAGCAACCTAAAGGAGTGGTCAGCAATAATGCAGCGCAGATTCAGGAAGACCAAGACAGCCAGGATGAGATTAGGTCTTGACATTCAATGGTACCATTTTGTGTTTCCGACGTACAGATAGTATGTGCAATGCAATCTATAGTAATGAACTGCATTAAGATCATAAGTCCGCTGTTTTGGCCTTATAGATTGACTTGTCTGATTTTATCATATTTCCTGCAAGGTAGAATAACTGAGGAGCTCAAGACAACTAGAATTGCATTTACAAACAAGCACCTGAAAGGAAGAGATAAGGCACGTAACCGAGAATTTCAAGTCGAAGCAGTTCTTTTTCGTTCAGAAATCCCTGACCGACGCCGAGGTCGGATTGATATTTATGATCAGATTATCATCTGCTGATAAAATAAGGTTTTAAATGGAGCCCCTAAAACAAAATGCCGTGATGGTGGATTGTCGGGAGGATCCGGACAACGATGTCCCATCCGGACACACCCGATCCACGTTTTCCCAAGGAACCTGATGTTTATTTTGGAAAAGGGGTTAGCCGAGATCCATAACATCACACCACTTCAGTAGAAATAGAAATTTCTTTCTGACTGCATTTGCAAATCTCTTCCATTCAGGAACGATGTCCTTGGCTTCCGGTACAGCTGCGAAACCTTCTACACGTGACAGCGGAACTAGGCCCGGAAATGACTCGGTCATCAGGGATGCTTATCGTCACAACGCTGTGCCGTCATGGTTCTTGACCGCACGGCGGATATCCTAACATCTCTAAATTCGTCCCTGTCAACTTCATCAATAGTACAGCTTTATGTCAACTACACAATCCAAATCCAGTTGAGACAAGGCTGACTACTATGATACGCCTTTCATGATGCTGGAACCTTCTTGACGCAAGCAATCAGGCGACAATTAAGAGATGTGCGATTCTGTCAATAATCTTGTATCTACTTTGACGAAGGACCAATTGCATTGGACGACGAGGAATATCTGCTATCATACATCCAAATAAGGATTGTATTAGGTATCGTATTTGAGAGATTAGATCTTCACCGACTATTCACCGACCATCAGACTGCATTGCATGTCATACGTCGATGTGGATCAGCGACCTCAAAGATCTCATGTTCCTCGGGGGACATCCAGGACAAGGACCGATAACGAGACCTGGATCCTAGATTCGAAAAAAGAGTCATAGAGAATAAAAAGACTTTCGTCTACCGTTTTAAAATTTTCAACATACTCGCATCTTCGTTTTAATATCCTCGTTATCTTTCCAATCTTCAATATGCAAGTTGATATTCCTAGTAACATCGGGTCCTTACCCAACGAGGTCAGTACTCCTTCTCTGATTCGCCTATCACTTGCTGATATTATAGATCCTCATCAATATCCTCTCTCTATTTCCTACGCGATCCCTTCTCCCTCTCACAACCACCTCCCATAGAATCCACGATCTCATCGTTCGCATTGTCCAATACCGACTCAGCGCTGCCGCATCCGCTTCAAACCACAGTATAATCCTCGAATGCTACCATCCCTCCTCCAAGTTTCAAACTCCATACTACAACTGCGAATATCTAGGCACAGATGTGCTGCCAGACGAATTTTACGAAGATGGGCAAAACGGCAAACTGTCACAACTACACGGTCTATACTCCCATTTTCGCCCAGTGCAGCCTGAGGGTGATCGTCAAGTTTGGACAGCTCATCCCGCTGGTGGTTGGCAATCGCAGAGTTTAGCCTCTTTCTCCGGCGAGAAAACGGGTCTCGTATCACAAAACGTTGATCTCGAATCATATGAGCTCTTCTCGCAATTACAATCTGTGGTCAACCTCGTGAAACTTGGTCCCGGACGGGGCTTCTTCAAGAGCTGTACTACCGTTGGAGAAGGCTTGACGCGGATATGGCGAGATTGGCTGGGGCAGAGAGCGAAAAACCTCGGACAGGAAGAACCTCACAAGAATTTGTTATGGAGTTCGATGAAAGAGGATATTGGACTAAGGTTACGAGTCATTGAGAGAGATGACATACCTATTCCTATGTTGAGAGGTAGAGATGAGGATCCAAATGTTGGGTATACGTTGCAATTTGAGGGCAAGTTTTCCCATCAACAAACATGAATGCGAAAACTAATCAATAGTAGAGCTAGTTATAAGAAGCTCCCAACTACTTCTCATTTACGAGCAATCTCTTGCCAAAGAGCAAAATCACGAAGGTAAATCCATCCTGGTCATATCCTAACCCCGCCATCAAAACTATAACCAAAACCGCCCTCCGGAGCCTGGCCTTCAGCGAGACCGACGACGCGACGAAACCCTTTTTTGCTAAATCCTCCGTTACTCATTTTTATATAGGAGAAATGTGTGATTTAGATGGTGTGTTTATGTCTGGCATCTATGAATATGGCGGAATACATGTAGAAGAATCCACAGAGACGTTCTGGCGTCCGGTGGTTGAAGCGTACGTAAAAAGAGTGCCCCTTGGAGCGTTGCCTGTGCTGATGGATTTGTAGGTTTTGAACTTGTTGATATTCCTTTTCTGTTGTATAAACTTTCAAGTGTCTTGATTCTGTACCCTTAGAATGGGGGATCATCTGGTTTCGTCATATCATTCATAATTTCAGGGAATATATCTTGTTACACTCGTCAGGTCGGCGATGTGTGAAGTATACAGTGTTGATTCAGCATATAGAAGATCTATCCACCATAAAGCACTCTATTACATTATTCGCGAACAGGGCTATCATTTATCAATCGTTCATGCGCTCCATGGCTTGGCTGTAGGTTGCCAATCCTGTGCAACTTTTCCCACATTTCCGTTAGTCGGTGGTGCGGGGGCCGCATACCATTCGATCTTAATCGTCTCATCTTTACTCAATTTCTGTCCCTTGTGCCAGAGCTCGAATCTGATGTCTGCTGGACCAAGTGCAACTTTCACAACATACTCAATCCGATGATATTTGTCGCCGGTGTTATACCAGTGTCGGTTTTTCAGCTTGAATAAACTTAGTGGTAGACTGGAAAAGTCGGATGTCATTTCGCAGACTCTGTGGCAATCTGGTGTTGTTAGTTACTTTATGCTGCAAGTTGGAGAGGAGTGGGGAAGCCCTACATTGGTTGAACACCATTGGTAACGCATCTTTCTCCAAGTCACAAGTTACGACCGAAGTGGGAAATATTCTCGCCGGATTCGGATTCATGGAAGTAGACGGCGAGCATTTGCTTGTGAATTGCTTCACGATTGGCTGGTCAATTGAGACAGGCTCACCCTAATCAAAGTCAGTCAATCCAATCATCCCAAAAGTTCATTGCCTCGCTAACCTGCTTGATAAACCAACTGATACAGTTAGGAATGTATAATTTTCCATCCAACGCGTCCTTTTGTGGCGTATGACCGAAATGTCTAGGGTCCTGTGGATTGTAAAGCGTTTTACACATTGTCCCATAAGAAGCGCGACTACACCTCCATCCTAACACTGATTTACCACTTTTCAGCTTCTGTATCCTGTCTACTACAATTCCTTTGCATACTACAAGCTGTGGCTCTGGTGCAACCCTCACTTGTAGTGCTTGTGCGTTGGGGAATTGGGATCTGCCTGCAGAGTAGCGGTCTTTGAGTCGTTTCTGTACGTATGCTGAGTTTCCGAGGCCGCCAGAGAGCACAAGATGTGCAACTTGCTCATAAGCGAATTTCTGCTGCAGTCGGCCAAGTTGTTTGTCGATCAGCTCGAAAAGTTTTACTATCTTCGATACGTCAGTGCTTGGCCTCAACATGAAAGTGGTAATTGGAGGGCGGCATACTTGTGCATCAAAGAACCCTTGGATCTCATCTCGACGGAATTTCATTTCCCCGTAACTAATACCCGCACCCTCATTCACATAACGTCTATCCAACTTTGGTATTGCGACAGTAAAGAACTCGGTGTCGTCGTCGGAAGATCCGTATTCACATTTCGCGTTCTGGTACTCTTTGCTTTTTGCCATCTGCCACGCGATTTCCTCGATCTCTTTCGGATGGAGGCCGGTGGGTATACTTCTGTCTGCGTAGACGAGGCGCTGATTGACCGCGTCATCGAAAGCTTTGTCTAGTTGGACTGAACCTATAGTGTCACCTTCGAATCGTCAGTTTTGAATATGAGACAACGTGGGCTCATTGGCAAAGACTCACCAAGTACAACATCTATCTGTTCCAAGCTCAGGGACCCCAATCCGCCAGTATTTGTGACCCGCAATACGCTTAAATCCTAGGCTGGTCAATCATTTGTGATCACCTTTCCTTGGGAAACTCACAGTTGTTCCTCCTCCTACATCACACACTAACAAGATATCCCTCTCCTGAAATATCTTTGGGAACATCCTGGCCGTATGCACCGCCGCAGCTTCCGCCTCGGTCAAACCTATATCCGCTCTGTGATTTCTATGTCTCCCAAACCCCGCACGCTCTATCGTTGACCTGAATCTCTCTACTGTGGGCACCGGTTTCCATGTTGTCGGCACACTGAATATGAACTCGATACAAGCATCCTCCCATCTATTCGCAAGTTCGCCTTGTAATCGTTGTTGAATCGTTTGATAGAGGAGTCGGAAGAAATCGCAGTACCTGTGAGTCGTCAGTTACTTCAATTAAGGAGTATGGACGGAAAACATACAGCCTTTCTACTTCTTGCATGGATGAAGGGCAGATTCCTTCCAGATGCGGATCATTGAGAGCTTGCCGTAGTTTATCATCGTCGAGGTATGTTTTGAACCATTCCTTGCAATCTTTATCGTCGCTCAATTGCTCGAGTGGGTTTTCTGATATGAACCCCCAAGATGAAGGAGTTGTAGAATTATTCGGGTATACGAGCATCGTTGGCACCTTTTCATTATTGTCAGCTTTTTCACTATCATACCGCTCTCAGCATGGTCAGTCATATTCGTTTTACCTACTTTGTCATTGTTTGCATTGGCTTTTCCTGGCCATTTTTGAATCCATCTCACTGTTTCTTCTCCAGTCGCAACATTGCAAAATGCTACTCCGGTACCTAGCTTTGTGAGTATTTCAATCAATGACTCCAGTGGAAGGCATACATGTCATGCCAAAGTCAATAGCAATCACTAGCTCTGGTCGGGGTCCATCGCTCGCCATATTTCCAATTAGTGTAGAAGAAATTGCCAATGACAGTCTCGTTGAGGATGAAGAAAGGTAGAAAATATTGAGCTGCACTACGTCCCCAAGGCTGTGTATCTTCGAAGCTCAATAATACCACAGCCTCTATAATACCAAGTCATTTTACGGTAATCACAGAAGGGAACAGCCGTTCGTGCAACGCCTAGTTTCACATTTATTAAGCCAATTGCAGAGTATCACAAACCGGCCGCAATGACTTCCAGAATTGGAGCAGCCATGCAGAAAACATGCATCTTCACGTGGTCCAGAAGTCTGGGAGTTGGTGAAGGATTGGAAGGACGATGCGGGTCGAACTATCCTCGCCAACCGTGTTTGCAGTTCGAACGTGCTTTTTTGGAATATTGGTGGAGCTGAGGCGCTCAGCCTTCGGATGTTACCTGCACCTCTTGCGGGAAACGGGGGCGGAAACATATGATCCGTGCGATCATAGAGCCTCACATGCTCGAGCAGATTGAGATTTGACTCTTTGCACTTACACAGCTTCTCCTTCCACGTTTTCAACAGACAGAGAGTGTTGTGCAACTACATACTTCGCTGTTTTCTTTCTATTCAACTCGAATCTGAAAAATCACCATGGCCAGCTGCACTTTAGCTGAGATCAAAGTACCAGTCGTAGTGTGCGGTGGAGTGCCTCCGATTAGCACTGCGTTCACCTATTGCCCGCTTGACAACGCTCCAGCGAGTGTATACAGAGTGTGTGACGCTCAAGAGCCTGGTATTCCGGCGTCATCTGGACTAGCATGTTATGATTGCGGACAAATGGGAGCATCTACAACTCAATCTAAGTCTTCAACCTCGAGCAAAATATCGCCGTCACCAACATCTACACACAGTACCGAAGTTCCCAGCACAACTAATTTGAGCGCTTCTCCTGCGGGCACAAGAAGCGTCTCTTTACCTACAGGATCGAACAATGGGACATCGGGGACGCCAGTACCAACCATAGTTCCAGTCGCGTCTAGCAAGAAGGGAGATGTTACAAAAGGAGCTGCAGCGGGAATCGGAATTGGAGCTGCTCTCTTTGGGGCTCTCGCAGCAGCGCTCATTCTCTTCTTTTTATTCAGGAGGAAAAGAGGCACCAGAAACTCACCAGAAGATCATCTCGGATCCAATGGAGCGATGTACGGCGATAGGGAGAAAGATGGCGTGAGTGCAGCTGTTGTGCCCATTCGAGGTGGTGTTGTTACAAACGTTGACCATCTACTGCCTATGCCTGCCGAAGACGACGCCATCAAGGGAGGACTGTCGAGAATTCGCGATGCAGTGAAGAATCACGTTCAGAATTACTATCACAACGGGCCAATCACTCAAGCTATCGACGAGACCAGGCTTTCTGAACTGGCACATGCTCTAAATCTTTCGCCTTCCTCGACTTCGGGCCTGTTTATTAATCCAGCGACTCGATTTGCAGCTATCAGACTTTTTCTTGCGCATTCAATTCTCTCAAGATGTGTTGGAAGAACGGACGGACGAGAAAGCCTTCTACCAATTGAAATTTCCGTGCTTGCTGGGTATCAAAATAGTAAGTTCCGCAGCTCTAAAAATGACATGCTCTAATGGAAACTTTCAGCACACCCAGCTCTCTTCAGCAAATGGAAGACAATTTCGGGCGCGTTGTTGAACCAGAAATACAGCCAACAACTTTCTGACACCGATCCACGGCTCGCAAGCATTTCGCAAACACTTTCAGCCATCGAGCCAGTGCTTCAGCCATTCGCCAATCCAAATACAGATCCTGCAGCTCGACACAGGAACCTAGAAGGAATTATGAAGCGGGCAGCGCAATTCGCATTCCTTCTTTTCTCACAACCCGGCTCCTTCCACTTTGACTTTTCAGGTGCAAACCAGCTGAACAACCTAGTTGTCTTTCCATCCCTCTTACAGACAGTAAATGATGAGGCTGAGCCGCTTTCGCCCCCGCGAGTTCTCACTGAGAAGGAGATTGTTTCTGGATTGGGACCGTAATTGTTGGTATTGTTGCATTGCATGCTTGTGGCTTACACTAGCAATCTTCTTTGGTTGTGACAGGTAGTTTGTGGAAAGAGCGGGAAGTACACGGATGGTGTCACTGTATACATTAATATGATTCGTTCTTGGCGTCTGTTATCTCATGCGGGAATCGAATGATGGGGTGGTAGTGAGGCTCTGACGGGATGGATATAATATGTGGCGTTTTTATATACTTGCTTTTCTATACCCCGCATCATACGTGCCGTGCGTAAAAACAGCTGTCTCGCAGTCGAGGCTGTGAGAACGAATCGGCTTGTCGTGATTGGACACCTCGTAAAGGAGGATTCAGAGGGACTGTAATTCCAGTAAACGTGAATCGGATATCTATTTGCAATCTTGGTAATTACTAGTGGGTTAGGTTTTGCAGGAATAGGAGATGAGACATAAATCTACGAGACCATAGTATAGAGAATATCTAAATTTCTGGAAGTCTAAGCTTGATGTTTGCTTCTTATGTCGGAAGCTGCTTTTCCCGCCATAGTCATTGGCGAGTTTACAGCTCTGTGCGACTTGGTCATGCGGTGAGCTACGGCAGACAGCATCTATCAGGAAACGATGAGAATCTGTTCCTCTTGAAGCATCAACGACAAGTTGAAACTCACGAGGCAAGAATGAGTATTCTAATCGAGGCTGAGTACGTATTATGCATACATTGTGCATGAGGCTCAGCTGTCAAATCGTGACCAGCGCTTAGCAGCTCAATCAGACATCCCACCTGCACGCTTCAATCAGAAGCCGACAACAATGGCCGATCCGTTCAGTATCACGGCTGTGTTTGCGTTTATGAACAGCGCATTAAAGTTCTCTGAATACGCAGTGAAGCTTTACACAGTCGAATCCGAGAACGGCGTGTTTGTTCGTCTCATCCAGACCGTGCGACAGGATCTTGAAGAGACAGAACGGCTACTCACAGTCCCTACGGTGCGAGAAACACTCTTGAGTACCCCAGCGAAGATTCCGTGGATCAAAAGCGTGATTATCGGTACGAAGTCTTCTCTTAACGATATTGGCAGATGGGTGGAGAGGGTCAGGGGCGATAAGGAAGGTTACGGTAGTGCGACCTGGGACAGCAGAATTAGATGGGTTTTTAATGATCACGATAAATTGGTCAACCGACAATTGGAATTATCGACAAGTCACCAGGCACTGTCTACAGTGTTGAATTTTCTTATACCTTTGGAGAAGACGACAGGAAGTATGGAAACTAAAACGGAATCTGCTGCGGGGTATCAAGCGACTGTCTTTCTCGATGAGTATTTGAGTCCGGCGCAAAGGAGAAAGAAAGCACGGAGACTACAGGAAGCTTCGAAGAAAGAGGATGGTGATAGTGAGTCGATGCAACTCTTGCACAAGCTTCAAACCTAATTTAATTATCAGACAGCTCCGTGCCCCGGCCTCAGCAGTCGAGCACATCGACGAGTTCCATCCCATCTTATAATTCCGAAAAGCCAGCTCCATCTTATCTTGGAGGAAGATTGCCAGATTTTTCAGCTTCGAATGCCGCAATCAATCAGCAACCCTTGAGCTCACGATCACCCCCTCCGTGGTTTTCTGCTTATTCCAATAATGTCTCGGCTCCAAGGGCCCTAGAGCTTCCCAGATCAGGTCAATCAACTAGCCAAACATCGGCAGTCAGCGAAGACGCTTCACGTCTTCCAACAACCTCCTCACATCAAGAGTATACCACGCCCTCCCAAACGCCTTCATCTGAACAATCATTGCCGTATAGACCAAGCTTGAACAGCCATTCTATTCCGCAATCACAACTATACCAAACCCCTCCTCCACTATATACAGAAACCGATTCATGGAAGAGCACATCTCAAAATTCTGTCCTACCAGCTATACCAACTCCTCAACCCTCGCCGAAGTTGAGCGGTCCACTACAACCTGCGTCACCACCACTATCTGATACGAGCCCCCCGTGTCACTTTTTAAACTCTACATCTATTGTGTCTCCGCAGAACCACAAACACATTGGAACTTCGTCCGAGCTTAATACACCTCCGCAGCTTTCCCCACCAGCGGCTACAGATGGGTACTTTAATCGAACGGAACATGAGAAAGTGTTGGATTCAGATTCTAATCCTGCCCTTCACCACACTTCGGCGTCTAAACTATCCAAAGTCACTGCCCAACCGCAACGTACACCACCATCGCCACCAGAGAAACCTCTTTCATTCGCCCAACATGAGCTACCATGGGATACATCAAGCCGAGTACGTATGCAAGAAAAATCATCAATCCAACCAGAACATCAGGCAACGGACATGCCTAAGCAATGGGATTTGCAATCACAAATACCTCCCGTTGCCGAACCCATTCATCATGACGCCCGATGGTCACTACCATCTCAATCCCAGATAACATCACCACCGGAATCAGTAGCCAGTCTATCCACTGTTATCAATCGGAGTCAGCTTCACACCTTTAATGCGTTTGGTCCTATTAATCCCTTCGATTACGTGGCGGAACTAGATTCTAGCGAGGAGAGAAAAGATGCTTTGTCAGATTCTAAGAATCAGCCAGCTCCATTGACAGGCGCCGTTTCTGAGTGGTTGATAGCACAAGTCGAATTGCCTGCTGAGAGCATTCAAATGAAGGCCGTGGGCCTTGCGGAAGAAACAAAACCTCATATTCCTCCTGAGCGAATGAATAGAATGAGTGGCAAAGAATATCAATCACATGAATCCACATATCCGACCTCGACAGCTGAGATGGAAGATATCACCCCGGCAAGAAGCTCGCAGCATGCAAAGCAGCAAAGCAGAGACAATATGAACGAAGTACAACTGCCATTGTTCGCAGAGTCTATAATACCTAAAGCATCCCAATTCGCTCAAGCTGAAGAGAAAATTGTAGTGGAACCACATTCTATGACAAATTTTTCGCGCAGCTCAACAGCACATCTCTCTACGGAATACAGTGACCTTCCGGAGGTAGTGAGTCACGAACACCACTACACTGGGGAGAATTCAACGGAATACTCTCCAAGACCCTTCTTTCGATCTGCAACCGATCAAACAAACACTCCCTACACATCTTCTCCATCCTTGCAAAGCGCTTCATTCGGATCGCCTGGATCTCCATACAAAGCATATTCTCGCCCCAACTCTGCATTCGACAGCCAAGCACAAACACCAACTACCACATACCAATATCGTAGCTTCACCGAATACCCAACTCAGCCCTCCAGACCAGCGCTTCCTAATCCTTATCACTCGTACCCTGCCCCACCCTCCACAACTCCAAGTTTTAGCAATATGGAGCCTAGTCGTTTAAACTACAATGATTCACGCAGATGGACCCATACCCCAGCTCAATCTCTCCGCTCTATGAGTAGTGTTAGTTCTATAAGCACATACTCTCCTTCGCCATTACCTTCATCCTTGGCTCAATCGAGAGAACAACCAAATCCATACCGTGAGAGAGGCAATAGTTTGAGAGAAATGAGGAGTGTGGGTACTTTTGAGGAAGTGGGAAGGTCGAGGATGTGGGGTGCTGGGAGGGAAGTGAGATCTAGTATTGCTGAAGCAGATGAGAATGGCAAGGAAGTGGAGGAGTGGGTTATGAAGCAAGACTTAGAAGATAGACAGCATGACAGGCAGGGGATGAATTGATGTGTATATGAATGAAATGAGTAATATGTTCTAATGCTATACACGAAAAGAATTTTATATTGATCCATGCAAAGTTAGTAAATGTATTATAGTAGAAGCAGCAATGCTATTCTCTCGATTTCAATGATTCACGGAGCAAGGCTGGCTTGTATGCCCTCTCTAGATATGTAAGAAAACCAGCATCTCCTATTGCTTCCCCATATCCACAGACCACAACACAAGTTACTTTACACACCATAGATACTTACAACACTCGAACAGTATCTCCAACAGAAAGAAGCAAGGGATAATTTGAAGGATAAGCCCAGAACAGCTAGCCTCAGTTTAGTCTATCCCATATCAAGTCAAAATATGTGTTTTATTGAAAGGTACACATTCATGGGATGCCCCCATGGACCTCACGAGTATGACGACTACGTACCTTGCGGTCGTCAAACGGGGATGGCCACTACGAGGGCGCAGAAACGAGAAGCAGTCAGAACATGTAGATGGAACCAGGGCGAACTAGAATGGGATGGGGTTCGCGGTCCAACTGTAATCCTAAAAGGGGATCCTGGTGGAGAATGTCCAGAGTGCAGAGATATATCGCGTGCTCTCACTCAATAAAGACTTCTGGGGGTATTTAGGGCCTGTTTCCCATTACTCATTCATCTGGAGGACGATAGTGGTGGGTTAACAGGGCTGTGAAGGGATTTTAGCTGCAATCGTGGAGAGTTTTGGAGGTTTCATTTACTTAGCGGTTCAACGGTTTAATAGAAATCATCGTTGGTTTATGTCTTGGCATACAGTAGGTTGACAGTGTACATGCGGGCATCTTTCAATGAAGCGCTTTCTAAGTTCTGATTCGTCTCTTGATTCTTTTGATGAATATCAACTAGGGTTGCGAGTGCTATTCAACGACACGTTCCTGCAGGTAGCCATATCTCGCTGGTACCTGTACGTTCAAGTGATTGAGAGCTATTGAATGTTCCGTTTTATATTCAGGGTGACGACTTTGATTATTCTACGATTCAACACAATTCTATCGCATGTCCTAATCATAAACCTGGTGGTCTGCACCTTAGATCTCTAGGCTGTTGTACAGTATTCCCAAATATCATTCCACCCAATTTTGATTTGAGTCATCATAATCATCTCTCTGACTTTTCCAGATTCTTGAATAATTCTACCCTAAATCTCCTATATTTCTGACATACCTCGACTTTCTTGACCCTCGGCTTCTCTGTCAACTTCAGGCTGCTCATCTTGTTCCTCGCATTTACACTTGCTTCTCTCCTTTCGTCCATCCGCCATGTCTTGTTAAAATATCCGCTATCATTTTTAACGTAAGATCGAGCTCGCGCTTTTCGTCATCCTTTGCGCTCCGGAGATGTTTCACTAACGATTGCTTCCCTCCCTGCCTATAGTCAACTTTACCACGAAGGGAGTTATTGGTTATATT
This sequence comes from Filosporella fistucella, assembly GCA_030077755.1. Classification (NCBI taxonomy): domain Eukaryota; kingdom Fungi; phylum Ascomycota; class Leotiomycetes; order Helotiales; genus Filosporella; species Filosporella fistucella. The sequence continues at coordinate 486,669 of JAQJZZ010000001.1, forward strand.
ATCTTGAAGTCGTGCATTCTCCACCCGAGTGGATGGGAGTTTAGTGGCGATGAGATCAAATTTTTTGTTTGCGTTGTGTGTAACATGGTGTATCTGTCTCCATATACCACCTGTGATTCGGTTGGGAAGAGATATGGTGTTGCAAGTCCAGGGACTCTCCGGAAACTTTCCAAATGTCGCTGAGATTGTACTCGGTTGGGGCTTCTTCTCGTTTACGAAGCTCCTAGTCGTTTAACAACTTTGAGTCTCTAGTGGGTGCTTTTGAACCTATTGGTTCGTCAACTCCTGGCTAATCTGGCCGGAAGTTGTGGGATTACCTTTCAAAGGGAGCTCATTCCAGCTGTTCAGGCAGTGTCTTGGACTTCGAGTCTTGTAGTTGAAGATATGGAGACTTCGTACATTATCATAGAGTACCGAAATGCAAAAATACATAATTTAGCCACAAATTCTAAACTGAAAGTTGATTCAAATTATTGTGAAAACATCAGGGTATGAATTCCAAGAGGAATGTATATTCATATATTATCAAAGTTTGCAATTGCACATCAAGAACTTGTCCTTGTATTGTCCCAGAAAAAGGAAAGACTTTAGTATTATATTGTTATTATATAAAACCGCTGCTTAATGAATATCCGTGTATGACCGGCTTGCAGCTAAATTGTTCTGATGGGATCTGTGACAAGTAATATATGTCTAAGTAAATCAAAACCTTGAGAATTGAAATATATCAATATATATGTGTCCATCTGGTTGTGTTTGTATTGCTAGGTTAGCGATTTAGTGCACGGATGGAAGTGAGTAGACAGTTTGCCGTCCTTATACAAGTATACCCACTCGGACTAATTAGTTTTCAGAGAAGTTATGTACAGGCTGTCGGAATATGACTTGCCAACCACCATATTGTGTTTGGAGTTGAAGCGAATCAGTAATAATTGTATACATAGACATCAGAAGGTCTCCGAAAGCTCAGAACAATCGGGGCTGACTTTGTATCGAGCGAGGGTGACATGAAGTGAGAAAAGGCTAGCAACAATATGATTGTGCGTCTCAGAACTAGCAATTGAGCTACCACAGGGCAGATTGTACTCAGCAAACAATCTGCAGACCTGGGCAACTATTTGGGTGTCTATGCACAAACACATAGCCCAATGGAAAATTATTCTGCCAAGCCGATTCCTATAATACTCATGAAAATATAAGAACGCTTCGGCACTTGGAGTATCTTTCTACCTCACAAAAAATAAATATAATATACTGCAATAGCTAGGTACAATACTATCAGGTCAACTTTTTTTGTGATATTTTGCTGATATATACGCTCATTAACTTGGTATTTGTTCCAAAAGCTTGTAGTTATAGCTGTATGAAACAACCTTTGATGAGTGCAAGGAATGTAAGTCTTGTCACTGTGACTCTTACCATATTACACTTATCACAAAATATCCTGGCTAAATGTCTATCCTTTCGAAATCTACTACAGATTGAAGTTGCGAATTCAACTATAAACTTTACCGTGGAATGACTGTGTTCAACATATCCACGACTTGATAGAATCCTCTCTTCACCCGCTCCTGAACAAGCCTCAATTATCCGGCTAGCTTCTCTGATACTGACACAGAATCAATATAGATGAGAGGACTATTCACACAGTTCCCGATATAAATCCCGAATTCCTCTTCCTTCTCATTCGCAATCCAATCCACGGAGAAGATTCTCCAGTCCATAGTAACTTGAGACTCATATATAACACGAGATGTTGTTCCATGTGAGATCTCAATACTGCAAAGGCGCGTATCCGAAGCACCAGCATCTGCCCGCATCCAGATTGTAAAGTCATAGAGAGTGCACTTCGTAGCTCCAGTCACAAATTGGTATACGAGAGAAGTCGTATTTCGGGGATATCGTGAGAAGCCTGCTACTCTCATCATTCTCGTGAGAACGAGTGAGCATTAATTGTGATACCAGGAAAGAACCCCGCCCCCTTTCTGCGCCCCCCCCCCCCCACACCGCAAGAGAACTTAAGTTTATGAAGCTCTCCAAATTGTTTGAAAAGGAATGCACACTGTGTTCAAATATAAGAATAGCTCCTAATAAGGTTGGTTGATTCACCGGTATCTGACAATGACCGCGATTTGGGCTCGGACCAGAGTTAGACCATCTGACTTCAGACTAGTAGAAAGCTTTTACTGTGACTCACGCCGACCAAAGCAGTATGCTCATATATACGCTTGAACTCCAACTGTCCCGACGAACTCTCATCATATTGATGAACTCGATTTCTTGATGCCAACTATCATGGGTAGAAACTGGTGCAAACATGCTAGCACGTGACACGCTGCATGAAGTCTTCTGATTTCTTCCTCAATTGCCACTTGATTCGAGAACTTTATTTCAACCTCTTCATTGACAATTGCTATCGCATCCGTTTTCTCATCAATTTTGTATTTTAACTGCTCAAAGTGAATTTTTGAATCACTACTTGAGCTTCGAGCAGCCTCGGCCTGATCAAAACTCCGACACATCGGACAGAAGTTTTTGCTTTCCCTCTAAGCGAATCACGTATATTCAGGGTCAACATGACAACATCCCTAGATCTACGTTTCTGTCCCTCTTCCCGTATTTTACCTGCAGAACCCTATCACTGCCAACAGATAAGGGCACTAAAGCGTCAATTCCTCCGCATAGTAGTGGGGTCGGTAAATGATGCAAAAAGATATCGAATTGCCTCATTTTCGTTCAAGTATGGGCGAATTACGAAGCAGCTTTCTCAGAAATAGAGCGAAAGTCATGCAGCTTAAGGAAAACCATGTATCTCAGTGGATATGGCTGCTTATCTTCTGGATTGCTTCATTTTCGCTTCCGATGACGATTTCACTGTCGTACGCCTTGCGTGATTGGTATTGGATGAGTTTTGGAATTCTTAGGAGAGGAGAGTTCGTGAAAGGGAATTGATCAATAGCATGTTAAGATTGGTCGATAGGGGGGGTGGGCCCTCCCACAGCCTCGGTATTGTCTTCTCTTTCTGCTTTGGCCTCGAAACACCCGATCTTCAGTACTAATGAGTTTGTACCCAGAGGGCTGGAGGGATACCCAGAATACTTGAGTCCGTTGTGGAAGTATGTTAAATGAGCAGACATAAATTACTGGCGCTTAACTTCTAGAATCGGTATATTCGACCTCCTACAACATACTCCGGGCATGTCCCCCGCAATTCTCAGCTACCTTCCTACTCCGTCATTGTGACAGCCCGCTGGTAAGGGTCATGCATGAACAAAATGGGACCAAGTTACGTTTCCTCCCCTAACGATTTAAAAACAATTCAACATCCATGTAATTATAAACGCCACCGGACATTAAATCTCTTGTCATCCAACCCAAGACATTGCTACATAACTCGCCATCAGCACGTCGTTGCTGGGCATCTTGATTTCACTACCAAAACATCAATCAACGCTGTCTCTATCAGCCTCAGCCATGACGGCATCCGAAGAATTGAAGGTGGCCAAGGACGCCCACGAAGTGCCAACAAAGCTTGATTCAAAGCTCCAGTACGAGGAAGCAACTACATTTAGCGATCCTCCGCCGTTCAAACACACCCCTACAGCATCAAACAATTCTGATTCTGACGAAGATGGTGCTTTGTTCAAGTCAAATCCGTTCTTGGATCCCGACGTCGCTGAACACTGGGCAACTGTTTACGAGAAATCACAGTATGAATGTAGAGGAGAGTTTGACCCTACTTTCACATGGACCGCAGAGGAGGAGAGAAAAATCATTCGCAGGCTGGATTGGAGAGTGTGTTTGTGGGCTGTGAGTACTATGTCAAAACTCGGCAGCATTTCCACTGATATTTGAAAAGTGTGTTATGTTCTTCGGCCTTCAAGTCGATCGTGGCAATTTAGTTCAAGCCGTCTCGGATAATATGCTGAACGATTTGCATCTGAATACTAATGGTATGATATAGAATTCAGATCTGGAAATTAAAGTTGACTGGTCTCCAGACTACAATTTTGGAAATGTTATCTTTTTATTCTCGTTCCTTCTCGCCGAATTGCCTTCCCAATTGGTGTCCAAGAAGATTGGCCCAGATCGCTGGATTCCAATGCAAATCACGCTATGGTCCATCGTAGCAATGTCGCAGTGTGCTATTCAGGGAAAGAAAGGATTCTATGCTACTAGGAGTATCCTCGGTCTCCTAGAAGTAAGTTCACTGGCCTCTGTAGTTATGCAATATCTAATCCCTTTAGGGTGGTTTCATCCCAGACATCGTTCTCTGGCTCTCCTACTTTTACACCTCCCGCGAACTTCCGACTCGTCTTTCCTTTTTCTGGACCACCTTATCCGGAACAACAATAATCACCTCTCTCCTTGCTTTCGCCCTGCTCCATATGCGTGGTGTAGCCGGCTGGGCTGGATGGCGTTGGCTCTTCCTCATTGAAGGACTGATTACTCTTCTCGTTGGAATATCCTCCTTTTTCATGATGCCTGCATCAGCCGTACAGACAAAAGCATGGTACCGTCCCAATGGATGGTTCACAGAACGAGAAGTCAAAATTGTTGTCAACCGAGTATTGAGAGACGACCCTTCGAAAGGAGACATGCACAACCGCCAAGCCATCACTCCACGTAGACTCTGGAACGCAGCACGGGACTACGATCTCTGGCCCCTCTACGCCATTGGTCTCATAGCGTATATCCCACAAAGTCCACCAACGACATACATCACATTGACTCTGAAGTCCCTCGGCTTCAGCACTTTCAACACAAACCTCCTCACGATTCCGTATTCTGCATTCCACATCATCACTCTCCTGCTGCTCACACAACTGAGCGAGCGCACGAATGAGAGGACACTAGTAGCAATGCTCCAACCAATCTGGACGCTCCCCTGTATCATCGCTCTCCGTTTCTGGCCCGGAGCATTGAAGAACGCGTGGGGCACATACGCACTTACCACCGTTCTCCTCTCTTACCCATACTGCCACGCCATTCTCGTAGGCTGGACATCTAAAAACTCCAACAACGTAGGCGCAAGATCCGTTTCCGCAGCATTATATAACATGTCCGTTCAGCTCGGAAATATATGTGCAAATTTCATCTACAGGGCAGATGATAAACCGCTTTATCATCGGGGGAACAGGAATTTGTTAGCGATCAATTTGACGAGTATTGTGCTGTTTTTGTTGACGAAGGCGTATTATGTCTATAGAAATAAACAGAGGGATAGAGTGTGGAACGCGATGAGTGAGGAGGAGAGATTCAGGTATGTGAGGGAGACGAAGTTGCAGGGGAGTAGGAGGTTGGATTTTAGGTTCGCGCATTAGATTTTCAGATCATTGCTGTGAACAAAATTTGAGAGAACGGAGATAAACATGCAAGAATTGGATGCATAGAATACGTGTATATGCATATTTATATCCACGGAGCATATATACATCGAAGCAAAATACAGAACAGAAATATGTACAAACCAAAAACCACCCTCACTCTCCAGCTCCCTCAAATGCCGATATTCCTCCTCCCCCTATTCTGCCCACCCCTCTTCAATCTACGCACAAACTCCAAACCCAACCTGACATCCCGTTCCGCAATACAGCGCTCCCGTCCCACAATAGCCATACAAACTACAGCAATTGCCCCCGGTACAAGCAACGCCATACTGACTCCCACACGCTCCGTCCGGAACAACAACCGTATTCTTCGGAGCCGCAGTGGATGTAATGCTCTTTTTCACAAGTGAGCTTGTTGTAGTGGGGATGACAGAGCAGGTGCCGAATGCTTTCTGGCACCCAATACCGCAGAAATCAGACGTGTTGCCGCAGAAGCCCCATTGCGAACAGCAGTAGCCTGTGCTGCATGAGCCGAATGAAGAGCCGCAGGAACCACCTGGTGCTACAGGCGGAGGGGAAGGAGAGGGGGTTGACTTTGTCGAAGACGGCTTTGGTGTGGAGAGGGAGGATTTGAGTGTTGGTAAGGTTGATTTTGTGGATGTGACTAGTTTTATGGCTTGTGATGATGCTTTGACGGATGTGGAGGATGAGATTGAGGATAGTGGTTTCTTGGTGGTAGAAGAGAGCCTGAGTGATGATTTGATCGCTAAGGATGAAGACTTTTGAGCTGTTATTGGTTTGCTCGATGAAGATAATTTTAACGTTGGAAGTGTGGTTATCTTCGATGATGAAGTTGCTCTCACCGAGAGAGGTTTTGATGACGATTTGATAGAAGATACTGCTTTTTGGCTTGTCGCCAAGGTGCTCATCGTCCTCTTACTACTTGCTACCAGGACTTTACTCGAAATTGATTGTTTGATGGACGTGATGAATGTGCTGGGCTTGATGGAGGTGGATAGCGCTTTCGTGGAAGTTGTAATTTTGGCAGAAGAAGTTCTCGAAGAGGAAAACACAGTTGTACTTCTCGCTACAATCGCACTGCTGCGCGCAGCATAACAAGGAAATGAAGTATCCGCAGCATGATTGCTCAAAATATTCTTGACACTCGTATAGTAGGGCCCAGATGGATTGTTCTCCGCGACTGTGGCCTCCCATATCATAATTCCGCCGAAGTTGGGTCTGCAAAAATATGCCTTTGCCAATTTGGCGATCTCATCGGGGGTAAGATAAAAAGCATCTGGAGCACCAGGAAGCCCGATATATAGCTTTGCATTTGCACTTGCAGTACCAGCTAAGAAGGAAGCCCACGCGTTATAACTGAATCCACTAGCGAGTTCAACACCTGATGAGCCGAAGTTGGAATTCGCATTTGCCCAGTTCCGAGCTGAACATTGCGGTGTATTGTAATATTGGACGAAAATAATGTCGAACTGGGATTGAGCAATCATCTGCCCCATATTTGCGTCTGGTGTGACACATTGTGGTGCGCCAGTAATGAGATACTGCTTACTCGTCGTCTTGAAAAGAGTTCGGAGTCTGTTGATCATTGCGATGTATCCCGCAGAGTTATCTTGATGATGTTAGCACGTGAAGTGTCCATTTGAGACACTTACCAGTTGATGGATATTCAATATCAAAATCAAATCCATCTACTTCGACAGCGACTCCAGTAGGACTGTCAAAGGGTCGTGGAAGTCCATTCTTGACCCAATCAGCCTTTTGTGGACCGAACGCTCCCCATACGAAGTCGGCGAAAGCAACACCGCTTGCAGCACCAGTAAGTTGATAAGTACTCGTTCCTCCTCCAAGTGATAGAATAATCTTCTTTCCGTATGTCGCTTGACAAACTGGAATATCTTCGTTGATCTGTGGACATTGCGTTTGCAAGGAATTCAACAATGGATTGTTTCCTGGTCCATCATAGACGTATCTCCCACCCCAACACTGGTTGCCGAAATTCGTACCCGGAAATCCATTTCCTTGGTCAGGAAATACATTCATGAATCCAATGGGAATGATATCAATTGTAGACTGCTGGCAGAAATGCAGCAGACGTTGCTGCCCTGCACCTTGACCCTGGTCACGTGAGCACGACTGCTTTTGTCCCTGGAATGTCAACGTACCCAATAAACGGCAACATTTGCCCTGGATGAGGGATCATAGATTGCGGACACAGAATCGAAAAGAATAATTCCAGCAAAAACGCCGATGATGAACCTTGAGACCGACATGGCGATATATACACTACCTAAAAATGAATGGACAGGCCAAAAGACCCAAGCTCGTCGTAAATACTGTCAAAATCACAACTTCCAAGGCGTTGAAGAATGCGCAGGGGCCACTCTATATGAATGGTTTCCAATGTCTCAAATATTTTGTTTTTGGCGATCTGAAATTGGTCTGCGTCTGCGCCAGCAGCGCCACATCTTGAAATGGAAAAGTGAGACTTGTAACGGGCAAACCCTCAAGACTAATTGGGGATTTGAGTTTTAAGAGACTTGGAGATCTCCGCATCTATCGCTTGAAAATGCACTTTGGGTGGAATATGAGGCTGACAGGCTGTTCTGCGACAGGTAATTAGGCAAGCTTTCTGCCGAGATCCGTAACTTATGCCGGACCATATAAGAATTAAGCTTTCCCTGGGAACGGAAGATTAAATGATGATTTGTTTGATATAGAGATGGAAGATACATAGTGATTGTATACCAGTGGCGCCAGGGATGGTGGAATGAGGGGTTTGTCCAAGATGTCTAACCAGGCGAGTCATGCAGATATATGAGGTGCTTAAGAATGTCTTGGAGCAACCAGATACGAACAGTTGTTGCAAGTTGATGGATGATAGCCATCCCGAAGAATCTGCCGTTACTTTGATGAGGTTAGGCTCCCGGAAGAATGGACAAACGTCCAAACTCCCAGGTCCTGCTTTGGTTGAGCCACAAACAGCCACAACGCCACACAGTCCCCCTTTATCCCAACTCGCTTGGCAGGGATGCGACAAGTGCTCGCTTATGACTAAATCATCGCCAACCAGGTTGTAGTTTGAACATTGTGGTATCGTTGAAGTCCCAAGATCTAGCAAACTTTTTCCTGTACGGTTAAGGGGAACAGTTGGCGAGCTAGTGAGGTATAGGAGTTGGCCAGGTGTCTACAGTTTTCGCTTGGATCGCTTCGCTCGGGAAATTATGGACAAGGTCTAGGGAGATACGTCAGTTATCAGCTTGACTCTATACAGCAGTTCAGTAGTATATTTTATAATCATGTTGAATTTTGGTTACAATAATACTGTTCGTAATGTCTTTAGTGGAGGCGGAAACAAATGCTGCGAATATGAAAGAACGGATGTAATGCAACTAGGCTATACGAGCCGCAATTCAATACATTCTTATAATCGATCTGGGGTCTCCACAGTACGATCACATAGATGCAAAGCTCTCGTTAATTTAAGGAATTTATTTCTAGAGAAGCCTATAGAAGCGAAGAAAATGCTGCGTTTGCCTTCAAAAAAGCTTGTTTGATACTATAATAGTATTATTATGTATGATATAAAAATATTTGCTTAGAAAAGATCGAAAGAATTCTAGCAAATAATGCCAAAAAAAAAGGGTTGAAAATGGCAAAAATCCAGCCTCCCCTCCGAACGGGGAGACCTTAGAAACCCTCCGATGAGGATTTTGAAGCCGGGTGATTTTATTTTTACGTTGACTTCATCGTCTTGTCAACAGACCACTACGCCACATTTCCATGCGGCGATCCTTATGGCCTGGTTACTGGGAGCTTATTTAACTACTTCCATTGTATGTAACAAGGAATGGAAGGATACATCTGAGGGCGATTAGTTTAGACTAGCTCAGTTTTTCTTCACCTGGCATCTGTCAAAATGATTGAGGTCGTGTATCTCAGGGTATCCGATTTCCCTTTCCAACCTTATCTTCGGGTATTCTAAACTATATAAGAATGCTGAATACATTGTATCTTAGGAGATGTTTCAGCGTTTCTCCCTAAGTTCCATCACTGGGTGCAGATAAAGTCATGGCACAAATCGATAGTCACGTGCAGCTCTCCAGAGGAGATGCCAAAGGAATAACTGATTCATAGCAACGGTGCAAGAGCTGTGTTGATACAATCCTTATTCTTCCCCATCACTCTTTGTCCTGTTAATTTCACTTTTACTTCGAATCTCATTTTTTCCAGTGACTTTAGCTCTCTCACGAGCCACAACAAGCCACAAATTACCTCAGCCTCATTTGGCGGGGATAGCTTCAGCTTCAACCTTACCCCTCATTACCCTCTCCCCCGAACCCATTACTTCCACCTCCAAACAAAACCGCTTTCCAGTGCTCCATAAACATCATGACTACACGGGTAGCAAGCCACGCTGGATCATGGTACACAGCAGACAGCTCGCGCCTCGCCCGAGAATTAGACAGATGGCTTGAGCAAGTCCCAGCCTCAATCTCAAACCAAGAGCTGCCAATACCAGGCGCAAGAGTGATCATTGCGCCGTGAGTGAGCTTATCTCTGTATACAACCTAACGGTCCAAGCTAAAGATCTGAAGACACGCAGGATACTCCTACTCCGGTCCCGCAGCAGCATGGGCATACAAATCTCTCGATCTCTCGAAAGCGAAGCGAATCTTCCTTCTAGGACCCTCACATGCGCTCTATCTGACCGGATGTGCGTTGTCGAAACATCTTCATTATGCGACGCCGTTAGGAGATCTAGAAATCGATGTGGAGACTGTGGAGGAATTGCATAAGACGAGGCAGTTTGACAGAATGAGTACGGGCGCTGATGAGACGGAACATAGTATGGAGATGCATTTACCATACATTTACCATATGCTCTCGAAGACTTTCGAGTCCACCGATTCGTATCCTCTCATCATCCCGATCCTTGTGGGAAATACATCTGCAGCGGCAGAAAAGAAGTATGGCGAGATCCTGGCTCCGTATCTTGCAGATCCAACTTCAGTCTTTATTGTTTCCTCTGACTTTTGTCACTGGGGAACAAGATTCCAATACACATACTATTTACCAGCATCCCCATCCTCAGTTGCTGCATCCGGTGGCATATCACTTTCTCGAAGAGACAATACACCCACCAATCCACCTATTCACGAAAGTATCGCCAGGCTAGATAAATTGGCTATGGATGCAATCGAGACAGGAAAACACGAGTCATTTCTCAATAATCTGAAGGATACAGGGAATACAGTATGTGGTAGACATCCAATCGGTGTTGTGATGGTAGCGATAGAAGTCCTAGAGAAACAAGAGAAGATCTCGAATGGGAAATTCAAGTTTGTGAGGTATGAGAGGAGTAGTGATGTAGAGGATATCACGGACTCGTCGGTGAGCTATGCTAGTGCTTATGCGGTTCTGTGAGGAATAATATGGAGATGATTTCACGTGCCTTTCATCTGCATAGCGTTTTATTTTATGCCTATGAATTATGGGCGACGGCTGGAGTAGATTTCAAGAATAGCCTTGAGATATAATGCGATGACTTTTAATACATCATCAGGCTGCTATGAAGAGTATCTTGCAACGTGAGGGATGACTCGGAATGTATTGAGCTTTTTCTTGCTATAGAATTAACTTAGCAATGAGCCATCTTCATGGGGAATATATCAAAAGCTTAATCTCCCAATATTCTGCGAACAAAAGTCCAAAGGGATTTCCCAAAGAGAACCCACACATTGGCGGGTGAGCGATTTAGCATCTGTGAATCTACATCGCCAAATATCTATGACTCCTTATTTTTCAGCTATATATTATCCCGCCTTGATCTCCCCACTTTCCATCTCAATCTCCCACCAACCTAAATCCCACCTCATATTCTCTTGCCTCAAGTTATGTCGCCTCGAGCTCTCTGTCCTTGAATTATCCTCTACCCACCTCCATCAATCACTCACGCCCCAATATCCTGCCACTTACTTCTTTTTCCATCCCCCTATTGATCTCTCGACACAAAACCACGTATCCCTCCCGCCTTCAATCTCCCTCGCTCATCCCTTCCCTCATTCCCCCATCCCTACCGACCCCTCACAAAACCACATGTCCCAGACTAGGCGACACAAGGCCTCTCTCCCAAATCGTCGGCTGATCCCCAAGTACAAACCCCATCGTTCCGCAATCTACCATTAAATTCCCATGTTCAAACCAATTTTTCTCCCAATTCTCCCAGTTAACCTTCAGATTTTGCACGTAATACCATTCCTACCCAAATCCTCCATCACCATCCCTAGTACGATTCGAAGATACTTGGCTAGAAGCAATCCTCGCCATTTCTTCATTCGTCCCAACACTTATACTCACTTCCTTGAATCAGAGACTACCGATTAGATATATATTCTGTGTTACGACTGGATATAAATCGATCATTTGCCAAATTAACCAGCTGTTTAAAGCACCGGCATCGGAGTTCCCGGATACGCTGTAGGGAGCGTTGTGGAAATGTTGGTTTGCGAGTAAGCGGTTGCGGTGGTTGGATTTGTGGGAGAGCGAGAGGTAGTGGTAGAGGTAGGGGATGGAGAAGTCGGGTTCGTTGCCGATGTTCATTACCTTCTTGTGTTAGGATTTTGGCTTCGAGGTGGCAAAGGGGAGGAGGAGACAGGAGAGAAGGACGAACTGGTGTCGATTCCTGCGCCGTTGGCGCCGAGGTTTTGTTGCGAGGTCTTGGGCTGGAAAATATAATCTAGAGGGGACTCGAAACGGTAGGGCTACCCATAAATTGGATGAGGGTTTCTGTATCGTGGGGGACGACGAAGGAATATTCTTCCCATACGCGTCAGTATTTCAAACTCGGGAAATCGCAAAGTGATGGAAGAAGACAAACCAAAAGGCGTAGCTTCATATATATTGGCTACCATTCACATTCCCCGCATAAAGTAGGATTATAATCTGTAAGATTAAACGTTCCATCTGCTAATCTAGGCGCGATAAATCCAGTAAAATTAAGAAATGTGAGATTATGTGCCCATATATTCTGCCATTGACCACTGCGATTCAGTATTTCTGAACATCTTCTGGTGCCTCCCCCCTCGCTACCTGAATTAATGAGAAATCATTAAGTGCGCATTCCACTGATCGCGAGACAGCTCTTGTGCTTCTATCTGCAGAGACGAGAAAGTGGGATTTAGTCATATAATGCACCTCTCCCGTATTTCACACTGGCTGATGGATCATCGAAACTGAATGTGGTGTAAAGTTGGACTTTAGCATCCTTTCTCATGCCTTCATAGCCAGCTGTCCAATTTATGCCACCGCGTAGACCTTTCACGTATGCGTCTGCAAGTAAGTTGTTAGCATTAGTGCTCTCTCTGCACTAAACTATTGGAGTTTTTTGACTGATCATCTGGCACAAAACCTTCCCATCTCCAGATATCGGTAAGAGAACGGATCATGCCTTCTTAGTAGCTTGGTTAGATCAAGTGATACAAGCTTATTGTGTCACGAAAGATGTCCCAGAGTGTGTAGAAATCATCCCAATATGGCTCAGTGGATTCTCAGAGAGGATTATCGCCCGTACGGTCGGAAGGCATGAGATGCATGAATTATAGAGAAGAGTATAGAAGGAGGAGGTTTGTCTCGTTGGCTGAGAAATCAGAAGGAACTTGGACTTTGCTGAAAACATCTTGATTCAATTTTCGGACTGCTGCTGAGGCTGTGGCGTTCATTTCATATGATGGAATTTCTTCGTTGTTGAAATTGCAAGCATTTGTTCGAGATGAATAAAATTCCAACATGTGATCTTATTTGGGAAGAGGTTGTATTGGACCATGTGAAAGGTGCTCCTATACGATCACTGAGGGAATCAGCAGATTCACTTGTATTCCCAAGCATGGCTTGAGGAATACCAGTATCGCCGAAGGTGTTATATCTTGGCATTGGATCTGTGTTTCGCCCCCGAAATGTTTGTGCTTCAGTGGGCGGGATATCGAAATCTCCACAAAAGTATACGGTCATGAGAGCACCATTGTTCCAACCTCCAGCATATGTACCATAACCAGTATATAATCCATTCACTTGTAAATTTATCTCCCCACCGAGGTAAATCTGGCTGCTGTATTCTCTACCTTGGGAAGGTAATAATGCGACAAATCGACAACAACATGCTTTTCTCTAGCGGGAAAGGTGTATTGCATGATACTAGCGTGCCGCGAACCAGAAACTTCAGCTGTGTTTCCGTTCTCCAATTTGGTCTTGGAGTAGCCAACTTTTGCTGTATCGTTGCCGACTCTAGATTGGGAGTATGTATAATTGTCCAATAGAATCACTCCAGGAAGTGTGGTTAAGGGCATTTGAGGAATGATGACGTATTTTGGAAACCCGCCTGTGCCAGACGCATTCATCATTGAAAAGGCAGCGACTCTGCCTTTTGGCGTGTAATTTCCATTGAGAGTGGAAAGGGTGATGTTATCTTCGTACGTATCGATGCCGACCTTGACAACACCGAATGGCATAGGTCTACCTACAAATATGTCGCTACCTCTAAACGCGTACCTAGGAATAGGATCTTCAGATCCGATCAAGGGATTTACATGTTGAGAATAATCGACCTGTACGGAGATGACGGAAAGAATAATAATTGATATGTTGTGGAAGGGGAAGTGAAGGACGCAATGAGGTTTGTAAAGCTAGAAATCAAAATCGACCTCCATTGCTGGAGAAGATGCAAACAGCTATATACTAGAGAAATCACAGTACTAATCTGCCGACATTTCGGACCTCATTGTCGCAGGTGATGATATCATGTCACCTCTCCCACTTGAAGAACTTGACATTTTTCAAATGATACCCGCATCAAGGATCGTCAAGTCTGTAATGTAACTTTCCATTGACTACAACAGAACTGGCCTCGGATCGGGGAATACATCACTATCCATGTGGTATATACGATCGGGATATTGACGACAAGATGCAGATGTAAGAAGGATGGTGGAGATCGACGAGGTGTCGTGAAAGTCGGAGTTGAGAATCGTCTCCCAGATTCAAGTCACGAAAACAGACTAGTGTGGAACTCGGCAGGTGACTAAGCCGTGAAATTGGGTCGCGACCAGCAGCAGCTGTCTAGGGCTTCTGGCGGACATCTTCGCCCTTTCATTCATTCGTTCTTTCTTTCGTTCTCTCCAAGCTCAACATTCCAACCTTCAACAACTGTGTCACTTGAAGTCGAAAGATTGAGACACAAATAGGGTTGAGTACACCTTGTACCCACGAATTCCTACTCGTTATGGAAAATCCCACCCACAGTTTTTGGAGATGCTGTATTCTTTCACCCGACAATCGCCCGTAAGGCCAGGTTTAAAGGATAGCCACGCACGCTGCCTACAAAGTCTCGGAGATGATTACAACGAAGTTGAAAGCGAGGGAAAAACACATCCACCAATATTTTGTTTGTCTTGTCTTGGTAGCCGCCATGCGCATTCGGTCTCAACAGTCTGTTAAGGGTCTGGAACGGTGGAAGCCATACCATTCTATTTTTGCGTCGATAAACATACAGCTCTCATAAGTACCACGGCAAAGGGGTCTTCCTCAAACTGGATCTGCTAGGAAATGAGGAAAATATTGGCTGCATAAATTCCGACATTCCAATTGATGCCCCTTCGATCGAGATATCCGGAGACATAGGTTTACACATTCAGGATCATTGTGGTTTCAAGTGACCATCCAATGTTCCAACCCAATTTCATGCAGACCCAGAAACAAATGCGGTGTTTGCACATTCGCTACCATAACGGAATTACCCAGCCAGCCCTCTCGTGGCCTCCTTACCTCTTTTTCCTTTGGCCTCGACAAAATCATCCTTCTTTTTGGACGACCAAGAAATGGTCGATCAGCCCTACGAATCGCTTCCCAATCAGATCTTCATGATGCCGAGTTTAGGGGTCAGATGTGGCGTTCCCTGCCCCTGCGCCATGTTACCTGTTCTCTTCGGTTGTTGGTTTTATCGCTTGTGGCTGCGACCACTCTCGTAATCTCAACCTATGGTGATAGGATTTATATGTTTTTGTGTTGCTTCAATTATCCCTGGCGTACTCCGTACTTTCTTTTTTCAAACAGCCCCATTTGCGCACTATACAAGTATAGGTTTGCCACCCAGTTATTAGATATACTTTCCCAAGGGCTGTCGGGTTTTCAGACACCGCACTCGTTTTCTCGTTCATTATTCTTGCACAATGACCGTCTCATCACTCTTTCTGAGCGGCGTTGCTGTTGCCATTCCTTTCCTTCTTTCGTCTGCCTCCGCACATCAAGTATCATATGTTTTGGATACTGAATACTCTGGTTCGAATTTTTTTGATGGTTTTCAATTTTTTACCGATCGCGACCCTTCTAATGGATATGTTACGTGGGTTCACTGCTATTGAATTAGAAGTAACATTTGTTAATCATTGCATCTAGTTACGTCGACTCTGCAACCGCTTTAGCTGGAGGTTTGATCTCCGCCAAAGATAATGGACCGGCATACATAGGCGTTGATCATACATCTGTTCTATCCACTTCTGGTGCAGGAAGGAAAAGTATTCGACTTCAGACTGCCAAAACTTTCACACACGGTCTTTTCATTCTCGATGCCTCTCATATGCCAGGTGGGCAATGTGGAACGTGGCCAGCTTGGTGGAGTTATGGACCCAACTGGCCAAATTCGGGCGAAATAGATGTTCTAGAGGGAGTTAACAGCGGAACGCGCAACAAGATGTCTCTTCACTCCTCGCCCACTTGCTCTATATCTGGTCTTGGTCAAAGCGGGACCTTGGTGGGAGGCGAATGTCATGCTCAAAGTGCTGGTTGCGGATCTGATTCAAATTCAGCAAATACGTATGGTGCGGGGTTTAGTAGCAACGGAGGTGGAGTTTACGCAACTGAATGGACGAGTTCGCATATCAAAATCTGGTTTTTCCCTCGAAGCGGGATTCCAGCTGATATTGCAAGTGGTTCCCCTGACCCTAGCAACTGGGGTGTACCCGAAGCTAGTTTTGAGGGGACATGCGATATCAACGGACACTTTGCGACACATCAACTTGTTCTCAATACGAATTTCTGCGGTGATTGGGCAGGATATTCCAGCGTCTGGAATTCCGATGCAACATGTTCATCTATCGCTTCCACCTGTGTGGAGTACGTTGCTCTCAACCCTTCGGCGTTCAAAGATGCATATTGGGAAATCAATAGCATCAAGGTTTACAAGGTTGATGGCACAACCATTGAGGGACCGACTCATACTGCACCTTCAGTTCCTACTGCTACCCCAACAGCTATTTCTGACCTGCCAACATGTGGAGTTAGTATTTTTCTTTGGGATTCATTTATTACTAACATGTCCAACAGCAAAACTGTTTCAATGATCTGATCGGCCAGGCATCCATATATGGATGTGCCACGGGCGATCTAGCTTGCCTCTGCCGGAATTTCAACTTCAACAATGGTATGCACGACTGTTCTCTAGGTGCTTGCGGGAACGCAATCGGAGAGTATGTTCTCAAATTCAAGGAGCAATGGTGTGCTGCTGCCATTTCTACCGCTGTAATCTCTTCCACTACTGCCACAGCTACATCCCCTGCAACAACACCTTCGTCGATATCAGATCTACCTGCCTGTGGACAGAATTGTTTCAATAATATGATTGGCCAAGGACCTACGCTCGGATGCCCTGAATCTGATGCCGCTTGTCTCTGTAAAAACTCGAATTTTCAAAGTGGCATGCACGATTGCTCTTTGGGTGCATGCGGGCCTACAGTTGGTGCTGAAGTTCTAGCCTTCGAAGCAAAATGGTGTGCTGCTGCTTCTCCTCCAAGCACTACAACTGCTTCTGCCTCCCCATCTCCAACTTCAATCTCAACACTTCCTCCATGTGGCCAAACATGTTTCAATAATTTGATCGGGCAAGCTTCCATATATGGATGCTCAGGAGAGGACACAGCTTGCTTGTGCAAGAACAACGATTTCCAGAATGGAATGCGCGATTGCTCTAATGGTGCTTGTGGCCCTACAGTTGGGGCCTTGGTCCTTGAGTTTGAAGCAAAATGGTGTGCTGCTGCGACTCCGCCAAGCTCAACAACGACTAGTGCGTCAAGTTCTGAGCCAACATCCATTGACACCCTACCCGCATGTGGCCAAGTATGTTTTAATAACTTGATCGGGCAAGCTTCCATCTATGGATGCTCAGGGGAGGATACAGCGTGCTTGTGCAAGAGTAACGACTTTCAGAATGGAATGCGCGATTGTTCTAATGGTGCTTGTGGACCGACTGTGGGTGCAAAGGTGCTTGAATTCGAGGCTAAGTGGTGTGCTGCTGCTTCTCCGCCGAGCACATCGACAACCAGTGCATCGAATTCAGTACCTACGTCAATTGATAGTCTCCCCGCATGTGGCCAAACATGTTTTAATAA
Source organism: Filosporella fistucella (assembly GCA_030077755.1). NCBI lineage: Eukaryota > Fungi > Ascomycota > Leotiomycetes > Helotiales > Filosporella > Filosporella fistucella. The sequence continues at coordinate 504,454 of JAQJZZ010000001.1, forward strand.
CTTGATCGGGCAAGCTTCCATATATGGATGCTCAGGAGAGGATACAGCGTGCTTGTGCAAGAATAACGACTTCCAGAATGGAATGCGAGACTGCTCTAACGGTGCTTGTGGATCAACTATTGGCGCAATGGTGCTTGAGTTCGAGGCTAAGTGGTGTGCTGCGGCTTTGTCTCCTCGATCCTCCACGCAGACTCCTTCAGCGGCAGTCACTACCACCTCATCGGTCCCCAAGTCCACTTCAGACTCTCTGACAGACAGTGCGGTTCCAGCTAGCACTACCGTGCTCTCCGAACCGACTTCGACATCTGGACCGACTGCCCCTTCGACGATTGGCGAGACGTTCAGTTATTTCGGATGTTTCTCTTCACCAGACGACTTCTCATCCTTCCAACTCCAAGCTTCTTCCCCAGATACGACTATCGATTCGTGTGTAAACCAATGCAAGTTCCTACCAGCTAAATATGCTGGCGTCTGGGGTACAGAATGTTATTGTGCAAACACATTCGATGCTACTGCAATGGTGCTAGCCCCCGAAGGAAGCTGCAACACTCCATGCCCAGGTAATCCATTTGAGACTTGTGGTGGAACTATGTCTGCGTCCTCGACCAGAAGGCGACAAGCGGGAGGCAAACTTCTTACTGTATATGTGAACAATCTGGCAGCTTCAGGCTCTGGTTCCCCATCGTCGAGTTCAATTGAGGCAACTAGTGCAGCTGCTAGCTCCTCGTCTTCCCCATCAATGGAGACAAGTACAGATTCTTTCTCAGCTGTGGCGGAGCCAACCAACGCAGCTTCGAGCTCAACATCTCTGGTTCTCGTGGAAGCTAGCAGTACGGATTCCTTCACGGCTTCAGCAGAGCCAACAAATGCAGCGTCGAGCTCGACCTCGCGCGTTCCAGTAGATACCACTAGTACCGACTCCGTCTCAGCTTCGGCTGAGCCAACAAGTGGGGCATCAAGCTCTGAATATTCATCATTGACAGAGACATCAATTGCATCATCCTCAACTCAAGTTCCATATCCCTACTACAACGGCACGATTCCCTCCGCCTCCTCTTCCTCCTGCACTTCCTCTTCCTCGGCTCTCACAACCTCATACACCATCTCCACCGTCTACGCAACCTCAACATACACAATCACCTCCTGCGCTCCAACTATAATCGACTGTCCCGCGCACATGGGAAAACTGACTACAGAGACAATTTCCTTATACACAACACGCTGTCCAGTCTCTCCGTACGCGCACACCACTCCTGCTGCAGGAATAACACACAAAGCCGATCCAGTAGCCTACACCACAGTTATAGTCACAGAATACACATCCATCTGCCCCGCCGGCACATTATCAGTATACACTACCTCGCAAACACAAACCTTATATTCCACTCCTGGGGCAGAAGCGCCAACGCCTGAAATATCAATGTCGACCATGACGACCACTCTTGTGGGTGGAGAAACAGTGGTATTACATCTCCCTGTCGCTACAACAGTTATCACCCGCACTTCAGTTATAACTGTCCTACCCGTTCATGCTACGAAAGGCTATCCAGTGCTGTCTGCATCTGCTGCGGGAGGGAAGTATCATGCTGGAAATCACACTGCTTCTGCTTCTATGTCCGGATCTGGAAACGGAAATGGAGGGAATGGAAAATATAATCCCACGACGAACAATGCCGGATATAGTGTCGCTACAACAGGTAGTTACCAACCTACTGTCTCACCATACGTTGTCTCCGCGGGAACTATGGTAGGAAGAACTTGTTATAGTATGATCATGCTTGTGATGGGGATGGTGGGGATTATGGTGTTGTAAGCGGGGTTTGATGGAGGGGTATGTGTGTAGTATTTAGAATTGGTATAGATATAGCCGTATAGCGAGAATATATGTATTTTTAATTATAATATTATGTTACTTACATTGGTTTTTGTGGTACCCATGTCAGCCAGATTGATTGGCGCAGATTGAAGACCCATGGGGTAATTAGAGACACGTGACTATGTTAAGATTTTGAGGTTTGATGATAGCTAGTTATGAGCAGATTTCGTTTGTGCCCTCGATATTGCTCTTTACGCTCGCTCCCCTTATCCTATTGATAAGTCTGTCTCGTATTCCATTCGCTGAAGCTCTCGGCTCACATCCATCCTTCAGCACTACCGTTCGACGCATAAAACGCGAAATTTCACGTCAACGCCTCACGTCAATCTCAGGCCTAGGTTCACGGCTTGACACATATTGATATATATGTCACATATATGCACAAATCAAATTTTCGTCACAGAACAGCTGAAAATTATAATGAATCTAAATATGTTTTGGCCCTTCGGGTATCGTGTGATTATGGAGACGGTCTCTTTCGTATTTTCTCTGATACTAGTGACCGGAAAGCATACTAGGGATTGTGAATATGAAGATTATCTCATCTTCCAACCTGAGGTTATTCAAACCTCATCTAAGAAACCCATAAACCCTCCCATCAATCCTAAGCCGTAGACTCGTGACCTAGCACAAATGCTACATATCGCGTATATGCACAAATCACATTCTGATCATGCTTCAGCTGAAAACTATGAATCGGATCTGAGTAAGACTTGGGTATCCAGTAGCTAGGAAGAAAAGCGCATTCGCGTTGGTTACGGTATAAGGTATTAAGGCTGAAGTTTAAAGCTGAGGCTTATCTCAGGGTTGAGCCTGAGGTTTGGATAACCTCATATCAGAATTTTTTGAATCCAATCAAGAAGTTTCTCTCGATAAAACCTCAGATCCACGCAAGTGAAGTAATAGCTCTTTACGATACAGAAACCTCTTACCTACCATCCGTTATTTTCCAATGATCCCATGCCATTTACATTATGAAAGGCGGACTATCAATTCTTAGATTATTCTTAGCCACGGATCCGAGAACCCAGATAAGCCCTCCCTCCGATCTAGATTGCACCTCCATCGGTGACCGGGTGGTAAGGATGTGCGAGATGGAAGAGTGTAATTGGTTCTGTTTACGAGGGCCCCGTTGTTTTTTAACACGTGCTGGGACATACGAAGGCTTCCGAGGTGCGAATGTTTGGAGGTGCAGCGTAGTACCGACGCTAGAGGTGGGTAGGCCAGGTAAGGTATTTTAAACGAGAATCGACTTAGATTTCGAGAAATACGTTGTAGATACTGAGGTGTCTTTCATGTTATAGACATTTGATTTGAGGTTTGTGAATAATTTCATGATCTAACATCGGTAGAGATTTGCCCCTTGTGTCCGAGCTAGGTCTAGATTTCACCATTGCCGGATGGTAGATGTATGGATCGTCGGATTTGATAGTGTACGAGGAGGAAAACGGTGATATTGACCACGCCTCTTAGGCAAAGGTAGCAAATCGAGAAATTCAGAATGGATGACCGGGTCAAGAATGGAAGTGTCAATGGGCGTAAAGGGACGGAGAGGGATGATTCGGATGAAAGTGATAGTCAAGAAAACATCAGCGAAGAAGGGCAGAATCGTGATCAGGGTGTGAAGGGGAAAGACCTCGAAAGAAAAGATATAATCAACGATGAGGACAAATATTCGTATCTTAAATTGTCTGAAGCAGAAGATCCCATAGCGATAATCGGTATGGGCATGCGTCTCCCAGGCGGAATCCACGATGCCACTAGCCTTTGGAACCTTCTCATCAGCCAAAAGGACGCCCGCTGTCGCATACCACCGGACAGGTACAACATCGACACTTTCTACGGACCCCACAAACCAGGTCATGTCATCAGCGAATACGGCTACTTTCTCGAAGACGTAGATTTACGAGATCTCGACACATCCTTTTTCTCCATGACGAAGAACGAAGTCGAGAGAATGGATCCTCAGCAGAGGCAGCTGTTGGAAGTGGTGTATGAGTGTCTTCAGAATGGAGGTCAGGTTGGGTATCGGGGGAAGAATATTGGGGTGTTTGTGGGGAGTTTTGGAGATGATTGGGCGGAACTTCATGCGAAGGAGACGCAGGACGGGGGGATGTATCAGATTATGGGGTATTCGGATTTTGTGCTGCCGAACAGGATTTCTTATGAGTTTGATTTTACTGGGCCAAGGTAACTTTCATTTCTGAATCTGTGTCAGTACTTTTATATCGTTGCTAATTTTTCTGTAGTGTACTCACAAGAACTGCTTGCTCCTCTTCACTAATTGCCCTCCATCAAGCCTGTGAATCCATCAGAAGCGGGCAGTGTACGGAAGCGATCGTCGCCGGGACCAACATCATTCTGTCACCAACAATGACTATCGCCATGAGCGAGCAAGGCGTTCTCTCACCAGATGGAAATTGCAAATCCTTCGACGCAGATGCTGACGGATATGCCAGAGGGGAAGGTATATCGGCAATACATATCAAACCTCTCAGCGAGGCTCTTAAGAACGGCGATCCTATCAGATCTATTATTAGGGCAACAGCGATGAATTCCGATGGCAAGACGTCTGGTTTATCTTATCCAAAACCAGAAAGCCAGGAAGCGTTGATTCGAAGGGCGTATGATAGTGCTGGAATCACGGATTTCTCAAAGACTGCGTTTGTGGAGTGTCATGGTACTGGGACAGCGATTGGGGATCCGTTGGAAGCGAAAGCTATTGGGAGTGTGTTTGGTGAGAAGGGGGTATATATTGGATCTGTAAGTTGTGTATGCTCTCAGATTGATAGAAGGTCAGCTGACTTGGCAGATTAAACCTAATTTGGGCCATCTGGAAGGTGCTTCTGGAATTACGAGTGTCATTAAAGCCATTCTCTCACTTGAAAATCGCATCATCCCTCCGAATGTTAAGTTTCACAAACCTAACCCGAAGAGTAAGTCTTTAACATATGTCTCATCTAAGCATAGTTAACTGCTTCCAGTCCCATGGGATGCCGCCCAGCTGCGTGTACCTGTGGAGCCAACTTCTTGGCCTGTCGATAGGGCTAAGAGGATTAGTATTAACAGCTTTGGAATTGGGGGAGCAAATGCACATGTGAGTGGCCAGAATCATACCGACAATAGTTAGCTGACTTTATAAAGGTGATTTTAGACTCCGCTGCTTCCATCATTCCAACGCCAAAAGCGTCATTATACACGAGTTCCCCCCAATTACTACTATTTTCAGCAAACCATCCTGAATCCTTGAAGTCAACGGTTGCTGGATATGAAAGGTTTTTAGCAGACCACCCTCAATGCTTAGCCGAACTTTCATACACTCTAGGCTCGCGGAGGGAACATCTGCCACACCGAAATTATGCTGTTATCACCTCCTCTTCCACTTTTGCTGTTACATCTCCCATGAAGTCAAACAATACTCCGGAAATGGTATTTGTATTTACGGGACAAGGTGCACAATGGCCGCGGATGGGTGCCACTCTTATGAAAGACTACCCGACCTTTCGGGCCACAATCAGAGAGCTAGACCAATATCTCTATGAACTGGACGACGCACCTAAATGGACTATAGAAGGTATGTATCATGCAAATATCTGAGTGATGGCACTGATATTATACAGATGAACTTTCCAGAGAGAGAGGCAAGAGCCGAATTCAAGCCGCAGAGTTTTCTCAACCATGTTGTACAGCAGTCCAAATTGGTTTGATCGATCTTTTTAGATATGTTGGTGTATTCCCAAAGGCTGTCACCGGTCACTCCTCTGGTGAAATTGCTGCCGCTTATGCGTGCGGGGCAATTTCTGCGAAAGAAGCCATTATTATTGCCTTCTATCGCGGGAAAGTCACCAAAAAGCTCGCGGCAATCAAACCCCAGAAAGGTGCAATGGCTGCAGTTGGTCTCGAACGAGACGAAGCTGCACCCTTTCTCCTCCCTGGTGTTTCTATCGCTTGTGAGAACAGCCCCAATAGTGTAACCATATCTGGTGACAAAAGTGCTGTGGATGAGATGGTTGAGAATATCAAATCACAGAGTCCAGATACATTCGTGAGACATTTGCGCGTTGAGATTGCCTACCATTCTAGTATGTATCCTTTTACTATCCGGAATTAGACTAACGATATCAGACCATATGCGCGAGGTTGAAGATGAGTATCTCCAAGCTTTGATGCCTCATATCAATCACGAGGCAAAAAACCTGGATGTGCCATTCTTTTCGTCTGTATATGGGAAAGTTATTTCAGACTCTACCTCTCTAGGACCTCATTATTGGTGCCGAAATCTTATCTCACCTGTTCTCTTCCACACAGCTGTTAAAAACATTCTTCATTTGCGCTCGAATCCGCTTTTTCTGGAAGTAGGGCCACATTCTGCATTGGCTGGTCCAATCAGACAGATTATAAGCAATAGTGGCCATGATTTCTCATATTTACCTACTTTGCTCCGAGACCATAACTCAACAGAAAGCTTTCTTCACTGTGTAGGGCAGCTGTTCCAGCATTCGGTTGATATCAGCTTTCATGCTTTGCACTTGAATCGGACAGTCTTAACCGATCTCCCAAACTACCCTTGGAATCATGAGAACAAATACTGGTCCGAGTCACGATTGTCACACGAATGGAGGCTTGGAAAGTTTCCGCATCACGATTTACTTGGGTCTGCTGTTATTGAAAGCAATCCTCTGGAGCCGAGTTGGAGGAATGTACTTCGACTTGATACGGTACCTTGGCTACGAGACCACTGCATCGGTCAAGACATTGTCTTTCCCGGAGCTGGATATATCGCTTCAGCTGGCGAAGCTATTCGGCAGCTGACTGGCTCCAGCGACTATACTGTCAAGCATGTGAACTTCTCACAGGCAATGGTGCTCCACGAATCTACTCCGACTGAGGTCTTCACTCACTTACGACGTCGCAAGCTAAACGATAATCTTGATTCTTCTGATTATGACTTCACTATTTTATCCTACAATGGCACAACTTGGAGCAAACATTGTGATGGACAAGTCCGAGCTGGTTTCGGGCCTGACCAGAATGAAATTCAGATCAAATCATATCCGAGGGTGGTCGATACTGCTCGATGGTATCAAGCGATCAAATCCTTCGGCTTGAATTATGGAAGACGCTTTAGATGTCTCCAGAATATATCGGGGGATCCTTCCGCCCATCTAGCAGCAGGCCACATCACAAAAAATCTCGACACAAATGAATCTTCTTATGCGTTACACCCTACTCTTATTGACTGTGCATTTCAGGGTATGATAGTCGCAGCTTACAAAGGATCACCTCGTCTTTTCAATCAATTGTCGGTACCAAGGTATATTGAGAAACTCCAAATCCGCCGTACCGAGTCAAATTTGGACATCAATGCAACCGTATGCCCTCCTTCAACCGGCGTATTCAGCGGTGATACTGTTGGTGTTGACGAAATTGGGACTGTTGTGTTCAATTTGAAAGGCTTGAAACTTGCCACGTTGGGAGATGAGACCAAGAGTCATCGCGGAGCAGATCCACATGCAGGTGTTGAGCTTGTGTGGCGGCCAGACTTGGATTTTTTGGATTTGAAAACCTTGTTAAATCCAGCTCAGGGCCTCACCAAAACCCATTTGCTGCTTGAAAAGCTTGCTGTTCTTTGTATGCTTGAATCGAGTCATCAGCTTTCATCGAAGCATGCTGGTGCTGAGCACATGACGTATTACTGGTCGTGGCTCGACTCCCAAATGAAAAGAATGATGGCTGGAACCTACAAAAATGTCGAGGATATAAGCTATCTCACCAGTCTATCCACCACGTCTCGATCACAACTTATCGAAAGTCTTCATAATCAATGTCACCGAACAGAAGCTTCTGCTTGTGGTGCCGCCATTTATCAAATACTTCAAAACATTGTCGACATATACTCTGGTCAATGCGACCCTCTAGTTGTCCTCCACGAATTTTTGCCCCAGATTTACGATTACACTCAACTATGGGACTATAGAGCTATATTTCAAGCTATAGGGCATTCAAAACCGAACCTCAAAATACTCGAGATCGGCGCAGGTACTGGGGGTACCACTGCCAAATGTCTCGATTACCTCGTCTCGAATAACGGGGAGAGGATGTACTATTCATATACATATACAGATGTTTCCTCTGGATTTTTTGTTGCAGCTAAAGAGCGATTTCTGGGCGTTACGGGAATAGAGTATAAGGTTTTAGATATTTCGCAGGACCCTCTTCAACAAGGCTTTGATGACCACTCTTTTGATCTTATTATCGCTTCCAATGTATGTCCTAAAAAATTGCTGACCCTATGATGATATTGATTACGATTTTAGGTTATTCATGCTACACCAAGGTTACAAGATACCCTCCGCCATGTTCATATTTTGCTTCGCCCTGACGGCCGTTTTTTCTTACAAGAATTATCTCCTAGTAAGTTTAAATGGTTCTCAAAATATCTAAACAAACTAAAATTCGACAGGAACGAAATGGTTGAATTACATAATGGTAAAAAGTCCCCGTAGTGATATGTTCACTGCTGATGTATCTGTTAGGGTACGTTTCCGGGCTGGTGGCTCGGAAGACCTGACAATCGAATCAACGAACCTATTTTATCCTCGAAGGAGTGGGAAGAGCAGCTTATCGCAGCAAATTTTCAAAATGTACACAACGTTGCTTACGACGGCCAATTCAACTCGAATTTCCTGGCGTCTCCTCGTACAGCGCCTGTTACGAAGCGCATCACGTTTTTGGTCGACAAGTTAGACAATCCCGCTTTCGAAAGCATCAAAGACACGTTTCTCGATGCAGGATACGAAACCGATGAGTGTACTTTGTCAAGTAATCCACCCCTGAACCGAGGCATTGTTTCTCTACTGGATCTCACCAGTCCATTTATTCATGACATTACTGAAGCGAAGTATCAAGCCTTCCACAAGTTTATTAACCGACTCGGCTCTCAAAATTTTATTTGGGTAACGAAATCCTCTCAGGTATTCTGCAAAGACCCACGCTATTCCATGATCCTAGGTCTCGCTCGCACGCTCCGCCTTGAAACCGAATTGCAGTTTGCCACTCTGGAACTTGATGAGCCTAGTCAAGACTCGTGGTATGCCATTGTGAAGGTGTATGAGAAGCTGGTCACATCTACGCTTCACCCTGATCCACAGCTAGATCCTGATTACGAGTGGGCTGTCAGGAAGGGAGTGGTGTATAATAGTCGATTTTCGTTTGTATCCGTTAGCGAATCTCTCAAAGCACCTGTTGATCACGAAAGGCCCAAGAAGTTAGAGGCTGGGAAGAAGGGAGTGTTGCAGTCCCTTAGATGGGTCGAGACGGATACAGTGCAGACAAAAGGCCGAGACGTGGAAGTTGAGATGAGGGCAGTAGGGCTGAATTTCAAAGTGAACCCCTCGAGATTGAATGTTAACCAATTTTCTAATCAGCTTCTAGGACGTTTTACTGGCAATGGGCATTGTCGATAGTCAAAAGTCGACTGTTAGTAGCCTCGGCTGTGAGGGCTCTGGGGTCATCAGCAAAGCTGGGCCAGATAGCCCATTCAAGCCAGGAGATCGAGTCATGGTTTCTGCCAACGGGACTTTTGCAAGTAAGATGGTTGTGCCTTCCAATGTCTGCATCAAAGTGCCCGATCATCTCACCTTCGTGGATGCTGCATCCATGGCTTGTGTATATACAACTGTTATTCATTCGCTACTGGACAAGGCGCAGTTAGATTCGGACCAGGTAGACAGCTTTCTTTACACGCACGATAAGATCAAAAGCTTTATTGACACGCTACAGACAATTCTCATCCATTCGGCATGTGGTGGCATTGGCCTCGCGGCGATTCAAATCGCCCAGATGGTCGGAGCTAAGGTAGGCAAGATTTTTTCACCATGGATCCATCTTCTGACTGCAATAGATCTTTGCAACTGTAGGCAACGAGGACAAAGCTAAACATCTTATCGATGCCTTTGGCATACCACGAAATCAAATATTCAACTCCCGGGACAAATCATTCGTCGATGGTATCATGGAGAAGACTGATGGACGAGGTGTAGATGTGGTTTTGAACTCGCTCTCGGGGGAACTCTTACACGCCTCATGGAAATGCGTCGCGGAATTCGGAATAATGGTTGAGATTGGAAAGAGGGACCTTCTTGCACGTGGAAGGTTAAACATGGCACCGTTCGAACACAATCGCTCGTATATTGCGGTAGACTCTGCTCTGATCTGCGCCGAAAGGCCACTTGTTGCTTCCAGGTATACCCCGCCTTTCAGTTCTCCCAGATCATAGAAGTAACAACTCGCAGGCTTTTGAAGAGGTGCATGGAATTCTACCAGCAAGAATACATTAAACCAATACGTCCCGTGAAAGTATTCACAGCTGAATATATTTCGGAGGCGATGCGCTATATGCAAAGTGGTACTCATATTGGGAAGATCGTTATACAAATGCCCGAACGTGCAGACGGTTTGCAAGTTACTCCTCGGCAATCAAAGCTCCAACTTCGACCAGAATCTTCATATCTCCTCGCTGGCGGACTTGGAGGTCTTGGACGATGTACTGCCATTTGGATGGCTGAGCATGGCGCACAGAACTTGCTATTCATATCCCCTTCTGCCAGCACTATAAAACATGACGATCCATTTCGTCAAGAATTGCTCGCGCTAGGATGCCATCCTCAATTCTTTGGCGGAAGTGTTGCAAGTATTGAGGATGTGCAGGACGCTATTAAAAAGGCAAAATATCCTGTGGCGGGTGTAATGCAACTCTCGATGGTGCTCAAGGACCGGCATTTTGACGAAATGACATTCGAAGATTGGAAAGCTCCTATTTTACCCAAGGTCCAGGGAACTTGGAATTTACATGAAGCTTTGAAATCTCAACCCCTCGATTTCTTCCTCCTCTTCAATTCCTGGTCAGGACTACGTGGAGAGAACGGGCAGGCAAACTATGCAGCAGCCAATACTTTCCTTGATGCTTTCGTCCAATTCAGACATCAGCAAAGACTTCCTGCTTCTGTTTTGGATATAGGCGTCATGGAAGATATTGGTTATGTTAGTCGGCACCCAGCAGCACTTGAGCATTTCCGCTCTACTGCCACCTACACACTTCGCGAACAAGATCTTCTGGACTCTTTGCAGCTTCTCATACAGAGATCCATGCCATCAAATCATTCAAATGACGACAAATTTGTCAACAAGAGTCAGCTGGCATTTGGTCTTCGTTCAACCCTGCCTCTGGATGCACCCAACAATCGAGCAACATTCAAACGAAATCGTCGCATGGCTGTCTACCGTAATACCGAAGCAAGCGCTACCTCTTCCACGACCTCAACCAACAAAAACCTTTCTCAATTTTTATTGAGTCTCTCCTCTCGCCCCGAACTCCTCAAACTCCCCTCTTCAACCGATTTTCTAGCCCAAGAGATCGGAAATACATTATTTAGCTTTATGCTGAAACCAATAGAGGGAATGAATATTGAGGCTCCTCTTGATAGTATAGGAGTTGATTCTTTAGTCGCGATTGAATTGAGGAACTGGTTCAGACAGAAAGTTGGGGTTGAGGTCAGTGTGCTGGAGATTGTGGGGAGTGGGTCGATGAGGGAGTTGGGTTTGGTGACGGTGGGGAAGTTGGGGTTGAACTTTGGGATTTTGGATGAGTAAAAATGGATTAACGGCATTTGGAGGAATCCATGTGACTCATAATCTGTAACCTCAAGTCATATGAGATGGTTATCTCAGGTTCTGGGTGAATCAAAAATTAGTGGTAGCTTTATGTGACTTGCTTCGTCTCATCGCGAGCATTCACTGGTAGTTGAAAACCTCACCGCTCTGAAAAAACATGTTACAATTCGCAGATAGAATATGACGCAGGCGTGATTGCTTTATCATTATGAAATTTTTCAAGAGTCATATGTACGCGTGGGCGTGAGTACAAACATTCGAAACTCCTCGCTTGTCACCAGCTTTTCCTGGTCAGCTAAGCTTATAACCCCTCAGTATCTCATATTTCTTGAGAAAACATCTCAAAACCCATCTTGCACGCTTCATATTCAGCTCGAAAACAAATATCTATTCACGAAAGAAATTCTATAACTATTCACCACACACAGGAGGTAATTCATTGACCCGAGAACGGCAAGATGGACTTTGGAGAAGGTTGGCGTCGAAGAAGAATGACACGTCGAGAGCTGAGGCAAATGTACTTTTCAACCCCTTACGGTTATCCAGGAGGACCCCCAAACGATAATATCTGGTCCTTCATGGCCAGACACGGGCCAGGAAGTCCATACTTTCGACCAGATCTTCAGGCCAACGCTATACATAACGTTAGATACGGAAGCCAACCCTGTACGGTCATGGATATATGCCAGTGGCTTACTATCTTTACGGTGCCACTCAGCGTTTTTGATCCTGGTCACTGTTTCTGGGACATTGAGGAGAGAAGGGGGTAGGGAAGGGTGACGAGTTTGCTAAAGATGGTACTTCGGAGGGTATGGGGCTGGAAGAGCACAGGGGCTTTCTACTCTCCAGAATTTATCCGACCAATATCAGGATGGATTATAACGAGTTTGATTTCCAGCATTCTACTAGTGCTCTTGTTCCATTGTGTAAAAAAAGCATGCAAGATAGATAATCTATCATGGGAGCGCCAGGTCACCTAACAATTATCTGTCTTTTCTTTTTGAAACTTAAGAACAGCCTATTCTTCCCCAGTCACCTTTGTGATTCGGTGATTTATTGAGCAACGTACTTCGAATCACTGGGTGTAGGGTTCGTGGCCGTGAAGATTTTCGGTATTTCCACGACACTTGAACAGTTAAGACTATACAACAATCAGAAGTCTCCCTTAGCCGACTTTTTGATTAAGTGATGCATTGAGTAACGTGCATTGAATCACTCTCTAAATGGGTTGAGGCAGAGAAAAATTTGGGTATATTCACAATACTTAAAACTCAGGATTATATCAGCCAAAAGCACACTTCCAGCAAGGACAACTTTCTTCAACGATTAAACCCACTTCTCTCAAGGTTCAAGAAACACATTCAGCCACATAACACGCAAGGATAGCAGCACTCGGATGCCTCTACAACAGAAACGTAAGATAAGTCGGATTCGCTCACAACGCCGCAATCAGACATCTTTACGGAGATAATCGACGTTTCGACCCATTTATGCCACCTTCAGCCATGTATCGATCTCCTTACAGCTCGGCAAGACAAAGTTCATACTTATCATCAAGCAGGAACGGATACCTACCGGGCAGTCCCTATTCATCTCCTAATACATCTTTACTATACGGATCAGGAAGCAGCTTTAACTCATCTCGAAATACATCTATACTCTATGGCTTGGGAAGGCCAGGTTTCGGAAGTGTAGATGCGGGATGGGGCTTACAGGGTGCTGTTCGTGGAGGTTTTCAGAGACTTGTTGATCGTGCTAGACGATTCTGAGCTAGGAGGGTGAGGATTGGCGGATGGATAGATGAAGGGTGGTGGAAGGGGAATTCAAATTAAGTCTTCAAGACTATTGCTATGAGAGATGAGTCAGAAATCAAATGCGTGCTTTCTATCTTAGTATTCCGGAACATAACGCTGAATGACTTCGTCGTAAACTCACTTGCAGTAGACCTTTTGCTAGGAATAACTTCTTTATCAGTACTGCACCATATTTTGTCTAGAATGCCAGGTTTTTACTTTGCGTAGGAGAAGATAGTGGCACTGTAATAAGATTACAAGTACCATGGCTTGTTGAGTATCACGTGACGTTGGACGGAGCCTGCCTCAAGGTTATCCGAAAGTGATGAAAATAACGCAAACGATTCTTTCATAGTATGCGGGCTTTAATTTGAAGTAGTTGATCCTCCCTGAAGATAATGCCTCTGAATGCTAGGAGGTCAAGCTACCTGAAGGCTTAGGCGGTGTCACATGACTATCTGAAAAGCGTGACTTAGTTGGGAATGAGCCAAGTCCATTCCAGAATAGGTAACGCGCTTACTAGGCGAAATGCTACTTCAAACCCTTCGTTCCCGGAATTCTTTCATCCTTTTTCTCGTCTTTTCCGGAGTGTGTGATTTGCTCTCTATGCATGCCATCTGTTCCAATGTAATCGCGGATCAGCAAGGTACACAACAATCAAATGCATTCATTTCAGCGTGATATATATTCGACACGGTAGAAGATTCATGCTCTCCTTTTGTTCCAACAAATGCGATGCGTGTCTCTCTTTCTTTCTTTCTTTTTTCTGAATTCCCTGCCAACCCAGTCGCACTGTACTCTGGAGAGTACCTGCAGAAGGTTTGCAAAGGTATATCATATCAGGTGATTGATGACTTCGCATTGGGCCGTTAATTTTATACCTTGCAACTTTGCGAAATTTCGCAATGGCTTGCCAAGGACCAATGATGGACATCGATGCCTAGCGAGTTCTGTGCAACCAAAACTAATGAGTCCATAATAGAATGGCTCACATCTGGAATCTGGATGCTTCAGACAATAATAAAACCGAGTGTTTTCACGACCGGAAAACTTTTGTTGTTGTGTTTCTGCCTACATTATTCTGGGCTCGTTGGGCCTTCTTACGTACTAAAACAGCCGAACTACTCACTGGAATGCCGCCAATATCAGAAAGAGCAGATCCTTAACACGTGCTTCAGACACCATGAGCTATACCGACGCACAGCGACTCTCCGACAAGTATAGCCAAAACCGGCAATATCAAATACAACCATGCGTTCCTCGCCTGTACTAGAAGCTAGATGGGGATGTTGCAATTGCGGAAATTCTGCGGGGATGAGCACTTTGATTGACCACTGCCCGGAATGTCTTCAGCCCAGATGTATCTATTGTAGTTGGGAGTCTTTCGCAGTCTTTGATGGTACCGGTGATCCTCTTGACAAGAGCGTGAGCAACCTATACCGTGACCAAGTGGTTCATCACCGACGGTTCCTTCAGAAACCTCTTGGATATCCTGTTGCTTCTCCTAGTTCACTTCCTAGCTCACCAGAGTGTCCATCAACATTTAGCATTGATGAGGTGTCAACTGAAAGCGAGTCAGAAGTTGATCTCGAAAACATAGAAACGGACAGCGAGGGGTTAGACTCTGACGACAATGTGCAGAGTACCACCGGTGAATTTGATCTTCTTGAAAGCTGTTTGCTTCCTTTTCTCGCGCACGATCTGGACCTGGCTTCAAGAGTTTTTCGTCGTGCCCTCCAAAGGCTACGATCGCAGCCGCCTCCGGATGCAAATGGCTGGTCGACCGGATATCATGCGTACGGAACCAATCACTCACCACCGAATAATGCATATTCTCCCTCGGCCCAAAAGAGCGGACCACACAGCACTGATCAAGGAAGGCAGCTCAAAAGGTCAAATGGACATATCGAACCCCACGATAACGACAGAGATAAGCGTCGTAGACGCAATCAAAAACCCGGAAACACAAAGCCTCAAAATAAAGCAGGAGTTCCTTTACTATTCGCTTGTCATTTCTACAAGCGAAACCCCTCAAGATTTGTTCCCACACCACATTATCTCAGATACAAAAATTGCAGAAGTCCAAGTGTTCCGTCAATAAGGCTTGATCGCATTCTGTGAGTACCAACCGGAGTCATTTCATTCATTCATTCATTCATACTGACCTATCACAGTGATCATTTCAAGAGGCACAATTTGGAGCAATGTTATTGGTGTTTTGAGACTTTTGAAAATATAGCTGAGCTTGAGAACCATCGCCAAGGTCCAGTACCGTGCATACAACAGCATCGCTCCCTCAAGGAAACCATCACTACGGAAGAACTTGAAGCAATCAAGTATGTGCTCAGAGCGACCACGGATCCACACAAGACACTGTTCGAAAAATGGTATGATATTTGGAACATTCTTTTTCCAGATGTTGAGCCTCCGGAGAATCCATGTACGTTGACTCTACCCTAGTTCGGCTTCTGAGACCCAGTAACCTGACTATGTGTAGACAGCGAGCCTGAAATTCGGGTCATTACATTTTCGCCAGATATACCCAATATCATGGCCAGAGCAAGAGAGGCCGCAGAAGATGGCATACGAATAGGAACGCTACGACGCGAAGATAGTGAGTCATATATGGAGCTTTTCCAGCAAATTTTGGAGTCAGAGGTAACGCCTTCTTCGCAAAATTCAATCACATTCCAGCCAGCCTTACTACCGATTCGAGAAGCTGCGACATCAGATAGCAGCCATCTAGCGCTCAGTGGGATTCCTGCAGCCACTCAAATTGAAGGACAGCACTTGCAATCCTCTTTTGCTTCACGATCCGAAGCCAGCACAAGCCAGATTCGGAACCAGTCTCTATCGGCGGACCAATCTCAGATTGCTCGTAATTTGAGGTTTGACACGCCAGCTATGCAAAGAAGTCCCACTCATCCTCAACACAATTTGACGGAGCCAGCAATCAGTATGGCTTTTTTCATCACCCAAGTGGAAATGGGGTCGCACACTGGAGCCGAGCAAGCCCACGCCTCAACTCCCTCCCTTGAACCACAAGTCTATGAGGAGGCTCCTGTAGGGATGCACCAAGCATCAAACTTTTCTTTTGAAACAACAGATGCAACCCATCTGGATATTTTGGACTCTTTGGAGTGGCCCGATGTGAATGACGATTCTACAGTGCTGTCTCCTACTTTCGGTACTTCCCAAGAAGCCTTGGATGCCATCAACATGGAAGACTATCTTCCGATTTTGGACGATGATCTGGCAGTCTTGAATGCCGACTATCTCTTGAATCTTCACGAAGCACAATTAGAGATCCCGTGGGAGGACATACCTGTGAGGACTCCCGCGGATAGAAACAAAGCGCTTCAAGACATATTGGATTGAGGTCTACAAATGATGAGCTCCTCGCAATTCAGTTATTCTGCAAATCTGAACAGCCAAAACGCCAGCTTCAAAGCTTCTTGACTCTTAAGCTCGATGGTAAATATGACTACCTAGGTCTTTCTGCTTCTGCTCATGAGGTTAGTTCAATTTTCTCTAAGGAGACAGAACACTAACAAAATTAGAGCTGTGCTTTCCCCACGAAAATCCATTCACACTGCTTCAATCACTCTACTGTCCATAACCTACATGATCAGACTCTTGTATAGCGCAAGGTTGAATTACACACCTGGTTCCCGAGGTTGTGGTTGGCATTCACCGCTCTCATCACCGACTGAAGAGCCGCCGAGCTTGGTGTATACATGTTTTGGAGCACGGAGAACAATAGCCATTTCGGAGGCTCAAAGAAACGCACGCTCAAATTTTGTGGATATCAGTGTTAGTGTTGAGAGAATAGATTGAATGATCTTAGAATGACATTTGTGTCCGTCTCCTACTTGCACTCTTATAGCCAGACGATCCAACTTTGGACATGACTTGCGAGATTTCGCAAGCCTTTGTGTTAATGAATCATTCTAGAGAACTATTGTCTCCATGGGTGCGAAAGATCGCAAGAAGTAGCCAGCCACAAGTCGCGAGAATGAACTCCACCTCGCTTAGAGAAAGGGGCGACTTCCTACTTTCGAATCACCCCCACAGTCTACATGTGGCTGATACTGTGCTCTACACAATGGAAAGCTACCCTATCTGACTTCCAGATTTGATGGCATAGATATGTTATGACCACTTTGTGTTTAAATCGGAGTTTGTGGTGCTGATCTTTTTGACAGAAACCCAAATCCAATTTTGTTCTCTTGCCATGAACCTATTCGCTCATCACTTCATTATTGTTAACGCCCTCTGTTTTCCATGGAAGTTCATTGTCATCAAATGTCCCAATACCCCAATACCAATACTAACCGGCACGTTCTTTAGTCAAGCAATTGCGGGGTAATGAGTAAACATATGCTAACCCACCACTGCCCCACGTTGGCACCAGCTGGCTATGTGGGGCTTGCGATACGATAATGGGACTTAGATATAAATTTATACCAGAAGCAAAAGTACATCAATTTGATAGCTGAAACTTGTTATTAGCCTCAAAATGACAGAGGCGATTTACGCCCCTGGAATCCCTGCTCGAGTTACCGAGTATGCGAACACCTACAAGAAACGATTCGAAGACAACGCAACAACCTCCAAACTTCAAGCCAGAACGTCTGGTGACGACCAACTTCCTGTTCTTCCACCAGATATCACCCGAAAGAATTTTAATGATGCAATTGCAGAACTGAAAAATATCGTTGATGGAGACGTCGTACTGGTAGATGAGAAGCTAGACGATGGATGGTACTTGCACCGTCCGCTTACACATGATGCGTTTCCGCTTGGAAAGCAAGATGAATTTGTGAATAGTGCTATTTGTTCCCCTGCGAGTGTTGAGCAGGTGCAAGCGGTGGTGAATTGGGCAAACAAGTGGTTAATCCCTATTTACCCCATTTCAATGGGTAGGAATTTGGGTATGTATTGGACCAAAGTTTCAAACTCATAGTGGCTGATTGAATCTTCTTAGGATACGGTGGAGCTGCTGCAAGATTGAGAGGATCGGTCATCGTTGATCTGGGAAAGCGAATGAACAAAGTCCTGGAGCTGAATGAGCATAGTGCATTCTGTCTGTTAGAACCTGGAGTCAGCTACTATATGCTCTATGATGAAATTCAAAAATCAGGAAAAGACCTTTGGGTCGATGTGTAGCGTTCTCTTCATCCGCGATAAGAATTTTGATACTGATATTAAGCAGTCCTGATCTTGGCGGAGGAAGCGTCATCGGAAATTCTTTGGATAGAGGTGTGGGATATACGCCTTATGGAGGTGAGTCGAAATAAAGTTTAGCATATCATGCCCAACCGAGCTTTTGCTGACAGTATCAAGATCATTTTGGGATGCATTGTGGGATGGAAATCGTACTGCCGAATGGCGAGGTGATGCGCACAGGCATGGGGGCAATGGAGGATTCATCGACAGAGCACGGCAGCGCAAATACTTGGCAGTTGTTTCAGTATGGCTTTGGGCCTTACGCAGATGGACTCTTCTCGCAGTCCAACTACGGTATCGTCACAAAGATGGGATGTGAGTTGCCGTTATCTACCCCGCACTCGTACTGACGAATCTAGTCTGGCTCATGCCGAATCCCAAGGGCCATCAAACTTTCCAAATCACCTTCGAGAAAGAGGACGATTTGCATGAAATTGTAGAGACAATTCGTCCACTTCGTATCAGAAACATTATTCCAAATGTCCCCCATCTGCGACATATCATGCAAGAAGCGAGCGTCTACGGCGACAGAAAGTCTTTCTGGGATGGTGACGGGCCTATCCCACATGACAAAATCGATGAAATCATCGTGCCGAAGATGTGGATGGGAAATTTCCGCTGGATCCTTTACCTTTGTGTTTATGGTCCGCAAGTCATTCGTGACGCGCATATCTCGGTTATCAAAGAGGAGTTCTACAAGATTCCGGGAGCAAAGTTAATGTTTCCGGAAGAGACCCCACAAAACTCGTATCTGAGAAGCCGAGTCAACATCTATGCTGGAATTCCCGATCTGAGAGAGCTCGATTGGGTCATGTGGCTACCGAATGGCTCGCATACTGCGTTTAGTCCAATCAGTCCAACTACTGGCGAAGACGCGATGAAGCAGTACAAAATGACGAAGCGGATTCACGAGAAATATGGTTTTGACTACTTTCCTACGGTTTGTGTGGGATGGAGAGAAATGCATCATATAGTGATGGTTATATATGATCGAAAATCCGAGGATTCGAAGAGGCGGGCTTATGCCATGATGCGGGAGTTGATAAGTGAAGGGGCGAAATTGGGCATGGGTGAATATCGCACCCATCTCGCCTTTCAAGACCAAGTCATGAAGACCTACGGATTCAATGACGGAGCCTTGCTGAAGTTTCATGATCAGCTGAAGGATACCTTGGATCCGAACGGAATTTTGTCTCCAGGACGCAACGGAATTTGGGGACAGCGATGGAAAGGGAAAGGTCTAGAGCTGATGTAAATTAAGACAAATTCCGGGTATCCACTTTCTGATTTCAATGATAATATTCACACAAACTCCGAATCAATCGGATATAAAAAACATAATTTCGGAGTTGAAAACTGGCTGCTGGTGGTGCCATACGTTGAGCACCAGAGCATTTGCGTGGTTGTACTTAACGTCTTGATGTTATCGTTCTTCGAAGGATTTTTATGGAGTACATGTGCCATTCCACTACTCTCCACTCTCGTTAATGGGTCTGCGGGCAGATCACCATTTAAGTCGTCGATCTGAGGACCCTAGATTTCTCGAGGTGGAGAAGTGATACTTTATGCAAAAGCTTCAGCCCGCATCGGGATGTTCTCGAACTCAAATTGTGACGTTCAAAAGACCCCTTCCGGCTCCTTTTCAAAAACAATGGAGTGCATAATCTACTCGACGGTGTCATGAATAAGTCATGACACCGTTATGGTGAGTATCTGTAGCGGATGACCAATCATGATTTACCATACGGACGTGCACTGGTCATGTGTTTTAACAACCTACGCTGAAGTAACTTCAGAACAAGTTTATGCTAGGAAGTCTGAAAGTATAATTGCGCTCAGGTCAACTCGTACGCCACGTTTGGAGCGTTGTTATGCCGTGGTACAAGCGAGTGCCAGAGACCTCTCCGTGATAGTTTGCTTTTCGAGTTGATGGCATATGCACACCCAATGATTACTTTTTGTCCAAATATGATTTATTATTGTGTAATCTGGTGCTCATAATAGAACTATGCACTATTCACAGAGATTCTGAGAGTGATTTTTCAGCTATACGTTTCCGCTAGGCTGTGTCGTTTCAGTAATCGTGGAACCTCGCTTAGTATCCCCTATCTTCTCTGACAACCTCCTTCCGTGTTTCGCCAAGTCGGATTTTGAAACTTCGTCGGCTTCCATCTGATCTTTATATCCATAGCTGTCTCGGATTAAGATGTAATGAAGGCAGTCAGCATTCGTGAATCGCTCAATCTGTATAATCTGAAGAAGATCCGTCGCAACAGCAAGGATGGCGGCTTTGACATCCCAATTATCAGAACGATTGAGTAAACCTTAAAATATCCGCCGTATCAATTGCTCCGCGTCCGATTTATGTCAATAAAACATGGCATGCCGCATGCAGTCTCATATACGAAAGTAGGTCGTCATTGACCCGTGCGTATCTCAATGGATAGCAACATGAGGCCGATCATCGAACGAAGGCTGGGAGGATGCATGAATTTTACAACATAAAGTTTTTTGTTCCTCCGCAATCTGGAAGGATCTGCGAATCGGTGGGTACCATATATGTACTTCTTAAGGTATGCATCCCTCATCTTTCGTTAGCATCAAGGCCGGCCTTGATATCTTCGACAAATGGACAAAATGCCTATTCCCTTAGCCTATGGACCCTACACGAGAGGTGATTTTGCATCTCCACGGGCACCTCCTATGCCACAGCGATATCAACCACCAACATTCGAAAAGTTTGACCTAGTGAACAATGGAACTCGTGGCCATGAAGTGTACTGGATGACTGACAATGTCAGACATCATATTGTCGCCATGCTTGGAGAGTTTGTGGGAACCTTCTCTTTCTTATTTTTCGCTCTGGTAGCCGTTCAAACAGCAAATGGCAAGCCAGATACCTTACCACGAACGGATGTTCTCAATGGACCGCCGAGTTTACTACAGATCCTCTATATAAGTGTGGGCTTCGGGTTGAGCCTTACTGTGAACGTGTGGGTATTTTATAGAGTTAGCGGCGGCATGTTCAATCCAGCAGTAAGCTTTCTGAATTCACTCTCACATTCCTACTAATGAGAACTCAGGTGACTGTTGGGCTTTGCCTCGTTGGAGCATTTAACTGGACAAGAGCAATTCTGTTGATCCCAGTCCAGGTACTCGGTGGAATTGCGGCCTCCGCAGTCATAACAATCCTAATCCCTGGCGCATTGAATGTTGGAACAACACTCGGAACAGAAACCACAGTTGCGCAAGGCTTGTTTATTGAAATGATTCTTACTGCCCTGCTGGTATTCACGATTTTGATGTTAGCAGTCGAGAAACATCGTGCATCATTTATTGCCCCAGTCGGGATTGGAATGGCTCTTGCCGCTGGACACATCATAGGTATGTAAACCACGGATCTTTCACGTTCGACACAGAAGCTCACCCTCTGCAGGCATCAACTACACTGGAGCTGGAATCAACCCCGCTCGAAGTTTCGGACCACCTGTTGTCCATGGAGATTTCACCAGCTACCATTGGATCTACTGGCTGGGACCACTTCTTGGGGCATTATCCGCAGTACTCTTGTACAAGTTTGTCAAGTTCCTGCATTATGAATCAGCGAATGCTGGCCAAGACGACGATGGACTGGATACATACCGACTGGTTTCCCACATCCACCCTGTTCATAGGCTATATGGACGACGAAGCACTGACAGCATTACCTCCATGAGTCGGTTGACTCAACAGGTGTGATCTTCTCCATTCAAAGCGGGCTCCTCCCAATGGGGACACAATCCCACTTTTCTCGGACGAATTTCAATATCTTTCTTTTGGATGAAGGCTTGGTGCACTTTTAATCGTGTAACAATAGATCTGAAGTTTTTGTTTATTTGGAGCCTTTTTCTTGACGAATCTTACGACGGACATAATAGCAGAACCATTTTTGGTTTAACAATGTACAGGAATTTTGGAACAGCTATTGCTACAGGAAGTTGGAAAATACCCGCAATCAATTATCGTGAATTAGCACGATTTATTCTAAAACAATTTCAATCTCATAATGGCAATTTCCTGGAATTCATAACCATTCACGTTGTCCATTGACTTGACTATAATATCTTACATATTCCTCGAAGACCATCCGTTAGATCGAATACACACTGCAAACAACTTACACATTCCATCTATTACAATGCATCCGAAAATCATTCTTAGTGAGGTAACCCTGCCCATAGCGAAAGACACTCTGAAAGAGATCTCACTTCTTGGAACTGCTGTGGTGGTATAGCACCATTATTGGAAGCACACCATACACACCGGCCACAGAACTCTTTCCAGCAGAACCTCTCCGGAGGCCCTCAAGCTGGAGGTGCCCACGAGTACTATGATCCGGCAATAAGTTTCAAAACTGGAACTCCGCCGTGTCAATCAGCACAATCTCAGATTCGGACGGTGGGTATACAGTATCGAATGCAAAGGCCAATAATTGGTACTGAAGCAGTGCAATAACAATAGCATCCCTGGAAACCTCAAATTATGTGCTCGATTCAATCATGAGAAGTATAACAACTGTACGAGTTTATAATCATGTCTCATCCGAAAGATTTGTTGAAGATGGGAAAGGATACAGAGAATAAGGAGAAATGAGTCTCCGACCCTTCATACTCGGCGATGGATAATTAATTGATAGTGGTAACAAAAGTTTGAAAATCAAGAACGAGACTTTTAACCTAAGTCCCGTCAGAGAGGACTCCCAGTTGCATTTTTTTGACATGTGACATAGTGAGCACGTGATGTTGCATGCTGAAAGTGGAGTTATTCTAAAGTTGGATCGCTCACCTGCTCAGTTACACAGACGACTGCAATTCTCATATATTATGCTCCTCAAGAAACATTTGGCACCTGAAAATCTTAATCAAATATACTATTTTCCACAAATCCCTACAGGTTCCCCGCATTTCCTTGGCCGATTAGCAAATCTTGCCGGTATCGCCTCTCCAGCATTCTCTTCCATATCATGATTAGATGTTAAGACTGTTACATCTGGACTCTTTATTGAACATCAGGAAGTGGTAAGTATGCAAAAACACCAAAGCTACCTTGCTGATTGATACGCTCAGATAGTCAACAAAAATGGGGACAATTTTCCTTAATGGTAGATTCTTCACTAGTACTCCAGAAGAGAGCATACAAGGAAAAGAAGCAATTTTTGCGGATTGTATGATAGTTCGAGATGGTATTATCACTTATATCGGCGATGATACATCTTCGGAGGTTTCAACCGCAGAGACCGTTGGTGCATCTATCACGGACATCCAGAAGCGGATCGTCCTGCCAGGGTTTATTGATGGGCATATGCACCTCCTGATGATGGGACAGTCGCTCAAGAAAGTCGATCTGAATCAATGCAGATCTTTAAATGATATTCGAAATGCCATCAAATCGTATGCTGAATCCCATCTAGAAGTCCCAAGGATTCTCTGTCGTGGATGGATGCACTCCATGACAGACGGCAAAGCACTCGCAAGCATGTTGGACGATCTTGATTCTCGACCGATTTTTATCGATTCAAAGGACTTACACAGTACTTGGTGTAACTCGGCTGCATTATCAGAAATGGGAGTAGAGAATATGCCCGATCCAAAAGGAGGCTGCATTCATCGGGATGAGAAAGGAAGAGCTTCTGGATTGCTGGATGAGGCTGCTGCAGTTACCATTGTATGGCCTCATATTGCAAAAGTAGCGCCCATGGAAGATAAATTGGATTCATTGAGAGCTGCCTTCAATGCTTACATTGCTGCTGGATATACTGGAGCTGTGGAGATGGCATTGGATGAGAATGCATTGGAGGCTTTGTTGCTCTTGCGAGGAAAGGAAGGGGAGCTTCCAATTCGACTGGCTGCCCACTGGTTGATATCGCCGAAAGAAAAAGAGGAAGATAATTTGAGACAAGTGGACAGAGCAATTGAGCTGAACAAGTTGTACAATTCACGAACAGGTCCAGGATTTAGAGTTGTTGGGATCAAAATCATATGCGATGGAGTCATAGATGCATGCACAGCAGCTTTACTCGAGCCGTATTCTTCCAATGGTGTCTCTTGCGATTCACTTTGGTCAGCCGAAATGCTAGGTCCGGTGGTGAAGAAGGCGGATGCTGCAGGCTTGCAATGTGCACTGCATGCCATAGGAGATGGAGCTATCCGGATTGCCCTCGACTCAATTGAAGAGAATGGAACGCCCGGGAGTAGACATCGAATCGAGCATCTGGAACTTGCAACTCCAGAAGACGCAAAAAGACTAGGAAAGTTAGGAATCACAGCTTCCATTCAACCCGTACACGCAGACCCCGCCATATTACGGGCGTGGCCAAAATTGCTAGGTGAACACCGTTGCGGGCGAGCTTTTGCCTACAAGGAATTTCAGGATGGGGGAGCGAGATTAGCTCTTGGGTCTGATGCGCCTACTGCGCCCTACAACCCTCTGCCAAATATGTATACAGCAACTACACGAAGGTCAGCGAGAGAGCCAGACTCGGTTGAGACGGTGCATGAGCATTTTGCTTTAACCCTTGCAAGTGCTACTTCAGCTGCCACAGCTGGATCTGCCTATAGTTGTTTCGCGGACGAGTGGACTGGTGCACTGAGGGTTGGAATGAAAGCTGATTTCGTTGTCCTAGACATGGATTGGTCAGCTGATAAGCTGCTCGAGGCAAGAGTGGAAGAAACTTGGTTTGAGGGGAAGAGGATTTATAATGCTCGAACCTGAATTAGTTAATCATCATAGATGTATCAATGAAGTCGTGGTATAATCGAAAAGTTTCCATATTGATAAAGTGCAAGCCCCCTGTGACCCCGGTTGGAGAATGTGTGAATTCTTTGTCGGTAATGAAGTGTTCAAACCTTTCACAACGAAATCTCAATTTTAACACGCGAAATGTGGTAGAATTCAACAATGATATCATAGCCTTGGCAAGAAGACAAAGCCAAACTTTTCTTTGAGACTTTCTCATAAGTTCGAAAATTTCCTCCGCATCCAGTTTCGCCAACTTCGAAAGAAATCAGCTTTCTGAGAATACTTGCTCATATTTCTTGAAATCATATCCACTCAGCACCCTCTACTGATAATGGATAAAGTAAAAAAAGCCCAAGAATTTGTAAATTCAATACACTACTCATGGATATGCTGCAATTTTGCTGAACTACCACCACCTCTGCAGCCAAATTCCACAAACGGTCTTACCAAAAGAGCTGTAAGTCAGTTGGCTTTTTCCCTCACAATTTTCATTAACCTTTTCATAGTGTAACAGTGAAAACAAATGGGGCGATTCAAAGTGTCGGAGATGCCAACATCCAATTTGCGCGATGTGTGCTCGAAAGTTGGAAGGGAAGAACTTGCAGGATTGCTAGGATTCTCCATGATTTACACATCGCTTGAGGTATGAGTGTAATCATGAAGGTTCTGGGACTTTAAGTTAGTCATTAGAGATAAATATTCAGTGTCAGATTTGATCAGCAAGAGTGACTCAAGGCTTCAATCAAAAAACCACTATGGCTCTGGAAGACCATAAAAGAAAAAGTGGTGATACAGTGAACGTTCCTGCAAACTTTCTCCACTACAACTCAGAAAAATCTCAACTTCTCATGCTTCATACAATTCAAACCAGAACTTACTCCAATTCAACGTCAAAGATGGATATTGTGAAACAAGCTTAACACTTCTACCAAAACATAAAGTTCACCTGGGAATGCTGCAAGATGCTAAGAAGAACTGAACTAGAAATGAAATCAGGCCTTTATGAGTATGACACCTACTTGGTGAGTTGAATCATATTTCTAGTTGTTTCAACACAGAGTTGACAAAACCATAATGTGGCTACCCAAATACTTGGGGCGATGGTCACCGCTTATGTTGTCCGCATCGTAAATGCCCCATGTGTAGATCAGCCATGGAAGACAAAAGCTTTGCAAGGTGCAAGAATGGATATTGAAAAACAACCTTGGAAGTCAACGAGTTGGCTTGGGTAGATGGGAAATGAAGTTTATCGCCTGAGAGGAGGCAGTGCTGCATCAAAATCTGATGCATAAACTGATATGTCACTTGTGTCGCCTAACTATGATTCTGACCACGAGTTACCTACGTTTTAAATTTGCTAGGATTTTCCTCCAGAAGATGAGGAGCACGCGATTGTGAAGTCATCGGGTCTAAGTCACTATATGCTTCAAGTCGATGAGGGTTCGACGGACTTCAACTGGATAATGATACACAGAATGTTGTAAGACTAAAGATCCCAAAAGCCCCGGCTGTGGTGTAGAAGCCTCTGAATCTCTTTCGTATCGACGTCAACCTGATCAAGCTTAAAACTCATCAATACGCCGTTCATAATAGACGGTCACCGAGCTCCACCAAAAAAATCTTCGAAATGCCGTGGCAGTAGGAGTGGTTATGCCTGATTTACGTGCTTCCGCCAGAACCGCTGAATAGCAAGAATACAGGCGTGACCGGGCAGAGAAGAGTTCCAGTAGGATATCCACTGCATAAAACATTTCACTTTTGCATTCCAAGTATTTTCTAACCTTTACAGTGTAACACTTGGAATTAAGGGGAAGAGAATAAGTGTCAAAGATGTCATGGCGAGTGGAAGTCTGCCACAAAGATGCAAAATTTAAGAGATCCCGAAGCTGGCTTGCATTTTCCTTTTGGCGAAGGCCTTCAGCGAAGACTCTGATGTTAAAGCGGGAACAAGGCAGTGTTCGAAACGGAGATTAGGTTCCTAGAAATTGGAGCTTATGGGGGCATTTTTTCATACGTTGGGGTTCTTAGAAATCAAAGTATTGCGTCGTTGTTACATATTGCTACATAGATTATGAATCTGAGAAATGAAATACATAGCGCAGCACTTTGCTGAATTACTTCGACTTGCTCCAATTGCCCCGCTCCTCTCGTGCCCAAGCTACATCCCATAGGTCCTTCGGTGTATACTCCTCTAACCAAGGCTTATATCCCAAAGCCCACCCTAGCCACGAAACGCCCCCAAGAGCAGCATGCATGAAGAGGTACTTGAAGAACCAAGGGCCCGGAACCGCAGGATACTCATCCACGAAAGCGAGAATCGTCCCCAACTGAATGGCATCCTGGATTCCAGGTTGCCCATTTGCATCAAGCAGCCCAGATAATATGTTGTAAAAGAATATAACTTTCACTCCATCTTCTAAATTCGGTGTCAGTAAGCGGTTTCTATGCTCGGCGAGAGAACTAATTCAAATGTGTACCTGGATCAACCCATTCTTCAAGAACGGTTTCCTCTTCGTCATCAGCACTGTTTCCCCCGTCACCTCTCCCAAAACCATGAATTGTGAATTTCGGGAACGTGAGAACGCCATCTTCGGGTTCGTATACGTTTGTTTCTTCGCCAATTGTGATTCTCGCTTTGCCCTTTCGTACTTTGACTTTTTCAACATATTCTTCATGCCAATGCAAGCCTGTATTCCAAATGCTGCCTGGAGGAATAATTATAAGACGACTGCTAGGAATGGCTGCGTCTGAGTGATGACGAAGGAATTGGAAAGTCGCGATTTCTCTAGGTCCCCTTTTAAAGTCCAAAGACTCAGCTTTATTGGTAGTTGTGCGTGGCATTTGTGTTTCAAAGATCAGCGATGGTAATGTGATGACGAAGATGCAAGTGGGTATTGGCTATAGATATATACAGTGCTGTACAACCCGCGACCTAAATGTGTTGCTCGTTGGCTATATGGAGACTTTGCGGTGAGATTCGGATGAAATTATACCCCGCAATGTCATCGAGATGTCCCCGAAAATGAGAACTCGCAGAAAGGGAAGAGATATGGCTGGAAAATGCATGATTTATGATACAGATGATGTCATTTCAGTCAGATGAGTATGCTCGCATTCGCTCAGTTGAATCGACCAGGCGATAGAAAGGATTGGACTAATTTTTGGTGATACCTCATCACCAGGGCAGCGCGCTCCACAGCACTCGCAACACTCGGAGCACTTGCATCGCGATGCTTGTGATGAGATGGGCAACTTGCCAGTGGTAAGTAGCATGTAGCACAATTTCGGAGAGGTACAGAGGTGTCGAAGTAATGATTGCGCATCGAATAATACATAATTGATATTTAATGGATGCTATAGGGAGTTGGAGAGCTTTCACTTCGCTTTGGACCATCAATGCCAGCACGTGATCGAGGAGGGGTTTACCAATGATGTGTGAGGCGGAAGCCCTCACGACGCGATTGCAACAATGAGCAACCTAGCATTGTCCCACTATCATAGCCCGATATGAAAGCAATCAATCTCCCTCCTCCAGTAATGAATCCATGACAACCATATTTCGACTTCCTGGAGCTTTACGCCTGACGGCGTTGCTCTCAACTCGTCCAGTATCCCGATTCTCTCGATTATGCTTTTCAACCAGCATCAATGCTTGGAAGGCATCTGGGACAATTGGGAGGTCGTATGAAGATGCTATCAGACTCCTCGATTCCCTCCAGTCGAATCGAGCCGTCGTCTCCTCAATCTCTAATACTCCACGCGATATGAACCTCGACGCGATCCCAGAGATGTTGGATTGGACGCGCAAAGCCGGGTACAACGTCGCAGATTTCTCAAAGAATGGACTAAAATGTGTACATGTCGCAGGAACAAAGGGGAAAGGCAGTGTGTGCGTGATGGTGGAGAACATACTGTTACAATACCGGGAGAAAGATGGCGGGGAAGGTCTGGGGAAGATCGGGCTATATACATCTCCACATCTTGTACATGTACGGGAACGGATACGAATTGATGGCACATCTATATCAGAGCCTATGTTTACACGATACTTCTTCGATCTTTGGGACCGATTCTCCAATGCAGCTTCCGAGGAATCACATCCCAATCCGGATTCAGCAGATACGAAACCCGGCTACTTTCGATACCTGACCATTCTGGCTTTCCACATATTCATGAAAGAAGGTGTAGGAACGGTCATTGTGGAATGCGGAATTGGAGGGGAGTATGATAGCACGAACATCCTCCCGCCTGATGCAGTATCCGTGAGCGCCATAACAAGTTTAGGAATCGATCATGTTGGAATGCTAGGAGACACAATTGAGAAGATTGCTTGGCACAAGGCCGGAATAATGAAGCCAGGTGTGCCAACTTACACCGTGGTCCAATTACCAGAGGCTGGGCGTATCCTTGAAGAACGAGCCACCGAGAAAGGCAGCAGTTTGGCAGTGGTTGGAAGGTCCCCAGCCCTACAAACTGTCTGTTTGAATTTGGACGGCGACTTCCAGCAGGACAATGCAAGCTTAGCTATAGCCGTTGCTTCAGCACATCTTAGACGTCTAGGTCTGATAGAGAATGATTCTGTCGGCGAGAGTACCGAGTTCAATCGAGAAATTCCTGAGAAATTCGTTGTCGGCCTTGAAACCGTGTCTTGGCCAGGAAGGTGTCAAATCATTGAAGATGGGAACACAACCTGGTATATTGACGGTGCGCACACTGAGAAGAGTATCGCAGCGGCAGCGACCTGGTTTGCAGCGAACCATCGCGGAAATGATAAATCAAGAAAACCTACGGAGACCATGCTTATATTCAATCAACAGGACCGTGACGCAGCAGCACTCTTGCGCACCCTCATTACCCAAGTACAAATAGCTCCAAAGCCAATTTTGTCGGCGAGGCCATTCACATATGCCGCATTCCCCACCAACGTTCCTTTCAAGTCTAACAAAAGAAAACCGAAACCAGATCTGGACCTTCAAAATAGCCTAGCACAATTATATAAGCAGCTTACTCGTCGTCAATTGTATGCCACTTTTGGAAGCATCGAGGAAGCTGTGGATTTGGCACACAAAGTCTCGACGGATCAGGAAAATGTAGCCGTCTTTGTCACAGGAAGCTTGTACCTGGTAGGAGGTTTATTGGAGGTTTTGGACGCCAAGAAGACGTATAAAATAAGTAAAACTGTTGAGAAGTGAGAGTATGGAACATCCTCACAATCGTCAATGATACCCGAAAGTTTTCGAAGTCGATATCATATCATTCCCTGTTCATGTTTTAATTCCCAAAATCTGGACGTAGCCACAAGTTGTCATTCTCTAGTGGATAGCCCTATCTTATACATGGCTGCTCGCTATCGCATTCGTTCTTTGCATGAGGGATGTATTTCCAAACTATCTACGATACCATGAGGAAAAGATGCATACTTACCAGCTTCACACCTGCAGTTTTCATTGTCATGAGAATCTATTTACACATTTCGTTCTGAATCCATTGTTGCATTTTTCAAATCAATTTCCCCTCCATCTGCTTCTGCAATTTATATTTCTCGTCCAGGTCTCCAGTGATATACCTAAACTCCAGCATCGCCTCGAAAGCTGGATCTGTGGAGACAGTGGCCACACTTTTCCTATGGGAAAATGTATCAATTCCAGCCTTTCCGTGGAAGTTGCCCATTCCACTATTTCCAATTCCCCCGAATGGCAATCCTGGAATGATCGCTTGCCCCATAATGTCATTTACACACATGCCACCAGTCGTGGTAAACTCTCTTAACCAGTCGCTTTCGGTGCAATCTTCGCTCATGACGTAGATAGCCAGAGGGTTCTCGTCGATTTTGGTCATGATAGAACGGACATCTGGAAGCGTCTTATATGTAAGAATAGGCAACACGGGGCCAAAGAGCTCAGACTGGAGGACAGAGTCGGTTTCTGATATCCCCGTGACGATGGTCGGTTCGAAATAAAGAGTTTCCGGATCCCTCTTCCCACCATATACAATTCCCGCTGTCTTTTTCAAGATTGACTCGATGCGGTTGAAGTGGTTTGCATTTATTATGCGACTCATCTTCTTGTTGGCATCGGCTCCGTATACCTTCTCAATCTCCTGTACCGACATCAGCAAGGGTCTGGGCAATCAAAGATCAGACTCACTTTTTTCAAAGCTTCCAGAAAGCTATCGAATACATTTTCCTGGACAATCGCATAATCGACCGCCATGCACACCTGTCCTGCGTTTAGGAACTTTCCCCACGCCACTCTCTTGGCCGCCAGCTCGATTTTGGCTTTGTCAGAAACAACTACTGGTGCTTTGCCACCTAATTCCAGTGTCACTGGAGTCAGAGTCTTGGCAGCGGCAGCCATAACGAGTTTGGCTACACCAGGGGAGCCAGTGTAGATGATGTGGCCAAACTTGTGAGTCAAAAGAGAAGTAACTATAGCTGCGTCTCCGAGGACGACAGGGAATGATTCCGCATCTAAATATTTAGGAATGAGCTTGCTAAGGAGAGTGGCGACATGTGGAGCAATTTCGCTAGGTAGGTGATGAGAATTACGTTGAATCCCGGAAGAGGAGGACTTACCTGGGTTTTATGATTGCGGTATTTCCTGCTGAAATGATGGAAATGAGAGGTAGTAGCGCTATCCAGTCTATCAGCATCGTTCAATTATTCCGAATTGAATAACCTTACTCAGAAAAACGGGAAAGTTCCATGTTCTGGTTGGTTTATATTAGTAAAGTCCATCGTCTATCATGCATTACTTACGAAATTATCAACACTGTCCCTTTTGGCTGTTTGTGAATAGTTGGCTGCCAGAATTGATATGGTTCCGGTACAGAGACAGTCTCTGGAGCGAGCCAAGAGTCCATATCAGAGAGATTGTGGAGAATCTAGATATACCATCAGCCTCGAAATTCTCTCAGGCGAGTGGAACATCGAGCAAAGTCATACCTCAGACTTTGTCAACCCAATTTCGGCCATGAAAGCATCGTTTCGAGGCTTGCCGATATCAGCAAACAAAGCCTCGAGAACTTCAGTCTCATTTTCCTGTTTTGGATGGTCAGTAATTTTTAAGGACTATCTGAGCAGCTGTGAAGGGAGACAAACATCTAGCATGCTCCAGAGCTGCCTCAATTGCTCCTTTCTCCACTCCACTGGCCTCGTCTTATCGCTCCTGAAGGCAGCATCTACACCCGCTACGATCTTCGGGACTTCTTCTACCGGTGTCCAGTCTGCCATTTTGGAAGTTCGGTTTTGAAATTCTGTCAAAAAGAATTTCTTGGGATGCGTATTTTCTTGAGCAAGTAATTCAAGATATTGAAAGATGAGAAAATAGTGATTCCCATCTCTGAATTGTGGGCAGGCATCAGACTTTTTATGCAGCAGAGAATGGCAGGTGGAGCATAGAATGGCCACAATGGGTAGAGATCGTATGTCTGTCCCCTGTACGTTCAGGAGGTGAACATGCAGGGGGGATCCACTCTGCGGAGCCTGCTCGGTAGTTCCGTGAGTGGGCCTCGGGTTGTTTTAACCTATTTTGAGATGTTGTTTGAGTTACGGCCGAGGTCTGGGGGTTTGAGACGGTAGTGGGTGAGAGACTGGACAGTTTGGGGCAAGATTGCTACTACGTACAAGGTCCTCACTATCTATGGCTTTCAGACTAGCGGGAGTTAGCATGGTTCATCCCAATTGGCCTCTTTTTACAAGACTTATCTCAATTGCTCTAACTGACAAAATGTTTTTTGAGAGCATGCTATCTATCAACTCATAAAGTTCTTCTTGCAATGTTGATTATTTCCAGATCCCGTCGCCACCCAAATGAAAGTGCACAGATTGCCAGCCTTGCCACCGTGTCTTACGTTTCCTGAACTATTTTATGTCGAATCCCGAGCACACATGGTACATCCTGGTCCCGGCCGTAAGAGACGTTGATTTAAGAATTACATGTCGCTTGCTGTTGCGCGTGGATGGCGGGTTTTGGATACTCACACCGGGGTTGAGGGGTAGAGATGAAATACTTACAGTTCGTGAGATGTTGCCACACGAGGCAGTATTTGTCCGTAGACAATATTGCTGTGCTAAAGTCCCGGTGCCACCAGAGTAGAACAAAGATGAAGATGTCCCGTGGCTATATACCTTTTTAGTGGCCTCGTTGGACGGGGCCACTTAGGAGCCAGTATATTTCTCAGTCTCATCTAGGATTACTGATAGTCGGAAGAGGCAGCTGATCTGTAGATGAAGGATATGCCGATTGACTGACACTTGTTAAATGCGTTTCAAGCTTCGTATATTGTCTTCATCATATGATCACTTGCTGCATCATAAAATCCAGGACTTCATCCCACAGCGCCTTCATCTCTCTATCTTTCCTCGCCTGTCTCCAAATCACACCCTCTAAGCAATCAGTCAGACTTTCCAAACTCCAAATTCCTATCATTCCACAAATGGTTCCTAAAGTCTGCACAAACCTCTTCCTCCTTTCGCCTTCACTAACAACCGCACCAAGAACCAAAACCCAAACCAGGAGGTTCTCATTTCCCCTCCATTCTCCCACCACACCTTCGAAAATTTTCTCGCCCTCTCCTTCGATCATTCTCTCAACGAACGCCTCAAACACTGGAACCTGGCGGGGAAACTCCCGCAAGTTGCGATAGATATACATCTGTGCCGCAAAGAAAAGTGATCTGCCTGTTGTAGCACAAAGAGGGGAATGCAGGTGGGGAAAAGAACGAGTGTTCTGCAGGAGATACAGAAGCTGACGTTCGACAAGGTAAATACGATCACTAAGCAGGCCGGAGGTGTCTTGGATTATGTTTTTGGTGTTGGAGAGGTGACGGAGGGAGGTGATGAGGGAGGAAAACTCGGTGAGACACGTACAGGTAGGCTCTAGGGAAGTTGGAGGTGCGGACCCAGAGCCAACTGGAAGAAAGGGAATAAGATGGGTGTAGTCGGTTGCTAAGGGGGACAAATTAAAGCGTGGCTCGGTGTTGGAGAGGAAAGAATTCAGGAGATCAGCCCTGTGACTGTCAGTTTGGATTCGGTCTGAAGATTCTCTTGAGACAAACCATAATATCTTCCTTCTTAATACACCAGCGAGGCCTAGTGAGTTGATACCACCTCTCAACTCCACCATTCTTTTCAGCCCATTCATATGAATATTCGACAACTCCACGTTTGCAGATTGATTCTACCCTCTGTCAACTTCACACTCTCAAATCCCAAAATAAGGGAGTAAAATTATTTACCTCGAACAGTACCAAACAAACCACCGCTCCAATCGTCACATCACTTACTCCCCAAATTGGATCATTTAACCTCTGGTTCACCAATCCAATCGTATCCCTCTTCATCACCCACTGATCTTCTAGCCCAGCAACACTGTTCGCCGTCCCACTAACTAATCTCCGATGCATGACTGCATGCAACATCGTCGCGTGAAAGAGTGCGGGATCCGTGATGGCGTAATTGAACCATTTATCTTTTGGATTCACGGGGATCAGTGTATTGACCAGAACAGTGTTATCTGTTTCCCGTTAGTGGGGCTTTAGACGAGGAAGTATGGCGAGAGAATGGGGCTTACAGTAATGAATCAAACTTCTCAATCTAGAACTTCCATCCCAGGGCAGGACATCAAATGGCTCTGAGCTACCTATTTGTAGTATTTCCTGGGAGCTGGGAAGCATATGCACTAAAGCCGTTTCCACGAACATGGTATCGTGTCTTTTCACTTCTTCCACCTCTTCACCTTCCTCGCTCACTTCTTCCACAGCTACACTAGATCTCTCTTTTCCCTGAGTAGCATATTGAAGTGGTAGGTTCGAACTGGGTAGAATAACTCTCTCCTTTCTAACTCTCTTTCTTTCCTGTCCCGCCTTCCCTCTTCTCTTTTGCTGGAAATCTCTCATCACGTGTGCTCGTACCTCTTTCCTCGTTCCCATATCTTGGCTTGGACCCGTGGATTCATTGAGATTGACGAAGACGAGAGATGTAGTTGCAGGACTTTTTCTGGGGTTGGGAGGTGCTCTGGGCGAGGTGTGCGCTGGAGGTGAAGATTGTGGTGAGGGTGTTGAGTGTAATGGGAGAGTGGTGTAGAATTGAGTTTCGGGGGAGAGGTAGAGGCTTGAAGGGGCGGAAATGGTGGCTGTCTGAGGGGATGATGTTCTACTCATTTTGGTGGTTGCTCTGATATTGAGAGAGATGGGACACGTCAAAGGGTTGAAGACTTGAATTATCGCTTGTCGCAGAAAGGCCTCATATATCGCGACCAGGGCTTTTGCATCGAGGAGATATATAGAGCCTAATAGCTCTTGGACTCCTCGTACCTTCAAAACTATTCCATGATCTTTTCAAAAGAGAACGAAGAATGTTCTTTGTTCCTGACAAAAGCTTACCAAAGCAATGTCGTGGTGGAATGGCAATTTTCAAGCTTCTGAGGGGGGTAGACTGTAACGTAGGGCTGCATGATGCATTGTCAGCAACTTTCCAAGCCACAATGACGAATTTATCCGCCATACAGGAGCCATTCAGCCATACAAGAATGCCTGCAGTAACCGTGAGTTAGCAGACCTTGCATGGATGCCAAATGAGAGAGAGAATTTGAGTTAAAAAATCAAATACTGGTTCTATTCAATACTGGGTATCTAGATTTGTATATGCAGGCTATGTATATTTGACATATCTCATGCGCTTTCCTCATCTTCCTCTTTCTCATCCGACTGCACATTTCCAAGTTTCTTTAGTAATCCAATCTTACCAATATTTCTCAGTCCGACGACAGTAATTAGCAGTGCTATTAGGGAACAAGCAACACAAAACCATTCAACAGCTCGCAGTCCCGCAAGCAGTGAATCGCTCTCATCTTCAATTTTGCTTTGGACACTAGCTTGAATAGTCGACGTTATCGGCAAAAACATTGCTCTCCCAAGTCCTGCGACAGTCTGGAACATTGCGCCTGCCACACTTTGATCTTTTCTTGGCAGAGATTGTGTTGTGAAAAGGCCCAAGCATGGATATGTCGTATCTGCTCCAAATGCAGCAAGACACATCGCGAAGAAGCCGTAGGCCCAGTAGCTAGTAGAAGGCGAGATGGGAACTGCGAAGAGAAGATTTGCGATCGTGGCAGATCCGAGACCGAAGATCAAGATATAATTACCTCGCACACGAGAGAGCAGATACCCGGAGCCAAGTGTACTGAGGATCCCGCAGATTCCAAGTGGGATGTATCGGAGAGTTATCTGGATTGGGGAGAGTAGTAGATAATCTTGGTAAAAGTATGTCGTATAGACCAGAAAATTGGTGAAACCTGCGGAGAAGAAAAATACAATAACCATAGCAGATGAGAATCGTACATTCGTGAAGGTGGAGACGCGCATCAATGGTTCCTGTCCGAGTTTTTCCATATGATGTTGTAAGTATACAAAAGTCCCGAGAAAGATTATTGAGACAATCAGAATAGCGATAACAAATGGGGTTTTCCATCCTCGTGCGACTCCTTCTGAGAGTGCTGTCAAAAGA
This sequence comes from Filosporella fistucella, assembly GCA_030077755.1. Taxonomy (NCBI): domain Eukaryota; kingdom Fungi; phylum Ascomycota; class Leotiomycetes; order Helotiales; genus Filosporella; species Filosporella fistucella. The sequence continues at coordinate 541,307 of JAQJZZ010000001.1, forward strand.
AGAAGCGTGCCGGTGGTGAAGAGGAAAGCTCCTTTCCAGTCGACTCCAGAAGCTCGAGGATAGTCGACTCTGCTTTCACTTCGAGGTGGCTCTGCTGGGATTACGAATATCGCAATTACTCCGATGACAAATGATGCTCCAGCGATAACGAAGAACACGACTTTCCAATTTGCATATTGAGAGATGAAACCTCCCTGTTTCGTTCGTCAGCATATTGAATCAGCAAATGTTGGACTCGACATACCAACAAGTTTCCAAGAACTTGACCTGTAGGAGCTCCGCCAGAATAGAAGGCGAAACTATAGTTTTTGACTCTGCCTGGGGGGATTGTATAACCAATAATACCAATTGCTGTTGGGATGGTGATTGCAGCACCCTGTAACCATTAGTCGAAGAGACTGTATATATAGGGGATGGAGCTCCTACCAAACCTTGCAATGCTCTCATAATATACATGCATATTTCAACAGGGGAGAAAGCAGCGCCGAGACCCGTTGCTGTAATCCAAAAGCAACCTAAAATAAACAGGAGCCTCTTGCCATATACATCAGACAGCTTTCCGCAGAGTAATAAAAACGAAGCCGATGTAAGAGCGTAAGCTGATACAATCCATTGTTGCCGAGTAATTGGGATGTCCAAGTCACGTGTAATTGCTGGTAGAATGATAACGACAGATTGTACGGATGTTGTCTGCAAGGTGTTAGTATTGTTATCGGGGAGGAGTGACTAGGAAGTACATTGAGAAACGATGCTCCAGTCAATATCAACACCAAGGGTGCAACCTGCCGTATTGTAACCTCTTGTGCTACACTCACTCCTGTCGCCACAACTGTGGTTGCAGGCAGTTCCGACAATGCTTCCTTGTTGGGTGCGAAAAGAGCTGTTGGTGCATTTGCATTGCCATCTGATACCACAGTTGGAGGCTCATTTGAAAGTCCCATATTGAAGATACCAAAGATGAGAGAATATCAAAGAGAGCTCTCATCTTTGCAAAATTTTGATTTGAATCATGTTGGCATCACCCCCACTTCTGGGTCTAGCCTCATTGATATTCATCGGCACAGATAACGACATCTTATTATATTGATGAACATCTTTTCCATCGCCGCATCTGTGGACTAAGACATCGCGGTCGAGCCGTCCAGAAGCATTTGCCCACTTGTGATATATAATCGGAACTCCGTACGGAGTTAAATTATAAAAAGAGAGTTCACAAAAGTAAATCCATATCCGAATCCGAAAGCCGGGATCAACAGCCGAGAGGCTGACTAATCTGGTCGGCAACTTCAACCTGCAAGTTCGCTTCATCTACTTTTCAGTCGCATCAGAAGGGGTTTGGGATGCGGCTTCTACCGCTGTCGCCGCTCTTGAAGCTCTGCAGGAGAGAGATAGCCTCTAGATCTTGGGTGGGGCAAAGAAGATGCTATACAATAGTGTCTGACAGGACGTACGAGGCGAGTTTTCCCCATGTTATCAACCAGGAGTGTGCTCATGACTACAGGACGCCATTGAGCTACTCAATACCCTTCAAACGCCATATGAAGAACTCAAGAGACGACGAGATGCGGGTATCAGAATTGACATAACTGCTAACGATGAAATGAGAGAATGTCTCGCGCGGATTGGCTATAATGTATTTTTCCCGTGCTCTTCATTGAGGAAGCAAACGACTGACAAGTCACAGCAAAATGATCTAGAGAAACTCAATATTGTCCATATTGCAGGGACGAAAGGAAAAGGTTCTACATGCGCATACGTCGATTCAATTCTCGCCAACTATATAAAATCACATGACTTTCCTCGAAAGATCGGCTTATTCACCTCTCCTCATCTCATAGCCGTCCGGGAACGAATTCGCATAAACTCCTCGCCCATTTCCGCCGCTCTATTCGCAAAATGCTTCTTCGAAGTATGGGATTCCCTCTCCACCTCTCCATCGCTCTCGAAACCAGTTTATTTCCGCTATCTGACTCTACTGAGCTATCACGTGTTTCTCTCCGAAGGAGTAGATACTGCTATCTATGAGGTGGGTGTTGGAGGCGAATACGATTCTACAAATATTGTGGATAAGCCTGCTGTGACAGGTATTTCGACGCTAGGAATCGACCATACGTTTGCGTTGGGCGAAACGATAGATAGGATTGCGTGGCATAAAGCGGGTATTCAAAAGAGAGATGTCCCGTCTTTTACAGTGAGACAAATTCCTGCTGCACTTGAGGTTATAGAGAGGAGGGCGGAGGAAAAAGGGGTGAAGAGTTTGGGTATTGTTGGTTTGGATTCTAGGTTGGAGGGAGTGAAGATTCGACCGAACGCGCCGTTTCAGAAGGGGAATGCGAGTTTGGCTATCTCACTTGCAGAGACTGTGTTACAGAAAGTTGATCCAAGTTTTGTTCCATCAGAAACCCTACCGAGGGAATTCGTTGACGGCCTCGAGAAAGTCGTCTGGCGGGGTAGATGCGAAACGAAGCAGGATGGGAACATCACTTGGTATCTGGATGGCGCTCACACTGCGGATAGTATCATCGTGGCTTCCAAATGGTTTGATGACGAGTCTTCGGAGATGTATGACCCCTCTGATAACCCTTATTTTGCATTCAGTGGTCATCCATACTGATACATCCAAGGCCAGGTCCCAAAATCCTAATTTTTAACCAGCAAGGCCACCGCGAAGCCATCGAGCTGCTTGAAGGTTTACACAACGCGCTAACAGTACGTTTCGACCACGTCATATTCTGCCCAACTGTACCAATAGATAGCAGAGCTCGGAAAGGTTTGTCTTTCTCCGCAGCCCTTCACTCACTTCCTAGCGGCTTTCCCCTCTGTCCAAGCCCGACTTTGTAATAACCGCTCAGTAGATCATATCTCCCACGCCACCTCTCAAGCAGAAGTCGCCACTCTGTCCCTTCAAAATGCTTTCGCTAAGAAATGGACATTGCTCGTAGGACCCGAAAGTACTACAAAAGTAAATGTTCTACCTAGTGTCGAAGATGCATTCTCGTATGTTAGAAAAGTTGCTAGGCATGAGGACGGGGTTAGTGTGTTGGTTACTGGGAGTGTGCATTTGATTGGCCGGGCTTTAGGGAGCTTAGAGGGCGTAGATGCACTTTAGAGAGAAATTAGAAAGTTTTTTGGCACCTTCATGTGGTGCGAAATCATGATCACGTGAGTAAACTGGAAAGTCTCAGTCTTCATTCCTCCACGTTTGATGCGTCATTACACCGCACGGCATTCTCAACGGTAACATAATAGAAGTCTTAGGGAGTATCCAATGTCCAGCCTCTCACTTGTATTCAAGCTTGATGTGCAGCAGAAGTCTGATATCTTTGGACATTCTATGCACAATATTAAGCTTCAAGCTACATGGCACATGTATGAGATTTTCATGGTCCCAACTTGATATCTCTCTGTATGGCGTTCTATTGCTTGAGAGAGCAGCCATACAATCAACTACCGTCTTCATGTTTTGAAGCTCCTGTCCTAAATTTCATCCCTGACCTCATCCCTTTCCAATGAACGGGACCAGCCTCTAGGCCAGCGGGAACTAGAATCACCGCGATGAGCCTCATCAAAATTTGTACACCAGCACGTCTCAAACTCGCAAGTTTCGATCCCTAGATCTCTTCCCTCCAAGACTCAAAGACATTCCTTCCCTCGTCAACCCAAGCGACACCCGACAATGCGGGCAGGGTATCCACCGACAGCAAGAATGAAGACTATCGGTTCAGCACCAGAAACTTCAGATCTGTCACAGACTGGGACCTAGCATAGCAATTTGCGTGCCAGATATCCCCATATGTCTTAAAACGCCACACTTAGTAACCCGAAATTTCATGCTCAACCTCCTTCACCTCCTCTTTCACTTTTCTCCAGTCTTGATATATCCAGAGCATCGACGGCTCATTCTCTTCTCAAAATCACGATCATTGTAGATTATATTCTACACCCACTTTCATCATGTCTGCGACATCATTTTTCAAAGCTCTGGCTATGGCAGGATTGGCGAGTACAGCCCTTGCTGGTTTCAGCTCCTCATCTCAAAGCAATTTCGCAGCGTACTGGGGTATTTGCATCACTAACATTGCGGACGATGATATGCTGACATTCTGCAGGTCAGAACTCTCATGGGTTAAGCAGTGGTGCTCTTGCTCAACAACGACTTTCTCATTACTGTGCCAGTAAGTCACTATCTCCCTTGCTCGAATGAGATATTGCTGACAATCGCAAAGACACCAACATAAATGTAATACCAGCACCAAAGCTCCAATAGAAAATACAGCTGACAGAACGTAGATTATACCACTCGCCTTTCTCACAACAATTTCGGACCCTTCCCTCAATTTTGCTAGCGCTAGTAACAAATGCACCATCATCTCTGGCACCAATCTTCTCTCCTGCCCAGAAATAGGGTACGTCGCTCAGTTCTCTCTTCCTTATATAACTAATCCACCTCTAGAGAAGACATCAAAGAATGCCAATCCACCCACGGCAAAACAATTATCCTGTCCATCGGCGGTGCAACCTACACAGAAGGTGGCTTCACCTCTCCCTCCACGGCCAAAGCAGCAGCCAGAAACATGTGGGCCCTCTTTGGCCCCCCAACTTCCAAAGTCCCACGCCCTTTCGGCACAGCCGTAATCGATGGTTTTGACTTCGACTTCGAGTCCACTGTCACAAATATTGTTCCCTTTGCTCAAGAAGTACGTTCTTTAATGGATGCTTCCTCAGCCGAAACAGGAAACAAATACATCCTCACAGCCGCCCCACAATGTCCCTATCCCGACGCCGCAGACGGCGAAATGCTGGCTGGCGCTGTTAAACTCGATGCCATCTTCGTCCAATTCTACAATAATTACTGTGGGGTACAATCTTTCGACCCATCAGCAGGCAACAAGCAGAACAATTTCAATTTCGAAACCTGGGACAACTGGGCAAAAACAGTATCTAAAAATCCAAAAGTCAAAGTATTTCTCGGGGTTCCTGGATCCTCTACAGCCGCTGGTTCAGGTTATCTAGAAGCCACAGCATTGAATCCAGTCATCGAATTCTCGAAACAATTTACTTCATTTGGAGGAGTTATGGTCTGGGATATCTCGCAGATATACGCCAATCCTGGCTGGTTGGATACTGTTTCTGCGGCTTTAGAAGCAGCACGTACGACAACCGAGCCTCAAACTATTTCTCCTGCGCTTCCTGTACCAGAACCTGTACAGATGTCCATGGAGAAAGCGGTCTCGTTCTTTACTCTCCCAGCACCTTCATCAACTGAAGCACCTTCAGTCTCCGAGTCTATTCCTGAACCTGCCATTACACAGCCTGCTTCGCCTCCTAACACAGAGTCTGAAGATAAGGGTACATACGGGGAGACTGGCTCTAAGGAGAAAGTAGATTCCGAACCCACTGACGCTAACGTTCCAAACGTACCGTCCAGGCCTTCGGTTCCAGACATCCCAGGCACGCTAGACGGAACAGTAAATCAATGGAACCAGTGTGCAGGTGAGGGGTGGAGAGGTGGAACGGCGTGCAAGGCTCCGTATGTTTGCTCTTATTATAGTAAATGGTACTCGATGTGTAAGTAACTAAGGGGGTGTAGACTGTTTTGGAGGGAGAGATGTGGAATTAGATGGGGAGAAAGGTTTTTGAGAGTTTTGCAGGTGGCTTTGGATCTAAAATTAGCATGGAATTGGAATCTAAATGCATTGGTAATGGCGTTTAGATATTGGGTAGAATTGGAGATAGAAATAGAAACTGAATTGAAAGGGGACAAGATTTTTTTTGTTTACAGACATTCAATATAAACAGTAGTTCAAATAAACAGATTTATTACCAAGTGCTTGAAGCTGAAGTCGTCATAAGAAACGTTAGCACTTGCTACCACCTTCGTATGAGTGCAAATGATCATGTAGCCAGTCAGAGTTAACGAGTGCATCTATTCGCTTTTCGGTGTTCTGAGCTTGAATGTCTCTATTTCATTATTAATCAGAGCTCGCCGCGACTTGACGATCAACATATACGTCCTTATTTTCTTTTGCAAAGGCCATTCCAAATTATCCATTCAGATGTTTTACACCATCTCCTTGCACAAGCCTAAAATTTACATGTTCAAAATGCATACAAGTCATCCGGTCATAGGTAGCCTTTGCTTGGGGTGAACTCATCCGATCGCGAGCTCAGTGCTGCCTTGAGGGCAATGGACAATCCCGGTCATATCGTGAGATCCTGCCAGGCGTGCCTGTCTAGTCTGGTATACCTATTGTATTTAGTCAAACTTCACCTAGACAATACAGTAACGCCCACATCATGACATGAAAGATCCAATTCTAGGGTACCGCTTTCATGATCGTCTTTGCCATACCGAACACGATACTTGCGCCAATCCACCATCTTGTAGATAGGATCCTTAGAAGTCTTGCCCTCCTTGAACAGCGTCGCCACGACATTCTAGCCGCATATAGTCATCTCTCTCCAGCGAGGACAATGGAATCGAAATTGACAATCAAGATGTGCCGTAACTTACCGGCATAAAACTTTTCTCAACAAATCTTTTTGGTCACTAGAGCCTCCTATTCTCCCTCTTATAGATGTTGGGAATCGAGGCCCTCGATGTCTACAGCATGGCGGAGCTGTTGGAGACTACAACGGAACGCATTGGTAATGCAATTTATGGAAGCATGGCGCATGGACTCTCCTGTCTCTTTTCTAGAACAGAGCACAAGGTATCACTCATGACAAGCCCGCCAGGATGAACAACGTTCTTGCGAATTTGAGGCTTGGTGGAGATCTCCTTGGAATAAAAAGTCATATCATCACTCACGCTGTGCGTCGCGGAGTTGCTGCAGATGTTGCCAGCTACGCGTCCAAGGTCAACAAGGGAAAGATTGATTTCACTGTCAATGATGTTCTTGACCACACTGAGCGAACTTTATGCATGGGAGTCACAAGAGATATTTGAGTAAGCAGTATGAGGACATTTGGCACCTTGGAGTCAACGAAATGGACAGCATTAAAGACACTTTCGACGTCGAAGTGACACCCGTTCCCCTTCAAACGCCGTAAATATACAGATGACAAGCTCACCACTCAATACTGCCTCGACCATGATTTTTGTCCCGGAAAGGACTCCGGCCGTCGCCGTGCCAATATTAAGATCCGCGATGCTGAGAGAAGCACGCTGCGGTTGTCGGACCTTCATTGAGGATCTCAAGATGGACGCTGTCCAAACCACCATTGCTGGTAAGTGATAAATCTGCAGTAGAATTTATTGTGATTATAGCTAATTGAGACCATCTTTACGTGATAATCCATCTGCTGCCAACAAGCTTATTTCCAACATGTCACGGTCTGGGAGAACCTTTCCGCATGTGGACTTGTCCAAGTCATTGCAATCTGCAAGCAACTTCGATGCCATCCCGGCATATTTAATTGGAGAGGAGATGATTGACCCTCAACTCCGCTCAAACAGGTTTGCAGGTGGAGATGACAAAGACGAAAATTCTGCAACACTCATGGATTTTGCTACAAAAATCAATGACATAGTTAATTGCTATGCAGAGATGGACACTGTGGAAATCTTGGAGACCTTCTTCGGCCAAAATCCCTTAACTGCCCTCATCGAGACCGCTCCAGACGAACTCACACAGGAGCCTCTGAAGTTTATCGACTTCTTCGCTGTCACTGTCATTTGCTCTGATCATGACCCTACCAACCAATTCAAGGGCGGTAGTCTTGATGAATGGACCAGATTTCAACACAAATGCCGCTATCATGTCTACAGCTGTAACAAGACATTTGACCGTGTTCCTGAAGAGAACAGACATTCTGTTGGTTGCAAGTACATATCTGAAGAAGCTGCCGCTGGCGGAACGAGCAAAGTGGCTTCTCCACGTCATTTCGAATGTGAGAAGTGTGGAAAGAATTACGATAGAAAAGACTCTCTGCTGGCACATGTCAAGAAATGCGGTATATCATGCACAACCAAGCCATGCCCGGAAAAGATTGCGATCCAGCAAAGCTCTTCACGACTCAAGGAGGATATCATCTAACACTCATCAAATGCACAATCGGGAACAGAAATTGTCTAGACGCGCGCAGTACTTACACGAGCCATACCACCCATACACATCGAATAGACAATCAGGGAGGGAAACTGTCTGGACCCCACGCGTATTGCTTGCAAGAGCTATACGATCTATATACATCGAATGTACAATCAGGAACGAAAACCGCCTAACGCGGTACTCACAAGTGCCAGAAGATCCCCACACATCGACTGGCTGGTGAGGAGCTTGCGCAGTACGTATCAATTTTGATTCCACTCTCCTCGGATTGCAACCAGACCGCACCTCGCTCTCAAGTTCCCTCGACTAGTGTAGAATGTACAGCCTTGCTGTTATGGTGTGATCCATCCACTTCTACAAGGAACTCCCGAAAATCAAAATACCCAATGCAAACCGAACATAACATAGCCCTGTATGACGTCGTCCCATTCAAGCATCCTCACAATGATATCTTGATGGAGCAAGCCGAACTGAACACCATCGAAGACAAAAACTTTTCAAAGGCGCCTTTACACCTCGTTGATTTTTCCACACCTCTTCTACTCGTCTTTGCACCGAGTCTGCAATATCTCTTTGGAATGGATCCCAGTCCTCAGCCTCGATCTCCTCGAACTGAATAGGACCTAGTGGTGTCTCCAGATCTCTCTTGTCGAAGAATAGGACCAACTCTTCGAGAAAGAATATATCTGGGCAGAAGTGACGAACAAATCCATCAAGTGTTCCCATCTCAGGTCCATTTTTATACTCCTCATCATCTGGCAACCCAACCGCCAAGGACCGCAGTTCATTTACAGCAAAAAACCATGTCGGCTGATAACATACATCATAAAATGCACAGTTCGGAGACCTAGGGATGACAAGTCTATCGTAACTCCAGTTTATATAGATTTTCTGACCTTGTCTAAGATGGAAAGGGCTGTCTTTGTCGTCATATAAAGTAAGATGCTTGAGGCCTTGGAACCGAGATTCTCGACATACTGACAGAATACTAGGTGGTGTGCTTTCGGAGACGAGTCGCCATGGGTTATCTCTAAGATATATTTCTGGCCAACTAGTCTGAGAGAAAACATTGACATTGCTCCTGCTTTTGATAGACGCTGCTAGCTTCCATATTTGGATTTGAAGCTCTGTCGGAAGACGATTGAAGCAGGTAAAGGTGGTCGGTCTCTTGGTGATTCGAGTCAAGCCGGAAGTAGAGGGTTTTGTTAAATCCATGCTGTCGTTCACCCCACGTTTGGATTTGATACAAACTTCACGTGGGATGCGCTTCCTCGCAGCGATTCCGATCCTGTGTGAGCTATGTTCCCGGATTCAAGTTGTGGTATTATAACGGACTGGTGATTCCAACACCAGCTTGGAGAGAATGACAGTTCTGTGTGAAGGAAATACATTTTGATTATATGAGACCTGGGGTCGTGGGGAATTCCTACGAGTCAGGCTGTTCGTCTCAGATAAGAATTGATGATAACAATTTTCACAATTAATCATCTGCGTAGTGGGTCGCACGTGATGCTTAGGCTCGACTTAGAATCACAACGGGGAAAGAAAATGAAGGAATAAATGAGATAGAAGCATGAGAGGGGAGACTAAATGGCTTAATTTGAAAGAATGTCGAGAGTTCCAGAAACCCAAGTAGAAAATGCTTTGATTGATGGTCACGTGCTTTGTCAACAATATCCAGCCACGCATCAAGTGCCGGGCGTCCTGTTGGCCTTCCAGCAACCAGGTATACCTCAAATGTCCGCCATGCCTTGGGAATATGCATTTAATGCAGGAATAATCTATAGCTCGATCGAACAATTAATGCCTCCAAGTTCGACATCTTATCCGGGCACAATTAAGCTCCATTACGGCTTCGATCTACCGAGCAATATCCGACAGACAACGCATTCCCAGATCTGATCCCCCTCGGAAAATGCGAGGGAAACGAAAAGCCCAGCAGACAGATTGTTCGACTCCGCTAGACATAGAAGCAAGAGGAATATGTTGTCTGCTTGATTGGCCTAGCTAGGCTGATCCTGAGTACGTAGTAGGCAGATTAGTGGACTGAAATTGGCTCTAACCCATGAACCTAACATGATTCATTCACAGCAAATACGCAAGCCCCAAAGGTTTATGAACTGCCTCGGATCTTTTCCTTGCAGTATACCATACCTCTAATACCCCTGAGCCTCATCGTCGTCATTGACATCTGCTCATGAGATTTTGCGCCTGAAATCGCGTGGCGTCCCATCACAAGCCAAAGCGGCTGATCATGTCAAACCACACGGCTTTCGGACCTTTCGGAATTCTCTGACGTTCCATCAAATAGTTTTGATGTGCGTCTGCCTGTTTAGCATTGTTCTCGAATGTATTTTGCCAGACTATGATCAATTATCGTATGAGATACCACAACACGTGGTTGTCCTCGGCAACCTGCACCAAACACACTTGACCCTCAGGTGATGATATTAAAGTTGGTACATCAGCATATTTTTTGCTTGGATCTCATTTAAAAGTGCAATGGATCCGCTTCCTATCTTGTTGTTTACGAAAGATCAAAACGAATCATTCCAATACACAACTTCAAATTCAAACAATATGCCTCATGCAAATTACAAAGCTAGCCATCCCCGGAACCCAAAGGAGACCAATGCATATCTAGTCGGTGGTGGCATTGCGTCGCTCGCTGCGGCAGTACATCTCATTCAAGATGCAAATGTTCCCGCAAATCAAATTCATATTATCGAGTCAGGCCCTCTACCAGGTGGTAGTATGGACGGCGCCGGCAATTCCGAAACCGGATATATACTCAGAGGTGGTAGAATGCTCAATTTCAGCTACCTCTGTACATATGAATTATTGTCTAAGGTTCCGTCATTGACAGACCCAGCGAAATCTGTTAAGCAGGAACTTGACGAGTTTAATGCCGTTCCAGGCAACAAGACACATGCACATGCAAGACTTGTTGCAAAAGGAGAAAAGGGACCAGAAATTATGGATGTGTCAACTATGGGACTAAACGCGCGAGAAAGGGGTGATCTTCTTCGACTCGCAGCGGAAACTGAGAAGCAAATTGGAAGTAAGAGAATCGATGAATGCTTCACAAAAGAATTTTTCCAAACCAAGTTTTGGTACATGTGGGATACCATGTACATTCTCCAAGCACTCTGACTCTGAACTTTACTAAACTCACTAGGTTCGCATTCGAGCCATGGCATAGCGCAGTCGAGTTCCGACGATATATGCACAGGTTCATCCAAGAATTCCCAAGAATCAATTCTTTGGCTGGAGTTGACCGCACACCCTACAACCAATACGACTCAATAATTCTCCCAATTGAAACCTACCTCAAGGCTCAAGGCGTTCAATTCCGTTATGGTAAGTTGAGAAGTCAATTTCGTCGATCCATCTAATTCCCCTAGACACAAAAGTTTCATCTATTTCTTTTGCGCCGGGATCTGCTATTACAGCTCATGAGATCCATTTCGTGTCCACCAAAACCGGGGCCACTGGTCTCATCCACGTAGAAGCGCAAGATATCGTCTTTATCACTTTGGGTTCAATGACAGCTTGCTCATCTATCGGCACTAATGATACCCCCCCAAAAGCAATACCTGCCCCCGAAGAAGCAGTCCAAGCCCCAGATGGAGCCTGGCACCTATGGGCATCACTAGCGAACCCAGAGGTCAACCCTCACTACTCACATTTTGGGAACCCATCAAACTTCTACTCCCGAACAGCAGAAAGTAATTGGCTCTCATTCACAGTCACCCTCAAGAACCCCACATTCCTCGAGCAACTCGAGAAATGGTCAGGCAACAAAGCTGGTACCGGAGCTCTAGTCACATTCAAAGATAGCCCATGGCTCATGTCTATCGTTGTACCGCATCAACCTCATTTCATTAATCAAGCGAAAGACACTCAAGTCTTCTGGGGCTATGGCCTCTTCCCCTTCGCTACCGGCACATTCGTCAAGAAGCCAATGGCATCCTGTTCCGGTGCTGAAATCATGACCGAGCTTTTAGGCCATCTCAATTTCCCTGAACATCCAACATTGGAAAATAGTATCACTATTCCATGTATGATGCCATACATCACATCTCAATTCCTCACTCGGAAACATGGTGATCGACCAGATGTTATCCCGAAAGGAAGCACGAATTTGGCACTAATGGGTCAATTCGTGGAGATCCCGAGGGACACGGTATTTACTGTAGAATACAGTGTGAGATGTGCTCAAATGGCGGTGCATGAGTTTATGGGTACGAAGGAGAAGCCGAAGGATATTTATATGGGAGAGCATAATGTGAAGGTTTTGGTTGACGCGTTGAGGATGCTTCTTACCTGAAGGTCAGGAACCGCGAATAATGGGAAGGGAATGATGATGACTGTGATGAAATTGTGGGATTTGGCGTTTAAAGTTATATGTTAAATAGGCAGTACTATGTAATTGGAGTCCTTCTAAGAAGCCGTGACGGTTTTCGACGCGATGAGGTGGCGTGGCGAGTGCTACTTTTCCTAGGTAGGTAGAATAAATTCGATTCTAAGATAGTTAAAATTGACTTGACTATACGCCTAGGTGAAGGCCTTGAAATACGGTCAAGACTAGCGTTAAAGAAGAACCCCCGTTCGCCTGTAAGGTAAATTTACCTAGGTAAGTCCAGTTGCAGGTGAAACTCGTTGGTCACATGACCATTTGTACTTCCTACCTAGGTTCCCTCCAGTCCTCTGTGCCTTCCCAATTTGGAAAAAGTCAAGCACATGTCAACTATTTTTTCGACTTCTGTTTCATTGCTCAACAACATCATCAAGGCTTCGATCGCCATACGAAGGCCTCCATTCCCACCAGTGATTTAGCCTCGCCTTCTGAGAATACCACAACCCTCGTCGCTCAACATATCCACTTGCGGCAGCAAGACATCCACCTCTCGGGATATAACGTCATTCCCAACTGATATGAGGACGGAGAAAACAACATCTGCGCTTGTGCTATCATTAATACAATGGGATCTAGAAAGCACAAGTTGAACACATTCATTTGCTTTGGGGAACTGCCATTGGAATTGAGGTGCTATATCTGGATGTTTGCTGCGCATATTCCGAGGTTCGTGGACATATGGCCCGAATCGTTCTTTATTGGCGCTGGTGACGAATCCAACTTATACCATACTACAGCCTATCTTGCCGCAGAAACAGAACTTGAGCGATACTCTTCCGCCGTGCCAGTACCGGTTCTATTAAACGTATGTATAGAGTCGAGAAGAGAAGGCCCGAAATACTACCAGCTACGATTTGGTACAAAGCACGAAGGTATCTATAACGACTTCAAGATGATACTCGAGGAGGAGCCTCGTATTTATATCAATCCAGCTTCCGACATAGTCACCCTCATGTGGCCAGACAAGGTCGACGGCTGTCATCGGATGAATTTGGCAATAAATGGTGTAGCTTGCGATCCGTTTGAGACCTGCAAGGGAATGAATCTCAAAAAGTCTGCTCTCAATGTGTGCGACTCGGTGAACCGCTGGGAGGCTGACGCTCCCAGATTTGAAATCCCAAGATGGGTATTAACGATACAATGGTCGGCGAAGCTTGATGAAGTCATACTCTTCTGTAAAAGGCTCTCGCGGAACGATGCCTCTTTCCCCCTCAAGATAGCAAATCTTACCAAAGCCTCGAACGACAATAAGTTAAATCGCTGGGTGGCACGTTTTGAGAAACTGGTCGCAGACACCTTTGCAGGGAAATATCACCCTCATACGGAGGATGCGGCACTGCAGGATTGTCTGCAAGAGAGTCCCAATGTCCAGATCTATCAATAGAAGCATTTTATACGCCGAATTTTGTGTGGAGAAGAGGCAACAGGAAGTTTTCGCGTCGCAGCCAGGGTTTGTTGCAACCTGGATGTGAATGTGATGGAAGAAAAGGTATTATTATAAGCTGAACTAGCCTTACGGATGTATTTGAAACAACGAGGTGTGGGAAACCGTATTTTAAAAGATGAACATGGCTCAAGGTCTAGGCTCAGTCAACCAGAAATGGTGCAAGGTTTTGCGATTTGCGATACCTTGTTAGCTCTGTCTTCTGCTGAGAAGTAAATAAAACCTGGCTCGATCAGACTTCAAGATTGAAGCGGCAGTTACCGATACCTCAAACTTTCGAAGCAGCTAGCAATGATAGGACAGAAGATACCAAGTCATCCAATCAAAATTGCTGAACAGCTTTGTAATTGCAACTGGAGTTGAATGAGGATATCGTACACTTCTCATACATCTCTGTACACGCCGGAGTCTATCAATTACAACACAATCCGAACAGCCTCAAATGGCTCGCCTCACCTACTCACCAAACTTCTCAACCATTCGATACCTCCCCCACCACCTCTCCCACCTGCCAACTCCAACCCCCTTCCTCTCCTCCACCTCGTCCATCTCACAAAAGCTCCAATACCCACCATCAAAAGCGGACTTCCCAGCAATCCCACCAATCCCATAACCAGCAATTTCCCCTGTTTCTCACTCTGCTTAACCACCTGACTATACCTCTCATTCCCGAAACTAACTCTCGAGTACTTAGTTCTCCACCCCAAGAACGGGAACCAAATCGAGATCGTCTCTTCCAGGTACTTCCGCGCAAGGTAGATAGGAGAGATGACCGCTGCGCGCATTTCAGCGTAGTTTGCTAGAGCAAGATCGTTGATGGTATGTGCGTCTGGAGTGCGGACAGTGGTGTAGGCTTGTAATGCTTTTGCGAGAGTTTCCGAGGAGAGGGAGGAGGTCTCGGAAAATGGAGTTGGCAGATGGGAGTCTAGTAGGGAGAAGAGGACTGATACGTCTTCAAGACCAGCGTTCATGCCTTGCCCGTAGAAAGGAACCATTGCATGGGCGGCGTCGCCGAGGATGATACAGGAAGAGCCGAAGTGGTAAGGAGTCAGCTTGATAGAGATGAGTGGTAAATGCGGATTACTCGTGAAAGAGGATATTAATGCGTTGGGACTGATAAGAGAAGTGACGCCTGGGAAGTTTGTATCGAAAAATGCAGGCAGTGTATGTGGTGCGTTTTCTAGAGAGGAGAAATGAGAAGAGGGCAGGAAGAGAGTGCATGTGAAGGAGCCGTCTAGGCTAGGAATGGCGATGAACATAAATTCTTTTCCGGGCCAGATATGTAGATGGTGAGGTGAAATGGCGAATTTTTCTTCCGAATTCTCAGAAGTGGATGGCATATCTTGAGCGGGGATCGTGAATTCGCACCAGAGAGTATCGATATATTGCTGTTGATAATCCATTCGTACGTATTTCATCATGTGATAACGTACTGCGGAATGTGCTCCATCTGCACCGATCAGAAAGTCGAATGAGATTTCTATTTCCCGGTCTCTGGAGTTTGGAGACTTGGGGACTGAAGGGGAGTTTGGAGTCGAAACTTCAAACCAGGCTTTATTGCGACGGAAATCGGCGCCTGTGAGCTTGTGATTGAAGAAGAAGGTTACGTTTGGGAGGGCTTCGAGTTCATCTAGGAGAGCTTTGTTGAGACCTCCTCGGTCTGCGGCGAAAAGGGTCTATCATTGTAAGCATCGAACCGGAGAGGGCTTGAATTGGTATTACCCTTCCATGAATGTCGTAGTCTTGAGATTGTTCATAAAGCTCTCCAGATACTTTCTTGCCGTGGATCATGCGCCCTCTCATCGGAATAGTTTGCTCGAGAACATTTTTGAGGAGTTCACGCCGGTTTGTGCCTCTGAGAGCATTTATTCCGCGTTCTGAGAGAGCGAGATTGATCGATTTGGTGAAGTTTAGCGGGGTCGTGGAAGGGTCACGAAGATCTGAAACATGGACGAGTTAGAGAATGTTGATAATGTTGGCGACAAGCTATTTAAGTTTCTGGTCGGCTTGCATCTTTGGAATATAGACTTGGAAACTTGGGATTGTAATAAATGAAGCAATAGCGTATGAAATGTGTAAACATCGTGGGTAGAGACATCCTCCGGACCAAAGGACTCCTGCAGCAAATGTTCGCCACTTGCAAATTGAAGAAAGGAATTTTGGAATTGAAACAACTTGCGGAAAACATCCTGAGATCACAAAAAGAAGGAGACAAGGACGCAAAACATATGTTCGCTTGAAATCAAACTTCGGAATAGCATAAATCAATAGCCAAGACTCTTGAGAGCAAACGCAGGAAACGTACCACTTCGCAACTCGTACAACTCGACTTCATGACCTCTATCAGCAGCATACAAAGCGGCGAGGGCTCCAACAGGACCAGCACCAACCACCACAGTCTTTTGCTTCTTTTCGACTGAAGCCATATTGAGGAAGAAATTTCGATTTGAAATGAAATATCCCAGGATGAAGATTCGATGACTGTGACAAAAGTACCCGGCCGTCTCGGAGGATAAAGACACCCTTGAAATCGCTAACCACCCCACGCCTTTCACAACACAATTGAATGCAACGCGGCTGACAAAATTTCAGCTCACAAACTTGCCCCACCATTAAGTACAACGAGAAGGCTCGCTGGAAGTGTCTCGAGAAATATATTCTTCCTTTTGAAACCACGAGATTCAGATCGTAGACATACCGCCATCATGAATTCAGACTCTGTAGCCATACGAAAATGTATGGGTGCCGATTGCGACAAAGATGCCGGATCACTCCAATGTCCAACATGTTTGAAGCTGGGAAAGAACGATAGCTACTTCTGCTCACAAGAATGTTTCAAAAGAAATTGGGTACGCGATTTGACTCTTAAATGAGAGAGAGGCATGGTTAACAAGTCTGCAGAGCACACACAAAGCCGTACATAAATCCAAGGGTAACTTCCTGAGCAATCTATTTCCCCCAAGCGCCGTTTCTGAACCAGATCCAGATACTGGCCTCTACAATCCCTTCCCAACCTTCCCATACACCGGTCCTTTACGCCCAGTATACCCGCTATCAGAAAGACGAGAAGTACCGAAATCAATAAAACATCCTGATTATGCGTACGATGGCACACCGTACAGCGAACGAACATTCCCGGGAAGGAAGAAAATTGATATCTTGGACAAGGCTGGACAAGAGGCTATGCGGAAAGTATGTCGATTAGGGAGAGAGGTGTTAGATATTGCAGCTAGAGCCGCTGTACCTGGTGTCACGACAGATTATATCGATGAGGTTGTCCACAAGGCTTGCATGGAGAGAAATGTATGTCTTATACGATTTGGGGGCGATTCATTCTAACCTTCGCAGTCATATCCATCACCATTAAATTACTGCCATTTCCCAAAATCCGTCTGTACATCTCTGAACGAAGTTATCTGCCATGGTATTCCAGATCAACGGGTGCTAGTCGACGGCGATATTCTGAACATCGATGTCACATTATACCACGGAGGATATCACGGTGATTTGAACGAGACGTACTATATTGGAGATAAAGCTAAGGCAGACCCTGATTCAGTAAGAGTCGTCGAAGCTGCGAGAAATTCTTTAGCGGAAGCCATCAAGTTGGTGAAGCCAGGTACTCTCTTCAGAGAATATGGAAATGTGATTGAGAAGCACGCCAAATCGCAAGGATGCAGTGTCATCAAGTCGTATTGTGGACATGGTATCAATAGTCTCTTCCATTGTTCGCCAAACATTCCACATTATGCGAAAAATAAGGCTGTTGGCGCTGCGAAGGAAGGGATGTGTTTTACCATCGAGCCGATGATTGCTTTGGGAACTCATAGGGATAAGACGTGGCCAGATGACTGGACTAGTGTTACGCAGGATGGAAAGAGGACTGCTCAATTTGGTATGTTTCCTGTGGAAGCATATTGGTCATTTACTAACACTTCGCAGAGCATACTCTTCTTGTGACTGCTGATGGTGTGGAGGTTTTGACAGCGAGACTTCCGGATTCCCCTGGAGGACCGATCGAAATGCCAGTCGTGAATGGAGATACGAAGGTGGAGGCGGCATAATGATTGATACCCATGATGCTATGAGATCAGATTTCATGACCTGTATACCAATACTATGGAAGAAGCATGGATTTCAGGAGGCAAAACGGTCACAGAATCTTGTTGACGTGACCGAAAGGTTGCCGAAATGTGACAAATTCTCCAGACGCACCAGTGCAGCACTCTGCCATCATCTAATAAGCATCTATTGCAGCGTCAACTGGAATATAAATTTTCAGGTGGACGGGAAGTATCCCAATTCTTAGTAATCACCTTGCCTAGGGAGCCAAATTTCTCGACTTGAAGTTTCACATGAAGGTTGCGCTCTTAGACATCCAGGTATTTCCACTGCTAAGGCTTTCAGAATCGGGTTTATAGGGGCTCTCCCCCGAGGTACCGAATTCCCTCCATTATTGAAGTTCCCTTAGGGATATCACATATACCCAGACATAATTAATCACTTCTCGGCCTCCACGGCAGTGGCCCCCCGGAGGGCCAGCGGAGCATCATTACTCATAGCTGGAGCACAATGTCGCAACAGAGGACTGGTATTCAAAAATATACTCCAGAGGATGTTAATTATTCCCTCCTGATTTCGGACGATGTGATATTGATACCCCTGACATGTGATGTTCGTAATTCCTCGAGTAAATACTTAGCGCACCAATCAACCCACAACTATCCCAAGCTTTCGATTCCAACAAAACAGCTCCACCACGCGAGCCAGCCAGCCTCATCATCATTCCGCCTCGACTCTGTCCTCCCCCAACCTACAGCTGTCGATAGCTTCAGATCTCCCCGCCTCCTTACTTCCCATCTGCTCCGTGTTCACTCGAACCTCACATCTGTTCATCATTCTCCAGCCGCATACAGTTCATAACAAAGCTCTCCTGTTTTCGCCATCCCTTCTCCGCACGCCAGCGAAAAATCCTTTCCCGCACACGCCCCAATTCCGACGAGAACACTGCGACTGCAGTGTAGATACTTGCGTTAGGAGGATCTTTGCAACGCGCTCTCGTTCAGCGATCACCTGTTGCCCAGCATGATGTCCGGCGAGGCTTGGTTGTACCTGTTGGCGGTACTGATTAATGCCGTCAACCTGTTCCTGCAGGTTTTCTTCACTATCATGTATAGTGATTTGGAATGGTATGGCATCCCTTATTTGCTTCAGACTGTGCCTGAATGGAGAGGGTCGACGAAGATTTTCTCTAGTCTCGACCAAATTGCGATAAGCTACTCCTTGCGCTTTGGCAGGATATTCTTCCTCTGCTGGATAGACTTTTAATACTTGGAATGTCCTTGCTGATAATTGCGTCTTTACAGTGATTACATTAATCCCATCGATCTCTGCAACCGTCTGAATACCTATATTATCCCAGAGGCTGCGGTTCACGGCTTCTTGACCTTTTTGTTCCTTATCAATGGGTACTGGGTTGCTTTGCTACTCAATCTGCCACTCCTGGCGTTCAATGTTAAGAAGTATGTCATTGCTGAAAATGCGGATCAAGCTTCCCTATGTCCCGAAAGCTTGGATAGCGACACGTCATGAATTCAGGCAACTAACAAATTCCAGGATTATGGATAACGCACATTTACTGGATGCCACTGAGATCTTTAGGAAATTGAACGTGCATAAAAAGGTGAGGCTCCTTCCCAGCTTCATAGCTCCGGAGCAGACTTGGCAAGAGTGGGGGCTAATATGATACCAGGAATCGTTCATCAAGCTCGGATTTCACCTCATTATGTTCTTCTTTTATTTATATTCGATGATCGTGGCATTAATTCGAGATGAGTCTCACTGACTTGTTTCTTCCATGAATATCAAATATTCAAAAGAAGGTGGCATAATGGACAGGAGCTAGGTCGGGGAGCTTGGAGTGGTGGAATGGTGGACTAGTGGACTGGGGGACTTTGATACAGTGGATGTACACAAGCGATGGCTAGCTGGATAATGGGTACTGTGGGACTTTTGAACGATAGACATGAGGAACGGCGGCTGGGAGTCTCGTACTTCATTTGGTTGTGCTAGTGGTGCAAAGGGCATATTCCATATTGTGAGCTTCGTCTTGAGCTCTTGCGTGGATAGATACCAGGCATGCTTTTTGCATGTCTTCAATGAATCTTGTTATTAATATACAATGTGTTTGGTCAAATCCGATTCCAGCTGGTCGAGCTTCTAATCCCATACATGTATCTTATCGCATATTGAAGCCTACAGTAAACCCTGTTTTGGTGATCCACGTGACTCGATTACCCGCAGCCAAAATTTAAGGTTTAGCGTCAATCTGATGTCCGGCTCGAACTTCGAAAACTACAGCTTCGAAACACCGAGTTGCGACAAGCTAAATCAGAGCTCTGAACCCCTCATACCACTCTCCTTCTTTCCATCTTCTCACACCTAAGATGGCAGACTTTGGCGCCTATCCGCCAAACATGGCGCCGCAAAACGCCATGATCGTCCGACAAGCAGCTGGACAAGACCATGCTGTTGTCCAATACACAGCAGAAGATCTCTCGCGGCCTTCCCAAGGTCCTGCCAACCCTTTCAAAGACGAAGTCAATTCTCTAAAACGGAAAAATGTGCTCACGGGTTTTGCGGAGGAAACATATTTGAGCGAGACCACATTCCGAGCCCATCACCGAGCTGTAGAGAGAGGGCCCAATAGAGAATATAGAGGTGGATTGGCAGAGAAAGAAGAGTCAGCTAGAATACGGGCGAAGAGACAGAAGAAGGGTGATGCGACTGTTGCGGAGGGAGACAATGCTTATGTAGGACCATGGGCAAAATACAAGGCTGTGGAATATGAGGATGTGAATGACGACGAAGAGTTAGCCAGTGATGAGGAATACGAAGAAGTTGAGGAGGAAGAGGTAATTGAGAGTGGAGCAGTTGTACCGGCGTTACCACAGGCTATTGCAAAGAGGAAAGAGGCTGAGGAGTTGGGTGCTGAGACTTCAGTGTTTGAGGGAAGTGAACAATACGATTACCAAGGACGGACGTACATGCATATCCCCCAGGATCTGGATATCGATCTGAGGAAAGAACCAGGAAGTACGAAAAATTATGTACCAAAGAAACTGGTACATACTTGGAAGGGTCATACCAAGCCGATTTGTGGAGTACGATTCTTTCCTGGATCCGGACATTTATTGCTTTCTGGAAGTGCGGATTCGACAGTCAAGATTTGGGACGTTTATCATCAGAAAGAACTGTTACGAACGTACTCCGGACACACGAAAGCGCTGTCGGATGTTACGTTTAATGCTACTGGAACTCAATTCTTGTCAGCCTCTTACGATAGGATGATCAAGCTGTGGGATACGGAGACTGGACAATGTCTGAATCGCTTCACAACTGGAAAGATTCCTCATGTCATCAAATTCAACCCCGATCCTGAGCATTCAAATGAGTTCTTGGCTGGTATGTCTGATAAGAAGATTATCCAATTTGATACCAGGACAAGAGAGATAGTTCAAGAGTACGATCACCATCTTGCAGCCGTCAATACTATCACATTCGTCGATGAGAATCGCCGGTTTATGACAACTTCTGATGATAAGTCATTACGAGCTTGGGACTACAATATTCCAGTTCCTATCAAATACATCGCAGAACCACATATGTATCCAATGGTGCGCGCCTCTGCTCATCCCTCAGGGAAATATGTCGCCTACCAGTCCTCGGACAACAATATCTTCGTCTACAGCTCAACCGACAAATTCCGTCAAAACAGAAAGAAGGTATTCAAAGGTCACAATAACGCAGGTTACGCTATCGATGTGGCATGTAGTCCTGACGGCCAATTTGTGGCTTCTGGTGATAGTGGTGGATACGTATGTTTCTGGGACTGGAAGACATGTAAGATGTGGCATAAGATGCAGGCTAGTGATGGGGCTGTCACATGTGTGGAATGGCATCCTCAGGAAACTAGTAAGGTTATTACTGCTGGCTTGGATGGAGCAATCAAATACTGGGATTAAATGGTCATCTGGCGTTTGGAGCGGAGAGGAGTGTAGGAATACATATCATGAAATGAAATAATAAATGCCCTCTATACCCAGGACTCGCCCGTATTTCAATCTTGAGGTCGATGTCTTCTGGTGATATGACATTTTGTTGTCCGATGCAAAGTGAGGGCAGAATGTACATGTTTCTGTCCTCAACGCCCCACCCCCCTTTCACATAATTGAGGAGTGCTTATGCAGGAGAGGAGAGAGCTAGAGTGGAGGGATGATGCAGCTAAGAAGGAAACTTGGACAGATTCTGTGAGTCGACTCGATTTTGGAGAAGTGATTGTAATAGCATGATAATAGAGGAAGGTTGGGCTCCACTTTTGATTTTTGGTGGGAGAGATTGAAGGTAATGAGAAGACTGATAGTGAGTCATTAACTTGGCTTGCTGAAAATACTATGATTACTTGTAGAATGAATCTAGAAAATAAATTGATCGGGCTTCTTACTTCGAAGTGATGGTGTAGAGTTGAGCTATAAAAAAAACTCTATACGATGAGGACATAATCTCAGAAAGTCTTCTACTCTATCCTTTGAACGCTTCCAATACTTCACTCAATTTTTAAGCTTGAGATACTGCATGTTCAACTACTGCATTGATTGATCAAGTTCGCCATTCGTCCAAATCCAACATGCCGGTCGATTTTCCTCAACATTGTCTGCTATAAGGAACACAGATGAACAGTTATAACATGAATATATCTCTGTATGGCTTTTTTTCCCCTGAACCATGATATGGATATAATGCAGCACACCTTTTAGTGCATCCTAACCTGAAAATTTTGAATAGAGCCGTAGGTTGTTGTGTCTCATAATCGTCATTTTGGGATTTCCAAAGCTACAGCATCAATATTCACAAAGCCATGTGAAGGCAACGTTTTGATTGTGCTAAACGGACTTCCCAACATGCTATGATTTTGGAATTTTTCAAACAGGGATTTCATCGGGGATTGTTCACCATCGGCTTCTTACAACAAAAGATACTGGATCATATTAGTGTGCTTTCCAATTACACAATTCATTTCCGTAGAGGGTAGATAGAGCATGATGACCAGATATCAGAGAAGTTTAGAAGATCTACAGTCTCCATATTGCATCCTCATAGGTTGGAAGTGTGGGAACCTTTCTTCAATTCTCCATAGCCCCAATTCTGGGATTGCTATGCAATTTGCTGGCCCTTCGTTTGCTCTGAATCATGTGTTCCCTGTCTGGTGAAGCGTACAAATGCATGCAGTGTTGAACTATGTAAGAAAAAAAGATGAATTTCAAGCAGTGACGGTCAAGTAGATCTTCAGACTTAATTTATTGCATTTGTATGCAGTCCTATGTTGATTGCACTGGAAGTGTGGCTGCTCCTTAACTACATATAACCACCAGTTGGGTGGCTTCTATGCAGTCTCTATGACTACATCAATATTGCAGAGCCTCTGCGGAAGAACACATGAGCCATGCAGATTGAACGTTCTCCCAAGTCAGATCTCAAAAAGGCGGACTTTTTGCTCGTTTGAATATTTGAAATAGCCAGCTATGAAATGAGGTTTAAGGTCTCAATCCAAGACGGTTTTTGAGGAAGAAATACAAGTACAAGATTTATTTACTCACTTATACTGGTCACACTTCCTTAGCTTCATCTTTCCGCTAGACAAATGGGATAAGCAGGTTCTGGAGGAACAGCATCAGTTGCGTCACGTGATACCACTTACTTCTCCAACCCCTGACGTGCTTGCTCAGTAGGAAATACTTCAAGGCTGGAAAGGAATTGAATTACTCTGTGCTACTATATGAGATGGAATTAGAGAGGAACTTCACGCTGTGATAAAGTTTAGAAGATAAAATTGTTAAGTCAAATCAGCCGATTTGGCTTGGTCTAATTCACTTTTTAACACTTGAAAGATTGAACTTATCCTAACTGACTTTTATGAATTTCTGAAATAGAATGAAGTCTTTATATATTATATATTAGATTAGTAATACGCATTAGCCAATACAGAGATCACATAGGCAGGTAATTGAGAGTTGCCCAAAGCACAACAAACAAGTTTTACTCACATGTTTTATTGCTGCGCTGTCCATTCTGCAAGTTCAGCTTTATATGTATGAGCTAAATTGCCGTTCGGGTTTACTTTCAATTGAAACGGACAATTAAGCTATGATCAAAGCGGGAAAATACTAAAATTTTGGCTTTGTTCACGAGACAGCTACTACTTAAGAGACGCGCCTCGACACAAATCACATCTTTTGTCAACAAACTTCCACACATCCCCTTTTGCGCATCACACTTCGACAACGTATCCGTGTCATTTGAAGACAATACTACACACTACCAATTCTCAAGACCTCTAATTGCTCTCGATTTTCGAGTCAACCAGCGTTCCTCCCCCTAGTCGCTCACTACATCCTAACCCCTTGATCTCCATATCTACTTGCACATCCAATCCACACCAAAATGGCACCCAAGCGTAAGGCAACTGGTACTAGCAGAGGAAAGGCAGTCAAGAAGGCTAAGAGTGTTGCTGCTCCTATGCCTAAGCCCAATGAAGTCTGGAAAGGTATGACCTATCTCGGAGGCTACAGAGTGATCTGGAAGCTAACTCTCAAACAGCAGCTGCAGTTGGTAACCCTGGCGCGAAGATTGCCAAAGTACCCAACGAGGTCTGGGCGATTCTCTGTGATCATTTAGATCCTATCAGCCGAGTCACATGGAGTAAGTCGAGTTCCTAAGCTCTTTCTGCCACATATGTAAAGAGGAGCAACTTCGGCGACTTTCAGAAACTTTTGCTCTTCTTTCCCTATGATAAAGTTAACTTTGTATTAATATGCTACAGGTCTTGCGTGTAGGAAATTCCGATACGTCCACGTAACCCTCCAGCGCCTGAACCCCAGTATTCGTAAAGATATTTCGCTCACAGAGAGCCCTATTGCAGGAACTGCAGGGGAATCCATCACCCTCTCAAGCGTTCTTCGAAATTGGATGCCACGATCTTTGAAATGGCACCCAGGCACAATGAAATACCTCAACGCAGCCGCCATGAAATCCGCAATCGATGAAGAGCAACGCAAGAGAAACGAACAGGCGCAAGAGGAGTACGAGGCCCGTCATGAGGCAAGGATTCCTGCTATCCGACATCGAAACCTCCAAAGAGATTGGCGAAGGGAGGCCAGAGTCGCGGCGGAGCGGGAGGCAGAGGATCGTGCGGATGATCGAATGGCGCAGAGGGAGGAGAATATTCGTTACTTTGTGGAAAACGGCGAGATCGAAGACGAGGAGGATTACATTGACGATGGAACATTGGATGAAACGGAAAGTATAGAGTTATCCACAGTATCTGACGACGAGTCCGAGTCCATGGTTCCAGATGCCGAAGCCGAGTTGGAATACTGGAACAACAAAGACCAAGACAGCGATGAGGAGGATGACCGCAAGATGTTAGAGAACTAGGGGACAAAGAATTGTCAGACCCAGGTTGTCGTTGTACTAGGTCTATTGAAGCATGCAACCACCAATGAGCCAAGCAGTCAATTATGTCGCTTTATTACTTGATGTAGATGAATAGTAAATAAATTTTGTTATATGAATGTGGTTTTCTTTGCTCTCGCTCTAATCGACTTTCTAAGGAACAAAAGATCTTTCTTGTAACTCCCGCTTTTGTAGTTGTCGCGTAGTGTCTCTTTATGTGCCAAATCAACTCAAGGGAAAGAGGGATTGCGCTAAAGGAAATTGAGGACAAGGACACAACTTAATAAATAGAGTATCATGTTGACAGGTCAAACTTATCACCAATTTCATTAAATTTTGTAATACCAACTCAGTTATAACATCATAACATAAAAATGCCGCCGAAAATAGTCCTCATGGCTGCAACCTTGAATGGCAGACAGATACCAATCAGTGTACCCGGACATCCTAATCAAGCCCCTAATTATCACATAATACGTGAGACACACCTTGTGAATCATGCTCAGGGGAATGATGCAGCGATTATCATGCCGACTAAGGATATGCGGACGGATGATCAAGAATCTATTCCGCATCAAGATCTTTGGCTTCAATTATCCGGAGGCATAGGTGGGCCAATGGACGCTTACAACATGAATGCTGCCCAGCCTATGAATGCAGGGCCCGCAGTAATAGCTGCTTTAACAGCAATATGGCGAGTAAGAATGCAGGTTCCTGGCCGAGCAAGAGTAACTCAAGGTATGTCCTCTGTGGAGACAGGATATCAGCGTATTTTTTCATTTTATTACACAATGGCATGGTCAAGTATGCGCACTCCGAATCTTACTAACTCTAATAATAGGCGGAGCAAATGTGAACCACCGATTAGTACTAATGGTTCATATTCCAGTGTGGCAGCCGGGGCGTGAAGCAGAATTGAGACAGACAATCCTTAGGGCGTTAAGTAGAGCAATGGATACACCAGCAACTGCAGCAGCAGCTTTTGCCGGTCCCACACCATGGCTATACCGGCCAACTAGTGTTGTTTTCAGTATGGTTGGATACACTGGACCGCTAGGATATGGCGATGCTACTGCAGCAGAGTGCATTCTAAGTGCTGTTACATTTTGGTTCAATAACACTACGGCTCGTGGGACTCAGAGACGAGCACAAATAAGGGATGTTATCTTCCTAGTGCCACGCCGAGGTGGTCATAGGTCGATTGAGGCAGCATTGAGAAGAGCTTTTACGTAAGTACTTTCCGCGTTGGCGTCTTTGTATCCTTTAACAGTCACTAATTCCGTCCAGTCGATATGTTCTTGCACGACCCGCAGGGACTGTATATAACCCTCCACTCCTTACCCAGCCTGGATTTGCGAACAATATGGCAGTAACGGGTGCTCCCGCACCGGGTGGAATTCTATCTACTGACCCTGTACTCCAGCCTCAAGCAGTTTTCAGACAAGGAAGGAACTGGAGAGTCAAGCTTCAGTAATGTCGAAAATGTAGTGTTTGGTAGTGATTGGCCTTCATGTTGTTGTTTGGTCTCCATCGATATGGATACTGTCAATGGTTTGTAATATATATAATTCAATTTTAGCATGTGCAAACCTTATCACTCAGTGACACGGCAACCTGGACTTCTTGAGACGATAGAGCCATACCCAAATGGGAATAGGTTCTTGAACACACAATTTCAAGAGCCTTTGCCCAGGGAAAAAATGTTTTGTTTACGTCTTCCACGCCTTCAGCTTTGTGGAGCATTTTAGAAACTACAGTCAAAGCTTCCCTATCAACAGATTCCATATCCCCATCCTTCGGAACCAGTCTGCCAGCACACTCATCTTGGTAGTCGAGGCCAAAATGATTACACTACCCTTTCGAGTCCAACCTGTTCACTTTCTTCCTTTCATCAAATTTCAATATGGTTCCCACACGCACGATCAAAGCTGTAAAAAACTCCAAAACAGCTCAGAAATCCTGATCAAACCCCCAAGCCGACAATAGCACTGGGTCCAGTTCAGAAGTCTTACCCTGGACTTGTAAGCACAATCTAGTGGTATCCCCGAGTGTGCAACTGTATTGCATGGCTAACACTTGATAGGTAGCGCAGATGGCAACAACGATTCCCAGAACTTCAAATTGCCTGTGGAGCTTTGGGAAATGGTCTTCAAAGGCCTGAAAATTCTCACTGTGCAGCCATGGAGGTGTGTCAGCAAGTTCTTCGGACGACTCTACCTCGGGTATTTCGAGAGTACCTTCGATCGGCCGCTGGGTCTCCAATTCCTCTCTTGTGCGATGGTTCTGGACCTGAACGTGGACTTGGCCAGCCTTAAAAACTCCTAAGCATGCTCTACAACAGGATGCCACAAAAGTACAAGTGGAATGCATGCAAACAGAAATTCCTCGGGCTAATCTCCCAGCAAAAAGCCATCGAGGAGATGTTCGCCATCTACCAGACACGCGAGAAACGATGAGAGCAGAAGCGAGAAGGAAAATCAGAAAGGCAAGCCGAGAGGAGAGATCGATTGAAGAACAGAGAGTGAGCATTGGAGGTTCTTGAAAGGTGGAATCTACTGATAACTCGGAATCCCTGACGCAACGGCGCTTTGCCGAGGCGGGCTCTAAGTTCGAAGGAAATCTCAGTGATGTTACTGTAGTACCTTCGGAGTCATGGCATGGAGACATTCCATCGATAATATCTGCCACTGAGAGTGGACTTGATTCGGGACCAACTGATGAGAGTAGATTTGTTTCGGAATCAGCTGGTGATGATTATTAGATTGGTGAATTAGGCTGTGAGCAGAAGGTGCTATAAATTAAGAGTTATTTTCCTTTTTGGTTCTATTGAATGAATTATTCAGGAGGCGACGTAGAATCAAGCCATACTCTTCCTTTCTATCATGAGTATTTTTGGTCTTAGAAGAGTGAATCATTAAAGAATACACGATGAAGATGATCAGTGTCGTTCACGTGTCGAATAATTTCTAAGAACTGTGTAAATGTGTATAGTGGGGTACAAAGTTACAAAGAATTCTTTCAGTCTCGTGGCTCTACAGATTTAAAAAGCCGAGTCTGTCGAATCCCGCTTCTGGACTTGATATATTTAGTGCTTTCAACACGACTTCCTCTCCTTGCTAGAAGAATTAGATTCAAAGAAGTATCGCAACAAAGAAATTTGTATACTTACCCGTGAGGTCTATAGCTATCTTGGGTCTTTTTTGAAAACAATTTAGGTACTTTTTACAAGCTGATTATTCAAGATATATAACACGCTCCGTTAGAATAAATATGCCTCCTGCTCTAAGAGGCGGAGGAGGACACGAATCACACATCAGGTTTAAACCCCAAAACCATTACAATGCACAAGATCCGATTTTCAAACCAACAATACATCCAGCGCCGCAGTGATATCAATCAAAGGGAACTCCGTCCTGTTCCCAGCATTATTAGGCGGCGCAACAGGAGTATCAAAGAAATACTCGAAACTAGCATACACACTGTCTCCAATCTGTACAGTGGCAGTCGGGACACCATTCCCCACAGATTCAGGGGTAGGAATATTGCCCAAGAATTCAGCCGTTTGCCACGCATCAGTTGATCGAAGTACTGAGATCCCGATAGTGTTTTCAGCAATCAAGAGGACAGTTCCGTCGTATTTGGCGGGTAGAGTGATACCATCACCTTCCAAAGTAATATTCCCAGCTGGAGAGTGAGGGACCGTAGTAGCTGTACCAGTCGTGGCAGTCAAATCGAAACGTAAGACATTCCCGCTGACATTATCGTTCGCGAGTAAAGTATCACCGACGACAGCAAGACCACCGAGACCTTTAATAGTGTGATCAATTGGCTGAGGAAGGAACCACACTTCGACGTTCAGACCCGTTGGGTCGACCTTGAGTATACTGGTTGGATACGTGCCGACAACGTAGATATTGCCCCAAGAGTCAAACTCTACATCTTGATATCCGCCAAATACTCCTTGTGTTGTTTCTGTGAGGTTCACTCGAGACACTTCAGTCTTGGTGGCGAGATCATATTGAATGAGGAAATTGTCGCCTGAGATATCAGCACCTGCTGTGTCGAAAGCAGCTCCAGCATCGATCACGATAGTGAGAAGGTCTGAGACGGGGTTTGTCCTGACGCCACTGATGTGAAGTTTCGGGTCTCCAGAAATGTTTTCAAAAGTGAGAGTCTCAGCTGTAGCTGTTGGTATATCATAAACGTAGACGGAAGCATTGAAAAGAGCGCTGGTACAGATGTTAGATTCGAGATATAAAAAGATTGAGGACAAATTGAACGTACCCGAGGAGTAACTTGCAGCTCGTAGAATCAAAAGAAAGATTCTCTGGGTAAAGTTGAAATTGTTTGATGAGAATGTCCCCACTCACAGAGGGGCATTCAAGGGGGGCATCGCAGGATGAATCGTCTGAGTATGCTGTTGGGAGAGCGTAAATTGAGCCTAGAGCGCCTAAGGTGGCAATTTTTGATGAAAATTTCATTTTGCTTGAGAACCTTTGATTTTGAATGACAGATGCTAAAAGAATGAATGATACAGAATGATAATTAACTTAGAGGGAGCGACCACCATTACTATATGCCCAATTGAATCATCCACAGCATTCATTAGAGTTCCCACAGTGACAAAACATCCCACCGCTACTAGGATAAGAATCTTGTTGCTTGATCATTTTGAAGATCTTCGTCAAGGTACATCGTTTTTTAGTCCGGTGGGAGTTATAAAGTTCTCGGCTTGCGAATGCCTCCCCTGTCCCATGTCGGTAGCCCACTTCACTGCCAATTTGTAAGCGAGCTGTGAGTCCAAGACTGGTGCGAGATTAAGGGGGCAGAAAAGAGGCGCAGTACAGGAAGCGTGATGGTATTTAAGGTTCTTCTAGAAGGTAGCTACCTATTTGTAGCCGGGGGGGTTATTTTGGAATCGTGTCACTAGGAACTTCAAGAACACAAATAGAGATTGCAATTAGTGAAATCCCTCTCGAAACGTAGAAGATAATTATGTGGTATCAAATTCCGAAGGTCTTGACGAAGAGTAGATGGCTTTTGGCTTCATACCAGCGCTGGGCTCCGGCAGCGGGCCCGTTAGTGAGAGTTTGACCCTTACCCCACATATGCAAGATGTATGACTCCATCACTGTGAATATTCAGAACTATCAAAACATTCTCTTTGAAGAAATCAGAATCAATTGACCAGCTTGAAAAAATCATACGTCGCTATAAAATCAAATAATTAGATTACACAAACAATGGCTCGCGATGTCCTCACAACTCCACCCCAAGAACTTCAATCCTTCAATCCCACTTTCGAAGAAACCCACGACCAAAATATTCTTCAGCATGACCACGAACAAACAGCGACTTCTCAGTCAAGAGCCGACTACACGTTTCCTGAAGGAGGACTTCGAGCCTGGCTCGTAATAGCTGGTTCTTTCTCCATAATCTCAGGAACATTTGGCCTCATTTCGTCCGTTGGGCTCTTCCAAGCATACTGGCAATCGCATCAGTTATCTGCATACACAAGTCGTGATATCGGTTGGATCTCCGCCGTTAATGTGTTCTTGAACTTATTTCTGGGTGTCCAAATAGGGCCGTTGTTCGATCGATATGGACCCCGCTGGCTGATATTCCCGGGGAGTTTGATATATGTGGTCAGCTTGGTGTTACTCGCTGAGTGTAAGAAGTATTGGCATTTTATGCTTGTGTATGGAGTTTTGGCTGGCACTAGTAGTGCTTTTCTGACAACTACTGCGCTTTCTGTTGTGGCGCATTGGTTTGAGACGAAGAGGGGGATGGCGAGTGGCATTGCGTTTGTGGGATCAAGTGTTGGTGGGATAGCTTTTCCACTGATGTTGGAGCCGATGTTGAGCAAATTGTCTTGGGCGTGGGCTATGAGGTTGGTTGCATTGATTGTGTTGGTCACGATGATCATTGGGAATTTGTGTATCAAGGGACGGTTGCCACCGAGGAAGAATGGAGGTGCTGTGGATTTGAGGTGCTTCTTGGATGCTAGGTTTTCATGGGCCACGATCGGAGTTTCCTGTAAGCCTTCTAATTCTTTATTGTCCTAAATCCAAGAGCATCGTCACGTGAATTCAGTAGCTGATAGCTTCACAGGCTTTGAATTTGTCCTTTTTGGAGCTCTCGGACTGCTCCCAACATATGCCCTTCAGCAAGGTTTCAGCCGTCAAACTAGCTTCAACACCATTGCGATATTGAATGCGTGAGTCCCTCGTTTCATTCCTGATCAACCAAAATCGTTCTCTAATTTGTCAACAGAGGATCCGCACTTGGCCGCAGTATCTCAGGATATATTTCCGACCGTATAGGTCGTTTCAATACCATGCTGTTGACTTTAATCTGGTCCCTGATCGTGACATTTGCTCTCTGGCTTCCTGTCGGAAATCATGTCGTCCTCTTCTATATTTTTGCCCCGCTCTTCGGCTTTGGTTCAGGAAGCATCATCAGCATGGCTCCAGTATGCATTGGGCAACTCTGTAAAGCGGATGAATACGGACAATTTTATGGAACATCATACAGCGTGGTTGCATTTGCGTAAGTTTTCAGCTGTGATTTGTGGCGACTTCTGACGATGAATAGAACCTTGATATGTATCCCTGTCGCAGGTGAACTATTGCCGAAAATTGGAGGAACTGGCTTTGTGTCATTCTTTGGTGGAATCCTGGTGCTCTCACTAATAAGCTTCGTGATGGCTAGATGGGCATGCCTGGACTACAAGTGGCAATGGAACGTGAAGATTTAACGAACATTAGCCGGTGTATGTTTTGCTTTGGCGTTTGAAGGTAGCAAGGCTCAGGGCTGGGTCGTTCGCGATAGTAAAAGGTCGAAGGATGTAAACTATTCTTCGAAGTAAATGCCCATGACGGTTTTTCGATGCTGTTCTGGACTGCCCGAGTAGAGTGACATGCAGGTGTTCCAAATACATGCATGTTGAACCGTTCGACGCCTCGTGGTCGACCACTTCATACATGGGGAAATACACCAAGATATTAAATCTCGATTGCATTCCTCCTTCCACGCTAGCTTAAGACGACGACTTCGTATGCTGCACTGCACGAGCACCAAACGATCCGGACCTGAGCTAAACACCCCGGAGACATCGCCATAAACTTTAAACGGAGACCTCCCTGGCTCCTTCACCAGACTTGTTGAAAATGTTGTTGAGATGCAGAAAATGGAAGAATTGAAGGCGCAAATAATTGGGCGACGGCAAAAAAAAAAGATACAGATATATGCAGCATTATTCCACGCTCTCGAGAGTCCATTCTCATCACAACACGAAGATTGCTCTGCTTTCATGCTCCCAACTGTAACGCCCCAGCCAATGTATGTTCTCTTCCAATCAATCTATTCTCCGACTAACATCGACGGCAGAACAATCACGACCGTTGTCGATACCACCACGCTTTTAATAACAGTGCTTTTAATAACAGTGCTTTTAATAACAGTGCTTTTAATAACAGTGACTATAGAGACCTTGACTTCGCCTATTCAAGGACGTCAAGTGTTTGCTACTCTCACTGATTATCCCGCTTACACGACATATTGTCCTTCCGCGGAAGCATGTAGCAGTGCCTGTTCATGTATAGGTGTAATACCGACCACAAGTACAGCAGACACCCCAACTGTCGTCGTCAGCGAGATAGCGACTGCTATCGCCATAATCCCGGTGTGTGCGCCAGGGAGAACTATCTGCGATGGATCTTGCTTCGATCTCCAGTCCTCAGATGGAAACTGTGGTGCTTGCGGTAATGTTGTACGTTTTGAGCTCTCCCTTCCTTGCTACATACCTCTAACGCGGAGACAGTGTAAAGGCTCACTCGTTTGTGGCCAAGGGACCAACAATCTACTCCTGCTCTCCACCCGATGTGGTATCAGAATGTGGCACTCCTTCGTGCGCAGGCCATTGTTTCCCAGATGTGAATGGCGTTGGCTATTGCAAGAAGTTTCGACCATGTGGAGGGCTGAAGACTTGCACCACTGGCGCGGATTGTGATAGCAGTATCTGTCTTGTGAACAATTGTGGAAATGTGTGTGCGCAGACAGAGTTCCTATGCGTCAACAATGCTAGTCCAACAAGGCTATTCAAAAGAGAGTTGCAGGAAAGAGGATCATTATTCACCGAAATTGGGTGGGTTGATGAGGGATTGATTGACTATTGAAGGAGGAATGAAAACTGAATATGAATGCAGATATGTGATGACGTATGTATGATGGAATATTTACTTGTACACTTGACGCAGCATATAATTACAGATTTCCTCTCATCTCATGCAAGCTTGAATCTCTGGACCTGTTGCCTGCTCGCTTTGAGATCAGCGAGCTTGGTAGCTAGATCAGACCGCTGTTTGACAATAACGGCGCTTTCACTAGCTAGTTCGTCCAACTCTTTCTCATTCTCGGACGAATGAAGTCTCTCAAACACGTAACTTGGGGTGAAGATTCGAAGTGGGCCCTTTGGACCAAGCAAATGTCTCTCGACGACTTGCATTGCGAAGTTGTCGATGAACCGATAAAGTGCTACATCGTAGTAGGCAGCTAGACTATCGTGTGTGTTTAACACCCCAACCAGATCTGCATTGCTATAGATCAGAAAATTAACAACAAGATCGGCAGGCACAGCTTTGATATTTAAGGATTGTTCGGCTTTGTATTGTCTGATCGCCTCGGGATGAGTGATTCTGTAGGCTTCGACGATAGCGGCAGTACGTTGACTTCGAAATTCCTGTTGCTTCACTAGCTTCACCGGATGAAGCGTGTATAGATGGGCCATTTTCTCGTTCTCCAGGAGGAGATCAAGCTCGATTTTGGCATCATTTATAGCCTTTTGGATGTCCTTTTGAAGCCACTCCTGAAGTTTGATACGAAACTGGTCTTCGGGGCAGACTCTCTTGAAGAGGGCAATATTGACTGAATCTACAGTCTGCTCGATTTTGGCAAGAGCAACCGAAGCTATGTCCTTCCAACTCGCGGTCTGCTCTTGCCACAATTGGTCTTTGGCCTCGGGATTGATCTCACCTTTGTCCTCTCGAGCACGATACTTTGTGATGGCAGTGCTGATCCATTTATAGGTCTCCGAATCAAGCAATGCCTTGGCCCAATCGTCGTTGGGAAGGTTAGCAATATCTGCTGCATCTTGTTTGCCACTTCTGAACGGGATTTTGAAGCCGTTCCGTCCCATTTCAGCTTGAAATTGATCAAGATCATCTCTGATACGTTTCCGAGCGAAGAGCACCTCATTATTCAAAGATTCGTAATGTCCCATTACGGCCCCTTTCGCCATGCTTGAGTAATTCGTTGCAATGTCGTGTATGCTGGTAAATTGGTCATGAGGTGATTGTCGAGCTTTCCCAAGTTTCGCAATATCATCTTCGCAATGAATGAGTTTGAGGTTGATATCTGAAAGAAGTTCCGGTATGGTTTGCTTCACGTGGTTGTTTCGCATTCTGATGAGCGCCTTCTTGAGAGAGTGTCTGCCAAGCTTATTGGGATCGAGAGAAGCCCACTCGTCCCCCGCAAAAAATTCTTCTTCCAGTCGATCCCTTTCGGCGTCATTGACGTTTCGCTCAGAAGGAGTTCTATTGCGCAAGCCAAACCAGCCTTCGTTCAGAGGAAGGCCGCCCTTGATTTTCGAGATGCTCCCATTTCGAATTGCATCAAACACCTTGAATGTCAACATTTGCCTTGAACCACGGAAAAATTTCCTTACCCAATCATCCGAGTTCTTTTGCTTGGTGTCACACTTATTTATAACGCCGACGACGCGCGAGTCAACATCTGGTATGTCGTTGAGCATCTGAAATATTTCTTGTCTGTCCAAGTCCAGCACATCTACCACGACACTATTGCCGTCAGTCCAGGCGAGAGGGTTTTATGTCATATTGCTTTGACTTACACAACAATGCTCCTGGGATTCTGAAGATACTTTTTCACCAGGTATTTGGCCGTTTTATGCTCGGAACGAGTATCATGGCCATCTATTCCCAATAAGCTTTGGAATTTAAGACCTTCAATGGACTTACCTCGAACCAATCCCGGAAGATCTACAATCGCGAAATTTACCTCCTTAGGCCCACGTCTTGTTATCCGTAAGGTTGAACTACTGAGACGATTGGAATTTTTTCCATATCTGTTTCTGCCCGAATCGCCATTGCAAATTATCTCTCCTGCCTGGACATTGTTAGATAGGGAGTAGAGAGCTTGCAAGAATTTTTATTTTGATTACCTGCTCAAATATGCTTCGAATGGTCTTTTCATCAAGACGTGCAGTCTGGTCAAAAGCTTCCGGCTTCCACTGGAGAAGTGCTTCTCTCCGCTCTGAATCCTCATTCGGATCCGGTATAATTGATACATCAACACTTGTCTTTTGATCATGAGGGGTCCTTTGGAGGAATATTTCGGTAGCAAAACGTGTGCACATTTTGTCATGGAAGGGGAAAGAAATATCAGTGACTGCCCGCAGTACGCTGCTTTTTCCGGTGCTTTGATCTCCAACCACCACCATCTAAAATCGTCAATAACATTTCCATTCATGGGTTAATATCACGAACTTGGGGAAGGTCAAGATATTTTGAAAGTCCAAGTCTGTGGAGCTCATCAATGAGATCCATCTCGAGTCGTGTTTGCTTGTCTTCGAAGTCGTAACCTATCGAGTCAGGGACTTCCACCGCTTTTTCGATCTCTGGTCCAAACACATCAACAGGGGGTGTATCTGGAAAAGGCATCTTGGGGAATCTTTCTGGGGTGATTGGTGCCATTTGCGCTGAGTTCTCAATACAAAGTAAAGATTATTTGGTATGCAAAAATGAAAGGTTAGAAGTGAGGAGTGAAATTGTATAGAAGTATAGAAGTTTGCTTGTAGTTCCAGCCTCTACTTCGTGAAGGAACACGTCCTCTTTATAACCAAGGAAGGCGCAGAATCGTCATGTCAGTGTTTCCGCAATTTGGAGATGTATTCATCAACATCATACCCAACTCCACCAATCATGAGTCGCCCCAAACTGTCGGGACCAACACGTTCGTAGCTTGAAACACAACTGACATCGCCAGTGCATAACGACCTTCCATTTTGAGAACAACGACCAGAAATCTCACTGATGATAACGAAATTAAAGGAATATTCAAGGACTCTCGAGAGACTTCGAGTTCTTGGTGCAAATTCGAAACTGTGACGTGTCACCTGAGCCTCCTCGTGGGTGAACTAGTGAGTCCATTAGGAGGCTATGAGTTTCGCAGCTCATGTAAATCTCCCGCATATCACGGCGATCATACAGGTCATGAAGTACCAGCCGATTTATACTGCCAAATTCGGGTGTCACCTTGCCACATGAAACTTGTGGCTCTGCAGATGCTGTGTAAAATCCTAGCTTCACCAGGCGGCGGGGAATGGGGGATGGCAAACACGTGTATGCTTGGAAGGGTAGCGATCGACATATGCAAACAAATAGAAACATGATGTGCGAAGTGAAAGAGGAAGCATCATTGATCGTGATGAAGAAAATTGGACGCACCGACCGTGGGGAAAACCGTGACATGACCACAATTACGGCCTAGCATCCTGGTCAAAATTGATGTAGCCGTATTTGATACTGTCACAAAAGCGTATCGCCGAGTGTGAGTCTTTTCCTCCTCGGTCGTGTTAATCGTGTTTGCGAGGAACAAAGTGATAGGGAAGAGGAAAGATGGGAGTGCAAGTCCATAATAAAAACGTAACCTTGGTCACTTGCATTTAGCACGTGACACGCGAAGGATATCTAACAAGTATCTATGGAGCCCTCCAAAGATGCACGTTATAATCTGTAAGACTTACGCGCTCGATGAGACGAGCACTCCTTTGGTATCAGAGATTCGATTTTTTCCCCTGAATATCTAGAATATATTTGACGTATGTTTATTTAACTTATGGTCAAAACAGACAGAAAATTGCCACTGACTAATTACCAGGAATTGAACTACCATCTTGAGGACCCAGACAAGAATTTCATCAACTTTATCCATTCTTGAGATACATGCAGTACCACAAGCTTTGACATTTACCATAGTTTCTCTTAAAATCTCTGTGCTGACATTTTGCTATGAAGCATGCTTAGAGGAACTGGCACGCGCTCGAAAAGTGAGCTTCGATTTCGGTGGCGGATCAAATTTCAATGATTCTGTTACCAAATATTCAGGTTGGATTTGATAGAGGTAAGTTGATAACATCAGAGCCGTTCATACCTTCAGCAGGTCTATGTGTGTATGCACTTTGAGGCTTCGAAAACGAGTAATTGCCGTTGTCATTGTCGGAATCTTCTGTTGTATTTTTTAATCCATGAAGCCTCCAAAAATAAATTCAGAGATACACTAAGAACAAAACATGACACACCATCTTCCTCTGTATGCTTGTCGTTCTTCCTTTGCTTCTTACTTCCGTTATGGTCGTCATCATCTGGAGATGTTCTCTCAGGCTGTTTAACTCGTCGAACATCAATTTGAGACACTTTAGATCTCTCCTGAGATTTGCCATCGTGTATGTATTCCGAGATCCACGAGCTTCCGCTGTTGAATCCTCCGCTTCTCCGGGGCTCTTCTGGATTTTCGTGCTGGCAATCTTCCAGTCCCGTCTTGAAGCGCTCTTCTTGTTCCTTCACCGCATGCATTCGTGCTTTTTCTCGTCTCTCCTCAATTTCTTCTTTGATTCTCCTTTGTTCTTCAAGCAACTGTTTCTCTTCGAGTCCCCAAGCATCTTCGGGTCTTGTTAAGGTG
Organism: Filosporella fistucella; assembly: GCA_030077755.1. Classification (NCBI taxonomy): domain Eukaryota; kingdom Fungi; phylum Ascomycota; class Leotiomycetes; order Helotiales; genus Filosporella; species Filosporella fistucella. Next base: position 579,495 of record JAQJZZ010000001.1, read on the forward strand.
TGACTTCCTAGTCCGATAATCTCATTATGTTTCAACTCACCTCCCACCTCCAATAGTGTCTGCCTTCGATTCATTTCACGTTGTTGTTCTTCGTCCCTCTTTCGAGCAATTCGAAGCTTCCAAGGATCTTCAAACCAATATTTTCCCTCGATATTGCGAAGCAGAGGTTCCCACCGTGCTCTGAACATGTCGGTAGTGAGATATTTTGGACCCCAGTGTCTCAAATAGCTTTGGAATCTATCTATATGACACTTAAAAGAGATAAACCTTGTAAGCCGGACATAGTGGCACATACCAATTTGGTGACGGGTGAAGTACTTGGACTTATTCCTGAAATTATGCAATGTCGGGTCATTCCTCCATATGGCAGAGTCTGCAATCAGGTTCGCGATCATTTCCTTTCACCGAGTCAGCATATCAGCGAGTCTTCTGCGCTATGATAGACCGACATCACTAAAACGACCAGAAGCATAAATCCTGTATCCATAAATCCTGTATCCTTTTTCGCCCTAAAATAGCGTTAGCAAATGTTTGCTCAACCGAATGATTATAGGCAGCCGCACCTCAAATGATGGATGGATAATAGCGTGCTGCTTGAGGTAAAGGTGCGCGTTTGTTGCAAGGACCACTGGCTCCAATCCCTTCGCGGGCAGGAAGAAGTGTTCTGCTTGATTTTTTGTTGAGCAATCCGGGATTAATCCCATTTCTTTTTGCATATTCAAGTAAATACACGACCTTCCAGGGCAAAGATAGCCCTGTAGCCAAATCTTGGTGACAAACCTTGTATTCACAATAGGCTTTATCTTGGTCATGTCTGGGGTCTAGGTTAGATTGCCAGGCAGGATGAGGCCAATATTCCTCAAACTTATATTTCCCTCTTAGTCTTCCCCCCACACCAGTCGGCACGTCTGTGATCGGAAACTGCATTTGAGAAGGCTAATGATACAAATTCCGTTAGCAAATACCAGTTGTGAGAACTTCAAAATTTTAGGACTGACCTGTACGAAGAGTGAATAACCTCTAATAGAGCCAATAGGTCCTTAAATCCACATTAAGAGTGTATCAGTAATGAGCTCGTCATAGGTGTATCGATACCCGTCATTGGAACCGTACTTGAGATCCCATAGCCAACCTGCGAATCCAACCGGGCTGTCAGTCAGTGCCACCGACAGCATTTGCGGCTTCTGGACCTGCACCTTAGCATATGCAGAGTGTATGGCAAACCAGGCCTGAGTGTTTTCAATGTTAATATTCTCCTCCTACGTGGTTTGCTGTTGTGCATATCGAGCCAAGTCATCGGAAGTGGGCAGTGCAAAGAAGAAGTCGGTGTAATGGGCAATGATGCGATGGCGAAAATTTACAGTCATCCACATGCCAACAATCCAGCCAATATCAGTCGTGGTAACGGCATACTTCTCGTAACCAAGCTGCTTCATTAAGGCGTCGAATGCAGCTGCGACCTCCTGGGGCCCTGGCCCGGCTGAGTTGGGGCTGGAGTGAAACCATAGCCAGGCAAGTCAGGGGCTACGATGTGGAATGAATTACCCCTGCTACTGCTATTGGTAAGGTTATCAATGACCTTCGACCATTCGTGATGAGTTGAAGACCATCCATGGATGAGAAGCAGAGGAACCGCATTCTTGTCTTGGGACTTCTCGTGTACGAAGTGAAGTGGGATCGGTACTGAATAGTTGCCATTGCCAGGAACTGTGGTAGTATAGTGCTTATGCTTGTTCAGATCCTTCTCAGCGGCTTTCCAATCGTATTCTGTCGCCCAATACCGCGCCAGATCCGTCATGGCTTTCGGGGCAGGGCCTTCTCGTGACCATTCCCCGTTAACGTTGTCAGAAGAGCGATAATCGCGCGCCTTGCGTTGGGCCAGCTTAATGATGGCATTGTCGACTTGAATATCTAACAGTCGAGGAGAAGTCGTTTTAGGGAATCGGAAGTTGAGATCATTCGGGAGCCTGGCAGCAGATGCTGACAGAGCCAGGTCAAGGACCGAAAGCGCGGTAAAGGCTGTGGTAAGCGACATTTCGATCTGATAGAATGGAATGATTATGATTAGATGTTTCCGCTCTGGCAATAGGTAAGACTATTGGGCCCAAGACAGCATCTTATATGAATTTCATTCCACGTCTTGACTGTCATGCGGAAGCCCCACTACTTCAAAGTTGGCAGTTTCTCGGAATATGTCTTTATCGCAAGAGGCCGAACCATCTCACTCTGATAGTCAACTCTATGCCAAGATAGACTTTCGGTTTGGATTATAAATTGACACGCAGATTGCCCATCGCGACAAGACTTGCTGAATTAGCCTAGTAAGATTTAAGGTTTAAGTTAAGCCTGTCTAGTACTTAATTTTAAGTGCAAACTTCATCAACCCCAGGTGTACCTTGTCATTATGGATTATCGCAGCCTCGGTCACCTGACGGAGATGCCCTAATTTGGCAGTTCCAAGTCTTGGCAATACTTAGGCTAGCGGATAGTACTTTTCACTGCTGACAAATGCATCTTTGACCTCGTGCTTGTCAAAACCCCCTACTGTACTCATTTCAACCCTCAACTTCGAGAAACATCATCTACGAATCATTCCGGTTTCTAAAATGCCATGCCGCTTACAATTCGTTACAGTCACCAACCCTTTGGGTCCCACTCCCGTTGAATCTCGGAAGTTGGCTCGTTCACACGCCTCCCGTCAAGTGCATGCTCAGATACGGAGATCAAGGGTGCAGAAATACCAAAGAGAAATTGTAAAACCTCAGGAAGAGAAAGAAGAAGGTGTCATGGTCAGCCCAGTTGATTGGATCTCTAACTGGCGCTATGATCCTTTCTCATCTACAGCCTCTTTGTCATCTCGAGAATACCATCTCCTAGACTACTGTATGTCTCTACCTTGACCTCGATTTTCAGTTCGTGCCCATAACCGCGGCCATTATATCTCTCCTTCACCCTTGAGATTTGCCATTCTAATCAACCCTAGATATTAACATCATGGCACCTTACATTGCTATACACTGTGGATTGTTCGACTATCAGGGTGATCATCTGCAACGGATTCTACGAGACTGGGTTGGACTTGCTTTTTCAAATCGAGATTTTCTAGAGACTGGAATCCTTCTTTCTGCATGTCGAAATATTCTCTCTAAAAATCCTGGAAATCCAGTCTTGACGCGAATGGCTTTACAGTACAAGCAAAGAAGTCTTCGAAGTTTAAGACAGGCACTCAAAGTTTCTCCTGGCATCTTGAGTTTTGCTATAGCCATTGCGCTAGCATTAGATGAGGTATATTCTGCAGATGTGACCAAATTTGAATCCAGCGATTAATATTCGCTTTTAGCAAAGATTTGGAGAATTGGAAATTGCAGAGCAACATTTCCAAGGTGTGCATGTAATAGTGGAAACCAATGGTGGAATACAATCTCTCGGTTTATCGGAATTATTAGAACGGATGTATTGGAGGCTTGCATATAATGCATTTAATGTTCCAATTAAGGATCATGCCAATACTGAACGAAGACTCATGGGCCAGATTTAATTCCACCGCCGCCCGGAGGAAAGATTCAAATCTGAAGTGGCGTAATACAGTGGATAGTATGTATTTTAAGGGTTTCGGGCAAAGCATATGTTTTAGCAGTTATTTCACACCTATCTGCATAATAAGAGGCCAGAATACTAACTGTAAATAGGGTTTCGGGGCTCTTGAACCCAGCCTGCAATGCCAAGAATTGCGACTTCCTAATTTGGAAAATCAGCTTTAAATTGTATCAGTACAGTTCAACATGAATAAAGCTCTGCAGTCGCTGGATTTGTAAGGTTAATCTTCAATTATTGGATTTGTAAGGTTGATATTGTGTCATTTCAGTTTCTGGTACGTCGGATGAACACAGCTCTTTGAAAGAAGTATAAAACTCCGTCCTGGCCTTAATAAATGGACAACAACATCTTCAACTCTTCTCACGAAACAATAACACCTCAATAACTAATAACTTCACCACTTCATTTCCAGTCATGTCTTCATCTGTGACTATTCCTGTCGGCTCGGTGGTGCTCGTATCTGGAGCTACAGGCTTCGTCGCCGCCCACGTTATCCGAAACTTCTTGAAGCGTGGATACAAAGTTCGAGGCACCGTTAGGGACTTGGCCTCATCATCATGGCTTGTCGATGAGAAGCACTTCAAATCCTACGCAGACAGTGGTGACTTTGAACTCGTCGTCGTTCCCGACATCTCAGCTATCGATGCGTTTGATGAGGCAGTAAAGGGAGTCTCAGCAATTGCTCATCTCGCCACTGTTCTAACCTTTGATCCAAACCCGGAAAATGTCATTCCACAGACGGTTTCTGGCGTTACATCCGTCTTGACAGCTGCTGCCAAAGAACCATCTGTTCGAGAGGTCGTGGTTACTAGCTCTATCGTTGCCTCTATCATGCCTGTGGGAACAAAAGATCACAGACCAAATACTGTGGTGGATCGGAATACATGGAACGAAAGTGCTATCCAGGCTGCTTGGGCTCCACCTCCATACGAGCCATCCCGTCCTATGATGACTTATGCTGCTAGCAAGGTTGCTGCCGAGAAGGAGGTTTGGAGGTTTATGAATGAGATCAAACCTCAATTTACAATCAATGTCGTCGCTCCTTCAGGTATCATTGGTCAACCTCTCCATCAGAAACATGTTGATAAGCCCGGAAACTGGGTGAGATCCCTCTTTGAAGGAGATAAACAAACACTTGATACAGCGTTTGGTTGTAAGTAAGATCCGGTAAATTGGTAGCGTCCTGCTAATCGTGTATAGCATTCTTCGTAGATGTTGAGGATATTGCTTTGCTTCATGTTGGTTCCATCCTGGATCCTAAGATCAAGAACGCACGCCTTCACGCCTGGGGACACAGTGCCAACTGGAACGATTTCCTCGTTGTACTTCGTGAGTTGCGACCGAAGAAAGATTTCATAGCCGACTGGCCTGATTATTATCACCTTCGTATTTCCACCGATCAATCTCAATCTGTTGCTTTGTTGAAGAAATGGGGCACCCTTGGAGGGTGGAAGCCGCTGAGAGATAGTCTGTTAGAGACTGTCGAAAGTCCCTACTTCCAGCTTGAATAAGAGAGTTGGAGAAGGAAGAAGATGATGGAGGATATCTGAGAGTTTCAAGGCGTGGTCATAGTTGAGATCTAGATGGAGTTTGTTTCAATGAGATAACGTGGATTGAATAGATACGTAAGCCAGTATTTACAAACGCTTCAAACCTTGTTCAATTCTGGGCTGACTTTACGCCAATACGGGAACTAATGTAAAAATAGCAACCGTGATAATTGAGTACAAGAGATGTTAAGATGCTAAAGAATACTAAGAATCTAGATGTCCTTTGAGAAACGTCAGGGGGGGTCACTGCCTATGTTAGATGATAGAAATCACCGGTACAAATTCTTTCTATTATTCGTGTTTTACCAGATATAAGAATGTTTCACACTTCCTGATGAACGCCATGAGAATTTACAAGATATGTACATCAGCCATTGAACTCAATCTTGTATCTGCCGGAGGCCAGAACCACCTATATCACTGCCAATGTTATTGGCGCACGTAAAAGCCAACCCATCCCTTCGTCGTGTTGATAAAGTTGCCTACGGTGGCTGAATTCAAGGCATCAAGCTTCTTGGATCCTCAGTACCTGGTGGATCGATTGACAAATCTCCATTGAAAAGGAATTCCAGCCACAGGTTCAAGGTTTGTGAGTCGTGGACACCATCATTATGCCAAGCTGTTTGCATTGGTGAGCGTGGACGTTGCGCTTTTTGACTCGTGGCGTGCATCACACCCACATGACATTCGGGACTCGGCTAGTAGTCGCTAATATTTTGATATTGGTGAATCAATCTATAAGATAATTAAAGATTCCTTCTGTTACATCCCTATTCAGTTCAGTTCATCTTCATCAAACTACCAGAAAATTTTCATATAAACCTATCCTCTCATACAAAACATCTCAAAATCTCCTCCTCACAAATACAGACATAATGGCATTCAAAGGAGGCTTTCTTCGCATGGTTATGAGAACTTGCTACTTTCTTGCCTTTTGTTGTGCAGCTATCATCACAGGAGCTTTTGCCTAGGTAAGTATATCTTTCAAAAATGTTAATACAAACTAACAAACTCTCAAGTTCTCCGCCCGTCGAAACTTTGGCTCTCGTAATACTCTGTTGTAGTGCTTTCAGTCATTATCTCCGTCAGAGATTCGAAAACAGTAAGAGGCATTTCAGCCCATGGTTTTCCTTCGAAATAGAACGCAAGTTTCACGTCTGCTTTCCCAGAGTCTAACATCTTGCCGAAGAGGCCCACTAAAATCTCGCACTTCCAACACATCCCAACCATCATCGTCGATCTCCCTGGCCATCGACTCAAATTCCGACTTGAAAAACGTCGATGTCCATTGCACGTCAACCCTTGACTCACCCCCAGTAGCATCGCTCGTAAACTGTTTTCTCATCCGCTCAACATGGTCAGGAACCTCCGCAGTCCACCAACATAATCGACCACTATCATCTCTATGAGTCCCGGGAAGGTTTTGGAATTTTAGTATAAGTAAAAGTCGTAATTTTGATCCTTCAGATCCTAGTGTACGGAATACAGCTTCAATAGCAGGAGATATGTAGTCGAATCTTAGCCCTAAATACTCAACCTCCATAGGGGGGTAAATGCGAGCATGCTGATCCCGTCCATATACTTTGTGTAACCAAGTTGATTCCCAAACACGCGACGTGATCATTCCATTAGAATCCTTCTTCACGACCCTGGGTTTTGAAATTTCTGCCTCAAGGTATCGGAGGTATGATCGGTTTCTATTTCCGATGGTATAGAGGAAAGAGTAGATTGGGTTCCAGGGATCTTCTAATGGCCACTGCTGCGTTCCGCAGAATTTAAAGACGTTGTGGTGATAGAAGATAGCTGCAGCTTCAATGGAAATCATCCTATTCACACGAAGTAATCCGAATGTCACAGCGGCTACTTTTAAGCTTGGCAGCCGTTCCCGAGGTTCTGGATAATATCCGTCTAGAAGCATTGAGACCTTTGTGTAGACGATAATTGACTCCGAACTTATCAAAAGAAGTTTATAGATCTTGTTTCTAATCTCGAGCGGGAATGAGGTGAAGGTTGGTGCAGGGTATATTGCAAGTCCAAGAGGTTCGCCTTTGCGGTATCGAAGTCTACAGACCCTAGGCGCCATGATCGATGTAGAGTTTGAGGTTGGGTGATAGAAGAGCAAATAATCGTGCTTCTGGTAGATCAATGGGACTTGAAACACGATATCCGGTCGACAGTCCCAACGAGAGTTGGGTGAAGTAAAGATGGAGGTCACCGGAACCTCAGCTGGCGAGAACTGGTGTGGTCACACGTGACTGTTACTCGATTTCCCGCCCACGTGCACACCCCGCTCACTTGCACACCCCATTAAAAAATCGGTCGCAGATTCCACTATTTCTTAAATCATTATAACTCTACCACTTTATAAGCAATTGCGATGTTTTAAATAGTAGAATATGTCTATATATGCTTAGGAATCGATTAAAATAGTTTATTTATTTATCTAATTTTTATAAGGTGCCTAAATAACTTCCTTACCTCTTAATGCTCCCTATTAGATTTTTAGAGGGTATATTTTTGGAGAAGGAGAAGCAATATAAATAGCGAAGTAAGAATGGTAATTTAGAGCCTAAATGGCTTATTTTTAGGCTATATAAGACGATATAATATTAATATTATCGCTAAGGGCTAAAATAGTCGGATTATAAGCTCTAAAAGCTTCCTATAGCATAAAGGTAAAGGTGTTTATTACCAAGGAAAAATCGAGATTATTAAGGCCAATTAAGCTTAATATCTTAATAATTAATTAATATAAAGTTATAATAAGCAGGAATACGTTTTAAGGGTATAAAATAATTATAGAATAAGCGTATTTGAGCGATAAACCTACTTCTTTAGCCTCCTAATTATCCTCCCACGTGATATGACTCTCACGGGTTCCTCTAGCATCTTAATATCCACTACACCATTATCCTTTTTTTTATAGGCCCTAAGCGGGAGTTTTTTACTTGATTTAATTAAAGCTTTTAGACTAAGCGCTACTAGGAGCTTGATTATTATTATCGTTACTAGCTTTTTAGACTTTTTAAATGTCTCTCATATAATAGCTTTCTTAATAGCATTTAATATAGCGACTTTAGCTCGGTCTACCTTGCGTATTTCCCTTTAAATAAACTCTTTAGCCTTTTAGGCATCCTTTGCTTTCTTATTTGCTTCTTTTCGAGCTTTGCCTTCCTTAATTATCGTATCCTTTTCTTATTAAAGTCGCCGCGCTTTTACGATCTCATTTAGGCCCTATAAATCACATCCATTTAAAGCTTTCCCTGCTATATTAAGCTTTTTGCCTCTCTTCCCACGTTTCTTTTCTTGCTCTAGCGACTTAATAAGCCCCTTTTTAATATGTTAATCGATCTCGAATTACGTAGAGAGTTTAATTATAGCCTTAAGAATTAATTAAAGGTTTATAATCGATGGCTTTATGCGATATATATAGTGTGCCTTTCTCATAGCCTTCGAGGAATAGGGAGTCTTTAGTATAGCTATCTCTTCCACTTTAGGTAATGGTCATTTAATCGCATCTAAAATAGCGTTAGGATTAAAAGGCCAAATGCTAGCTTTAGCCCAAGTAGATTTAATATTATCATTAATAAAGGATTCCTCCTATGCTTTATTAAAAAGCTTCTAAAACATATGTTTAGACATGCTAACGTAGCCTAAACTCTCATATATTAAGCTATGGAGTCTTCTTATATATGAGGTGGCTAATGGATTAAAAAGACTAAGATTTAGAGGTTATAGCCGGTGCGTAAAATGCGGTAATAGGATTAGGATAATTATTTTAAGCTCATTATAAAGTCATAGGAACGCCATATTAACGTGAGAAGAATGGCTATTAATAATAAGAAGGCGACGTCGATTTTTGGCTCTTTATTAAGTCTCTTTATTAAATATATCCTTAATTCATATTATTTTAAAGTTATTAGAGCTCTACCCATTAGGGCTCACACCGAAGTAGGCAGAGTTACCTAGTTAAAAATCCTCTACCTAGCTTAATTATAAATCCTTTAATTCGCCCTTATAAATCAATGTTAGCGACCCCTTCCATCTAAGTGGATTGCAAAATGCGAGTAAGCTAATAAATTCTCGACTGCCATCCTAGGAGGCCTACTTAATTCGGCTACTCTTATACGCCTCCTTATTTATAATACGATGCGTTATAGACGCCTGGCCAATAAGGAAGCCCTTCTCATCCCAATTATATATGTTTTCGGTAATAATATAATAGGTTTTAACTACTCATTAAAACTATGACATTTGGGTTAGTCATATTAGCCTAAAGCCTAAAATAAGAATAATAAATAACCACTAATTAAAATAACTTATTAAATTAAAGAAATATTAATATAAGAGCTCATATTTAGACTTTAAGCGGTTTTAATTAATATTCCGAAGGTAGACGCTTAATAGCTCCTTACTATAGCGACGGATAAATGATGAGACCCAGTTTTTTCCTATTTTTCTACCAATAATCTCCTTTATAAAGTTCCTAATAATTAAGCTTATAGGGGGCATGCCACGATTAGTCATCCTATTAATTTACTTAATTAAGATCTGCTCTTCTTCTTTAGTAAGGTTTTGGATGGACTAAGATAAGAAGTCCTCCCTTAAGCGAGTGATAGCTTTATAACGCCGCATTAGCGTTATCCTTTGCAAACCATAAGTTTTCGAGGTCCTAGAATAATTAGGATACTCCTAGCTATCCAAATCTATAAGCGCTTTAATTATACGAGCCTCCATTGTCGAGATATCAATTAATAAAGCAATAAGTGGGGGGTAAAAAATCGATATTTTGGAGTGTGCACGTAAGCGGGGTGTGCACGTGGGCGGGAAATCGAGTATGGCATCAAGAGATGCGCGGATGTTTTGCATCACAATTGAAATATTATATACAAAGTGAGTTCCATAGGGAGAAATCTATGCCATTTCGAAATTTGTGCTGCCTCATGATTGTGTATATCAAAGTGATACAGACTATTCACCACGTGACTTATTAATTGTCCTCAGATAATGCGGTCGTGGGATCAGCTAAGAAGGATTTGGAGCATTGGGATGCTCTTCATTTATTGACTGTTTTTTTCTTCGCTATACTAATATCCATGTCAATAATTCAAAAACTACATTTTGCTACATTTTGCAACATTTTGCAACGTCAAATTCCATCCTTAGGTGTTAGCAAACGCTTACAAGATCTCATGACACTACTCGATCTTATCGCCCAACACTTCGACCTCATATACTTGTCAGCCCCCAATATCGGCCATCATCCATAATGTCTTCCCTAAACCCATCACCTACACTTCCTGCAGATCTCGAAGCAGTTTTCTCTAAATACGCAAACGATCACGATGCTCTCCTTGAAGCCTTCATGCATATCTTCTGCGACCATGTTAGGGCAGATAGAATATTCTTACAACCAAGGAATCCAGATACGAGAGTATGTAAAGTTTTGAGATGGAGAAGAAATGATAGGATTCCGTGGTAAGCCTCCTACAAATCAGGTTCAACTTGAAATTTTGCTGATCTGAAATAGGCCTGCAGTACCAGGGGATATCAAGCCTAAGAAATGGTTTGTAGAAGATAATTGGGAGATCGAAGATCCTCTTTGGAGAGCTGCCATTCATGTTTGTTCAACTTCATATAATCTGGGCAAGAAGAAATTGCTGACATCAATACCTTCAGCTCAAACCAAGGCAATACCCCCCCACTTACCCCACCTTTCTCATCCCAAAATTCTAACAATCACAGTATTTATGTCGAAGATCTTCAGAAAGGAGCCGATGAAGGTATTTTGAACTTGGAATTTGAGAGCAAATATATGTTTCACACCGCTTTTATCCATGCTCACGCACATTGGCCACCACTTCCTGCTGAGGGACAAGGGACGGGCGAGACTAAATTTTATGGTTCAGTGCAGCCGGCTGTCTTCGATGGACCAAGAGTGTGGAGTGAAGAAATTCATGAGTTAGTCGATAATTGTGTAGTGAGAATTGCGCCAATTATGATGGCCGTAGGGATGCGAGCACCGGGTAAGGAGAGTTTGAAAGGATAAATCATACGATAATTGAGAGAAATTGGATTTGGCAAAGATGCTTGCCCGAATCAAAATGGCTATTGTAGTCCACCGTTGCTCAATGGGATGTCCAAGATTCAACTTCTCTTAATACTCTTCGCCATCATCAACTGGAGAACGTCATCTCTACGGTTCTCTGTCGGAAGGAATTATCGTGATGCTGGATGGTAGTCTAGTAGTAGAATTGTGCCTCTACAAGCCGAAGATGAATGCCATTAACACACCGCCTAACGTCGCAACACCAGTTCCTTTCACAGTATTCGCGGCCCCTGTTGCTTTGACTGTCTCTCCTGTCGAAATCGAAGTGCTCGAAGCGTCGGCGTTGCTTGCACCTATGACTATTAGATTGTCAGATACGACACTGGATAATCAGAATAGAAACTTACTTGAAGCGATAGCCACAGCAACTTTATTGGTTGCAGTGGGAGTTAGCGATGCATTCGAGAGAACAGAACTACGAAGCGATACCGTGCTAACAGCTCCTCCAGGATACTGAACCACAACTCCACTTGATCCAACACTGACAACATTGTGATTATCCAAGGTGATTGCATCACCACCTAGAGTTGCAGTCTGAGTTCCGATCACAACTTTGGATGCGCCTGCTGTCTCTGTAACTTCGAATCCAGCGACAGTGATGCCATTCTGGAAACTCAATGTTGGAGTCGGAATTGCGAATGTCGAGACAACACCTCCAGAATTCTTGACAATCAAGCCTTCTGATCCAAATGTAACCACATTATCAGTTCCAGAAATAGTGATCTCAGCTCCTCCCGAAGTGATGGTTTGTCCATTGATGACAATAGTTGAATCTCCAGGAGCTGCAGATATTGTCTGTCCCGCAATTGTGGCTACAGCGTTCGAGCTTTGGGCTTGTGTTGGGTTGGCAAAAAAAGTTGTCTTCGAATCTGTGCCTCCAACAAATACCCCAGAAGATCCAACAGAAACAATTGCTTTACCTCCTGTAGAATCCACCAAAGTCGTTACTTGTCCGATAGAGGCTGTCGTACCTCCAAGTATCACACCTGATGACCCAGCAACAGCACTTATTGTGTTCGTCCCAACGACTGCAACAATTCCTGTTGTAGTAGCTTGTACAAGCGGATTTGAGCTCTGAATAAGGACTCCACCAGATCCAGCAGGTTGTGTCACCGGATCAGAAGGCGTGGTCGCGACACTTTGAGCGGGCTGACTATTTTGATCGACTATTGCTGTAGGACTTGCTTCGAATGGAGATGTTGAAGAGGCCTGATCTTGACTTGGGGTACTCGATGCGAGATCAGGAGCTGGAGTTGGAGCAGCGCTTATAGGCTCTGCAGTGCTGGCTATATCAGCTACCGACGTGAAGAGTGAATCAACTGATGGCACAGCTCCTGGTGGATCAAAAAGTCCAATTCTGTAGTTGCTATTGCTACAGTGAGCCCAGTATGGACTTGATCCTGTTAGCTACTTATCTAAGAATCGGTAGGACGGAGGACTCACTATCCAAGACGTTTGAGTTGAATTGGGAAGACCAAACGGGGATGGCATAAATTGTAGGTCGAATTCACTGGATGATGATTTCGAGTCTCGTCAATGCTCGCAGTCGATGTATGACGCCCTTTCCCCTTACGTGATGATGGCGAATAAGTACAATGTGCAAGGTCGCTGAGTGTCAACTGCTGAGGTTCTCCCATTCTCGTCGTCACAGTTGCATCTGCGTATGGCTGTAGCGTAAAGATATCTGTGAGGTCCATTGGAATCACTTTGGTAGCATACTTTGGACCTAGATCACCGCAGTCATTGTACCCTATGATAGTATTAACTACTAGGTATACTGATGGTGATGTCCTAGCATGCTTTTTAGCTCATTTTCTCGAAGTTGTGATAATGCTACAAAGTAGTCTCCTTACATTGTGACCGATAAGACAGGATTATAATATGTACGAGGATACGTGATATTTCCAGAGGGCTCTGGGAAGAAAGATAGTTGCACGGTATCAGCGTAGCTAGTAAGGTATCAGCAAAAGTGTACTCGGGACTGAAAGAATTATTACACATGGCAAGGAGTATATAGAGTTGTCGGTTCTCCTTCATAGGTCGTGATAGTGGAACAAGTATTGATCGGAATACTTTGGTTCCCCCATATCGGTGCTTTGGTTATTGTACTGGTAGAATTATCTGGAGCAATTGCATTGCTCAAAGTGGCGGCAGCTGTGATAGTTGGATGGAACGAAGCAGAAACGATTGTTAAAATTGATTCCGAGGTTTTCGTCCCCAACTTTGATGTAGATGATTCTGTCGAATTCGAAAACCGTTTTTCTACAGCATGTTTCTTGTGCAGGACAGGAATTTCTAAGACCAGTCAGCAGGTTCCTAGAGTCTCCTGGCAGTGGATGAGCTGGCACAACGCACCTGAACACGCACAAAAGTCCAAGAAAAATATTAAGAGCAACCCAGAAAGGACCGTATACCGATTAAATCTTATCCAGGAACCCATGATGATGGCCTAAATGACAACGCAAAAATCTCAATCAAACAGCAACAGTCAAACGAGTGTGGGGTGAAGAGACAAGAATCGTTCTTGGGCAAAAACGAGACTCAAGTATCACAAACAACAACCACTTCGAGACACTACCATCAACAGAGCCTCAAGAAAGCCCTAAACCGCAGGGTTTGCGCTCCTCGATGTAAGTTGACTGGGGGTTGACACCTTCTCGGACTGACTTCCTCATCTAGAGAAGATTAGGCCCTTCTGACTGCGCATATTTACCAGTGAAAGCCCCATGAGATTAGATGTACAGGCATGGCAAGTCGAAATAAGGAACTGATACCTTTATTCGATCTAGCAGCCACTCTGGAAGGCTAAAAGAAGCTTGCAGGAATGCGTCAATGCAGGCATTACCGGAATCAGGACTGTGCCTTGCATATTAACGCCTGTAGGCTTCTTGATTTATGGTTGGCAGAGAAAATCTTGTTCTGGGAAACGGCCCCTAATCTGTGCATGCGAAGGCTGAAAATCCTATTGCAACTCTGATATGTAATGTTTCCAACTTGAACTTCTCAGATGCAACCATCAATATTCATCTGACTAGAATATGTTCAACCAGAATATTGCATGATCAAATTTGAAGATAACCAATTCTCATTGACGAAAACATGTGATTTCTAGCCTCTAGTCACAATCTGGCGGTGACATCGATAGGTTCGAGCAGAGAGTGACATGTTGTCCGGAGGAATCTCCGAGAACTCTTGTCGATAACTGGCCCGGTTAAGGTATTTCAAAGTCATGACAAACTCTGAAGCTAAGCCCACTTGTCAGTGCTCATTTCGAGCCCTGCCATCCCAATATTCCTTTAAATTCGCCAAGATTTTGAATTGATCAATTCTGCGAGGACGTTTTAAGATTTCACCAGCACCGTTCAGGGGGCAAATCTCAACCAAGGTTCAGATCTGCGCTATTTTGCCAACGTTTATCTCAGCCTTGCGGAAGCTTAAATGTGCCCTATACTGTGCATCAATTCAATGACAATTGATGGCATTTAGTAGTGGGCTTTTGGACCTTTCAAATAGCTACAGGTTATCAAATAAAGTATGATATTCTACGAAGACACTCAGAATTTCGTGATCCTTTTGCTCAAGAGCCAGCACAACATTTGGACAACTTATCAAATTTTGGACCCCAATTTTCCATTAGCCCAGCAGAAAGGATATGCAGGGAACCCAGGCTGTAATCAGTCTCCGAGCTCAGGGGTACTTCAGCTCCTGGGCCGTTCCTGTCAACCGCCAAACTCGCAGACGAAAGAAGATTGATGTCCGGCAGCGGCTCAGTCAGGCAGAAACGCCCTGATCCGATTCCAAAATCAAAATTGGCTTGAGGAGTCTAAATGAGAATCCGTATCCAGTGCCATATTGCCACACCCGTCACCAGTCCCTCGTCACTGTCTGTTCGTTGCATTCTGTAGATTCTCAATCCGCCATGACTTGTACTCCACAACATACGGGACCAGTCATCATGAACGGTCAGATTCGGAAAGTATTCGCACTTGCCTGCCTTCTTCCAGAAGTTTTCGCGCATTTTTTTGACTACCAGCCTGTTGAAAGACGGGCAAATACCACAACAATCCCCTCCCCACTTGTGATTCCAGCAAGTCAATATTGTATGTTGTTCTTCGTCAATTCTCCCAAATACATCTGACTCGAATTATTAGGGGACGGTGACAACGGTAAATGGTCATCAATTGCGCTGAGAGTAGGAAGCCCTGCTCAAATCGTTCGCGTTCTGGTATCAACAAACTCTCCAGAAACGTTGGTAGTACTTCCACAGGGTTGCAGTACGCAAGCACTTAATCCAGTCCCTCAAACATGTGCTACTTCACGGGGAGGCCTTTTCATTCCGAGCACCTCGAAGACATGGCAAGAACAAGGACTCTATGGCATTAATGGAGATGGGGTTGGGTTGGAAGCAAATCTGGGGTATTTGCAAAGAGCAGATTATGGATTGGAGACTGTGGGCTTGGGGTTCACAGCAGGAGCAAATGGACCGACATTGCAGAATCAAACTGTTGCCGGCCTTGCAACAGTGTCTCCATTCTATCTGTATGTGTATCTTTTACTAAATTTCGACGGATATTGATGTAAATAGTGGTGTATTTGGTTTAAGCACACAACCCGTAAATTATAGCACCATCGGGAACTACTCGGCGCCATCATACTTCACCACTCTTCGATCCCAAGAACTTATTCCCAGCCTGAGTTGGAGTTACACAGCAGGAGCAAAGTATCGTGAGTTTGAATTTTCCAGTAAAAACCATATCTAACAACCGACAGGTCTAAAAGACGGGCAGTATGCACAGCTTATCTTTGGGGGGTATGACCGATCAAGGCATACATCAAACTCTGCATCGTTCAATCTAGCGGGAGACATAAACAGGGACATTGTTGTGTCTGTACAATCAATCTCATATCGAGGTACGACGCAAAGCTCGCTCCTCCCAAATCCGATCTACGCCTTCATCGAGTCCACGGATGCAAACCTTTGGTTGCCAGCCGCCGCGTGTGATAATTTTGCGCAAGCTTTTGGATTGTCACTTGACAACTCAACAGGATTGTATCTAATTAACTCAACTCATTACTCCAAACTTCAAGCAGAAAAGCCAGAAGTGACTTTCACAATCGCGAACAGTTTATCAGGCGGTGAGACAGTCAACATTGTTCTCCCATTCAGTGCCTTTGCGCTCTCGGCATCGTATCCGTTCACCAAAAATGACACATATTATTTTCCGCTCAAGAAAGCCTCGAACGACACTCAATATACACTGGGTAGAACTTTCCTACAAGAGGCGTAAGTAAATGCTTTTCTCATAGTGCCAAATGATGGCTGACAATTGCACAGATACTTGACAGTAGATTACGAGCGGGGGAACTTTTCCTTGAGCCAATGCATATGGAATGATGGAGCGCCAACTGATGTAGTATCAATCGTATCTTCAACGTACAAAAGCACTACTTCCACTACTTCCGCCGCAGACAATTCTTCCCACGGGCCGCAATCGAGCCCAGGAATGTTCATTGGGGCTGTTGTAGGGTTAATAGTCATCTTTGGACTCGCATTTCTGGGCATCTTCTTCTGGCGCCGCAAACGTGTCATTGCGAAAGCGAAAAAGGCCAACGACGAGATAGCACTCACCGAAACCTCAAAAGACAAACCGGATGAAGCTGGAAAGCTAGTAGAGTTCTATTCTCCTCTGACGCCCGCTCCAGGTTATCAGAGAATGGAAACAGATGGAGAGCTTGCTGCGTTTGGGGAGATACATCAACTGTCAGACAGAAATCATGGAGATGAAGACTATTCAGTTACCGCTCAGAAGATGCACGCGGAGAGGCGAGCAGCGAACACGCATGAGATTGCAGGAACAGCGCTTGTATACGAGATGCAAGGAGACTTGCCAACGCCGATTGAGATGGATGACGAGAAAAGTCGACGCTTGTTGAGTGTTTCGAATCCTGGGTCGAGGCCGACGACGAGGGGCAGTCAGAATTCGAAGGCGAGGAATACAAGTCCGGTGCCGACTTGTTTGACCACTTGAGTATTTGTAATATAGATAGATGAGCATACAAGTTCCTATTGCTTTAATACTTCTTTGAACAGGTGTTGATTTCTTGACTCGAAATGAAATATGACATAGAGCTTATTGCTTTGCTCTATTGGAGAATTGGAATTGGCGATTCCGATTCACTGGTTGAGTCAAGCATTTTCTGTCTGTACTCGTTCAAGTGTTTCGAGTCATCACTTCGAAGTTCTCACTCTTTTCAGCGCCAGTCTGACATAGAAGAGACGGCATCCTCTCTATGAACTTAATCATTTTCTGATTGTAGCTGTGAATTCACTGCAGAGGCTATTTCCAGTAACTCAGCTGATTTCCCTGTTATTAGTTCCGCGTGTGGAAGTTTTGATTCACATCAGTTGCGTTCCTTGTGCCAGTGACTTGAGGGTGGTAGACTGGTGTTATTGTATAAATTAGGCTGTGGAATCACTCTTTCAGATCATATCTTTGCTTGGCGGTTCTAGTCACTCATTAAAATCGCTCAAGGAGCCAGCACTACATCCTTTGAAGCCATTCACAATCGGCTCTAGGCAATCACAAAATCAGAGACAGTTCTTCTCTGAGTGCAATGGTTGCATTTTTTCTCACGTTATTGAAACTCCACACTTCAAGAATTCTTGTCAGTAGGCATTTGAAAAACTCCCAGACTAGTTTCGATATCGCTATTACAGGAAGGCGGTGGGTATTAGTGTCTTCTGACTGGACACTCCTGTGGTATCCTCATGGTATCTGTCATGGCAGGGAGTTTAATTAAATCTACTCTACAACCAACTCAGTTCAAGTTATGTTTTGTTCATTAAACCGTGCGAAATCGATGTTTGGATGGAGACTTCCGAGCTCGAGCATCATAAACACTATTTTCAATATCCGTGTGGTTCCTTGCATTATCTACAAATACATCCTGTTGTATACTCTGAGACTAGTTTCCTCCCAGATAACCTCAATCCATCGTTTCCCATATCCTCTCGAGTTTGAGATTCCTCCCTGACATCGGTTTTATATATGCAATCGTCTCATTCACGTATATCATTCATTCACGAAGTTTCAGTTCCATCAATGTAAATGTATTGAAGTGCGCGTATTGGACCATATTTGGGCTTGATTCCGGCGCTGAGGATTTGGACTTTATCTTATCGATTGTAGCGCGACTGGTGAACTGGACTGACAACCTTACCAGATCTGAATTATGTTAGCAAGTGAAGCACATTGTGGAGATGAGTTTGATATTTGAAGAGTGCTCACAGAATTTCAACGGATTCTATCTCTCCGACTTTTTGTAGCTCTATTAGTATTACCATCACTTCAAATCTGATGAATTTGTGGGTTGATTCTTCAGAATGATCAGGCATGAAAGTGACATGCCATTTTTGCACCATTTTCCACATACTTTTGAGCTGCCTCCTTCCACGCTGGCTGAAACTCTTTGACAGGAAACCCGAAGAAATTGAGAATCTTTTGATAAAACATTTTTATGTAGAATTGATACTTCTTGATTGCTGGACGATATATTTTCTGACTTTTCCTCTGCAGCTTTTGGTCGTAAAGAAAAACCTTTCAGAATTTCTGTTGATTTTCAGGAGACATTGATGCTCGCCTCAAATTCTCCTCGAGAGACTGTCTAATGGAAACGTGAACTGATTCTGAATCATTTAGATGTGTAGTTGATTCCTGCCCTTGTAACATTCATTTCCTCGGCTAGATACTTTTATAATTTATACATGTCAACTTACCCAAGGCTCCTGAATGGTTTCCATATCCAGCCAATACATATATATCAAAACACAGAGGACTGACCAAATACCGAATACGTAGAGAGGTCTACCGTATACGGTAAGATCTTACCAAATAGGCAAAGTTGTGATGATAAGGACGTTATGTATAGGTTTTCTATATTTTCAGTTCTTGGAAACTGGTTTTTCCACAACTTAATCTGCTTACCTTCTCATCCTTTGCAGCCTGACAGTCTACAAGTATCAATTCGGATCAAGCTCACGTGAGCTACAAAAATTTAGTGCTCAGAGGCAGTAGTGATTATGTGTCCAGCTTGTCATGGACAAACATGAATGCGTTACATTCACGGCATGTCCCTCGCCGAACCGTGATTGTCTCAGGCGGCTTTTTTTGACGAGATATTTGACAGAATATTATAATATTATAGGACAAAATTTCCATTTCAAACCATTGGGGTTAAAATCTGTGTTGATATCACACATCTAGATATTCAAGAGGCATTCGCAAATTGCTTAAAACCTTCTAAGTCTTTCGAACGAGGGAAGGTATATCCCATCTGCAATCATCACATTTTCAGCGATACAAACGGAGCTTCTTACAATGAAGGCTCCAACCCCAAGCTGGTTCACAAGACTATGCACAACTTCTGGAATCCAGTTCACCGCCATGTCTTCTCTATCGTGTTGGCTTCCGAGCTTTTTTCGTCGACCCAAAATGCCTCCTCGAAAGTTCATGAGTCAAAACTTAGAGATAATTCCAGAAGATGTCAAAATCGAAGAAGAGCTGATGCAAACATCTGAAGCAAAGCTATATTACCCAGTTCGCGTTGGCGAGATCATCAACTCTCGGTATCAAGTTGTTGGAAAGCTAGAGTTTGGTAGATTTTCAACCGTATGGCTTGCACGCGATCTCAGGTATCTACGATCACACTTTTCTTTTCTACATCATTTGGCTGACTTCTGCTCCAAGTACCCATGCACATGTTGCACTAAAAATACTCATCGGTACACAGTATATACACAGTGAAGATGTAGATCACGAGCTAGTTATCTACAAGCAGACTACTGAGAATCTTTCTCAAAATCCTGGGAGATATGCTCTTCGTCAGCTGCTAGACACTTTCACAGTCACTGAACCTGGGGGAGCACACAGATGTCTAGTCTATCCACCACCATGGAAAGATCTAGGTGCAATTCTTGAAGACAACGACAGCGGTCGACTAACCAGCCACGTATTGGGAATTATCTTGAATCGACTTCTTTTGCATTGGACTTTCTGCATTCAGAATGTCATTTTATTCACACAGGTAAGTCAAACACTTCCAAACTTCTGGTTGTGATTCAGTTAACATAGATTGCCAGACCTTAAAGCCGACAACATTATGTTCTGTGCCGTAGACAACTCTATCTTTGAAGAGTTTGAGAAGGCAGAACTAGAAGAACCAAGCGCCAGAAAGGAAGCCGATGGAAGGATGATTTACTGTTCGCGAGATCTGAACACACCAAAGACCTCGGGGCAACCTATCTTATGCGATCTTGGAAATTGCGTTGATAGCAATGAACTGCACACAGCAAATGTACAGTTAGATATATATCGTTCTCCAGCAGTGATCCTGGGAGTTCCATGGGCTACGAAATTGACATCTGGAACGTTGGTTGCATGGTGAGCTGCCCCTTGTCCCATCTCCCACGGGCTATCAGCCGAGAGACATAAACTCCGTGGCTATTACTAATCTGAAATATATCTGGGACCTCTTCGGGTCGAGCCATTTCTTCACCAGCCAAAATCCGCTTCTGCATAACTACCGCGGACTTCCCCATCTCGCCGAAATCATTGCTCTCCTTGGGCCATCTCCTCCTTCATTCGTGGCACATGGTGGCCAACGTGCAAAATTCTTTTCGCAGGAAGGAGTATTCAATGCCGAAACTGAGATACCAGTAAGTAGTTCCTTAGAAGAGAGGGAGGTCAGTCTAGAGACAGAGGAGAAAGAGATGTTTGTGCAAATGGTAAGAAAAATGTTACAATGGGAGCCGGAGAAGCGATTTTCGGCGAAGCACTTGTTGGCGGATGCTTGGGTTATGAATGGGGTTTGATGGGTGGACGATGAACGAATATGCTGTAGTGTAGATGAAATTACAACGAAATTGATGTTATACCAGCAAGTTTTAAGAGCATGTAAGCAAACAGGACCACAATAGGATGTATCACTCGTGCAAAAAGACAATGCACCACTTGGAGATAATTGAGACCTGTTTGGGTATGAATCATATAGATTGCCAACATCCAAAGAGTATGCAATACGATGTTTTGAACCCCATGGTAAATTCATCGCTCGCTCTATGACATGAAGAATCATGTGTTCATTCCGTCAACGTGCAATAGTTGACTACAGCATCACAACTCCAATTCCACTGCCCCCATCATCAATATTGTTATTCGCATCGACCCCACCGGCAATAGGATTTGCATTGTAGTTGTAGAGGTAATAATGTAGTTGTCCATCACCAGGACCAAATTTTTGCTGCTCCAGGAACAGATTGTTGTCCAGAAGAGTCAACGCATTGAAAACGTCGAATTTAGCTTTCTTAGCAATGATCAAAGCGTCATTAATGAGTTCATTGAGACGCTTCTCAAGATGAGATCGTGAGAACGAGGCGTCTAGTGCGTGCTCAGAGGCATAGTAGAAGAGATAGGCTGCTCGAATCATTTTATGCTTGCTGTTGTCAATAACAGATGACTCAAGGCAATAGAAGGAGAAAAAATCAGTGATCTTCTTGGTGGCGGGATCCTGAACTTGTTAGCAATTAATGATGGTATTGATAGCTCTTAAATTTACCTCGACAACATATGCCCATATGACTTGATCTCCGGAGTCCTCTTTGTGAAGGATCCAATGATCTACTTCTTCTCTTGTGAAGACCGGTGCCATGTCAAATTTGGCCAAATACCTCTTCAACAAGTCCAGAACGGCATCTATATCTTTCGACTCCATGGGTCTCAGACCTTTGGTAGATGTTCGATCAGGAACGGCATATTTGAGAACTTGGTATGATGGCTTGCTGTTGGAGGGCAATGGACTGAATCCAACTTCGTAAAGCTTCATCCAGTTTATCGATCTGTGGAAATATCTGCATGTACTGACGGGAGTAGGCAATACCACACCGCCAGTGTAAATTGCCTGCCAGGTGCCTAGGAGATAACATCGACGAGTGATCTCCTTGATAAGAACCGGTGCCAAACGCTTCGATCGAAGCTTCTTGTGTATACAAAGGAAGTTGACTTCTGATGCATGAAGGGTCTTCTTTCGAACCCGCAGCGCGACCGGAACCGCAGATATGAATGCTACAAGCTTTTGAGAAGCTGTAGCTCGAACACCGACATGCCACTCCTTCGTCCAGCCTGGAGACAAAAGTGCCCTGAAAATGTCAGTGGGTTGCTTCAAAATCGCATTCATGACCTACCATTTCAGAAATGCTTTAGAATAGCTGAATCTGAACATAGCCTCATCATCCTCAACGTAATGTCCAGATAGTAACGAGAACGTCTCGTCGAGTTGAGCTGGATCCAATAAATCCATAGTCACCCACTCAAATCCATCTATCAAAGGTCCTGGAGTCTTTGGTACTTTATCTATATCCACAATTTTGAATGGACCTTCTTCAACCACTTTTTGATTCTCCCCAAGTTTTGGTACAGGCTGCGTTGCCCAGAACTTGTATGCGCCCATCTCCTTTACGTTCTTCCCGCTCGATGCAAGACCTGTCATGATCTCCTGCAGTGACATCTTTTTCATCGCTTCCAGTGCCTGGCTTTGAGACGCATCAGAGCTCGACCCTTCGCCCACTCCAAGTTGTTGTGCCAGAGCTGGGTTCATCTTCAACAATTCTCCCAATTGCTCCGGGTTGAGGGCGCCTAATAGCTTCGAAGTATCGCTCGTCGAGTCGCTGGAAGATCCGCCCAGTGCAGCCTTTATGCGCTTCTTCTTTGACTTCTTCTTTTTCGCTGCTGGAGTCGTTGCTGACGTGCCGTCCAGTGCGGCAGGCTTCTCATCTTCGTCTTCGTCTTCGTTTCTCGCATAGCTTGAAGAAGCTTCTGATTCCTTTATTACTTCTTTAACTGCCTTTTGCGCCGCAGCAGGGTCGTCGACCTTGGATGCGTCTGCCATGGTGTTTGTGGTGATTTGTCCTGAAAAACGTCGCGGGGTTCTGTGGTGGGGTCGTTTGAAACTGAGAGCTGGTGGAGCTTAGGTTTATGGAAAATAGTCACGTGCACGCTCTCCCCACCATAGTGACAAATGTTCTCAACTTATCGTACATTCTATATGCTCGGAGTCTGTAGTTCCTCCAAATTTTCTACAAGGCAGCAGTATCGTGCCACTTTCTATGTACTCACTGGAAGGGCACCCCCATCATCCATCCCGAATGCCTTCAACGCAGCTAGAGCTACAGGGGCGTAGGTCAATATCCTGCTATGGTCTGAGATCATCAGTTATTTGTTACACAAAGATTTCCTTAAATACGTACGACCATAAGCCACAATCTCTTCCCGAATAATCTTGTCGTTACCCGTTTTCCACGTACTGATAAAAGCTCCATCGCCCATATCAATGGTACTTCTGGCCTTGATCTTTTCAAAAAGTGCAATATCCATACCTCCATCGGTGGTAGCATTTGCAGCAGCAGCAAACAGGCCCTGAGATTCTGTCCATGGAATTTCTGGATCATTCCTTGAGTGAATAATGAAAAGTCGTACGCGTATCCCCAACCGAATGAAATTGGCAATACGCGTGTCAGACTTCCACTTATCCACTACAAATTCGCCCAATAGTTTCTGCAGAGAAGGGTACGCTCGTAGTGGGGAAAGAGGTGCAATTATACCCCCAATTGAATACCCTGGAAGCATCTGAGGTATGTTGGTGAAACCAGCAACCAGAACAACACCAGCCAGATCAATCCCTTTGGTTGCGAAGTGTTCTGCCACTGCAACCGTAACAGCAGTGCCCAAACTTTGGCCCACGAGTACAATTCTTTCAGGTGGAACTTGTGCTACTTGCATCGCCCAGTGGACGGCTGCAACACCATCAATAATTACCCCATCCTCGGTAGGAGAACCAGTTGAAAGACCAAACCCTCGATAGTCAATCGCTAAAATGTGAATGTTCGAGGTGCTGCCATCTGACAAAGTCCGGTAGGAGTCAGTCCTCCAACCTTGAGCAACGTTTCCAGCGTTCTGTCATGTTAGAAAACCTTAAAGGTGTTGAGTGAGACATACCCCATGAACTATAGTCCAGATCAGTGTTGGTATCAAATGAGGCTTGAAATACTTACAATTTATAATCAATCTAGAATTGGGGTCACTTTTGAGCAAGTTAAATGCTGTTGTCTTTGTAACATCTTCGGCACATCCTGAAGGTTGTTGCAAGAGGTCGGCTTCGTGCTTTGCGTATAGACCTAAGGGCAGTATATGCCACGCATATATGGTCTCGTGATCAGGGGTAGAGAAGTTAAATGGAGTGACTTGATTCTCTTAAACAATAGTCAGAACGGTCTCCCCGTAAAATGATGAGCTGTTTACTTAAAAAACCGAATTGTTCAGGTTTGTTGATATCCACCCAACCCGCGGAATTGACCTTATGGACGTAAAGCACACTACAATACTTCAGCACACGCAGCACCACAGACAAGCTGCACTTACTTTCGCTGAAGCCAGGTATTGGTCAGGGCAACCAATGCCAAGATATAGAAAATGATTCCCGTGAACAATGTCAGGTAAGCTCGCCGAAAAATGGGAGCAAGAGGAACCATTTTCAGGCAGACGATTTGACTGGAATTGTCAGATATCTGTACCGCCTTTGTCCTAATTAAAGCTACTTTGCTGAGGTTGTACAAAGCAAACAATAAAGTCAAAGCAAAGGGACCCTGCGATAGGGCAGGCTCAGGCAGGTAACAGCCACTGAGACCTCTCATGTGCCAGATTTGCTGCTACTCGGCGCGAGGCCTGATACTGGATATTTTAAGAATTAATATGATGTGAGAGCTTACCGGAGCTTTGAAATAATTATCTCTCCAACTATACCTGTAAATGGGGCAATGAAATGGTATCAAAGTCGAAATATTAGGTCATCCCGAAGGGAGGTGTTGGTAGTTGCTCACACAAGACTCGGTTGTCACAGAAGTTTGATGTTCCCATTCTAAATCCCATCATCGTCTAAACTCCATCCACATTCCTCTCCAAAATTCGCCGCACCGCGACGCGTCGCATTTCTATATCGTTCCAGCCGTTGAACGACCGGACGACAACCACGGCAATGGAGAGGAAGAGGAAGCTTCCTGCTCGCGCTGCGCGTGTTGAATCTGCCAGCAAGAAGCGGACCTCAACACCTCCAGAGCCACGAACACAAACACCAACACCGAGCTTGCCTCCTCCGGTTGTGGAAGAAGTTCTACCGACAAGTATTGCCCCAGGAAAGCCTCTACCAACTGTCGATGAGCCTCAGCCGAGCAATCTTCCTGCGAAGGACTTTCAAACAATTCCGGAGAGGTATGTCGCTTGCTTTGCGTCACTCCAGAGCTTAACGCTGATAATTATCATAGCGGAGTTTTGCTAGAATCATTGCACAGATCACGAGTAAAATGGCTCAGCGAAGGCATATTTGAGAAATATTGGACTAAGCCTACCAAGAGAAAGGGTGCTCCTGATGCTCCTCCAGATAATCCCCCAAAAGAATCGATGACGAAGCTGGGGAGTTGCACTATCACCGTTGAACCACATCATTTCGATGCTACAATGTATGCAATCAAAGATCCGAACCCAAGACAGCCTTTGCCAGCTCCGCAGCAGAATATGTGTCGACCAATTATTCAATATGGCCCTCCTGGGGGAATGATGCCTCCGCCAGCACCAACTCCCCCTCCCGTACAACAGAAACCTGAACCTACGCCGCAACCGACTCCACAACCATCTCCGAAGAGTCAAGATGTTCATATGACGGGCACGAGTCCAACAATTCCACCCAACAACGGTGCTACAAATGGAGGTGGAGTGACGAATAGTCATACAAAGACTGCTACCCCTCAACAGGCTCCTGCAAAAGCTCCACCAGCGCAGCCTTCACAACCTACTACGAAGAGTACAGATCCAGTGATTCAGATGTTGGCTGAGAGGGCGGCAACGGATCCCAACTTGAAGGCGCTTATGCGCATAGTGGCAAATGGCGAAGCTACACCTACGGAATTGAAAACGTTCCAAGGTCATATTGATGAGCTTACACGTCTACAAAAGGCTCGTGAAGCTGCTGCACCACCACCACAGCCTATAGCTCAAATTCCTGCACCTTCGCCTTCTACATCCACTGCTCAACCTTTGCAGCCTAACGGTTCTGTTCGACCGATCCAGACTTCTGCACCACCTCCTACTCAAATCAAGCCTAACCCTGGACCCCCTCCTCCACAGACTCCTACACCTCAACCGCAAGCATTGAGATCGAAGGGTCCTTTGCCTACAAAGCCTGACATCACAGGGGTAGTTTTCGAATTCACAATTGGAAATGGAGATAGGTACAAGTTTCCAACACATAGCATATTGGAATACCTACCGGGCGGCCAAGTCATTGCGTCGTTCTTGATTGTCCGAAAGGGTAGCAAGAGCGACTCTCCGACGTACGATCCAGATTTGGATTATTATCAACCAATCACAATAAGGTTGTTTGCACACCAAGGTCGCCAACTGGAAGCATTGCAAAAGATTGTTGCTCCACCTGATGAAGTTCGTCGATATATGGATGAAATTATGGATAATGCCACTCGAGCCGAGTTTGTTCTTCTTGCAATGCGTTTACCTCGAGAGACCGAGCAAGCACAAGCCGAGAAGGAGAACGTGGCTAATAAACCAGTTTCTTTGGAGAATCAGATCACACCATGGGCGACGACGACATCTACGCCAATTGCTAAGGTCAACGCAATGAAAGGTCCACCAACAGAGCAGGAAATGTATCAAAAATTTATCACAACAGTTGTTGAAAAAGTGTAGGGAAAGGTGTTTGGGATTTGGGCTATTTGGCGGAGGAGTAAAGGACGGATGTTTAGGCAGGGCAATGAAGTCATTCAGGCGTCCTGGGCATACGAGCGAAGGTGTGTCAAAATGAGTTGCACTTGTAACACTACATATCTCTATACGAGAATAATATCGTCAGAAAATGGCAGTCACAATGGGAATAGGAGCAAATCGAGCAGGTTGAAGGTACCACTTACAGTTTGTGCTTTTATGTTACACCCCGCTTTCAATACCTTTTACGTCAAGTGGCGTATATTGTTATACCGACCTTATTTGAGACGGCCTCCACATTCCCAGTTCTGCTCGACAAACGATGGATGAATGAAGTGGCCCTGTTTTTGACGCCTTGGACATGCATTAGGATCGTCTCCAGAAAGCTTGCGTTGACATCGCACCAAGATATAAGACCCCAAGCCAAACAGAAAGAATGTAGAATCGAGTGTTTTTATTTTCTCTTGCTCGCTCAATTTGATGCGGATGTATGATGCTAAGTATATCTGCAACCATCTCCCAAACACTTATTACTCTTCAGTCATCGCTCAACAACGGTATCTTGTACAATCCAAATTTCTTTCCCCAATGCTAATCCCATAACGCCAATGCACATGCGATCTCGAAACCGTCGTTCAATCGTCCTTCAGCCTTTGCTTCTCAGCATAGGTCATGTTCCATGGCTTGCGTGCTTTTACATCATTCATGATTTTCGTGCGATCAAAAATTGTATCTCTGTTTCCGGTCAGCGACATCCAATCTGATTTTGAGAGAAAACATACGAGCGATCCTGCTCTGGATGTATGGTAGCATTATATTCCTTCTTGACTCTCCTCATTGCACCTCCCAATCCCTCACTCGTGGATGGTTTCGTCATCTGATTAACAGCGACTACTGCACCAGCAGCACCCAAGGCCACAAGAGCCAGATTCTTCGCGATAGTGCTCATTATCTCTAAATAATTGGTGGATTTGGGAATTTCTCGTTTCACAAGATAAATTGAGTGTAAGTCGAAAAGTGTTCGCAAAAATCGTATGGATATGTACTTGTCAAGCCTGCAGCAGAAATGGATACTTGCATGGACATTCTCGCCATTTTATATATATCGGATGGGAATGAAGCGTTGCCGATATCATGTGTTGTGTTTCTCCTTTGGGGAGCGGGGTGGTGCGATGAGGGTGAGATGTCAGCCGATTTTGGGTGCGGATGGGACCGACATCAGCTTATTTCGTGGTTTGTCGTGCATTTTGATTGTATTGTGAGCCAGCGGAACGGAGCGTTTAGGAGGAGGTGGTATCAGTTTGAGGACGAGTTTTCAAAATTTTCTATTTGCTTGAGAGGTTTGTTGGTGGTGATATGAGGGTTTGGGAGTTGATGGGACCTCCACGTGATATGTGTCATGTGATCTTAGGGCATGGCGACTCTCGATTACTGTCCAACAACTGCACCAGTCTGCAGGTGCATCACCCATGGAGTATTCTCAACCAACATGTCAAATGATATCTGTCACCATTGCTCCAAGCCCAGCCGATAAGGATTTCATCGTGGGGTTCCGGCGTCCCGAACTTTAACCTTGAATTGATCTGCCCCTTTTTTTCTTGTTGCGATGATCGACCATTTCGTCATATTGTAACTGCGATGCATCAAAAGGATAGTGCTTGTATGGTCAAATTTGTTTCCACGGAAGAGGATTTTTCCATGTGTTTGAAATCATACTTTCACTCCACGTCCCCGCCAAGTGGCAGCGGACACCTGAGTAGACGCCAAAACTCTATTTCATATCCCTATGAGTCTAATTATGACTGGGATCTGTTTTGATCTCACAATTGAAACTTTGATCCTGGCCCTTCCATCTAGTTTCAAAAGTATATCTTCGCCTTATGTAAAGCATAAATTAATAGCCTATGCAGTATGCCTAGCAGCTCACTAATATGGAGCTGTCAGATGTGACTTCTCAAAATACAATCCTAGCTACCAGTGGGGTCTCCAATCTCGGTACCTGCTTGGAAATCACGCATGATATCGAAAGGAAGGGAATTCTATATACATGAACACAGCTTTGCTGGCGGTGCAATGTAGACCTTGCTTGCCGGAGTTGTTCCATAACGGTTTACGGTGGGAGCCGCGATGATTGACAACGCTTATACGATGATCTCGGGTGCTGACTCAAGTCAAGAGGAGATTGAAGAATTGAGAGGAGTATAAGATATTTGTTTTGTTTCTAAACATCTGCTTCATCAGCATCATCACATTCGTTTTTCTCTGCTAATCATGTCTCTCATCAAATATATCGGCCTTGCTGCCACCTTTACCTCCTCTGTCTTGGCATTCGATCCTCTCCTCGGGTTCAACAACTTTGTTGAAGTCGAAACACGAACTCTGGACGAGCTCCATCAAGCCGCTTTGAAGGAGGGCGGAACAGTCACTCTTTGGCACGGAGGTGATGAGACGACTCAGCAAAATGGGTTGAAGACTGCATTTGAAGCTCGTTTCCCTGGCATGACTCTCAATGTCACTGTTGATCTCAGCAAATACCATGATATCAATGTTGATCGTCAGATTGCGACTGATAATGTGTTCGTTGACAGTGTCATTCTTCAAACACTTAACGATTACCCGAGATGGAAATCGCAAGGTGCTCTGTTGCCATACAAGCCTCTTGGTTTCGAAGGTATGAGCGATTCCGACAAGATCTAGTTGAACATGCTGACTATGGCCTAGAAATCTATGAGGACTTTAGAGATGCTGATGGAACCTACATGGGACTATTCATTATCCGTAAGCCAACAATTATCCCTTAGCCCTATCGAATCCCACGCCTCTAATCAATCGCTAAGTCTGATATGAATAGAATGGTGCAATATGTGGAATGTTGACCGCCTGGGCAACGCATCTGCTCCCATCAAAGAATACACCGATTACCTGAGACCAGAATTCAAGGACAAGCTCGTGCTTACCTACCCAAATGACGACGACGCCGTGCTCTACCAATTTGATCTCATGTAAGTGGCATCCCGAAACTCCATTACATGTGCTAACGCCTTCCAGTTTGAAGCGATACGGCTACTCCTGGTTCGAGTCCCTCCTCGCCCAAAACCCCCGCTGGGTCCGAGGCACTCAAACCCCTCGCACCATTCTCAGCTCGCCCAACAGCACCTACGTTGCAACCTTCACATCCAGCGGTCTCACTTCCTCCGGCTCCTTGAACACCTCCTTCCCAACCGAAGGGACCTTCGTTTCCTGGCCTCAAACAGGCGCTATCCTCAAGAATGCACCACATCCAGAGAGCGCCAAGTTGTTGCATAGTTATATCCTGAGCGAGGAACGGGCCACTGGTGGATGGCGCACGAGAAAGGATTTGGCTACTCCGGCTGGATTTCCTAGTATTATGGATATGCCTGGTACTGATCCTACTGGGTTCTCGAAGTGGATGAGTGATAGAGCGGCGGTGGAGAGATTGAGATTTTTCTTTGAAGATAAGATTGGAAGTGCTCAGGGTTTGTCGCCTCTGAAGGATGATTTGTGAGGATGATTTGTGAGGATGAGTTGAGAGGTTATATTCGTGTACATTTTTTAGGATCTAGATTTTTTTTAGGATTGTTTTCATCCTCTTGTTGGCAACATTCGTGTGCCTGGTTTACCTACTGATTAAACCCTTGCATGATCTTGCAAAAGCGTCCCTCGCATACCATAAACCTTGCCCAGCTACCATTGCAGAAATTTCCTTTATCTCTCAAGATTTGCCCAAGTTTCGATCATCCTCATTGTCCTCTTAACATTCAAAGACTCACGCACTAAGACTGCTAAAGCTGATCTTGTGCTCTAAGCTTGCAAGCCTCCCGAACTGCACCCTAAAGACAGAAAGTGGGACATCCGAGTTCGTCATGATTTCGTTAGTGATTTCGAACACCAATAACGCTGAAAATGATCAGTTTGATTTCAGATAGGATTCTCTAGATTTGAGAAGCCGAGCAATTAGGATACACTATTAGCCGAGAGAACAAATATATAATATCGTAGTATATTCAAATCAAAACCCCAAAAGGATTCAAGGCGAACAATGCCTGGATGAAGAGTGTACATTTGGGCAGAATTGTCCCAAGAACCCCTTGGTAACGACATTGACTCAACCTATACAAGCTATTGTTAAACAATGCTTTCAACTATTAGAAGTCCGAAGCCTTCCGGTCAATAACGCAGACGGCCAAGAATAGAGGCTATCGTAACCATCGACATTTACATATTATTTAAAAATTTCATCGTATTAGTAGAATAAAAGATCAAATATAATAACTCTAAGGTCAATAATGATGACGGTCAAGAGTAGAAACCGTCGTATGCATCGACAGTTCATAGCGACGAAATCATCATTTCCTTCCAAATTAGATGTAGACATCCATGCAAGAAAATCCAGACAGAGTCTGCACAATCTCTCTAGTCTAAGTCATTGAAACCAAACCCGCCTGCAAAAACAACGATAGACCTTCCTGATAGACTTTCCTGATATCCCTCCCATCCAAACCAGCCCCGTAAGGCATGATGAATGAATTGAGTAGGTTTTGTTACCTTCTGTTTGCACGGAAGGGTATTTATATATTTGTGCCAACGTAGTCTCTCTACTCGAATACTTCGAATTGTAAACGGAGGAGGAATGAACTTCAAGTATGCAATGAATATATCTTGAAAGGCGAATAAAGAAGTTTGAGTATTAGATCGTATAGCAATAGCCGATTGTAACGTCTTTAAGTTTCGGGCTAGAAAGACAAGAAGTGAACTTATAAGCTAAAATTTAATACAAGAAAATGCACCCTTTGAAGTTTGATATAAGGATTCAGACTATTATAACATTTGTGTTTAAGAATTGTTAATACTATTCAAATAGTCCCAATTATCTTGTCAAAGCTCCCCAGAGCACGATTGTCTGTGTGGAAGGCTAATCGTTTCAATACGATATACTCCTGAGGAAACTTCAAAGAATGACTAGATGTATTAAGGAATCGGATTGTGTGCGACGTTCATATGGAAAAAGATCAGATGTACTTGCTAGGAATTAGTCGCGGTCAATGATCCCTACGGTCAAGCATAAATACGGTCAATAATAATGCCGGTCGAATGTCGACAGTTGAAGAGATTTGGACACCCTCGAATAGGACAATATCATAACCAAGAGAGTGAAATGTAGAATTGCACAATAGAAGTGTAAAAAGAGATGTTCCATGACTACAGTATAGAGAACTCAGGTGAGAGTGCTAGGATCATGCACCTGATGTTTACATCGATGTAGAGAACAATATTTCTTAGACATTGGAGATAGCATGCCCAGAAGGCGAAGGACTCAGGATATTTGCAATGGACCTCGACATCCCAAATCATTGGGAGAAGATGATGCATATGAAGGTATACAACCCCCGCAAGAAGTTTCATCTAGCAAGATGTCAATGACCAATGACTCAAATCCCGCGCATGCTTCTATAAAACCAATCTCACTCCTCTAACACAATAAGAACATTATCTATGCCCTATTTAACTTCAACCCAGTCTCCACCATCTTCTCAATCATCTCATTATGCCACTGCCACTTCTCAAGCATAAACACGTGACCTGCACCCTCCACAATCTCTCCCACTCCCGGCTCCAACATCTGAATCAGCTTTTTTCCATGAGGAACAGTAATCATATTATCTCTAGTACCATGTAACACCATGATTCTCTCTCTGCCAACCTTATCACCCAACTCTTTTAACTGAGCAGCACTCTTGTGATGCCATCCTGCTGCAATGGCTTGCATCATGAAACCTTTCTTCTGGAAGCCTTCGAGATCAAGTCGTTTAGTCAGTTCCTGGGCTGCGAAACGCTCGTAGTTGGTGGTGAATCTTGGGTATTTTCCTGAGGGTGGCAGTACTACGCCTGGTGTAGAGGCATCGGGGACGATAGTATCATCTGGAGACTCGAGCCAGGCATCTGAGAACAGCATTTTTGCTGCATCGGTAACGGAGCGATCTAAGGTCTTTGGGACGAACATCATGACTCTGGTACGCATATTCTCGAGGAATGAAGTTGTGTTTTCGATCGCGGCAGCTGTGGAGACCAGATTTAAGGAGTTGATACGGTTAGGGATCATGAAGGCTAGTTCTTGTGCTATCATGCCTCCCATCGATACACCAGCGACGTTCAATTGTCGGTCAGCGGTCCAGCCTAGATGGTCGAGGAGTTCGATGAGATCCTTGGCCATTTCGGAGGTGGAGTATCTCATGAGAGGTTTGTCTGACTTGCCCATTCCTGGAGAGATTAGTATGAAGTGTTATGCTGGGTATGTAATCTACCTCGATTGTCAAAAATGAGGGAAGAGTATTTGTCTCCCTCTTGGTGGCCAAACTTCAATGTTTGTCTTTGCCATGCCGTCTATGATAATTAGTGAGATATCCCAAAAAAAACAATAGTCATCTTATACACACCTTAACCGTGCCCAGTCCCATAATCCACTATCAAGACAAGTATCATTAGTTACATCACGTGCAACATATCTCAAAGCTGAGAGAGCTGAAATTTGCTGCATCAGCCACCACTATCCACCACTTACCACCATCTTAACATCACCCTTTCCATGTACTTCCCAACTTATATTGATAGGGCCGCCTCGAGATGCGGCGACGGGGAGGCTACCACTTTGGGTAGGGGTAAGATTCCATATCGTCTCCGGATAGGATGGATGAGCCAGAATCTCAGCGACGTTTGGCCTTTGTGAAAGAGTCGCCCTGGATATGAATTAGATGATGCGTTCAATATATGCGACTACCGAGACTCACATTATGTTAGATATCTAGTGACTTGATTGAAACGTACAAGTTTGTTGATCTTGCAGCAACGTGCCTCGGTCTAAAAGAGCTATTGCAGCTCGCTTGTGACTAGTGGCGTTGATCAGAGTCGACGTCAGTGAACGGACAAATAAGAATATTCAAAATTTACTCTTTAAACACCGTTCCATTAATAAATCAAAAGATGGGACCAATATCTAAATAAGTTTTCTTCTCAATATCTTCTCTCACCTAGTCTTCGACAAAAAGCAAATACTGAAACACGACCAAGTCACGTGTATCTAAACTGAAACTCCCCGCATTGCCCCACCATGGCGGCATCAATACATCAATACAACCCAACCCTTTTCTCTCTTCGTATCAATCGTACCGACATTACGGCACAGGACGCTCCCCGCACCCCCATTTTTGGATTTAAAGCTCGATCCCAGTCCCCAGTATTGGCAACATTGGCACCCGGCAGGATCAATCTATCATAGGTTCTTACTTATACTTGGAGAGGGGTTTTTGACAGCTGCTTCTTTTTCGGGTCAAAACAGCCCGAAGCTTTGTTACACAGCTAGTGTGTCTCTCGTTTTGGAGGAATATATATACATACATCTATATTCCAGATGAGGATTCACATCAGGTATTCCCTTCCAACTGAAAATATGGTTGAGATTCAGTTGGTCAGATTCGAGCATCATCGAGAGAGTTTAGGGATCGGGGAGAGTTCACCTCGCATATCGTGGAGATTCAAGGGCAGTGAGAAGAACTGGAAGCAATCTTCTTATGAGATCGAGGTTGCTGGATCTTCGGACAAGACAGAATCTTTCAAAGTCGAGTCATCAGATTCAGTTCTGGTACCATGGCCCGCAAAGCCATTGAAGTCACGAGAATCCGCCAAGGTACGCGTGAAAGCTACTGGATCGGATGGAAAGACAACTTCATGGTCATCATGGACTGTAGTTGAGACGGGTCTTCTGGATAAGAAAGACTGGAAAGCGGAAGTCATCGCAGCTCCGAAGACTCTCAACGAGAACTCAATCGGGTCCTTACAGCCAGCTTTATTTCGTAAAGAGTTTACCTTGACCAAGAAGGTCAAATCAGCACGTCTTTACTCTACTGCATATGGACTTTACGAAGCACAGATCAATGGAACCAAAGTTGGAGAGGATGTTCTGGCTCCTGGGTGGACATCATACAAGTATCACCTTCACTACCAGACCTACGATGTCACGAAGCTTCTGAAAGAGGGAGAAAATGTGATCGGGGCTGAAGTGGGTGAAGGATGGTTCAGTGGTCGATTGGGATTTGGTGGAGGTTGGAGGTGTATCTATGGAGAGAAGCTGGCTTTGCTGGCACAGCTTGAGATCACTTTCAATGATGGCGAGGTGCTGCATGTTGACTCGGACAAGAGCTGGAAGACATCTGTCGGACCTATCATATCAGGAGAGATATATGATGGCGAGACGTATGACGCATCAAAGGACCTCCCGGGCTGGTCAACAGCTTCATTTAGGGATGAGGCATGGACAGCGGTGGAGCCGATTGAATTCCCTAAGGCCAAATTACTATCACCAGAAGGACCTCCAATCCGTGTCACACAGACAGTCAAAGCTGTTAAAGTCATCAAAACCCCTACCGGCAAGTTTGTTGTGGATTTCGGACAAAACTTGGTTGGATGGCTTAAAGTCAAAGCCACTGGCCCAGCAGGCCATACAATTGCATTCACTCATACAGAGGTCTTGGAGCATGGAGAAGCTGCCACTCGTCCATTGAGAAACTGTCTGCAGAAAGATCATCTGATTTTGAGCGGCAAGTCCATTACCTGGGAGCCAAAGTTCACCTTTCACGGATTCCGATATGTTCAAGTTGACAATTGGCCCTCGAAATCCGGTGAGCCAGCATTAGAAGATGTAGAAGCTATTGTTGTTCATACAGATATGGAACAAACGGGATGGTTTGAATGCTCTGAGCCGATGGTAAATAAGTTGCACGAAAATATCCGATGGGGAATGCGAGGGAATTTCGTTGGTATTCCTACCGATTGCCCTCAACGAGACGAACGACTTGGTTGGACGGGCGATATTCAGATCTTCTCCCCCACCGCCAACTTCCTCTACGATACAGCTGGAATGCTGTCTGGCTGGCTCAAAGACCTTGCTGTCGAGCAGATCAATGACCTCAAGGGCGTAGTCGCAGTAGTTGTTCCTAATATTCTCCCAGAAAGCTTCAACCAGCCTCAAGCAGCTTGGGCAGACGCGGCTATCATCACGCCATGGGATCTGTACACAGCTTTCGGTGACCGAAATATCCTTTCCAATCAGCATGAGAGTATGAAGACCTGGCTAGAAAAGGGAATACCGCGACAATCAAATGGTCTTTGGGATCCAAGTGGACATCAATTGGGTGATTGGCTAGACCCAGATGCTCCACCCAACGATCCTGGAGCAGGAAAAACAGACCCTCATCTTGTTGCTAATGCATATCTGGTACATATCACATCCCTCATGGCAAATGTTAGTGCAGTCTTGGGCCACGCTGAGGACGCAAAACACTATTCTGCAGAAACCTCACGGTTGAAGAAGGCTTTCCAGAATGAGTATATGACCCCTAATGGCCGCTTAGCACCCGATTCAATGACTGCGTTGGCACTGGCCATCGCATATGATTTGTTTGCTACGAAAGAACAATTTGATACTGCTGCCAAGAGGTTAGATACTGTGGTTCGGAAGAGTCGATTTAGGATTTCCACCGGATTTGTTGGTACACCATTGATTCTGCCTGCCTTGACAAAGGTAGGAAAGAGTCAGTTGGCGTACAGGATGTTGGCAGAGAAGAGATGTCCGAGTTGGTTGTACCCGATTACAATGGGAGCTACCAGTGAGTTTTCACCTTCTACTTATCATACTATCATATTCTTGCCACCACATTACAAAAGTTGCACCACTAACACACAGTCAGCAATGTGGGAACGCTGGGACTCTATGCTCCCCGACGGCTCCATCAACCCTGGCGAAATGACCTCCTTCAACCACTACGCTCTCGGTTCCGTGGCATCCTGGCTTCACTCCACAGTCGGTGGCATCTCTCCTCTCTCACCCGGCTGGAGGAAAATTCTCTTCGCTCCTCTCCCAGGCGGTTCCATCACTAGTGCCAAAACTAAATATGTATCATATTATGGCGAAGTAAGCTGTGAGTGGATACTCAATGGAGAGAAATTCGAGATGCGGATAAAGGTGCCACCAAATTGTGAGGCGGAGGTTGAGTTGCCTGGGAAGGGAGAAAGGGGGAGAGAGAAGGTGGGAAGTGGAGAGTGGACGTTTGATGGGAGTTGGAAGGCGGAAGAGTGGCCGCCGCAGGAGATAAAACATCCATATGTGATGAATGCGGATGAGGAGGACTTCGTGAGATGATAGTGTGAAATTTAGTGACGACATGTTTGAGATAAGGCAGAAAGAATTACGAATTTAAAAGTCATTTGATTATATTGTCTTACAGTTGTGTAGAGCAGCCCTATCTTACTTCACTGAAATGACTGCTGATCAACATACTACCCAGGATAGCGCAACACAGTCAATGAAGCTGGAGAGATTCCATGATGATTGTCTGGTACGTGCATCGAATGTGTGTTCACACCCTGACCAAGAGACAAGCAAGAAGCGAGGGAAAAAGCCGACATCCACCAAAAGTTTGCAAAAGCTGTGCAGCACGGGATATAATCGAGTACATTAAATAAAAGGCTACTGGTGTAGCAAAAGTGGTATCTTCCTCCCGTGGCTCCAATCTCTACATCAATCCCCCCTCCAACCTCACCATGCACCTATCCACAAACCCATTTACTGAGGTCCAGCAACCATACCTGCAGGCGCAACATACCCACCATTCCCAGCCCCAGTCTGGCGTCCGATAACCTCTTTCTCAACTTGTATCATAGAGCAACAACCACAGCAGAACGAGAGCGCGAAATCGGTGACGGTGTCTCCTTTGATTGCGTATTTCTCGCGCACTTCACCACGCTTGAGGAAGTTGAGACTGTGCCATGTTAGTATTGCTGTGGGAGGGACAGGGACCGGAGGGAGGTGAAGGAAAGATAGGGAAAGACATACATCCAACCGAGACCACAACAAGCGTTGGCACCAGCAAACATGAGACAATCGTTATTGAATCTCTCGTAGCCAGCTAGAGAAGCATCACGCAGACGATGTTGGGTCTTGCCATACACGAAGCAAGAGCAGAAGGTTGCCTTCAGACCTGAGAGAAGTTGTTAGTCTCGGTTCTATAGTGGGTATGCGAAGAAGGATGATATAATTCAGGAAAAGGCAACATACAAAGCTGATCTGGGCCCTCAAAACAATCAAAGATCCCACTCTGCCACTCCTCTGTCCCAGTAACTTCCTGATATTTCTTCATCCCAGCCTGAGGACCAGGCTGCTCAGTCACAACGGGGGCCTTTGTCTCTGCCATTTCGAGTTTTGAAGGGTATAAACGTGAAGGAATGTATAGTATAGAAATTGAATAGAACAAGAGAGCTGAAATTATATCAAGGGAGAGGTTGGCAGTTGCTGAAGAATGTAAAGATGTGGGAGGGAGAGCTTATACATATGCCAGCTCCCACCAGCTGAACATATAAGCTTCAATTCTGATATCGATCGACGAATTAGCTTCCCCATTTCCACACTGTCTCATCTCCACCCAGCGACGAGAATAGCTCGCCAAGCCAGCTCTGCACCGCTCAGCAAGATCCTCCTACCCTTAGTCCGACGCATTGCTTCCGAAATCATACAGGGCAAGCCAAGTGTCTCTCCCTCATAAAGAAATACGGGGAGAATGCACGTTCTTGTCTCATTTGCAGAGAAGAAAAAGTTCAGGGCTGAGGAATGTGGCGTCAGCCTCGTCCAGTTCCCAGCCGTGTCGCTAGTACCAGAACATGCCTCTGAAACGCTTTTTTGCTTTTTACTGGTTGCACTGCCTGGGGATTGCCGTTGGTAATTCCGAATCCTTGCCTGAGTTGCCAACCGCAGTAGTTCAGCCCTTCACCTGAGATATCTGGACGATTTTGGTGAAAATGATGGTTAGTCCTATCACGAACTCTAAATTCTTTTACTCAGAATAACGTAATCGACTTCTACCTTAGTCCCATTTCGCAATGTTTTTGGAGGAGGCGAAAATTCATCTTTTGTGAAGCCGATTTTATGGTAGAAACTCACCCCTCGAGTATTGCGTAGGAAACATGTTAACATGACTTTTTCGGTACCGGGGATGTTTGCGCCAATGGTTTCCAAGTGCTTCATGAGAATGGTACCCAATCCCGTGCTAATTTACTCTGTATCAGCACTGCCGTACTTTTGATGAAGAGAGGAACCCACCCTTGTAGGGCTGAAGAGAGATGAATCTCATAGCAATAGATAACCGGAATATCATCTTCATAAGTAGGCATCAGTGCCGCGAATCCTTCGACCTGATCACCATCTTTGACGAGCAAATACTTTAAATCCAAAAGCTTCATTTCCTTCCTCTTTGAGCGAGGCTTCCATCCATCTTTGGATTTCTTGTAATCTTCCGAAGACGTTGTCTCAATGAGTTGAAAACATGACTCGAACTCGGCTGAGCAAAGGCCGGATGCAGTTTGGAGCGTGATACCGTATGTGGCTTTGGTTGTGGGGTGAGTCCAAGATTGCCAGTGGTCACTGGAAAGGTCAGCGGTCGAACGTTCTCCCTTTCATTTGAATCCTGAACGCCTTGATTCACCATAATGGCATAACTTGGGACTGATTTTAGTTGAGCTTGTGAAGGATGGACCTTACCCAGGTAGATAATCCTCTCTGAATTGGTCCAAAGATTTATCGTTTGCCACTTCAATGGGATCAATCACTTTAGAGTTGACCATGTTGTCTGAAATGAAAATATTAAATGCGGTGGTTGATATAAGGAATGGCAGGCATAGAAATTGATCGCGTCGACGCGTCGGGTTCGGATCAACCAAAACGCCCAAAATATCAATGCTCTTCAAAATCGTCAAAGAATTTCTAAAAAAACGGCAAAAAAATAAATTCACATCATTCACCATCAATTAGCCGGTATCCGAATTTTAATTATATCCAAAAAAAAAAAAAAAATCAAAATAGCAAAACATTCAGGATTATGGGCTTCGAACCCATAATCCCTTAGTACAACTGCCGAACCAGCTGTTTATGGCCTGCTCCCAAACCTTTTCTCCCTTGATTGTTACCTATCTGGTGAAGAACACACTAATGAACCACCGGGGTACTGAACGTGAACAGGTTACACTTCCACCACCTATTCATTTCTATAACTCTCATTAAAATTTGGTGGGCGAGCAACGTGATATGGAAGTTCCCCAGATTTTCGGACGCCAAGACATATTCTCGGCATGGGTTAATGTTGAATATCAAAGATTCAAATGTACTTGTACAACATCATTGAGAAATACAGAGCATAAATGCGACATATGCGACGCTCAATGCGAGGAGTATTCCAAGCATATCGCACGTATGCTACGCAGCCTAAGAGACCGAGTCGATTGAATGCGACTATTTCGTTGGATCATGTATGGTTTTCCCCTCTCACCCTCCCTTGCGTCTCTGCTCTCTTCTGCTACGTCTAGCAGCTGATCAGTCTATGCCACTCTCACCCTTCATGAATCCCAAGGTTAATAGATCTTCTCCCAGTTCCTGCAAAGAGGCCGAGCAATCTCCCTATGGCGCACAATTGTTCGAGGTAGCAGACGAATAGCTGATCGCAGCTCGAGGGAAGAGACATTGGGGTTTGCTAGGGAGGAATTCAAGAGGAACAAGGATGTCAAGGATATTGTAGGTCTCCGCTGTATATGCCATCTGTCGCCTGTTGGCAATTTTCTGTGAGGGAGAAACAATTGGAAGAGCTCCAGAAACAGAGGCATTGCGACTAGATTGGATAGGACTTGCTAACCACGAGTTGCAGACACAGATTAGATACTTGATATCTACGGGCAAGACACAATGGGAGAGTATGGAGAGGTATATTGAAGGATTATAATAATGTGCTTGGGCACACTATCCGAGGCGCGAAAGAATTGAGTCTAGAGTTGGAAACCTTCGCAGGTGTTGTACGAGTAGATATTTGCACTGTACAATAGTTCTCCATCAGAACTTACTTCTATTCTGTTCCGAACCCATCTTGCGCTTCTGTATCATATGTTCCGCCTCCGACAAATCTCCAATACAACAATCATCTATCCTATCTCCCATCCAAAACGCCAGCCATGCAATATGCCACATAATATACATATCATCTGTATCTTATCCACCTCACTTCCCTTGTCGCTGCTTATGCTTCGGGTTCAGTGAACAGATAATGTAGACATGGCCTTTGCCTGATTTGCCGCCCTTTCTTCGTACGCTCTGTGGTGTAGTGTTAGCCTTGTTCCTCTGTATCTGCGAAGGACATATGCAAGCTCCCAATCTGCAGCTCAAGATGAATTCTAATCCAGTTTGCAAGCTGCTTCCAATCCTTACGTAGCTCGTTCCATAACCCTACCCGTCTCCTCCAATCCCTAGCTCCACTATATCCTTCGATATCCTTTCAATTCCCTCCCACGAATGAAAGAAAACACTTGGAAACATACCTTACAACCCTCACACATCTTCTTCACCGAACTCCTGACCTTCATCCCTCTAACCTGTTCTTTCCCCACCATAGCCATTCCTCCCGATCCCGCCAATTTCATATCCTTCACTGCGCCGAGCGTCTGTAAAACAGGTCTCCTAGCAGCTAACCCGGAGAAACATCTCGCTGCAACTGTTTTTGAGCTCAGAGGCGAAATTGTCGTTCTTAAGGAAGGAAGGAGACGTGCGCGGAGGAGGGAAAGTGATTGCATGTTGCAGGTTGCGTTGTGGCTTCGCGAAAAGGTTACGAGGGATGGAGACGGATATTGAGGCCGTAGATAGAGGAAGGACCTGAGATAGAGCTGGTGAGGGGAGCTCAATCGGTGAGAGGGCTGCTGGAATTGGAGGTGGTTCGGCTCAGGACCTGGTGGAGTTGAGGTTGAGTGGGAAATTTTGTTGATGCCTTGCATGTTAGGCTGAGAATAATTCAGCCGAAGTCGAAACCTCAGCTGGCGACAGGTATAGTTCTAGGCTTGCATCTCCCCATATGATCGCAAATCTATCAATGATTCGAATATCCAGTGCATTTTGAATATTCACTATATTGAGTCTTCTATTCAGCGATAGCACCATACCTCCAATTTGAAGCAATATCATTCATCTAAAGTAATATACTTCCCGCCAGATTTCAACTGGTGAAGCATCACTAAATATCTTCTTCAAATATTCATACTTATAATTCACGTTTTGAACCTTTACTAAATGCCTTATCTATCCAAAAACGCCTAGCACTTTCAAATAATCACAATATACAACCCAAATCCCAGATCAATTTCCTCCAAATCACTCAAGTAGCAACGAACATTTCCAACTCTTCATTAACCTCCAAATCCCCAAAACGTTTCTAGGAAATTTAGAAGGATTGCGATATGCAACAGAACTCTTCATCTCATTTTCCATTTCATGAACACAAGTTGCCTAATTGGCAAGCATATATTCTCTATGAAATGTTCGTAGATTTAATAGAAACCGTGTTCAAGTTCGAACGTTAGGAGAACCACCGAACACCTTGGTCGATGTGCAACAAAACTCTGTTACCAGCAGGTCGGGTTAAATCCAGACGAAAGGGGACACTGTCCCAACTATTCTAAAAAAAAAAAAAAAAATTCTTCAAAATTCTTGATCTTCGAAACGTTTCTAGGACATTTAGAAGATTACGATGTGTAACAAAAATATGTATTTTTTGAAGTCCAGATGATATTTGTACTTCGGGGTCTTCGTTGTCGATATTGCCCAGTATATCAAACTTGACAGACCATCTGCCAATTTTCGGGTCTGGAAAGGACGATTAAAATGTTGGCTATATGCAGTAAAGGCCTCTTCATATCAGTCAAGATTCATCTGATATATAACTTACCCTTCCGGTCCAAACTCACTTTATAAAAGAGGCCGTCAAACCACACAAGAAGAGCAAATATGCATTGCCCATCCCCTGAAGGATTCTACCCTAGGTATCTATCATGCAGAATTTTATCTATCCCCTCCCCATATGGCAACTAAACCAACGTATTAAACACCCAACTCCAAGCTAAACCTCAAATTCTACCACCATTTGACGACTATTTGGCGACTACGACCTCAAGAATGTCTTGAAGACCTCACTCTCTGTACAATCCTCCCACGGATATCCAATGCGCTTCAAAAAGCTTTCTAATTCCTTCAATTCCTCGGTCGGACACACTATTCCGGTTAGAACCTTCCCGATATCGCTGCCTGCGTTTCGGTATTGGAAGAGAGAGATGTTATATCGAGGTCTGAGGGTGGTAAGAAATTTCTCTAATGCTCCTGGTCGTTCCGGGAAATTGAACATATACAAGCGTTCGTTAGGGACACCAGAACGGCCACCAACTAGATATCGAACGTGTGATTTTGCGAGTTCGTCACCGGAGAGATCTGTTGGTGACATGCCGGAAGCTGAGATACGTGAAAGGAGGGAAGCAAGTTCAGCATCTCGTTGAGAAGCAGGTGAGGTGAGTGAGAGACCGATGAGGACATTAGCCACTACGTCTGTAGCATAACGGTATGAAAATTCGGTGACCATGTGAGGCATTATAGCACGGATCAGTTCTGAAAATGCTCCTGGCTTTTCCGGGATAGTGACACTGAGGAGTGCTTCCTTCTTTTCTCCCAATGCAGCACGCTCAGCCACAAATCGTAAACGATCGAAGTTCATATTCGCTCCTGAGGCGATGGCAACCAGAGTTCGGTTTGTGTCCTGTGATGGATTGGCTGCAACGTATTTCTTAAGACCGGCGAGTGCGAGAGCACCAGCTGGCTCGACAATAGAACGGGTATCCTCGAAGACATCCTTGATAGCAGCGCAGGTCTCGTCCGTTGTGACTTGAATGACTTCATCGACAACTTCTTGACATACTCTGAATGTCTCTTCCCCAACAGTCTTTACAGCTGCCCCATCGGCAAACAATCCAACTTCCTTCAATACAACTCTCTCCCC
This sequence comes from Filosporella fistucella, assembly GCA_030077755.1. Classification (NCBI taxonomy): domain Eukaryota; kingdom Fungi; phylum Ascomycota; class Leotiomycetes; order Helotiales; genus Filosporella; species Filosporella fistucella. The sequence continues at coordinate 623,491 of JAQJZZ010000001.1, forward strand.
CTTCTGCAATGATTGAACCATAGCATTCGCATCATATGTTTCAACTCCAATGATCTTGACATGTGGTGCAATACGCTTGACGTAGACTCCAATGCCTGCGATCAATCCACCTCCACCTACGCAACAGAATATAGCTTCCAATTTGTGGATGTTTGTTTGTCGCAGCAATTCCATGCCAATAGTTCCTTGTCCAGCAATGACATAAGGATCATCAAAAGGTGGGATATTTGTCAATCCGTGTAGCTTCTCCAACCTCGCACATTCCTCCTTAGCAGAATCGAAATCGGCTCCATGTAGCACGACCGAACCACCCAATCTCGACACGTTTAGGTGTTTGATGCTAGGAGTACCTTCGGGCATAACAATCGTAGCGGGGATTTTGAGCTTGCGTGCTGAGTAGGCTACACCTTGTGCGTGATTTCCTAGCAGGAATTGTTAGCAGAGACTCATTTGGTATGGTAATACCTACCAGCAGAACAAGCAACAACACCCTTCCAACTAACTTTCGGATCCAGATGTGCCATCTTATTATATGCTCCCCTTAACTTGAAGCTGAACACCGGCTGCAGATCCTCCCTCTTCAATAACACCTTACATTCTAGCCTGTTACTCAAATTCGTGGCTGGAGTGAGGGGCGTTTCTTCCACAACTTCGTAGACGCGAGAAGTGAGGATGAGTCGCAAATACTTTTTCAAATTAGCAGAGTCTATACAGTAAGAAATTGACATACATCTGGGAAACCGGATGGAAGAATAAACTCATCAGGCACAATCCCTTTCACCTTTGATCGTGGACTCCCTCTCGGCGGTGAAGGGTTGCTCGCATATTCTGTCAAAGAAAACGAGTTTAAGCTTGGTGTTCTGGGTCGACTTGCGCTCTCACTGCTACTCTCCGTGCCATTGCTCTTCGTACCGTTCTCCATATTGTACTCTAGATACCAAAGACCAAGTGAATGTTTTAATTGAGATGTTTGAAGATGTGAGATAGTGGGATGTGCAGATTTGTTTTCGTTGTGTTGATTGCAGCAGTGAGTCGACGAATAAAGCTTGCTTGAAATTAGATCTCTTTAGTGGGGTCGGCCTCTATCGGAGCGCCACGAACTGCTGTCTCTGCAGGGGACGGGAACAGGGTCGCTAAATTTATGGTGGTGAAAATAGAAGCCAGTTGAGGCGCCAGGCTGGATTACCTCACCACTCAGTAGCTCAGTCAGTTCATTTTGAGGGGAAGCTTGAATCTTGAGCTCACACGACTATTTAATATTTCGTTGATTGATTGAATAGATATTCAAGATGTCTGGAACGCCACTACCCTCATCTTTCGATGGGAATAGGTTTGTGCATTTATTCATTGTCTGAGAAGAGAGAAAGCTAATCGTGCCATAGCGATTTCTACGAGGAAAATCGCTGGCAGAAATTCTCGAGACGGCTTAAAGAGGAACCTTTAATTCCCCTTGGTATGATCCTCGAATCATTCACTTTCCGACCTTGATATTGATAATCTGCAGGCTGCGCACTCACATGTTGGGCTCTCCTGGGTGCAACCCGTTCAATCCGCGCCGGAGACCACAATCGTACAAATCGCATGTTTCGCGCTCGTATCTACGCTCAAGGATTCACTCTCGTAGCTATGGTAGCAGGAAGTATGTACTGGCAGTCGGATAGGCAGAAGAGGAAGGAGTTTGACCAGGTCATTGCGGAGAAGAAAGCAAAAGAGAAGAACGAAGCTTGGATTAGGGAATTAGAGGCTAGAGACGAGGAGGAGAGAGAGATAAAAGCTGCAAGGGAAGCGAGGAGGCTAGGGAAGACGGTCAAGAAGGCTATGGACTCGAAGCCGAAGGTGGTCGAGGAAATTGAGAAGCAGAAAGTTGTGGATCAGGTTGCGGAGGGTGAACAGGGAACTGCGAGTATAGTTGATGAGACAGAGAAGAAGGGAGGAGTGCTGGAGAGTGTAAGCGGTCTGATTTGGGGGAAGAAATGAGAATGGAATGTGTTATACCATGGATGCATCGGGAGGAGTTTGGAGTATGGAAGGTGGATTTGGGTTTGGCTGTACACTATCAGGTGGGAATACATAGAAACGCCATTCAATTGTTTATATCTTGACACCCTGTCCTGTCAACAGGAATATTTGTTTCCGGCTTGAGTTTAGACATCCTCCAACATAAACAAATAGTCGATGAGATGATAGCTGCCAGAATATCTTACCTTAATTCTTCCCACATATGCAACAGGCAATAGACAAAGCAGGCAGCCCTCGTGGGGTAGTCATTTCATTCATAACCATGATAAACGATGGGACAATATCCCTCGTCTAAACCCATCCCATCAAATGTAGAGTGGTTATACATATTCTCATCTCTATCCAAACGCCACCCTATGTAATCTGCATCATCAATTCATTGACCCACCACTCCTATTTCCTCCAATAAGTCCAGCCATCTCAAGTAACGCCCTATCAGCCTCGATATCACCAGAACCCAAATTAATCTTCCTTCTAGCCTCTGCCTCTCTTTCTTCCCATGCCCATCTTTGTCTTTGTTGCTCAGCCTCAGCATCCCCTCCACAACCCCATACCTCTAGACTCTCAACCTCAAATCGATCTTGGAAATCAGTCTTTCGTGTCTCGCTGTTATGGAATGCTCCTCCGCCTGATGTGTAATTATGTGTGAACACTCCAAATTCGAAAGACGAGTCGAGCATGAGAGATACGGCACCGAGGTTTACCGTCGGTGCTAACCCAGCTGTCTGCTTCGGCTTTGGATGTGGACATCCGAATGAAATACCTGAGTGTGAAGTCGGCGGTTTCGTGAACGCAACATAGTCTTTATTTATGGTCGAGGCATGAAAAACTTCATGAACAGGTTCGAGTTGGAATAAGAGGGTGTCTGATTCTCCAAAACACTCTTTATGAGACTGGCGCCAATGTGATGAGAGATACACACCATACACCACCCTAGATGATTTGCTGCTATCTAGAAATCGCTTTGGCGGTAATGTCTCTGCAAACGCTCGTTCTTGGCCACCTTCTGGTGGATCGGATATCCGGTTTCCAGCTACTAGCAATATCGTTGGTGCTCTCCAGTTGAACACTTTTGTCTCAAAGCTTCCCATCGAGAATCCGGCATCTCCTCCAGAATATAGAAGTCGCAGGCGGCGGAACAGGGTATCACCAGGTAGGAAGAACGACAACTGTGATAGAACATTCAGATCCATGACTTCTCCCATCTCAGGGAGTAATGGTTGGTCTAGGACCGGATCAAGAGGTGGCAGAGGAGTCTCTGAAGAATCCTTCCGTTTCGTAAAATCAACGTTCTTCGAAAATAGAAAATGCTCAAAAAGTGGATTGAATCCACTAAAGAGAAACGGCAATGAAATGGGTATCACGGTATTGAACTGATGAATTTTTACTCCGGGAAACTTTTCCACGTTCACAAATGCTGCTAGAATGTTGTCTGCCGTCCGTCGTAGACTATCCAATTGCTCGCCTGCGAGTCTTTCTACATGACGAGCTAGACTTTCCTGGCTTCCGAGAGGCGCTATTAGAAGCAAGAGCATGATGAGCTTTTTGAGGTTATCCGTTGGTATCGAGGCTTGTGCAATCGGGGCATCACCATGCCTGAACACTTCAATAGCATCCAGAGATTCTAATGCTGCGAGAGCCAAATCGTCATCATCTTCCTCTTCCTCGTCGTTTGCCGCATCGTCTACCGCGAACCCTTGTACATGGCTTCTCGTTGGAATTTCCTCTGATTTTTGTGTATCCTCCGTTTCCGCTTTATCATCCTCATTGTGTACCCCTCGATCATAGACAGCCAGACTGCGGAACAGTAGCTTGGTACGATCCCGGTTGCCTTTCTTCAACACCCGCTGATACCTCTGTGTCATGATGACCACCACCATAATCATCTGCTCGAAACCGAGTACTACTGGCGCATCTTGTCCGAATGGAAATGCGCCGAGATACGACACCATTTGGAAGACGATCGAGGAGGCTCCAAGGATATCTGGGATCTCGAGAAAGCGGGCGATCGTATCCTCTTTGAGATACGCAATCGAGTCCTGATGTTCGGCGAGGCTTTTGAAAACATCTTGGAAGGAGTAGAGTTCGAGAGGAGTAAAGCATCGTTTTGCGAATTTGAGAGCCTGCAAGGTCAGTGGCATGCTGTAGGATGGAGGGGTTAATTTACCAACTCATGGCTTAGTTGCTCTGTGGTAGGATGTTTCCCATCTTCGCTGGACTGTCCCTGCCCCATATTTGAGGATGTTTCAAGATCATGAATTATTCCCAAGTCCAGCTTGAGCAGAAGTGTCTGAAGCAGAGGGGTCGCCACAAAGAAAGGTGGTCACCGTTTGCCTGGCTGACTGACTGTCACTAGCCCCTCGGTGCATCCCGCCAGCACTTGGCGGGGCTGCGATGTGAAGTTCGACAATCAGTTCGTAAACCTTCGCCTTTCATCCATCGACACGAGTGTGCAATTATTCCAAGCTCAACTTCAGTTTTTGCGACGTGTATGTTCTTCTATGCGTACAGGTTCGGCTTCCCATCCTCATCATATACCAGTTTCATTCAGCAGCTAGCCAAGACTAAAAGCGCTGTTCAATTTCTGGACTTCGGTTCGTTCGAGAATCTACATAGTCGAGAAAGACAATTTAGAGGCCTGCTGTTTGAGGAAAATATCATCTGCCACATTGAGGAAGGGGGGTGAATCATTGTACGGCTTCCTTGTAGTATAAGAACGTCCTTGGGCTAAAGCCTTCGTATCTCAGGGACTATTATATTCGATATAAACAGTACTAGTTCCAGAGGACTCCTGTACTTGAGCATTGTTCCACCTGAGCATTATTATATTAAGGATTATTATACTTCAGCATTGTTCCACTTGGGTATTATTCCATTTGATGATTATTTACTTGAGTATTATGGACTCTGGCAATATCAGTAAATCGCGAAACCACATAGTCGAGAAAGTGCACAGTTCAAGTGCCTGCTATCTGTAGACAATGCCATCTGCCAAGTAGAGTAAGCTAGGTACTTGAGGGTCATTGTACCGTTTGCTTGTGGTATGTCAGAGATGTAGGAGGGTATTTTCATTGTCCCAGGGGACTATTGTATACAATAGAAGCAGGATTTGTGCTAGAAGGCTCTCGTACCTGAGTGTAGCTCTACTCGAGTACTATTCTACTTAGGAGATCTGACCATTCTACTTGGATACCATTCTACTGGGGCACAATTCTATTTGAGCATCACTGTAATCTGAGTATAACTATAGTTGCGGATTCACATAATGCAAGAATTGATGAGACGAGAAAAGTGACAACATCAAGCATCTCGTGAACTTCAACGCAGATTGATTCGCCGCTATCTAGGCTATGTGCTCATAGAATCCGCCTGATATGGTACACAGGACAGTTTGCACATCTGTTGTGCTCGCAACCTGGGCAGTTGAATATACGGTTCAAGTTCAGACGGTTGTAATTCCCACAATCGCACTGTACTTTATCAGCTTGGATCACCTAGGCATGCAATGTTACATACGCAATCCCATACCCACAGGTGGTGGTACAAGTCCCTGCCATCTGGCTTTGGCTCCCTGTCGCATTTCTTGTTGGTCATTTTTTTCGTTTCTGTTGTGCTGACGCGATCTTTGGAAGGAGATTTCTGCGTTGATCTGTTAGTCTGCTGCTCCAAACATTGCAACTCGTCTTCAGTATAGGAATTACAACTTTGTCGTTGATGTTATATGCGATCGTTGGACTGAAATAGCAGATTCATTACCATTTTGAGAGTGAACGTGCGTTTCGAAGATAAGTTCTTGGAGCTTGGAGCTGGTTTTGTCACAACTTGAGGTTGTATCTGGTCGATGCAGATAGGATTGGGATCTGGCTACAGGGGATAGATAGATGAAAAGTTCAAGGTGTATATATACGCGTCCTGAACGGCACTGCTCACTTAAGTTAATCTTGTTAGTCGAGTTCAGGTTCGATCAGTTAAATCAATTTGACGTCGGGTGAGAAATACTTTCTAATTTCTTCATTTTGACAACATCATCTTTATCACCTCCATACCTTACCATCAGCGATATTTAGAACACAAAATATAAATATCATTAAGTCCAGGTTTTGGAAATGACCATATGTGTGAAATACTCTCTCACTTTTCACCTCAAGGCTCGTTTCACCTACCGTTTATGCTTGAGCATTTCATAGGGTAGCGAAAAGAGAAGGGCACTCGCTTGATATATTTTTCATAAACTCTTCCATAACTTGTGGATTGCAGGATTTGATGAACGATGTACTTGTCACCTCAGACTTTTGAGGTTTCCAAAACTTGTGGATAGTAGGAGTTGCAGGACAATATGTTTTGTCAATCCAGTATTTGAGGGTTTCACAATCTGGGAACAATGAGATTTGCGGAGCGATGTAATCTGAGCATATGGATTGATTATAAATGTACCTCCGTAGAGGGAGAATGGAAGATTCATCTCGACAGTACCATTTGGCACACTACTTCCCACCCACGTACTCCCCTCAACACACTTCCCATCTCCATATAGCGCATCGGCTGCCGCCTGTCACAAGACTCTATAATTAGTGAACATCTCCAAAGTATACCATATTCTGCGACCCGCAGCTTCATATACCATCTGTAATGGAGTATCTAGATCATTATTCCGAATGTGATCTTGGAAGTTGAAGAGTAAACGGGTTGGAGAACCGAGATTGATGGGTGGGTAGTCGATAGAAGGGAGGGTAGAAGGGTCGATACTGGAGTTTAGGAAGAGAGTGAGATTAGCAGCGATTTGAATTCCTGCTGCTGCGACACGGAGAGAGCCTTTTGTGCCTGCTACGGCTTGCATTGGACCTGTTTCTGGAAGACCACCTGCGACGATGAATTTTACACCAGCTTGTGTTTTCATCTGTTCGCTGCCATTTTTCATAATTTCTATCTTCTTCTTTTCCTTTGTTGATAATATGGAGCAGTCTCTGACCAGATGCATCGACTGAGTGCGGGATGCCCAGGAGTGAATCTGCCATGGGCAAAATTCTTGCAATACGATTGCATGATAAACCAACTTTAGCCCAACGGTTGTTTGGGTCGACTGCTTGTTCCCATAAGCTAGTCTCGAGACATGGAGATTTCCTGCAAAGGAGATTCTTGAATAGCTGAGACGTTGATGATGTGCTCTTTTAAGGATTCATCTGCCTAGAATAATGCCATTTGATGCTCTGGCCACCCCGCCATATATTGGGGATATAAATTGTTTCGAATTCCCTCTCAACCTCAAAATCATGCCTAGAGCATCTGCGTGAGTTCCCCAAATGAAGTTTGCAAGTTTATCGCCACTGATTGTCTAGAAGATCAGCGTTTGACGACTGCAATGAAAAGCTTACCCATACCTCATAAATGTTCAAGCAGAGAATGGCAGCTAATGTCGCATCGCTAGCACCCTGCGGGCCTTGAAGAGATTTATAGACGGATGAAAGAGCGCGACCATAAGATTCTCTTGCAGCGACGAAGAGATCTTCGGACAGTACCTGGTTGCTGAAGCTGGCGAGCGAAACCTAACGGTCGAGTTAGCACACGCAACTAATATAATTTTAGACCATAAGTTTTAGACACTCGTTCTCGCCGTAGTCGAGTGATCTGCGAGGAATTCAATATGAGACATCACGTACCGCAGATACTGCATTCCTCAAGACTGTATCTGAGCAATTTCCGTACAGCCTTGGAAAATTCCTGAGAAAGTCCGGTCCAGTATTAACTGCATCAGTGTCCAGAAAGTAATCGCGGAAGAACAGACAAAGTGCTGGATTCTTGCCATTTGGTGGCGAGCGGAGGGTAGAGGTGAACGCCTTCACACGATTTGGGAATATCAGTAGAGTAATGTTGATCCAGGCCAAATTCTTTCGTGGCCGACCGGTTTTTGTCCTCACTGGAAGGCTTCCTCCTCGAAATCTTGAGACGCTAACGATTTCTCTTTGCTTGTATACTTCAAACCCTGTTTTCAACCACAGTGTTCATGCTTCGAAACACAATCTCCCCCTTCCGGTCGATATCCAGGGCATCGGGAATTTGTAGCTTGGCATCGTTTGCACTGAGGATTTTCTTCATCGCACTACGATCCTAGAAATATATGCATATGGAGTCTATCATATGCCTTGACTTTCTTTGCCCTGCATGCAAAGCATCCTTTACTCGGCCTGGCAGGCATTGATGAATAGGAATGAAAAGTGTTAAAATTACCTGAAACGGCAAACTATCGCAGAGAGATGCAGAAAAGAAGATTGAACATATGGCCAGGAACGTGATAGGAGATCAAATACCGAAATTATGGTAACTACCACTTATAGAAACGGTGATGTTGATCAGCCTCGATTTACGTATAGAATCGTCTCCTGGGCGCTACCCTAGACGGCGGGGCATAGGTCGGTCGGCCAGTGATTCTCTCAGGAAGGAGAGACGCGAAAAAGCTGTGCAATTGGGCATTGCCGCGATTGTCGGAGCAATACACTGCTTATCTGCAACGGATCTGCAAGGCGCAACAAAATGTTCAGGTTTGAGCATGGGGGATGTGAAGTTGGGAGAGATATAAGGTGGGTCTTGGCACCAACCGAATCCGCCATTTCGCTTACGGGACAAGCTCGGAAGCATTTCCTCCCAACTTTAGACCCCATGATATGCCCATCTTCTTCTCATCATCTCCAAATGCCATCTCGAAATCGCATCCTGTCGAGATTCTCCATATTGGAATGGACTTTTCCTCAGATATGCGAATACTCTTCATTTCCTCTTTTGCAATCTAGAGAATGTTTATGCAACGACGACGGCGATAAGCAATGCATCATACTTTCTGCTTCCAAGGTGAGGTGACCATGGCTGGCGACTTTGAACGGCCTCATCTCTATTCTTATCCCGGCATTGGTGCTCATCAACTCGTCGTACTTCACTATCCTATCATGTTGAACTGGGACTCAAAAAGTCAAAATTCAAGCGCGACCCTTATTACCAAATTGGGTAACCATATCGCATCACGTAAGTCACTCGCTCAGCCTTGTATGAACCCCACTCTCAGGTTTTATACACAGAAAGCGGCTAGTCTTGACCGAACAAGACAACAATTACCATTAATCAAGTACGGAGCCGCCGTTTTCAACTTTATTTCTTGTTCCTGCCTTGTAGATCGCAAAAGTCTCATATAATGATCCGGACCGAAGTCTCAAACAGGTATTCCAGCTGCGAGGTGGCTTATCATATCTAGTCATACCTAGCATTTGCAGCTCCCATTTTCGAGAATCTATATAGGGAAGAACTTCCAAATTCTTTCGGATACTTGACATCTCAGTCAAGCTTTCATCTTATCTCTATCATCTCTTGGCCTTTTCTCTTTTTGCATTTCGTTTGTTCTCAATCTGTCTTCATTATGGGACTTTTCAATCACAATGACGAGGACAAGGCAGTATGTCCTACTCCAAGCGTCAATAATCCAGGTATTACCCTAGCCATTAAGATGATTGAATATCACCAACAGAGGTAGATCAAGTACATGTCGTCGGGAACCTCTCTTTCCACCACCTCATCGTTATCATCTCCGGGGCCTGTCTAGCATTCTCCTGCACTGTCTGTTTTTACCTTATCTTTCGGCATGCAACACATTACTCTCTCCCCAAGGAGCAAAGACAGTACGTCTCCTCCGCCCTCTTACAACCACCGCTAATCAACCCCAGAATCATCCGCATAATCTTCATGATACCTGTCTTCTCTGCTGTGGCCTTCCTCTCCGTCGCCTTCAACAGCGCACATATCTATTTGAAACCCATCGAAGATCTCTATGAATCCCTTGCACTCGCCTCATTCTTCCTCCTCCTCTGCGCTTACGTACAAGAAGATGATTGCTCCCGCGAAGAATACTTTTCTTCCTCAGGAACAACACAACACTATCTCGCTGCCACATTCGGTGCATTCCAATTCCCAGTCGTGATGTTAATCGTCCTGGTCGCGACGGAGATTACAGAAGCGATAGGGAAATATTGTGTTACATCTAATAATGCGCATTTTGCACATATCTGGTTGACGATTATTGTGTTGATAAGTACGGTGGTGGCCATCATGTCAATTTTGAGGTTTTACAAGGCATTGAAACCAGTCATTGCGTCAAGATCGCCGTTGCCAAAGTTGATTGCTTTCAAGGGGATTGTGTTCTTGAGCTTTATACAGAATGTAAGTCTGGCGCTTCTTCTCTGCACCCCATCATCTGTGTCGCAAGTTCTACCTCCAAGTCAGCGCTAACAATCTTTTAGACAATATTCTCCTTCCTCTCCTCATCCTCCTCCCTCCACCCCACCTCCCACACGACCTACAACGATCTCTCAATTGGTATCCCCAACCTCCTCCTTTCCCTCGAAATGACGCTCTTCTCTCTCGCCTTCCTCTTCATCTTCCGCACAGCACCATACTACTACCGCCCTCTCCCTCCTTCCTCTTCTCTCCCTAACAACTATTCTCTGTCTCCTCCCTCATCTCCTGACAACCCACAAACCCACACCGATGGCACACATCTACGAGAGGAAGAGAATGGATTTAAAGTCCCGCTGGGACATGGAGGGTATACCGGTGGCTTTTTAGGCGGGAAGGCTTATGTTGAGGCATTGGATGTTAGGGATATATTGAGGGGGATAGTGAGTGTGCCGAGTATGTGGGCGAGGAAGAAGGCAATGGGTGGGAATGGAGGTAGTAGTGGCGGGAGAAGAGGAGGTGGAAGGAGAGGGAGAGGGAGAGGGGAGTGGTAATTGGAAAAATGGAGTGGAGGCATATAGAGGGCTGTATTTAAGTGGGATGGAATGCGCTGGTGTTAGATAGTTGTTTTCCGTGCTGCTTTGGGTTGGAGTTTCTGGGTTTGGTGGGCTACCAGTTTGGTTATGAATATGTGTTTCGATGTCCCAGCTATTCTGGATTCTAGAATATATCAATATGAAGATCTAAATTACACTATAATCCTTGTGATCTCTCCAACAAGCTTCTAGAAGCCAGCCTGACATATCCAATTGAGCTCATCTAGCCGCTAGGGACCATCGAGAAGAACCGTCGTGGACGTTCACGTGATACTAAACCATCTGTAGTTTCGCTGTTTGTCCTGCCTCTACCTGTTTCGAAAAATTTCGCAAAATTTAGAAACCAATATACTCAACACACCCTCAGATCAAAGAACTCGCAGCCTCTTCAATTCCGAAAGCTATCATCGAGGAGTTCATATCACGTGATACTCACCAGAAAGTACCCTGATCGCCTTCTTTTTCCATCTTTGAATCCTTTCCTGTATTTACATAACTCACAACCACACACAAACACCCATTATGTTATAGAACAAGTGATATTATATCATAGCTATCATAGACATTATAATCATTATTTTCCATCCATTCATATCCTCCTCCCAATTTAGATATCCGTACACTGAGATAACCATCTCTGAAACTCAACCTTATTCTCCTAACGCTTGACGCCATGATGTGAAATATGGATAAGGAACTCTTTAGTAAGACACTGTCTTGAATGAGTGCTTGATGGTGATGTTAAGCGGTAGTGATGATGATCTGAGGTGGGCTGACTTTTGGTAAGTCAGCTGACTCGTGATCCTGCCCCCAATCCTGTCGAGAACTTGGGAGGAGGCGTGACTTGGAGCTAGAAAGCTATCGAAGCTTCGTAGACACCACCTTTGCGACATGAAGTAGTCGTAAACACATCACCATCTCGTCGTCGAAACTCAAAAATCCAATCCTCTCTCACCCCTCCACACAATCCACAAATTCATCCACCTCTTCCTCCTCTTCCACGTTCTCTATCTCTTCCTTCTCCTGCGTCCTATCATAAACCTCATAGAGAACTCTCAACCACCCCTCCAAAATCCCATCCACCAATCTCCCTTTCTCTTCCTTCCCACCCAATTTCTCCTTCTCCCAGATACGTCTCCTGACATGCTGTTGCATACTCTCATACGCTTCAATCATGAGTAAGACCTGTAATCCGGAAGCGCGATCTGTGATTTCGGCAGGGTGATGTTTGTATAATGCTGTTGCGAGCTCATTGGTAAGGAGATCAATGGTGATTTTTAGTCCGATATCTTCTTCTGGGGTAGATAACTGGGCGGATGCTGAGGAGAGGGTACGACCATCGTCTCTTTTGTTCTCTCCATCGGACTGATGGGATTTCTTGCTGCGAGCCAAAGGTAGGACTTCATCGCAATCAAATTCTTTGAATTTTTTGGAGAGAGGCGATGCTGGTGGTGAGTCGGTGCCCACGAGAGTTTCTGCATCAGAATATGTTGATCTCGGGGATGAGAGCGAGCGTCTAGCTTGATCCTTAACCAGATCACGGAGAGAGACTTGACATTTTATCTTGCGCAATCTCTTGGGCGTCAGACGTTGTGGAAGTTGTTCGACGCAAGGTGTTATTGCTCTTGGAGGTAAAATGTCTCTGTATTGATCGGCAAGAAACTGTGCTTTATCGATATCATGATGCCGAATGGTAGAGCTGCGTTCAAGTTGGCCAATCGCAAAAACCGGAGTCTTCGGTCTGGTTCGTCTGTGATGCTGGGCCTTCAATTCGTCAAGAGAAGGATTGCTTAATTGAGTAATTGAAAGTATCGGAGTTTTTGATCGTGTCCGATGCATTTCTATAATTGAATCCTCCATACTGGCTTCTGAATAATCACTCAGAAGAGAATCTTCAGAAGGAATCGCCTTTTTGTCGCTGAGAAGAAATCCAACGTGAGGTTTGGCGTTCTCCAAAGCCCTGCCTTCCCCCCTGTCAATCCCTGGTAGATCATCGTCATCGGCGTTAGATAGAATGGTAAGACAGGATTGCGCTCGAATAACATCAAAGATTCCATTGCAGGAATATATACTTCGTCTCATATTGCGACCTCTGGATTTTTTTCGAAGTCGGTTTCGATTCATGTTGCGATTGAAAGAGGAAGAAGTTTTCTCTGGGGATCCCAAAAGGGCCCTGGCGAGCAGATACAATACGAGAGTCATCGCGTGTTGCCCCACTATCCAATCCAAATCAGGTTTGCAGCCAAGTTCGTATAAATATATGCGTGTTTTCAATAGTTGATTGAGCTGTGTAGAGTTTTATGCTTCAAGCTGAGGTAGATAAGAGGTAAATACTTATCAGTTATCGTGGTGGCATTCTTAAGGGAACAGTCAGAAGATATTGTGGGCCATCTCATTATCTGGTGACACCCTCAACTTCAAATCCTTCAGTTATGTAAATGCATCAGGTTTAGGAGATCTGTGGCTTACGCCTTGACAATGCACATGTGAAGTTATGCGGTGAGTTCGTCGCAACACCACCAAGAGGTGTAGTGGATGCATGCTGATCCAGTGAGCGAGCTGAATGAGCTGACGGGAGGCACCTTATGGATGCCTCACTCATACTCGGCGACCCTTGTTATCATGATACAGATAGAGTAGACAGGGCGGTGACAATGAGTTGTTCTCCAGAATGGCTACCGAATCTTGAGCTGCTAATGCAGACGATAACATGTTGGTGAAATGGTGGCGTGGCTGACGACAAGGGAGTCTGTAGCAGGTGTTGATGCTGAAAATGTTATCTGGGGCTGACTAAACATACCGAGTTTGACTCTTAATCCTTTCCATCCTCCAACATCTCTACAACACCCTCAGACATCAAAATGCACTTTCTGGTATGTGCTGAAAACAATAATTAAGCATAACAGAGGTTGCAGTTTCAACGCCTCTCTCATCAATGTGTCAAGTGATGCACGGTATTCAGTGGTGCGCTTGACATGTGGCTGGTCATTGTTCTCGTCTCCTGATCCTCAGCCTCTTCTCATCCATGCTTACTCATTCTGATTCGTTTCGTTCAATTCAAAGCTGGATCTTGGAAGGATTGGCTATTGTCAGCTGCAAGTAATCTGGAGATCGTTTCTCATGCTATGCGCGTGATCCGAAACGGGCGGAAAACCCCAGATTTAGGATACCGACATGAACGGAAGACTTGGAGAACATGTACTTCGAGTCTCTTCGCCGAGTCGTGCTTCTAATTTGCTGCACTCTGCCACGCATTATATCTGTGCCGAAAGGTGCAGGAAGTGGTGGGATGTTATTGGTAGCCGTTGACGAATGTCGGGTCCAAAGTATCAAAATTGAAGATCCGTCCAGAGCGCCGTGGCAGAAAGTCATGCAATATTGGCTCATAGTAGAGACATAGATGTCTTTCGCCCGGGGCCCTATTCAAGCGAATTTCACTTGCTCTTAATTGCTCCTTGAATATAATTTTCATCCTTTGAAGAAGGGCGACCCTGCAGCCAATAACATGACTCCTTGCCCTGAGATTGCGAGAATATTGCATTCAGAGCTTGGATGTAGCAGAAAATTGATCTAATTTTAGTCGCATTGATAGCACCATGCTATCGCCATCTCCAAGATCGTTCAATCATCTCATATAGGCCGTCCTGTTGTTCTACACCGAGAATAGTGATATCAAGCTCGTGAGAGAACATTTTACCATACATCCCATTATAGTGGGGTATAAAAGTTCAACATTTGTACATATAAAAAACATTGGGAGAGTACCGGTGCCTTCGAATGACTCCACAAGGGCTTGATTCTTGCGATTGAATTTCGCCTTGATGCGATTGGAAGGCTGTTACAGAAAATCATTCTACATCAATACACGGCAGTTGGCCGTCTTTCTGAGTCTTCGTTTCCTCCTTCATCCACTCACTATGAAGCCGCCGAAGCAGACTTGTGGGTCCAGTAACCTGGTAGGTACCTCTTGACGTCGACCAAAGAACAATTGGGATTTCCAAAGTCGGAAGTTGAGCGACCACATCGCTTTCCCTAATTCTATGACTTCCAGTCCCAACAATTTCCTGTTTAGCCCATAGGAATGAGTGAGGTGAAATTCTTCACAAAACACAACGTACATATCCCAAAACTACTTGGAGGTGATGATTGCCAGTAGCTGGACCTCCGGTAAGTGCGATAAATCCCGAAATTCTGCTTTGTTAAGAAGTTTGGCTTGGACCGTTGGATTTTCACATGCTTTGTCGTACCATTTTTTGACTCTCTCAATGTGATCCAAGCTATGTTCGATCATTATTGCTAAGACCTTCCTCATTTTATTTGTATACCCTCGACCTTCATCATTGTCTGAATCCAATTGGCGCAGAAAGGTTCTGCCAATGACGCGATCTTCAATCTAGTTTGACCCATGCCACGCGCATCTCTTGACAAATTTTCTGTAAGGTTTGATTCATATTGACATGACGAGCAATGAGTTGAGTTAAGTGGTGATATAGCTCTGTGTCCTGCTGTAATATCGCGTTCTCCCTGTTGTAAATAACTCCATCTATAGACAAGAGGAGCAGTGGCCTAACAACCATTATCCTGTCCCTCTTTAGGACAAATTGCTCGCCCTTCATGCGAAAGTGAGGAATTTTCCAGCGATAGTCTACATTGCAACCCTTCTGAATTTCTGTCAAGTCATTGGGAACCTATGAAGGAACGCTTGGACTCTGGCATGCAAATTCTACATGCACAAGAAACCAGAGATCGTCGTCATGTTGCGCGATCAATAGTATAGCTTTCCAAAATACCTCTCCGAGTGTTAAGGCCTAGTCTGGATCTGGGAGGCTGATTCCGAGGATTTTCAGAAGTCCTTGTCCAGCGAAAATCTGGTCCACAGGCTGAGAGGATTGTCCAAGCAGAAATATATCTCGCAGGAAGAGTGAGAAATATACTAGTCTCCAGTGGCGATTTGGCGGGTCAGACAAACGATTCTGTACCCACAATCCGGATTTCGTCGCGAGCCCTTAGTAGTGTACTCAGGCGATGAACGCCATGAAAGTAGGCAGATACCCAATACCCGTGGAAACACTCCTCCGACAAATCTTGCAAATGCTGCATGAATTTTTGAAAGTCAGATATACCAGCATCAGAAACGATACGCACTTTACATGGTAATGACGTTTCCTGAATAGTCCACATCCGGCGGAACCAGTTCACTGACTGCAGCATCGACTATGATTCAGTGTCTACCTTGGATCTTCCCGAGAATCAATTAGCAGTCGTTAATGATCCAAGTCTGATTCAAGCAAACCACTTATCAGAGGTATAATGGCCTTGTTGATTTTCTTCTCAATAATCTCTTCCCGGCGACGAGTTCCCGCGACACTTAAAGTAAAGTTCAAGCGAGTGATTCTGTGATGAGCTTGCACGACATGAACCAGCCCGAGGCCATTCTCTCCTAGCCACACTACAGCACACTCTGCCAAACGATAAATATCACCCATCAAAGCGACCTGGTGATTTTTCTCCTCTATAGAATTCTGATCGATACAAATATGATCAATCCAGAGACGGCGTGCTCTGAATTTGCGTCGCAATAATTGTAACGCAGTTTTGCAGGTCTTACTAATAAAGAGCTCCTCTCCATCACAGCTTATCCTCTGATCGAGCCCTTGGCCTTCCCAGGCATAGGAAAAAGCTTCATAGGAAGCTGAATCCAGAGGTAAAACATGCAACCTGATTCAAATATTGGCTTCCCTGTCTCGACTGGGCAGCAGCTCGATGACGTGAAGTGTACGGGTATGAGGTAATTTGTGGTAGGTATACATTTTTTGGCATCAAAACAACTACACCAGGGATGAGAAAGTAGAAATTGAGTCGTGATGTATTTGAGAAGGGGGATGATGAGTGAAGACGAGGTTGAGGGAAACAACAGAATAGAACCTCGTTGTCTGACATTGCCAGCCTCGAGTACAGTTCATATTGCATGCCTGCATAGCCCCCACCAACTTCGGTGAGGAAGAGCCTGAAGCATGACTGCAAGGTGTCGCAATTTGAATTTGCTCATCGAACAAAGTTATCGCTCAGAAAGTCTCCACAGAGAATGTCAATAAAATAATGAATGTCAAGAATTAAAAAGATCCATACAGCCAGCCCTTCCTCTAGATACGAGGTCCATTTCTTGCCCAAATCGAGCCAAGCATTCCCCACCAAAATTTCTGTCCCACTTTTCGAATATCTTCTTAAAACATAATAAGCTCCCGATGATATAATCACCAAGCTACTTGGCGCAGTGGGTAAGCTCATCTCCACTCCATCACATGAAACTCATCACTAACAACAATACAGAAGCGCGCCGGGCTCATAACCCGGAGGTCTCACGATCGAAACGTGAAGTAGCTACTCCGATTAAATTTTTTGCATTTTTCCCCCGTGTCAACGGGGGGATCTCCCTTTTTTTGCTTTTTCCTCGACTAATAAACGAACCCAACTTCCGGGTCCGGGAATCAGATGTGGAGACAGCCCAGACGGAGACAGAGGGGTAATTATCGGGGTCGCATCGGGAAGGGAAACTGGAAAGGTTCAGGCTCAGGGACCTCGGATGCGCTCGTACCTAATCGTTAGTGAACACACCCGATTTGGTCTCAACTTACTCGTAGACGACAACTACGCCGGTGATGGCATTTCCCAGTAAGCTAAGGATTAGAGTCTGTTAGTACATGTTTGCCGATGTGTCAAGGTTGTCAAATGTTTTGTGGCGATGTGAGGTTGGGATGAATAGGGGGAAGGGAGGGGCTGGAGTGACGGATAAGAGGGGTTTAAGGTTTGAGCGTTGAGAGTTTGATATAAGGGAATTAGGGTTTATGCATAGTTGACGATACTATTATCTCGAGAATTGAGAATTGAGAATTGAGAATTGAAAGTGTCAATAGCTGTTCATAATACAAGATCGAGATTCTCAATTTCTGGATTCTCAAATGAAGTGAAAACTCTTCCGGACGCCTCCTCCACGCTCTCGACCCTCCATTGTCTTTGATATCCCAGTAGGTCGGATCCTACTAAATTAGCACAATCGCAATAGATCGAATGGGATTGCATTATCGATACCTACAGTATCTCCTAACGCCTCAGCCCAATTCCACGCGCAAGTTCAAGCCCTCCCCAAAATCGAAATTTGACAAACACCATCGTCAATTCTTACCCATCGGAATGTCACTTAGGCAAACAACTCCTATGCATCCTCTTAGACGTCTCAATTTCAGCCCGACTCATATTTCGGCATCCCCATCCTATCCCAAAGTATTATTCAGCATCCTCGATAATAAAAATTTCCAATAGCTTCTCCACATTCCCTCCCCTCGATCGATCCTGATCAATCTAGGCCAATTGTATCCCTCTCTAGTGTCAATGAGAGAGGAGGTCAAAGCAGAGACCCGTGAGGTATCTTCGCCAAGACTTGTATGTCAAAGCCACATTATTCCCGGGGAAACAAACTGGCATATTATTCTTATGCAAGAGATCAAGATAGGCAAGTGAAGGCAAACATTTGAAGTGCAAGCGTCGACGCACTTGAACAGTCGAGACAAACAAACCTTCTCAAGCCTCAAGCTCAGGCAACTTACCGTACAGGACTGGATGCCATAAACGGATCTGCACCGGCTCGCACCCGGTTGTTCCCCATCCCATGTTTGTGTCCGAACTCTATTTCGAATAGCGCAGGTGCGGGTCATTCTGTAGCGGTGTCTTGCACACAAGGAACCAAGCGTCTGAGAGTCCAGACGACATCACCATCTCGATTTTGACTCAGTCTAAGCTTGGAAATGGTTAAATCCGAGTACGTTACCGTAATCCACATCCACATCTGCATCCACATCCACAGCCACAGCCACTACCACTACAGTACCACTACTTTGATACTCGGAGCGCAAACAACCTGGATCCCTTCCTTCTCCACCACCTACGTACAGCTTACCAGGGGACTACAGATAGGAGATTAATCACCAGTCTGGCTCAAGGTCTCAACTGGCTGAATGAGGGGCGAAGGGATGTGCTGGAAGGATATTCCTTGACAGTAATTGGATGAGGTATATGGTTTGAACACGGCCGGCTACTTCGACTTTGGATTCAAACTCTCGCTATGGCATCTGGCAGGCTCGAGGCAGGTTTCCTAGTGGTATATCTGGTAAAGCTCGCAAGAAACCAAGATTTCAAGGGCGTTTTCTCCTTCCTTGGATGGCTTGAGCCGTGTGCGACGTGAGGTTCGCGCTGAAGAAATGGATAAGGAGTGTGATGGATTGGCGTATGCAGGGTATTGA
This sequence comes from Filosporella fistucella, assembly GCA_030077755.1. Classification (NCBI taxonomy): domain Eukaryota; kingdom Fungi; phylum Ascomycota; class Leotiomycetes; order Helotiales; genus Filosporella; species Filosporella fistucella. The sequence continues at coordinate 642,617 of JAQJZZ010000001.1, forward strand.
CTTAGCTTCAGGGCGGAAAAGAGCGAGAGCCAGGCAATTGAAGAAAATTTATAATAGTACACTCTCCACAGCCGCTGTCTATCAGACTTCTTCTCTTCTGTTTCTCTCTTGTCTCTCTACCTCTAGCATGAGCTCGCAGACCGTTCACGTACCAAAGGGTAGAGAAGAAGGAGACTTTTCTTTCTTTGAAGCTCTATCGTTTGAATCAAAGGAACCAGCTGTTCAGATCTCGGAAGCCCTGAGATTATCGGCTTTCCCGACTCCACCTACCCATAATAAACCTGCTATGTCTTCGCAGAATACTCTGCATAGAAGTACGACGGCTAGCAATACACCTACTTCCATCAACAAGACGAAAGCCGTACCGAAAATGGGGACACCATCAAGAGCTCAGACGCAATGTCTTGAGCTTTGCCATAAGACGACTGCATTGATTGATCGCGTCTCGATTCGTATTTTGGAATATCTTACAACTGGCAACAAGGTTAATCATGAGTTTGAGACACTGGCTCATGATTTTATCGATATCTGTCAGATTCTGTTTTCTATTGAAGCGGGTCTAACAGAATACAATCGTACAGGACAGAAATTCCCAGCAGAGATGATCACAGAGCTCGACAAGAAATTTCGAGTCACTCAGGCCGATTTCAATATCTTGGAGCAGATGACTGCTAAGATGATTGGGTCCAATGGGAGGGTGAAGAGGGGTTGGGGAAAACTGTTTGGAGATACTGATATCTCGAAGATGACTGCCGCACTCGGGAGGACAAGGGAGAGTTTGAGGATGAGCGCGTTGGTGTTTCAGTGGTCGCTCGGGAATGAGAAAGTGGAGAGAGAGATGGGAATTGGGTATACTGGTTTGGCTGCTGCATTGGATAGAATGGATCACAAAGCTGGAAATGGGAGAGCGAAGAGTGCTCCAAGCAATACCCCTACCCCTTCCCCTCCACCAGTACAAGCTCCTCTTCCTCAGATACCAGTCCCAAGTCCGCTCAAAGAGAGCTTTCAATCGGAATTACTCGCTGCTGCTCCCATCAGTAGCAATGGATCTCATCAGTATCAATCTGCGAATACTCTTATGGATCTACATGCCCATAATTCATTTCAACATCACCAGCAGACTCACCAGCAACCTCCTCCTCCATGGTCTGACAGATCATCTTCTATTCCAGACGGTGTCCTCGGACGAGCACCTCAAAGTCCAAACTTGGAACAACTGTTGAGTGCGGATTATCGACACACAAATGGCTCCAACGGTCTTCCAACCGTGTACTCGTCAGGAATAGGAGAACGATATCTCTCCGGCACGACCGAATCCTACGATCGCCACAGCATCCTCGATGATGCGCGTTCCATGACAACCAAGACAGAATCCGAGATCCATCTCGAGGAATTGTCAAACCTGGATATCACACCTGGAAAGGTAGTCCACCACACCGTCGATCCATCGAGTATGCCGCGCACACAGGCAAGAAATGCAGTCGATGGCGACTCTGCCAATATGAAAGCTGCATTGGTCTCGGCGATTAGGAATAAGAATCATAAGATGGTGGAGCAGATACTTCATCGGGGTGTTTCTCCTAACACGGGGGCTAATATGCATGCTCTCAAAGAGGCTGTCTTAGCTCATGACGAAGAGAGTGTGCGTCTTCTCTTGACGTTTGGTGCGGACGCCAATAACCCTGACCGAGATGGTGTAACTCCTCTCTTTGCAGCCGTCGAGAAGTCCTTTGCTGGTGGTGCAACGATATTGTTGAAATATGGAGCAGATCCTAACCTCGTTGCCGGTCCAGACTTGGAGACACCACTTGCATTTGCCGTGATGGCTAATAACGTCGGTTTCTCACACTTGCTGTTGAGTTACAATGGAGACGCGAATCTGCTTACCGCAGAGGGTCAAACTCTTCTTATTGCAGCCATTCAAAAGAAGACACCAAAGAAATTCATTGACCTTCTTCTCGAATATGGATCTAATCCCAATGCCAAGAGCAGAAAAGGAGAAACTGCCCTCTTCGCTGCTCTGACTATCGGCAGAGCAGATATTACCGCTAGTCTTCTAGAACATGGAGCTGATCCCAATCTCCCCGGTCCAAAACACATGCTCTGGCCATCAATCCATTACTCTCCCTGTCTCCAAGTCCTTCTCACCCACGGTGCAGATCATAAAAAAGCACCTGGTATCATGGAACTCGCAGTCAGCACCAACAACATGGAATCTGTCCGCATCCTCCTCAAAGCAGGTGTAAACCCCAATGTCAAAAAAGACGGTACCTACACACCCCTCTGCACATCCATCCGAGACGACCGTCCCGATCTACTCAAACTCCTTCTCGCCAACGGTGCAGACCCCAACGTTATGGCTTCTGAATACCCAGCTTTCAAATGTGTAACCCATAATCGAGTTCATTTCCTCCCTGCCCTCATCGCCGCAGGAGCAGATCTCAATAAACCAAAGGGAATACTCGAGACTGCTGTTGCCTTCAAGAACATGGAAGCTCTAACCTGGCTCCTCGATCAAGGCGTAAATCCAAATGATAAAACGCCAAAAGGAGCTTCTCCTCTCACAACAGCAATCAGAGACGACAGACTAGATATGGTTGATCTCCTCCTCCTCCGCGGCGCAGACCCACACATCAGAGGTCAAGACTGGCCCATCTGCATGGCCGTCCGTAACCCCCCTATCCTCAAACGCATCCTCTCCGTAATCTCCGAACCGCAAGCTTTCAAGGGAGTTCTTGAGATGGCGGTCCACGCCAACCAACTCGAGAGCGTGAAACTCCTCCTCGCAGCAGGTGTCTCAGTAGAAGATAAAAACGGCGGTGTCTTTTCTCCTCTCACCACCGCTCTGCGTGAGAACCGTCGCGATATCGTCCGTTACCTGATTGCTACCGCTGGCGCAGATGTAAACGCTCCAGGTGAACATTTACCTATTGTTAAAGCGCTCCGTAGATTCCATGGTGAAGACACAGAGATGCTTGAGTTGTTGATAGAGAACGGAGCGGATGCGAATAAATTGTATAGAGGATGGAATGCTATTATGCAGGGAGTGGAGAATGGGGATATTGATACGCTACGACTTTTGGCGAGAGGGGGTGTTGATCTAGAGGTTAGAGATGAGATGGGTAGGACTGTCGAGGAGATGGCGGCTAGTAGGCAGTGGCAAGAAGCTGTGGGGGTGCTGCGAGAGGCCGGGAAGAGGAAGTAGATGTATGTTAGAGGGAGGGTGAGAAAAGGAGGAGGACAAAGATTGGAAACTTGACGATATTTCTTTCTTTTCTTTTGTATTCAGCTAATAGGAAGCGCGAGACTCATGTACGAAGGGGACGACAACGACGAGCAGGTTAGCGATACCAGGCGTTGTCGGCTTTTCTGCTTTCTTCAATTTTCCAATTCTATTTTGAACAATTTATATTTGATTTGTTTATATAATATATTATCTATTCTTCGACCCTATTTATATCTACAAAATCATCATTCTTATAAAATATAAGCGAATATCATCTTTCGTCATCTCTAACTATATCCCTAATCCCCAATTCCCTTTCATATAATATACTACGTGTACTACTCCCTTCTATAATACCTATCAAATATAAAGAATAAAGAGAGATATCAGATCAAAGATCTCTGTGGAATTATTAACTCTCTACTCTTTAACGCATCTTATTCTTAAAATATGATGAATAATCCGAGATGGATTGTCTTGATGATACTGAGCTAGTGGATGGTATATAAATATGAAGATCGATAGATAGATAAACATCAGATTTCCAGGTTCTTAAGTCCTACTTTATGCGATTTCTGGAGAATAGGATGGGTAGTCCGTATATGGGTGGATTTCGGGAGAGAGGCAGTCGGTTTTGATGCGTGGTGCTAGGTATACCCGATGGAGTTACTGTGAATGTTAATGGAGGGAGAGGTGGGAAGACATAGAGAAGAGCCTACGAGCAGAGACGACAGAAAAGTGTTTAATATATCAAGCCTAAAAAACGTTGTGTTGAGCTGAAAAGGTCACAGCAAAAATGGAAGAAAATTATAAGAAAACCAATCCCTTTCAAGTCCATAGATTTTCTATATACATCATCCCAATTATCTCTGCCCCCTCCCGTTCAACCCCTCATTTAATTTTCGTCAAAAGCACCAAAACACCATGCTAAACATTAAGAACTATATACGGCGGGTATAACTCATTTCCATATCCGCGTCCGATCATCCATGCGCGACTGCGAAGTGGATATAAAAATCAAGGATCGTGTATACGGCACAGCTGTCGTAAATCATTTCCATCACTCCTCTCTATCCTGCTTGCTATTGGTCGTAAAGAAGGGTGTCAAGTAACACTCTTACGACCTCGAATGTCCATCGCCCAGATCCCTTTCTTCGTCTACACGTCCTACTCTTGGACTTCCAGGGTCGACTTGTATACTAGGCAACGAACCTAACCTCAAACTCGGCAATTGTGGTACGCCACCCACACCTCTACTACCCCTTCTCTCATGCTGTGGTCTATTCGCACTCAAGGAACTAGAAGAAGAATCCCTAGAGCCAGTTGTAGATATCATAGAGCCGATATGTGAGCTTCTGCGCGGTGAGTCGCGGATAGAAGGCCTTTGTTCGCTGCGTTCTGGAGAGATAGATGGAGAAGTATGAGATAGAGGATGTTGAGTCTGCGGTACCGAGTCTTCAATCGAGGGGCCCTCTCCTCTACCTACCACCGGACTAGAGTATCCAGGCGGTGGCTCCAAAGGATTCCGTCTCGATTCATCATTCGGTGTATCTAAACTGATATTCTCGTATCCTGGTGGACTATTGGGGGGTATATCGTCATGTTCCACCATTTCTGGACTGCTGCCTGCTCGTTCCCGTTCTGTCTGTTGACTGGCCCGACCCGGTGATTCGGCGCGGGATGTGGCTCGAGAGCGGGTTAGTCGTGGAGAGGGGAGATCGGATTGCATTGTATCGATACTGATTATTGAGCTTGCGCTTCTGTCTCTGCGATGGTATTGTGAGGATGCTGCTATCGATGCTGCATCACCCAATAAACCTTGTCTCTCGGAATCTTGACTGTTGGCTCTCAATCTCGTACCATCGTGTCGTGCAACACCTAGATCTGCGTAAGAAACAGACGATACAGCTCGTTGTCTTTCCTTCTTGATTCGATCATGTTCTGCTCGTAGCTCTTCAACCGTATTACTTGCATTAGCACCACTCTGCGCTCTAGCTCTTGCAGCAATTTCTCGCAGAGCCACATAATCTCCTCTTTCTCTTGCTTCTCTCCTTAATCTTCTCCTCTCCTCTCTCTCCTCATTCTCTCGTCTGCGGGCAAGTCGTACTTGGTATAGAGCTTCCATCTCCTCCTCTCGTAACCGCTCTTCCTCGTCTTGCGTTTCGGGGAACTCAATCACGACATCAATTCCTCCTCTATCTCCCTCTCTGCCAAGCACCTGTTCATTATGCAATGCATTCTGGTGATAAGCCGGAAGTGTCATGACGGATCGCACTGAAGTATTCCTGTCCACCCCACCAGCAGCATTTTCGACCGCATTCCGGGCTGCTGCATCGAATGAGGAAGGGGGATTGGCAGAACTGCCTGGTGCTCGAAGTCCAGTCGTACGACTCGAAGAAATAGGCTCCAAACTCTCATTTCCGTCTGTTAAGCGCTGAGGTTTCGCAGGCTCCCATTTCGTCCATAATCGCTTCAGGAAGGGTGTAGGTATATATTTCGGGTTCCGATGTTTCTGTCGGAGTCTGCGGAGGGAAATAAGGAGGATTGTGAAGATTACTAGAGAGGCTACGACTATGACGACAATCTGTAGGCATCAGTATGGATCTGCAATAGGGCAGGGGAGCTTACAATTATCATAGTAGAACTACTTGACTTCTTGTCTGAGAATGCCGTTGGTGTAGAAGTACTTGCAGCAGCTGTAGGAGTTGCCGTTATAGATAATTCAATACTACTTGACTGAGGTCCATGATTCTCATTCTCCACCTGCCTCACCAACAAAGCCTCATTACTTAAATGCATATCCAAACGAGCGTGATTCCAGTAAATGGAATAAAGAAGTTATAGATGTCGATGAGACTTAAACAGCGGAATTCATGCCAGTTTATCGTAGGCTGACGGCCTGTCGGGTTTTGTGAAGGTTGCTGACGCGCTTCTTGGTTGACGCTGAATGCTGTGCTGCGATGTGATGGGGCAGGGAAAGAGGCGAGGCGATTGGCTCTCAGCAGGTTGTCAGCATGATCATAGATCGCCACTGTAGATTGATGCTTTGGAATTATATTGATGAATTGGGTGGTGATGATTCTGGCAGAAGATTTTGGGGAAAAAGAACCTTGAGTTGATTAGGATTGAGGTAAATTGAGCTGTCGAGGAATCGAGGAATTGAGCTGATTGAGGTGGGTGTTGGCAGTCCAGAGTGGAGTGGAGAAACAGCTACCTGGGGTACCACTTGTACAGCCTCCAATCAGCCGGGCAATTATGAGGATATATGGGGATTTTGGTAGGTAATCGCAATATAATTGGGTAGATTAATTGTGCACTGAGCGCATGGATATTTAAGGAACATATGGCAGCGTGGCTGATTTAGATACATGTGGCTGGGAGGCAAAGACAAAGAGTGAGATATTGATGCGTCACGTTCTGATAGTCGATTTACAATACGACAATTATTACGTTAACAATTCATATATCTGCTTGTATCTCTTTGCGAAAACAATCGCAGACATATGGAATAAATCATCACAGTTTCATCCCAAGATCATGTTTTAGATATCAGATGTGGCTTTCCGTCTCCACTCCCTCCTCTCATTACAGTCGCATCACCATCCCAACCACACATCTCGAAAATCTAGATCATCATCATTTCCAATGCAACCATGCAAAGCAACTCAATCGTTCAAGCCTCTTTTATCGCAGGATTGCATAACAGGCTGAATACTTTGTAACCTTCGTGTCGTGTATCATATTCGGGGGAGGCTTTGAGGGAGGCGCAGTAAAAGGATTTAATTGAGGCAAGGTTGAGGCTCATGAGCGTGAGCTCGGCAGGCTGGTTGAGCTTCGATGATGATTTATTTGATCGTCGGTCGTCTTTGATACTTCATCGAGATGTTGCATTTCATGATGTTTTACTTCTGCATTGAATATTTCGAGCATCCGCATTTAAGAGGTCAGAGCAAGTGGCTCTAGATATCCACCATGTCAGCTGAGATAAGCACAATCTTATATCTGCAAGCTTGGCAGAATCAAGATTATATGCAAGTGCATGCCCATAACATCAACTTTATCTGTAAGTTTTCGCCATGGGCATACTACTTCTACTGCCGCCGACCGCGGCAGCGATTTTGATAGTCTATTATGTATTTCTGCACCTCAGACAAACAGCCACGGCAAAGTCACTGGGATGCCAACCAGCACCACTTTTTCGGCCGTGGGATGTGCTTGGAGTGCAAAATTTCATGATCGAGCTGAATGGAATGAAAACACAAACTTTATCCTACGCTTTTCTTGATCGTAAGAACGAAATCAGCGCAAAGATAGGACGAGATTGCAAAACATTTCGAATTAAATATCCACCAGGAGACACATGGTTTTACACCTTCGACCCACGGAATATGCAGGCTGTCCTAGCTACACAATTTCAAGATTTCCAGCAGCCTGGGCCAAAAGTTGGAGCACTACAGGCGCTTCTAGGTCCTGGTATTGTACGTTTTGCGATTCAGAATATACAGAGCTGATTGCAATAGTTCTCAGCCAATGGTCCTCAATGGGAACACTCTCGAGCTCTTCTACGACCTCAATTCATGCGTGAACAAATAGCTGATCTAGGCCTTTTCGAAACACACATCCAAGATCTCATTTCTGCAATGTTAGGTACCATCAAACCTGGCCACTGGACCCCAATTTCCAATTTGCAGCCACTATTGGAACGCTTTACAATGGATATCGCTACCGAATTTCTCTTCGGCGAAAGCGTGCATAGTCAAAAAGATGATAGTGCAGATACCAGTACTCTGTTCTCGAAGAAAGAGATGATGGAATTTGTAGACAACTTCTTCGCAGCTCAGAAGACAACGGCGAAATCTATGATATACGGAGATTTGTACTGGCTAACCCATAATCGCGAATTCAAAGATCAGTGTAAAGCTGTTCATAATTTCGTTGATATGTATGTTCAACGTCGTTTGAAGAACAGTGGGGAGAAGTCAGGAAAATACGTCGTTCTTGATGCTATTGCTGCAGATGTGGATGATCCGCAGGAATTGCGATCTCAACTATTGAACATCCTTCTCGCAGGAGCCGACACTATCTCTGGGACACTGGGCTTCCTTCTGGCTTCATTGGCGCAATATCCTCATATCTTCAAGAAACTTCGCGGTATCGTCATAAATGATTTTGGATCTTTTGATCAGCCAAAGGAAATCACGCTCAGCGGATTGAAGAATTGCTCATACCTTCAATGGACCATCAATGAAGTTCTGAGGGTATACCCCTCCGTACCAGTCAATTTCCGTGAGGCGGTCAGAGATACAACATTACCTGTTGGAGGCGGTTCCGACGGGTCATCCCCAGTATTCGTTCCCAAAGGCCATCTTGTAGCCTGGGAGGTACGTTTCCCACTCCCTCCCCATCTACCCAACTGACCCTCTCAGCTCTGGACAATGCAATCCGATCCCACTTTCTGGGGCCCTAACGCCAACGAATTCAATCCCGAACGTTGGGAGGGAAGAAAACTGGGGTTCAACTACCTCCCCTTCAACGCTGGTCCTCGTATCTGTATTGGGCAGCAGTTTGCGCTTGCGGAGATCGCGTATGCCACTATAAGACTGCTGCAGAAGTTTGACGCTATTGATGGGTCGACACTACCGGCGGGAAGACTCCCTTGTGATTGGAAAATAGTGGATAAGGTGGCGGGAGGTGTGAATGTGAGACTTCATTGCGCAGGTAGCTAGCGGGGTTTATACTTCGATTCGGTTTTGCCCAGGAATGCTGCTTTCAAATTAGTGTGAAGTACACTATTTCTTGCATGGTTCCCGGTTCATTATACTGCGCTTTGAAGATAGTTCACGAGAGATATCCTGCCGTTGCTTGTCTTATGTTTGGCATTTGATTTTAGCATACCCGGAGAACAAGAAGAGGATATCGCGCGAAATACACTCAAACGCCCTGGCCCCTTGGAAATTGTATCATTATGCGTATAATGAACGGCCAAATTCATTGAACCGGTCATTATGCTAAGGTGGCAGTTTCAACACTGATTCTCAAGGCCAGCTATGCCTTGTGCTATGTGACGATAATATGGAAACATGCTTACTGAGAACAATTTCACCACAAGCTCCCAAAAATTTGACTTTCTCTTTTACGGTCCTTGTAAATGCTTCAAAAGGTTCGTGTGCGCATTAGATGTCGGCCAATCTCCATTTCTCCAATCTCTTTAATGGAGGAAACTTGGCTTTATTTTCTGTATCTCTTTCACGGTCCTTATAGTATTGCAAAATGTTTGTGCTAATATCAAATGTCAACTGATCTCCGATTCTCCAAATTCTTCAGATGAAACTTGCCTATGTTTTTTATATCTCGTCGACTTAATGTTTCAACCGCCATTGTCCAAACTTATATAGAAGAAAAAATAGCCTCACATTGTCCAATTGGCGTTTGATCTTTCGGGGTCTTCTGGTTAATTTTTTGCTTTCTTCCAAGCTATCTCTTCTTCCTCCCACTCCCTATTCTCTCTTCTCTCGGTATAATCAAACAATTTAAATCTACTACACTTATCAGCATCTTATTGTCCAGTCTCCTGCAAATATTTTACTCACATCTCAATATATCGCAGAGCCCTACTCTCTTTCATCTTCTATAATAGCCCACAGACCCTGTCCAGCGGCAGTGGTTTGTGGCGTTGGTGGTGGTGTGTCTTGACGGCTGGCCACCAAACCCAACGAGACCCCGTAGGGAGAATCAGCCAACATATGGGGTGGTAGGAGGCCTCGTTGTTGGAGATCGAAGGCTTCTGCCCCGACTGAGGTGGGTGTTTCTGGGCGACTTGTTGCCCCGTCGCCGAGGATGCAGGCGCAGAAGAGCGAGAGCAAGGAGGAGATGCTGGCGGATGCTATTGCTTTGGTAGTTGTTGAGTTGGTTGAGTCTTTGTTGTGTGTTGATGTGGAACTGGATGATAGAAAGAGCAAAAGAAGAATAAAGATTGGGATTGAACAAATTTGACGGGGACTTCACTGAGGCGTCGAAGTCTTGGCGGCGACAACTTAGGGACGGCCCCCTTTTGTCTCGCTTAACTAGGAGAATATATTTTATTGTAAATCTTCTATCCTATTCTGGACAATTTTTGAGCTTGAGCGAACTTGATATTGATACCGATATGCCTGGCGCTGTGAGTCTCTCTATATGTCCCAGTCCATTGAACGATTGACTGAGTTTTGTCCAGTTTTAGGCCAGATGGCTATTCCTCGTGCGATTATGCCTCTGCGTCCTTGATGAAGCCAGGTGCCCGATATCCAACGTCACCTCGTCGATCACTTGTATTCCAGGGAGTATATCCTGTGACTGGGTGTAGAACTCCCTCTAAAGGCCCACTATTGTCAAGACCAGGCTTAGCCTCACTAGGCATTGATGGAGAAGCGTTCATCGTGACCGGCTATGCTGGATCGTCAACTTCCAATATCGCAATGGTGATAGATCTACAATCTTTTAGAGTGAAGAATTATGAGTTTCTCCGGTATTGGAGGGATCATGATCCTGCAAAGACGCGTCTCTGCTCGCTATGACGAAGAAAACATCTTGAGATCGAAGCCTATCACGGTAATTATCTACGTTTTAACTTGGTTTCTTTAAAGTCCAGCATCATCTATTCATAGCCTAGCTTCTGATTACAAGGGAAAGGAGGGGGGATGATCCTGAATGAAATGTTTGATTGCACGGAAGGATGTCTCGTCATGCGATAGTGCAATTCAGATCTAATCTGTTGATGGCAAAACTATTAAGGAACTTCTGGCACGTTAGCTCTGAGTACGCTGATCACTACAGGCTCTCATGTACAGGGCAATATAACGTTTTGTCCAAGTCACATGCACTTCTCATGTGTACATGAAACCTGCTTGTATGTAGTCAGTACCCTAAAGGGGTTGTGACCAACAGAGATTCATGACTCGCTCATAAGATCTCTACTCTAGAGTAATAAGCATGCATAAAGCTATAAATATCATCTGCAGTACACGACAGGAATGACACAATTCAAATTTCAAGCCAAAGTCCGGATCAACTAAACGCAACGAGCCTGAAATCAATCCAACAATTGACATCATCACAGAACCAGGTCCTTTCTGAGATACCACCTTCTCTCTCACTGGTATCTATCTCTCGCTCCTGGCATCGCAAGGCATTTCTGCTTCCAATTTGACTAACGGCGCGTTGGCAAACCAACCTTCATTGTAACCAGTTTCCTTGTCCACAAAGCTTGACCTGGGAATCTTCAGGATGTCAGCTTATGGGAGTGGCGATGGGAACGATAATGTAAGTCAATCATCTGGTAGATCCTGTATCCTTTTCCTGAACCCCACTCTCTGGTCCCAATGCAGACGAGTATATCAGACAAGACGTGACTGCTAACTTCAATCAGCCCATTCCACCAAGAAAGACAACAGGTTGGATGGCAGCGACTCAAAGGGGTATGGCCAGGGAGGCAGAAGAGAAGAGGATAAAAGAAGAATCTCTTCAGAGAAGGTAGCCTTACCCTCTCCTATAAAACTGGAATACTTGAAAGTCCAAATCTAACAAAGTTAGAAATGCGGAGGCGGCAGCAATAGCTGCTGCTGCTTCTCAGTCACAAAGAGCATCATGGAGTCAGCAAGGAAATTTCAACGAAGCCGCCAGACCTGACAATCGCCGAAATTATGCTATTTCAGCAGGAAACCGAGATGATGGAGGCAAAACTCAAGAGACTGCGAGACGCTCCTCTGGCCAAGGTGATAGAGTTGTTGATCCCGAAGATCTGGAGTGAGGTAGCTATAAAGGGTATGGGATACAGGGGCTGACTATCAGACAGGCGGCTGAAAAGCGTTTCCCGTCGCGATCCTTCTTACGGCGGTGGTTGATCAGATGGCAGAGAGTCAGATTTGAGATGGAAAGTAGCAAGAATGTTCGCTTGTCTCCTAACTCGCTTGCTTCTGCACCTATCACTTATGCTCCTTGTCCTCAGATCATACGCGATTTCAATTGAAGCCCTTGATACTACATGAAACTCCTTGCGTTACTAGGTACCTGGCCCAACCTAGTTTCGGCCAGGGTCACTCTAAAATATTAGACTGGCGTAGGTAAACTTGCGTGGTGTTTGGCGCTATGAATCACGGGATGAGTGGGCGCGATTGGACTTTTTTCTGCGCCTTTTGATCACCGGTTTCTTGACTTGATAGCGATTGAACTAAATTCTGAATAGTTTCCTAGCTTTTCGTGAATGTTTTTACCCCGGAGTAACTGTGCAATGTGTTTTTAAGCAAAAGATATTCAAATAGGAAGAGATGAATTGCATATAGTCATGCAAAGATAACGCCACAACTACAAATACAAATTCTGACCTCTGCAACCGAATCTTCCAAGAACCCTATTCCGTCAGATCTATTTTGATGGCGGATGATGTTCTGCTATATATATGGAGGTATGATAAAGGAATCAGTGTTAAATCTAATGCTGCAACTGCGAATAATACGCGAAAAGGGGGGAGGTAATGCATGTTATTATCATGCTCCAGAGTATATTTTGAAGCTCTGGCTATTATTGCATATGAGCTTGGGGGTATATCATTGGATATGGTGACTGAACTCGAATTCGGAACTCCTTTCCATGACTTTTCTGATTTTTTATCGCACTGCAAAATGTGTTGGTCTAATTTTCATGTGCAAATTCAATTTGACCAGGATAGTAGAAGTTCTGTACCAGCTCAACTAGCCAACTATATAAGCTTACTCTGGACTACTGGAATCAAAGATTATTTCAAGATATTTACATCCTCGACAATCTCACAAACTTTCGATCAACACCACATCCAACTGCCGATCCCTCTCAACCTACCACTAAAACTACAAACACTACAACCCCGCTTCAATATCTCGACCTCTTCTCTCCTTCAACAAATCCATTACATTATCAAAACAGCTTATCTTCGTCAACATGGGAAGTAAGATTGGACGTGGAGGCCTCAAGCCTGCCGTCCCAGTCATGCCGGGCCCAAAGCCCGCGACCACATCTGTGCTCGTAAACAACAGAGGATCCAACGAACCAGTCACTACCACTTCAACGGACCTCAAAGATAAAAAGGACGGCGGTGGTCGCAGGAATGGACGCACCGGCGGTACGGTTATCGGATACAAGTCAGCGTACGCGAGGGCTACGGAATCAAAATAGGTTGAGTCAGGCGAGACAAAGACTGCCGGCCCAAAGATCGAGCCTCTTCTTGCTCCTATGGGTACCAACAGGAATGGAAAGAATAACATTGGTGTTCAAGGTGACAGAGTGAGTAGATTCTATCTGAGTATCTATTTGCCGCTTTCTGATTCATTCTACAGGGTGATAAGTCTCATTTCACCGATGCTATTCATAAAAAAAAAGGACAAGCCTGAGAACCACATCAAATCGCCGTCATCTGGCTTGACACCTAAACGTCCAACCGATCAATCCTGCTAACAGATACACAGAAACATATATGGCAAGGTATAAGATGCGCTGATGCGCCGACGAATGAAGGAACGCGTTCGGTGGTGGAAAAAACGGAGCAGATGTGGGGCGTGGATGGTATTTTTCTTTTTCAAGTGAGAGCGAGAAGTTATCTAGCATAATATTGCATGCTAGAGGGCCTAGTCCTGCATTTTCTACTACTCGGGTATGAATTTGACTCGCAGAGGTCAATTCAGGAAGTGTTATAGCAGTAAATGCAGTCATAATCTTGAGTACAAACGCTCTCATCAATGCTGTGATACCTTATTTAATATGAAGAAACTTTGGGTTCATCAATCTTGTGGTAGCAGTGTAGAATCTGAGACTTTTTGAATATTTTCAAGACACCAAACAATTTCAGCTACAAATATATGCCTACCAAAATTCAGCAGGACATTTGACAAACAATCTTGAGAAATCCTTTGACTAATAACCAAAGCTAGATCATGAGACAGAGATTAGTACCTTGTATGGAAAACACTTTGATAAACTGCGAAGGTCCTCATAGCTAATTTCGGCAATCATCATCTTCAGAACTGGGATCAAGTAGAAACAAAATTTGGACAACGACAATGGGACAGTGTGAGAGGAAGTGAAAAGAATCTTGTAGCTTTTCTGGAACTGAAGTCTGACAGAAGTCATGTCTGAAGATGGGGTTGCAGATATGTGACTATTTGAGTCTGGAAGACTGGTTCGGCTCCTGGGTTACAGACACTTGGATCAACGAGTTCAACCTGACAAGAATCAAAATTATAATTGCCCAATACAAACAGTCATGATATATATATCTCTGTGAAGCAAATTACAGAAAATGAGTCAGATGCAGCCACAGGGGCTGAGAATTTGAAATTTCTTTATTTTTCATTGCCCATATATATCTTAGCCCGAAAAATACAAAGAAATCCCAACTCAAAAATTGAATTTGAGCAGTAAAGTTACTCATGGAATCTCTTAGGGCTGCAATAGCTTGAGATAGAAGTATTTAATCAACCTCGATCAACCGTACAACCCAAAACTTCCATCATTCAACATCAAAACAACAACTTCCAAGTCAGCAATCTGACTTCGAAACTATTTGCACACTAACCCGATAAATACACACTACTACTCCTCTACTCCTATCACTCCACCTCTTACCCCAATCACCTGCTCTCATCATCCACCATCCAAACATGGGCAACAAACTCTATCGAGGTTTACTTGCAAAGGCAATCAAGCGTAGGAACGAAACATCCTCCACTTTGGATAGTGTTCCTTCCCAAGATGCATTGAACACCTCCAATGGAGATAGTACATCGGTCGAAGATAATTCTGTCCACACCAAGCCCATGGATACTCCAGCACCGGTCCCTATTAAGTCAGCTTGGAGCAAGCCTGCAGAGAAGCGCATGGACTCCAAAGCCTATGCGGCAGAGGTCATGAAAGCTAAATACGGCATGAGCAATGCCCAGGTTGAGAAAGCAAAGAATGTTATCGGTTATCTAACCCCACCTGATACCCCTCCTTTTGGTTCAGGTGCTCGTGCTCGGAAGTTCAAGAGAAAGACCGAAGAAGGAAACGAAACAAACTCCACTGCAAAATCACCTCAACCATCGCCACCCGCTCCGCGAAAACCCACCAAAGAAGAAATATACTGCATCGACGCACAAGTCCCAGCTCCAAAGGCTGGTATGCACTGGGCAAGCTTGGGAAAGAGGATTCTTGGTGAGAGTGTAAGTCAAAATATTCGTTTCACAATCTTTTACATATGAAAATCCGCTGATCATTCTGGTAGACTGAGTACCCCTCCCTCACCAACGCTCAAAAGCTTCGACGCATACACGAAATGAACGAGAAACGTTGATCAGATCATTTGAATATGGAAGGTGTTTAGTATGTCGACCATGAAACGTTAACAGGATTTTTGCTAAGCTACAAACAGTGACGGCAACATAGACATTGACAAATATATCAGTGGCTTTGGTGGACGGTAGAAAACGAGCCTAATTTGGACGGGAACTTTGCTCAACGCATGGAATGAACGATTGGTCTGGGTGGATGTTTTCAATTGGGCATACAGGTGTTGCAGGCGTTTTGTGGTTCTTTGGAGCAGGAAATCCTTGGGATATCCGTTTCTCACACCAAAATCAAGTTTTTTTCGGAGGAATATACTACAACACAAAAATCCACATCCTTGGAATAACTGCGTCAACGTGAAAAAACGAGTGAGTAAGCACTGACTGACGCATTGCAATCATCAAATATGGCCTAAAAGCCGACTTCACTTTGAACCAGGATGAAGAACTGATCTTCATGACAGAACAAGCCAGGTCGATTTGGGATCTAGTTTGACCTTATAGCACGCGATTATCTTGAATCAATTTGCGACGTGTTTGAAGTATTCAGCTTGCCATAAAAAAACGACAACTCGAATGCAAGACAAGTTTATAGTTAAGTAAGACAAAAGTATATTAGAAGATACACCAATGTCATAAGCAATCTACAAGAAGCTGTTCGCATCTCAGGAATTGGCCTGCAAACCAAACACTGGACTGAAAAAAACGACCTGCTCATCCAAGACTTTTCTCAGCTCAACAATAGCCTTTTTCAATTGTATTCGTATAGCTTCAGTGCTTGTGTATGATCGATGTCAATTTCAAACTCCGTAGGTAGCTTGGTTTTGGCGCGCAAACACGGAAGATCCCCTCCAAACACGTCAATGAAAACAAAGTCTCGTTCAAGATTGGCGGTAACAACCGCGTAACGACAAACTTTTGATTCCGAATCAATCTCATCCCATGCCACGATCGTCAGTATGGTGGCTGCGCAGACCTCAAAAAAGAGTTTGGACAAGAGGACCCCTGAAAATGACATGATTTCAGATTGCGAGTGCCCTGCGACGCAGATAGAAACAATACGTTTAGATAGAGATACGGTAACAATGATATCAAAACATGCAACATTTTTTACATCCTTGAAGCGCTGCCAAAAACCAAAGAGATGTTGAAGTCAAGCCGAAAGTCCCCCCTGAAGTGGGAAATTTTGTTCGCTTAGCACATCACGTGATGTTAATACAACTCCTCCCCTCAATTTGAACTTCCCAATCAGGAATTGAGGTACCTTAGTATGTAAGGTAGACAACTCAAAAAACTCTGTACACCCAGAATAACAATTATTCTGCAACGCCACAAGTTCATCGTGCAGGGAATCACTCCCCCATAGTGACATGCTTTTGAAGATCACCATTTCCATCTTTAATTCGCTGTTCTCGGTCTCTAGCTCAGCCGTACAATCGACAAAACTGTTGTTCAATTCTACTTCAGCATCTTCCTGTTCGGTAGTCACGCCCTCGCTCCAACCAAAAAGAAGGTTACCTAGCTCTGGCTGAAATTTAGGTACTAATATGCTAATTTTCCGAGTGGTCAGACTGTGTTCGATGCGGACTTGATTCAACTTGGTGCAATACATTCACGATAACCCTACCTAGGTAGGTACACTAACAAACGATAATTGACCTGAACTTCACCGAGAAGATATTCCTTCCAGCAAACCTATCCATGAGATATGACACTGCAATCGGCAAAGCTGAACGATGAGAACGAGTGGGAATTTTGGTACGACATCACTGTTCAGATTGCCGTCAATCGATACCCTCCTGAGCACGAGGCTGGGTTTCCTGGATGCGCTCTTCAAAGGAAAATTTACATCCCCCCTACTGTTCACGATGAGAATGATATCAACGAAGTTGTTTACACTCATACATACCTTTAAACCGACGAATCATAGAATTTCAAACAAGAGATGGGTACGTTCGCTGGGATTTCGTTTTGTTGACCATGCGAGCCGGGATAACAAATGAATTGATGTGACCAGAACAATACGAAATATGGAAATGCTAGCGACTCATCGCCGAAATGAATTCCGTATTCGAATCTCCACTTCACCAGTCATTGAAGTTCGTATTCTCATTCATAAACGTCATAGCCACGCCCTCAAAAGTCTTGTCAACTTCAGCGCTCGTCTCAGATCCCGTCTCTAGAAGCCCAGGTTCGCTATGAGGCGCCAGTTTATCTAGCCCCTCACCCATATCCCACTGCGAAATATCCTGTCTCCTTGACATTGCAATTGCAAGTGGCTCCGCTTGCCTGACTCCGAACTCATCTGCAATCCACCGCAATCTGTTTTCAACCCATCTCCGCATTATCGGCGAGACCATATTCGTGCAGCCAGCGCTATAAAGCGGCCAGAGAAGTAAATTCCCATGAACTGCTTTAGGAATCGGAGGTAGCAATCCGTTTTGAGCATCCGGGTTGAAGCCAAGGAAATATGGTACACTCGCGCAGATATCATGACAGAGATGCAGCAGTTTAGTTCTTGCGCCCAAGAACTGATTTTGGAAGAAACACGAATCGCTGGTGAACAGGCTCGACGCCGGATTATTTTCGTACAGGTGGGTGAGTTGGTCGAAAATCAGCTCATTGATTAGGAGACGGACACAACGATAATTATTCCAGATGGTCCCAATCCATATCGATGGGTATTCATGGTATTGATCTGAGAAAACATCTTCAAATGGTGTGGAGAGATTCACGGTGTCGTACATGAAATGAATCGGACAAGTCTTTGCCCAAACCTCGTACTCTTCATCTAGTTTGATAAGTTCTGTGACTAATGTTTCTGGATCGGTGTAATCGTTGAATGATTCCATCCCGGCTCGGAGGTTACAATATCTGATGGCGAGGTTGGACAGTATAGTCGCTGATGCTTGCTCAGGCGTTTCGAAGTCGAGCTCACTTGACCATTCAGTGATGATTTCTGGGAACTTGGCATGTCTTTGCGAACAGCAGATGATCTGAGAGTGTTAGTTTCTGATTTCAAGCTGGCAAATAAACTCACAACTTGTGTCCTCAAATGAGTGAATACGTGATACCCAATTGGTGTTTGCAGCTGTTCTTTGCCTCTAAGCTGAAGGAGAGCTAAAGCACCATTTATGTGCTTCATCCAAGTATCCATTGATAAACGGCTATTACATGTGTTGGTCTATCTCATACTAACATCAGCCGAGTTCATCTTACAAATTAAATGCTTACCTCGTATAACACAAGAAGCATGATTGTGACCAAGGTTTGATCCGCTTTTGCATCCTCAATATTCCTTAACTTAGAACTGAGATCCCGCATAGCTGTGTTATATTTGATGGTAGCATTTGTCATGATACACGGAGCTCTCCAGAAATTTGAAAGTCCCACAAAGCCTAGGGATGCCACGCCGGCGGCCAATGCAGGACCGATTTCTTCATCACCGTATATATCAGATAAATACTGGAAGTTTCCTCTAGCAAAGCTATCTTTCTCCAGTACGTAGTTTTGAAAGAAGAAACATGTTGCCTGATCTTCCGGCGACGTGCCAAGGTAGGTGGGGAAAAGTGGGAACGTTGGGAGTTCTATGGATTGCGGACACTCCGTCATCACCAACGGTGCATCATCAAATCTCTCCAAGGTAGAGGTCAAAGAGATAGTCTTCCGGGCTTCTGCATCTTTCACACGCTTTCGTCTGGTGCTAAGGCCATGAGACTCGTCACGAAACATAAGATCAGCTGGATCTCGATATCCCTTGCATATGCGACCAGCTCGTACACATTGCGAACATGATGGCCTTTTTGTATCACACTAATGAAATCAGTACAAATCTAGTTTCGGTAGAGCATACATACCTTCGTTCTACGAAGTCGGCACTCAGCGCACGCCTTGCTCGGTTTTCCACAATAGACCATGTTTACAATTCAATGGTGGATCTATAGATTCTCGAGGGCTGGATTTTTGATGCACAACCCAATTTGAAGATTCAGCATCTTGATATAAATTAACATTCCGATATGTGATGCAGCCAACTCGTCATCGCCGTCACAGCCGTTCGCGGGACAGCAAGCCTCAATGCAGCCGCATTTATCCTAGTGTAAGAGAGGGCCACAAGGCAGTATCCTTGGGGGCATCACGTCAATCAGCCTCATTAATGTCCGAATGAGGATATTAATGCAAGGAAGCGTGAGAGAGGCAGAGAAAACGAAGGCATCGGAGCAAGAAAAATGTGGATCATTTGTTATGTGGGGAGATTAATAACACGTCGTGAGAATCGGCCTAACTTCATGAAGCAAAGGTTGAGTAGCGGCACTCAATTCGCAGCCACAAGATTTCCCGAAGACTCCGAATCACGACCTCCATGGCATGGAACAGTGCGAAACACGAGTCCGTTGGTTGGAGGGCCATGGACACTCCGATTTCTCGCTCTTTGATATCGCGAAGCTATGGATTAGATATGGCTTCTAATTCATGAGAAGATCGAAACATACCTATTTCTGGTAGTTCACAGCCAAGCTTTTCTTCCCGCAGGCTAAGCTTTAGAGTGGATCATCCTCATCCTGCACTTGGTAAGAACGTTCTTGTGCCAGATATCATTCACTTCAGCCACGCCAAAATCTCTTCGTAGAGGCGAATCTCGAGGGGTCCGCGAGATGTGGTCGGTGAGGCCAGACGCAGGCCTGCAGGGTGTGATCTTAAGTAGCTGCGTTGTTGAGGCTTCAACAGGGGTTTCATTATATCCCTATCGTGTCCTAGAAGGGTAGGGGTTAAGTATCTCCTCGCTCATTAGCAATGAAAACAGGATGTCTGTATGTTGAATGCATTGCGCATTCTCTGTCGAGAATAGGATACCATGACGCCTTGAAGTATTGAAGAATCTTCTTATATACTGAGAAGGTCAGAGAGGGAATAATCTTTTCCTCATCCTTCATATCATCAGAACTTTACTTGCTTCCAGTAGCAGATCACCAAAATTCCAACTACATTGTTGTCAGTCCTGTCCTCAAAGCATCAAAATGGTGTCCACGCAAGAAGGAATAGCCATCACCGAGATCTGTGTTTATATTCCAGTCTTCATTCTCACAATTGTCGTCGTTTTCAGACATGGCTTCCGAAAACAATCAGGATGGATCTATCTCGCCATCTTCAGCATCATTCGGCTCGCTGGTGCTGGATTCAAAATTGCTCAATCAAACAATCCCACCAACAAAACAGATATAGAATGGGCCTCAATTCTGCAGTCAGTTGGCTTAAGTCCTCTCTTGATGGCCAGCATGGGTCTTTTGAAACGAGTGTAAGAGGCCCTTCCCCTTTGCCTTCTGCATTTTAGCTGTGCTAATGGTTTCTCAGAACCGATGATGTCTCCATGCACGTCCGTGGTACAGGCAACAACCACGTTCTCAGCACACTCCCAATCGCCAATATCATCAACAAACGCGCAACCGCCAACTCTCGCCGCAGTCGTATTATCCAAGTCGCTCAAATACCTACCATGATCGCACTTATCCTCTGTATTGTTGGTGGGCTCGATGAAGCTGATTCATCACCGCATGAGGTCGCCACAGGCCATAAATTGACGAAAGTTGGAATTTTCATGTTCTTGTTAATCTATATCTTATTGTTCTCTATCGTCATCATCACCATGAAAGATGTAGGAAATGCTGATCGTGGAGAGAAGAGAATTTATTTTGCTGTTTTGGCTGCGCTTCCACTTTTGGCGGTCAGGCTTTTGTGGAGTATCATATCTTCATTTTCACACAGCAAGGACTTCTCGGTAACGGATGGAAAGCCTCTCATTCAACTATTTATGGCTATCATTGAGGAGTTTATCATTGTGTGCTTTTATATTTTTGCTGGTTTGACCACTGAGAAGCATTAATTTTGGTCAATCGATTTATTGAACTTGGACAGAGGAGAAGTGCAGGGATACCAGCATCAAAAGCTGAAGTACGACAATGTATGATGTAGGCTAAGAAATTTTGGTATACCAAACTCAATTTGGCTTGATACTTTGAGACGACAACCTGTCGTTTTTTCTTTTTCTATTTCTTGAGGTTCGCTGTCGTTTCGACTTCTCCTCTACCTTGAATACACAATAAAATGAATTTTGAATGATTGGCTGTTGACTTGATCTATGTGGTCATTGCACGAGCTGAGGATTTATTTATTCTGGAATGCAAATAATTGTCATATATCGACCATCGGAACGACTAACCGTCGAGCCGGTTGACCGTCTTAGAAAAGCGATCACCCAAAAAGTTAACTGCCCAAAAGGATGACCGTCTATACAGTTGACTGTCGAGATAGCCAACTGTTATGCCATGATAAAAACTAATAGATTAGTAAACTAGTGAAGTGTCACTAGCATGTTGCACATATAAATATAGAAAAGAGACTTTTCTATAACTAATATTACTTATACATTTATTGTATATAGAACGATGTCTATTTTTGAACTCTCCCCGGAGGTCGATTCAATTCTTTCAGTGCCAATGTACATATATATATGATCTTTCATTCAACAAATCGTAAAATGTATTAAATTTTAGACAAGAAGCATCTCACCATATCTAGAATTAACAGAGAGGAGTTCAGACACCAGTTCGACTATCACTGTCGCGGCCGTTTCCTCTCAAGTCTCTGAGAACTTCGAACTCAACCAGACGAATGTATTCAATTTGAGCATGAAAAATAAGCAAATTTAAAGTGAGTCACTGTTACTATGCAATAAACCCAGGAATAGTGTCTGGGTATAAAGATTTAAAGCCCCAACCAGCTTGACACAACACAGTATCTTCAAAGTTAACAATCCATTTCCAGAGACGCTTCCAACTACCAATAAATCCAACCATACTACGACTGTTATCCCAGCCATACACTCAATCCGCATATCGGACATTCGCTTGCTCACCCTTCTTAGCCATGGGGAACAAGATCAATCGTGGTGCTAAGACAATGGTCACCAAGCCTTTGAATTCAAAGCAAAAGAACGAAGACACCCCTGCAGAGTCGACACCAACTACTTCAACCGCAGGAACCAGCTCACCCGTTGAGGAAGTCTTTGTTCCTGCTCCGGTTCCTGAGCTTTCAGTTTGGGACAGACCAGCCGATAAGAGAAAGGACTCGAAGGCATATGCAGCAGAAGCCATGCTCGCACTTTACGGAATGAGCGAAGCTAGGGTCGAGAAAGCCAAGACTGCCATCGCGTCTGCTCTTCGTCCCAAAGTCCCTCTTGGTGGTGGAACTGGTCGCATTCAAAGAGACGAAAAGAAGACAGTCGACAAAAACCTTCGCACTCAAGCAAATAAGAAAAATGGCCTTGAAAAAGCCCGCCCAAATTTGTCTCCATCAATGCCTAAGCCATTTCCTCCCGCTCCAAAAGTCCCCACCAAGGAGGAAATTTATTGTTTTGATGCACCAAGTCCAACCGCGAAGACTGGTGTCAATTGGGCTAGCTTAGGAGCTGGAGTTAAGGGAGAAAGCGTAAGCGCAATAGACTTGTTCTGAATAAAGCTTCCTATGGGATTTGCTAATCATCTCCACAGACCATATTGCCTATATCTACCAGTGCCGGAAAGTTTCTTGTTGTTCAAAAGGGAAACAAGGATCATTGATTTGATCATTATAAGACGGTACGTCTTGGTAGCATGTGGTCTTGGAACTTGAATCTGGCTAACTACTAACCAGCGAGCACATTCTGGAACACGAATTTTGGGCGATGGGAGTAGTTATAAATAACAACGAAAATTAAGGATAGGTTGGGAACGGCATGGAATGAACCGGATAGGACGAAGATTACATTACAGTACATAAGTGTTAGGGTGGTACGTGGACACTCACAGAATGATATCATTGCATTGGGGCTTTCGTTCTGTATGTTAGATAACCATATTGCGCCTAGACATAAATGGAGAGTTGGACGAACCTATGTTAATAATATGCTTGCTTTCTGATGTCTTTCCTAACAATGAGGAGCTTCAAGATAACGAGATGAATTCAGGAAATTCTAGCACTTGGGAATTTCCACAGGTTGAAGGAGTATGGAACTCTTCTGCTTCAGCGATCTTGTAGCCCAATTTTCGATTCGTTCCAGATTTTACTTGACACGTGACAGGCTTGATCTGCTCCTAGGTACGTTGACAATCACAAATATAGTCTCTAAATTTTGCATTCGAGTCTTCAACATCCAGCTTGTTCTCAGAGAGCTCCTTCATCCTCATTGCAATGATACAGTCCATTATCACGTGATATACATCATATGACTAGATCGATTGGCATTGATCCTAAGGGAAGGGTTTTTCGTCCTTATTTTTACTTATTTCCATTTCCAATTCATATTCATGCATCCTCGATGTCTTATATGAATACTATCACGAACAGCTGCACTTCCAGACATATCTTTGAGCACGCTATTCCCACTTGGGGGTAGCACGACGTAGCGTCCTTGGCACGTCTGAATTCCAACCATCGACACATCATCCCGCTTCCAACATCCTCATCCCACGTTTTTGACTTCCATCACGCACTCAAACATACCCAATTTCATGCATGCTCGCCGCTATTCTCATCTAATACGGAAAGGCGGCTTCTTGCTTTCCCTTCCTGGATATATGCCGAGGTAAAAGGCATGATCACTTTGCGGATGGCTCAGTGCCACCACAATGAGCGAAGGCTAAGCTTGCGTCCAAAGGTCGGAACATCCTTCAAATCCACACCGTAAGTTTTTCTACTCGCCAGTTGCGAACTAGAGTCTTCTTTTGCTTTGTGTTCGTTTTACGCCTCGTAGTATCGTTTGTGGCAATCACCACGAAGCTTGCCGGTCGTTCTATATGTTTGCAACATTTCAACATATCGATGGTGGTATTCCAAAAGTTCTTCAACGCAGAGCCATGTTGAATCTGCTCTCAATTGCGCCTTGTCGTCATCAGGCCTCTCTAGAACTTCTGCTTTCTCGATTCACGAAGAGCTTTGCTTGCGCTACTCTCAACCTCCCGGCTCATCCTTATATGTCCCCTGACATAGTTCATCTGTTCCTCATTTCCCAACCCTATCAGAGGCAAGATGGTCATAGTAGGTTTGCTGGCAGTCGGGGTTGGATTGGCCATCGATAAGTACAATGACCGACAGAACTCTCGGGGCCAAAGGAACAATCGAAGTCTTGAATCCCATGATACACAATGCGGTATGTTCAGGAATTGGCCTTTGGGAAACACAAAACTAACTACTGTCGCTGGAAGAAACTGGAATCATTTCACCAGAGGAGGCAAGACAAAAACGAGAGAGTGATGCCTTTAATGAATTACAGCAGTATGCCGATTTTCAGAGTGAGCTCTCAGATAAAGTGCTTGATGAGCTCATGAAAAATGACTACGAAATGGACGATGGTGATGCAGCCATGACTGTAAAGATGATCGATAAAATCTCCGACACTGGATATCCAGCAGGTCATGGAGCAAACACTCGACGGCATCTACTTCATCCTATATTCATTCCTCGACACGGTATTGGTAATAATGGCTATGGCTGGGCTCGTACATACGTACCTGAGTTGATGGGCTTCGGGATTGACCAATCTGCATTCTTGGATTTTCTGGACTCTTTCAATGTCTACTTGAAGGTTGGCAACATCGGACCTGTATGCGGCGTCTGCTGACACTCATAGGCCTCACCAGTTGTGGATGCCATCAACATAGGCACCCAGAAAGCCTGGGATGCGTGGAGTGATGGTACTCGTAATTTGTCAGTGGCAATCGCAGAGGCGATAGAACTGGCGAACGCTGATCCAATAGAGCCAAGGTTTGCTGAATTCAACTCCCAAAATGACGTGGATGTTCTTTCAAGGCTGACCATCCGTTTTCATAAAGACGCAACTCGTTTCTAGATCATTACAATGCGGCTATGTTTACGCCTTGCGGTCTCCACGCCATGATAATTACATCGAGGCCAGAAGAGGAATCCCAGATTCTTACTATCAACACAAGCATGACTCCACCACTTTCGAGAATCAATAGAGACACTTCTACTATCAATGAAGATCCCGAAGCTGCCCAAACAACGAGCAAGTTGCGACAGATGAGCAATTTTATTGCAGACTATAGCGACAAAAGGTCCGCTTTCAGACCCGTAAGCACCATGGGTTTCCATTCGCTGTGTCAACCTTTTCTCATTCCTCGAGCTCAATCCCGTTCTGATCATATACAGGCACCACGTTTCCACCAATCACTCTTCAACTCCTCTCAAGGCTTTAACCAATCAGCAGCCGAGCCTAGCAACAGCCCTCTCTCTTCTTTACTATCCCGAGTCGACAAGGCGCGAGTGAATAACGCTGATACCCGAAAACGACGTGTTCGCAGAGGTCGGCCAATTTCTAGGCAAAGTGACGGCTTCTCCGATACCTCTGAAGCAGCATTTGGTAGACCGACGATGATTTCCGAGTCAATGCAGCGGGCTGAAAGTGCTATAAATACTGCAGGTGACGGAAATGGAATTGTCGTCCAACCAGTTTGTCTACATATCTTTTTCCATGCAAGCAGTCATACTGATCAAGATAGGGCGTCCTTTACCTCTTAATTGTGAATCATCCTTCGACCTCCCAGCCATCAACTCCCTACAATTCCCCTCTCAATAACCCCCTCCCACATCGAACTGCCTCCTCGAAACCCACCATGAGACAGCAACCAATTCGCTGGTACTATGGAGAAAACACAACTCAAACCTCACGAAATGAGATTTCTTCATCCAATTTGCCTGTATATCCTAATGAAATGAAGGCCGGTTCAGCATTGCCACCACCGCCTGCATATACACCTAGCTCCTCGAAGAGATTTTATAGCGCTATTGACGAGCATCCGTCTTAAAATCGTTTTTTGGTACATTCTCTTCGATTGTGTACAGCACAAATATAACGGAATGGATCCAGGAGTCAAGGGAGCTGTTTCAGGTAGAATGGATAATCGATCAGTGTTGTCATTGCATTATAAATTATATACTCATAGCGGCAAAATTGAAAGAACCTGCCACGTCTTTCATTTCAATTATCTGCTCAATCTAAAGCCAATATACAATCATATTCTCATCTTTCATACCTCCACACCAGCTTCCTCCGCAAGTGCCTCGGCCTTCGACTTGCTATTCAGGTCCAAATACGGCTTCTCACCAATGCCAACCACCCGATTACCAGCGCGGTCTCCCAAGCCTTCATAGTCGAATGTAGCGGAGTGAAAAGCACTACGATTATCCCAGATAGCTGGAATATATCAGCGAATTCCGCGAAATGAATTCTCCACGGTGGGAAAACTTACCGATATCATTCTGGTTTCGCCACTTGAAGCGAACTTGGATATCGTGATTATCCAATATAACCTGATAGAACTTTTTCAGAAGCTCTGCGCTCTCCTCGGGATCTAGCTCATTGATGTACTTAGGGAAGTTTCCGATTCCGAAAACGCTCTTCCATCTGGCGGGTTTGTCAGCATCAGTTTGAAGGGAAGGAGAGTCCTGGAGAGCTTACCCTGTCACGGGATTGGTGCGTATAAGCGGATGAACAGCAGACAAATGCTTGCCTACATTCAATGGTGATCCCCGGGGCTTATCATACAAGGTTGCTCTTCCAGCCTCAGCTGCTCTGATGAATCCATCACCCACATACGTGGTTGTCAAGCCATCGAAAAACTTCTGGTAAGGCTTGGAGAACTTATCATAGACCTCATATCCTAGACTTAAAGTGAGCATTTCCACACAAATGTTGACAGCGCAGCAACAAACCAGAAGCCCATAGCGTATCACCCCCATTCTTCGGCAATTTCACAATCCGCAAACTCGTATAATCAGCCGGGACTTCCTCAAACTGAATATCACTATGCCACGACGCCTCAGTATTTCTTGTATTCCTGCGCAGTGTCTTGTTTCCATAATCGACAAGGGCCTTCTTGCGAGACGCAGAAGAGATAGTGCTAATCTCGCTATCTCCTACGCCAAACTCATGACTACCGTTGAGAATGGGATGGATGTGGAGAGTAGAGCTGGTTGGTCTTCCTGTTAGTTCCCCTAGGCGGGAGATGAATTTCTTTTGGAGATCGTCCGTGAGACTATCTTGTTTTCGGAAGAATACGACGCCTCGTTCGCTGACTTTATAGATCCCACTTTAGCCATTGATATCGAAAACAGAGGTGCATCACGTGGAGGACTTACTGGTGATAGCCAAATCCCGAAGCAAATCATCGGAATTTGGTGCATTCAAGATATCCTCGACAATACGTGCATTGAGATATTCTCTTCCAATAATGGGCGAGATATCGTCGAATTCGAAGGCAGAATCCAGAACCCCACTTTTCTTCAAGGGTCCAGCGTTCCTGCTCTTGGTCGCATTGTCATCTTTGGGAGGTGGGTGTGAATCAATGGGTAACTCTGCGCTAGGTGCCATTTTCGTAGTGTGTTTAACAAAATTATCTGCGATGGTGATAGATAATTATCTCAAATGTATCTAGGATGTGATAATCAATGCTCTCCGATTTGGAAGTCGCACAGATCAAATCTTATATATCCAAGTTCTCTCTGTTTCGGGTGTCGTGATTTTCGCCATGTGCTGCAGCTGTCACGCAATATTGACTATCTATTTCAACAGCCCCGACAACCAATTATTCGACGACGTTCAAGGGCTCAGGATGTCTTGGAGATCTTTGGAAATTCATCGTATGGAGCAATTCTCCACAATTGAGATTTTGAAGAAAGGATTCTATATCTATGTAGTCACAAGGAAGAATGCAGGAGCATCATATACATCACATGATCATCCCAAACCCGAACCTAGAATCACAAAATTATGCTGCCTAAGACCATAAAACCTTTGTCTATCAGTATTTTGCAGCTCTATTTCGAAGATTGATAACCTGACTATCGAGTTAAGCCTGTTTTTACACAATTATACCTGTACCATGTCTGTCCGCGCAATACTGCTTAGATACCATTCTATAAGCTGGCAATAAGTGACGATATTCTATTGCTCGGAAGTCCATGTCTATTGATTGCGCTATCATCGTGCAATGTTCTCGGTGCCCATCCCGATCAAGAATTCATATGCGTCCGTTCCATGCTATATAAGAATACTTACCAACGAGAGGTATCGAAAGTGGGGGCGGAGAAAGCAGGGTACTAAATTCGGTAAAGCCCCTTGATTCTCTTTCTAGACCATCTACTTGCTCTTTCACGAAATTAAAGAATCAAATTGTGTACTATTACACCGTATGACACCAATAAACCCATTAGAACACATCACATCATAGTGTCAATTCGGAAAGATGAGGAACGGGTTGGTTTAAAGACAAAAGAACTAGATTTGTCAAATCGACTCAACTAATTGCTAAATGCTAGATAATTCAAGAAAATTCAAGAGAAAGAACTAGTCTTACAAGCCCCCTATTTTGCCCTCAAATTGCATCTCTAACAGAATAGATCGAAGATACTCTCAATACTCACAAAACGATCGCACGATCGTGAAGAAAAATGAAAGCCGCCTTTCGATCAATCAATCAATCACTCTAGTTCCTCACTGCCCGCCTCTTCGTCGATCGCCCCTCCTCCACTTCATCCTCATCACCTTCCGCACTCGTACTCACGCCCCCAGCTCTCCTTTTACTTCTCCTAGTTTCTACCTCCAATTCCCAAGTAGGAGTTTCGGGTAATCCCAGATCCGGAGTCTTCTCCGCGTTTTGAATAGCGCTCAAAAGTGATTTCCTCATCTCTTTCAGTTCCGTATGTCTAGCATTCGTCTCGTCCTCTTCTTCTTCTGTCGGAACTTCAGTCTGAGCCGTAAACTCGTCATTAATGGCTTTCATTTCCGCTTTGATTTCGTCGAGGAGAGATTTCTGAGCTGCAAGGGAGGACGGGATAGTTTGGGGAATACGAACTTGCCGTTTGGTGTTAGTGGCGGAAATTGACTTCTTTGAAGAAGTTTGGGGGGTAGATTTCTTTGGAGCTGCAATCATTGAAGTCCCCTTCTTGGGAGAGGTAGTAGTACGCTTGTTGCGTGTTACATGCTGAGTAGATTGGGCTGGAGCTGGTGTCTCGACGACCGTACGTTTGATACGTTGGCTCCCAACATTTTTAGTCGCCAGACTCATTGGTCCTGGTTTTGCTACCGGAGCGCCAACACCAGTAAATCTGCCTGTCAATCTATCGATACCAAGTGCATCTTCAGCTGCCGAACGCTCAGCAGCCGTCAACTGATTTATGTTCTTCCCGGTAAGTTTCTCCACCATATCAACCGTCATCCGAACCTCTTCTTGAAGCTTCGCATACTTCTCCTGCTCGTCTAGCTCACGAATTTGATCTGGTGTGTAATAGAACTCCCTTTCTTGAGGCATTCCAGGTGTTTTCAAAGCTTGTTCGATAACCTGCTGTCGCTTGTCTGCCACAAAAATGTTATCAGGCTTCCAGGTCTCCGGTATTTCTGGCAGAGCGTATGGATTCTCCGGCTCTGGAGACTCCTCCTGCTCATTTCTGAGACTGGCTATGAATCCCCGCTTCTGCGTTGTTGGGGCCTGGAACTCGGGGACTGAAGATGTTAGCACAAATCACATGGTCATAAGCAGAACATACCATCTTTCAAATCCTCCTCCATCCTCGCACTTAAGAAAGCTCGTTGATACGGTGTTTCGCCAAATGGGAAATCCGGTCGCCGACCTTTAATATGTCTTGCCTTCTTCACTGGATCTGGTCTAGTCGGTGGTTCTCTTGTCACAAGAGGTACCGGGCCAGTATCGGGTTTCTCAGCCGGAGGCGTATCAATAGTCGGACCTGATTGCTTAATAACACTTTGAGTCATAGCACTCTGACAAGCAAATGGGAATCTCCGCATGTGAAAGAACATCTTAATCCGCGGTCGAACTTCAATATCATGCCTGCCACGATGTGCAATTACCGGCTCCACTCTTTCTGCCGCAAAATCCCAGAGATCCTCATTTTCAGGGAATCTAGACTCCCAATTGTTGTTTAACTCCTCTAGAATCTCACATTGAACCAATGCAGCACATTGCTTTATATGCTCGACCTTGTGGTCCTCATCATCTGCTAGTGTAGGATTGAAGCCAAGTTCTTGGGCGAGGGTTGGCGCTACCTTCAGCAAATCCTCTGCCATTACCTCGAGTGAACATTTTTGTGGTATCTGAGGCATGCGTACAACAGCTTCTTTGGTAGCTTCAATCTTCTGGCGAATGAAATCCATCATATCATTGGAGAGATTGGACCGTTTTGTGTTTGCAGCAAGAATATCGCGGCCAACCCTAAACGCGGATCTACGCAAAAATTCAATCTTATTCGGTTGAAGAATGAATGGCCCCATTTTGCCAGCCGAATCGTATTGAACCTGCCAATTGCCAGTGGCGGGATTTGTCACACAGAATGGGCTGCTTTCGACTTCTTCAATGCTTGTGACGTATTTGTTTTCCGGATGACCAGTAAGTGGAATCATGGAAAGAAGACGAGCTTGAATGTCATAACTGTAATATCATCAGCTAGGGTCCAAAGTATAATGTGCCAGCTTACTGAATCCTCCCATATGTGGCAAGTACGGGCAAAAGTTTATGCGTCTCTTCACTGTTTATACCCGATGGTACGGTCCCATATATTGTGTCGCGTCTAAATCGCATATCATTCACCTTCTGAACAAAGTCTGCCAATTTCAAACCACGGACACTCTTATGTTGAAACTTGTATGGAATCTGTTCGAATTGGCCAACGGAATTGGGTGTGGCGGATTGGAAGAGGTAATCTTGCCAAGTAAATGGGGTCCCTCCAATTTCATGGTCTCCCTCCAAGCGTATAATATCGTTTGCAAGTAACTCAATTCGCATACCTTCCTCTACATCGCCCGTAATATTTGCCAATGCAGCGCCAGTTGGAAGATCCCTCCAATACATGTTCCATGACTCAAACCCCAGTTCATGAAGTACTTTCAATGCCATTGGCGTCAATGGTTCGTTGTCACTCAGTTCGTGAGTAGCAGTAGTGTTGGGGTGTAGCCCAGCACCGAAAAGAAGAATGAGCTCCTCCATCAAAGGCCGAGGAGCAGCAGTTTGAGCTTTCAGTAATCTAGTGCAAAGATTACTCAAAGTTGCAGAGTAAGTGCGGAGGCAAGCTTCCATTTCATTTTCATTAGGCAATGGAAATGGTCCATCGAAATTCAATGGTGCTGGAAGAACCATAGGATTTTCAACGACAGCTTTTACTCGAGCATCCCTGTAGTGCTCGTCAACAAAAGCGAGACGATCCTCCCACCTTTCCAAGTACTCAAATGGCTCTTGTTCGACGGGTCGTTTTGAGGCTTCTAGAGGCAGCCACATTGGGACATCTGGTCTTTCCAATGACACATACGGTCCAGGCAATTGAACAATTCTGAAACGATCCATTGGTCTATGTTGCTCCTGATTTGTCGCCAAATAGTTCAGACCCAGTTCAATCGCAGCTCTTTGTATTCCTCTTCTCTGTGCCTTTGCCGTGAAGTCGACTCTGTCGAGACTCATTCCAGCCACACGGTTACCAAGCGCTTGAAGGTTAGAAAACTACGAAATGATCAGCAGAGAATGAGGGTATAGCAGTCTCAAATACTTACTGTCAGAGTAGCAATAGCCGTCATATACTGTTGTACGAACGCCGCTTTCATTTGCCATAGAATGACTGCCGCAGGAGAGGCTGGGTCATTGATGCTTGCGCCAGATGTATCAACAACGATTTTCTGCTTTCTAATCTCTTGCACACGTAGCTTAAGCTGGTCTGGTAAATCGACCAGAATAACGTCCGAACCAGTATCTTGGCAATTTTCATCCACAAATCGCTTGACAACAAGATAGAGCTCATACGCTAACCTCATCCATGCATCCTCAAGAGATGGTGAAGTTGAAGGGTAGCCTTTTCGTATCGTGTTATCATCCTTACTTCCGATTGCATTCATCCACATCTGCTTTCGAGACCAGAACTCGTTGATAGTGGTTTGGTCATACCAGTAGGTGTCGATAATAACCCCGAAATTGGGAAGGCTACGTTTGAACTTGGCAAGGGAACTCTCATACAGCTTGCGTAGTCTCACCAGATCTAAGGATTGACCTTCAGAAAGACCAGATTGTCGAACACTTTGCGATTCCAATTCTAACATGGACGTTCTTATCTTCTTTATGTATTTAGGAAGCAATGCAACGAGAAGGTAATTCAGCTCTAGAAATTGGATCCTTGTCAGAGGGTCAGACTTTTGTCTATAGAGGAGGTTATTGACCTCAACTTGTACCGCCCTGACGTCTGCTTCGGCTGGATTTGGAACCGCAGGAATCTCTTCAGTGTTAGACGATGCAGATGATTGCGGCTGAATGAGAGTTTCAACAGGATCGACGAGTGGCTTTGGAAATACGTTTTGCTTCATATCCGGATACATATAAGACCATCCGTACCACAAATAGTCGGTTACCAAGGTTTTGATTTGCCTCAGCAACGTGTCGCGGGATCTCTGAGAGCTTTCTGCAACTTTAGCAAGCTTTGAAGCAATATCTCTCTTCAATGACGTGAGATCACCCAGCGATATTTGCGGTAGCTCAGTTCTGAGAAGTTGAACGTCATCTGGGTTGAGTGGTCTTCGGGCCCAAATATCTTTTGCCAGATTGCAAAAACTCCTCAGAAGCTCCTCCATATCTCCAGGGTAGACACACGAGTACAATTCCCCAGCTTGTCTCCTCAATTCAGCTTCCTCTTGCTGAGAAGGAAGACTGGAGGTCTGCGACGTTGCCGACTCCAGCTGTAGGATAACTGCTCCAGGTATAGGCTCGTAGGCACGTATTTGTTGAGTTTCTGCTACCTTTCTCACGTTTTCCGACCAGATCGTGTACGCAATCTCCGTCAGTGATTCTACAAACACCTCTTCTACCTTAGCTACAAGAGTAGAATCCTGGGCAAACCTCTTCGCTTGATTTCGTTTTTGATTGAGATTGATTGTGGGGCTGAACTGGTCCATTTGAGGTGGTGTTGATTTATCTTTGGTATACGCCAATACAGAAAACTCTGCTGGGTCGAATGCAGCGAATTGTCCAGGCCGATAGTCTTCAGCCGAGGGGATGTCTTGGAGGTTGGGTAGCTGCGGTGGAAGAATATCCACATAGAACGCATTCTTAAGACTTCTGCGCAACACATCTCCAACTGGACGAAATATCGGCCGCAAGATAAGATCAAGCTCTCGAGAATCATCTCCATTTCCATCGCCGGTATCATAACCACTGTTGGGTATATTATCCGAGCCGAAACTCTGTAAAGCCTTGTTCAGTCGGCTGACATCATCTACTACATGAAGAGGTAGCTTTTTGGATCGAGGTGGAATATTTCTCTCAATCCTGAGAACAGTCAAATAAAAAGCATCCTCGTTGACTGGCTCGGTCGGAGACGATCTCAACATAACAGAACCTTGTGGCTCAACTGGAAGTGTATTGAGAAATTCTCTATATGACTTCTTCCAGTGAGACCAAAGTGCTGTATGCCGGACAATCTCATCTCTGGTCAATAAAGTCTCTCTAGACTTCGCATCTATCTGTCTGAGTTTCGCCTCTAGAACAGCTAGACTTATCGGCATGACTTGGCGGAGATGAGATAACAATCGCTCACTGTCATCCCAATCTAGATCTCCCCTCACTCTTCGCTTCTTCAAAAGTCTGTTGATATCGTCTCTCATTGTCGAAATCTCCCTTCTGGTCAATTGATGATAGGCCTTTGCTCCCTCTTCACTGAATTTCCGGGTAACGAGTACCGGCGTTGATGATTCTCCTGGCAGAATATCTGGTCCTAAAAGCTGCCATTCTCTTTTCTCTTTGGTGAAGTAAGGATTGAAAACTAGCAAATCTTTTCCATAATCCTGAATCGGTGCTGATTCCACTTGAATTTGGACTTCATCTGATAAGAAACAAATCCATTCCGAATGCTCTCTTTGTACTACTAGAACGTCTGCGTCTCTTTGATTGATCAGCTCTGAGATTTGAGAATCGATGATTTCTGTGGCTGTGGCATAATTCATTTGACTCTTTAAATCTTCTAGCTTTCGAATATGGGCGATCAACACCTCTAGTCTCTTGTATCGGATGGTGAGTCTTTCAGGGGTGAATTGCTGCAAAATTGCTTGAAGCTTTCTGAGATCGTACTCTCTTTCGTCTATCCCGAGGTTGTCATTTTTCAATGAAGCTTGGATTCGGTTGATCTCATTCTCAACGTCCATGATATGAGGAAACATGTGGGGAACGATTTTATCGAAATAAAATTCGGAGTGTGTCGATGAAAGGTCTACAGGGTCATCATACAACCCACCCGAAATAGGTGACTTGTCATCAGGTTGAAGTAATTTTTGCAACTGACGCTGGCGTTCCGAGGAATCTGGTTGATCTGCACCACGGACTAGTTCCATTTCGTACCATTTAAGAATCTGCCTGTACATTTCGTGTCGAGTAGATCCTTGGAATTCTCGGGACAAGGCTTCCAGACAGTCGTTTATACCGGCTGGAAAGTCTGTGGGTGCCAATAAGCCGCGAAGAACCGTCCAATCAGCCTTATGCTGAATGACCAAAGCCCTTGTCTCAATGGTGGTGAGTGTTGCAGGTAGCTCACCACGGTAGTAGACTGTAGTGGGATCATCGAGGGGGTCTAATCCTCCTCGTGCCTTAATTTGGGTTGTTCGGCCAATTTTGGCACGTATCCATGAACGAAATCTCTGATTCCAAAGCTCGACGAGATCCTTCGCTATCACTGAGTATTCATCACCATATTTCTGGCTCTCGATAGCCTGATTCTTCTCGATATACAGTCTCCAGAGGGTAGGGAACAATAGCTCACTGCACAATTCCTCCATATGTATCCACCAGTCCTCAAAATCGTTATCCTCCTCCGATGGCTGCCCTGAAGCTAGCTTGGCGTTAATCTCTTCTGATAGTTGCTTCCGCCAATCATCGAAGTTTTTATCCTTCGAGATTGCTCGTCGGCAAAAGAACACATCTGGTGACTCAGGTTCCTGTTTGGGTAGGGGCATTCGAACGGTACAGTCCCCTCCAAACATCCTCATCCAACGATTCCATGCATTACGAAGCTTATCGTCAATGATTTCATATGTTGCGTCATCCACATCTGACACGTACGATTTATTCCTCTTCCTGTTTTGAATAGCCAACCAAGGACCCAACATCAAACGCAATTCAGGATATGCAACATGTGCCATTGTACGGACCCAATTCGCATCGAATGATCCATAAGGTCCAACATCTCTGTCCGTTCCTGCTCTGGTTCGTGAAAGGAAGTCATTGATATAGTTGGCTTCTCGTTGTACCTCGAGTATTAGTGGAACACTCTTGACCATCATCTTCGGCTGTCCTTCGGGCATTTTGTCCTTGTCCCATTCAATGTAAAGAATGTTTTGATCGGTTGTTGCCAATTCACCTGGCCTCAGATACTGTAGGCTTGGCTGAGGAACTATATCCTGGATTTCTCTCATCCATCCGGCAAATTCTTCAATTACCCGATTGTTCAGGGCGTTGAATTCTTCGAGACGCTTTTTGTCGTATATCTCGTCTGGCTGAGTTGCCCCATCACGTCGTAGTATGATGAGTACATCCTTTTCTAGCTTTTTGATCCTTTCCGGCAGGGCATCTCGTAGCAAGTATCTGACAAAGGATTGTTCCTGAGGGCCGAGTTTCGACCATCCATCGTTGAGTACAGTGTCAAGGAGGTTTTGTGCTACCCCTAGAAACTCAAGACGACTGGGTGTGAGTACACCATCATCAATGTAGGCAACGCCTAATTGATCTGACTCAGCTATTGTGATTCCTGGAATCCTAAGGATGAAATAGATGCCGACCTCAGCGACTTCTAAAAGCCAACTTAAAAACTTCTCCTCGACTTTGTCCGCATATTCCTTGTATATGGACACCATCTCGTCATCCATTTTTTCTGCGCCAAGTGAGATCATTGTCTTGACAAAATCAGATTCTGCCTTCAATTCTTTTGGCAAGTGTGCTGTAATAAGATCCCGTAATTCCTGAGTAGGGATTGTGGAACCTCCTGTAGCACGGACATGCTTGTATTCTTGCAGCAATTGATTTATCCTATCTTCTCTAATCTGGAGATACGTAGGAAAGAATCCTCGTGGAGGTCGATTTGTTTTATTCGGGGTGTCTTGTTCATATAGTGGAGGTGGATCTGATTCTTTAACGCCGGTACGTGGGATACCTCTTGTAGGATGCATCCAGAATGGAATAACCGCCGGATCAAGCAATGCCCATGTATAGGCACGACTATCTGTATGGGATAGACTCGTATCCGGATTAGCTAGAATAGGATTTTGACCTAATTCTTCCTTCATCTTGGCTAAGAATTGTGCATGATCATGTGTACGATCAATAGTGAATGGAGGATGATCTTCTCGCATCTGCGTGGTGATTCCCATATTCTTCTTTTCCTCTTGATAGGCATTGGCAGTTTCTATATTGATCAGTCGTGTAGATTGTGGTGGTGGTCCCAAATTCTGGCCGCATGCTGCCACTGGAGGGTTTTTGATATCATTCTCCCAATCACGTTGAACCTGAAGCATTATCTTGACATCTCTGAGTAGTCTTTGAGCTTCCGCATCTTGGGCGAGATTGTGTGCTTCAACATGTGCAACATATTCTTCGACTTGGCTTATCCTATTTGCAAAATCGATGTCGCGGGCAGGATCTTCATCGGCGAGGAATATTTTTGCGTTTGTTAATCGTTCTTTCACCGGTGGTTGTGGACGACCTTTGAACGTGTCCGGTGGTGGTGTAGGGGGTGCGTTGAAGGTACTTTCAATTGTTAATCATTGCCACTGATAGGACTTTGAACTTACGCCATGTTGACTGAACTCAATCAAAGGTCTCAACATCCATTCGCGACACCTACTGACAAGATTTCAGGAGGCAGCTCACGATTACAAGAGTATTGCAGGTTGATGTCTTCAGATTGCGACGACTGTCACAACGGTGGTTGAGGTTGGAAGGGTGAGATTGAAGCATTCCTGTCGTGTATCAACAAGCTGTGGAATGTGACTAGTGATAGTTTGCAGCCACTTCAATAACTTGAATTCCTACCTTTGGAAGGCTCTGAATTTGCTGATGCGAATGGCAGCGATCCAAAATATGGTGTGCCGATGCGCGGAGTACGGTGTTTGGACACTCAGAACGGTGATAAATGCAACCATGCAAACGTAGCCAGGCAAAGATTTTTTGGGGTTTGAGATGAGAGAGGGAAAAAGACTGCTCTTTCTAGATTGGAAAAGTTCTCTCTTTATAAACGACACGAAGTATGATGTAAAGAATTCAATGAGGAAGGACCGATTGACACTTCCCCATTCGGAAACTTCACCATCTTTCTCGATGAAGATTCAACGTTGAGCAACCGGCAAGAGCATGATACATGCAGGATATAGGTGCTTGGAACTTCAAAGGCAGCTGAGTTATTGAGATACTGAGGCACAGAGGTACACTCAATAATCGACTTGAAACCTCAAGCAATCAATGCAGACATCAAAGACCTTCGCTTGAACCAGTCAATTCAGTATGCCTCCACCAGCTGCAACACATCCAATTTTGACAGTACCGTCAGTGACTCTCGCCATACATAGGCCAATTTCAATTAGTTTATTATTTAATTCTGTGACTTTCCGATTCAGAATCGCATAATAAGGGTGTTTGCAACCCTGTGAATTATGCCAGTCGGAGATAGAGAATATATGGAGACCAGACTTTGTCAAAGCATATATACAAAGCAGCCATTGCACGACAGATTCTTGAGAAGATCGAGAGATTTAAGAGATTCTGTGGAGCACAAGGAAGCAAGAGATCTAACAGCAGGGAAAAAATACAAACCTATCACGTGTTTCAATTCACGTGATGCGATCGGAATCCAGTTTGAAGCTATCCAAACAATCCTCAATCTTCAGTTGAAAGATCTTAAATCCACACTGTAAATCTCTTAGAATAACCCACCTCAATTCCACACCCAAGTCCTCCCCAACCCACCCTCCACCAAAATCTCATCCCTCCCATCCCCTACCCATCAACCACCACACGACACCAAATTCCCATCTCCAAAACCCATCTCTAATCTACAATACCCATCCCCTTTCCTTCCCTCCAAAAAAGCAACAAAAAAACAAAAGGGGGGGTATACAACCTCTCCTAAGCACTCACACTATCGCCCTCTCCAATCTTCTCAAATGAGATAGCAAAGCGCGCACAAGCGAGATTATCATGCCAACGCATCAATTCTCCTATCGCGCTCGGGAGAGGAGGGTGATTAATTTTGATGAATGAGTATGAGATGGGATAGGGAATCAAAGAGAGGAGAGCTGAAAGATACTTGGACGGGAGGGGAGGGAAAGAAGGAGAATTGATAGGTGGGTGAGGTTGTGCTGATTGAACAATATTGGGGAGGGAGGATGGTACTACGCGCTGGCGTGGATTTCTGGAGCGTAGGTATGATAAGGAGTTTGTAATATCATAGCATAGCATACATACTATCTAGATCTAGCAAAATGCGGTCAAAGACCTAGAAGAAATAAAATGAAATTCATGCATCAATCCACCTTACCACTTCCATCTCAATCCAATATTCATTACATCACCAACATCCCCTATTCCCTACATCCCCTCATCTCCAGAAGGAAAACGTGATAAAAACTCACATGATCAACCATCTCACCATTCCACTCCAAAAAAAAAAAAGGAACAAAAACGAAATGAAATGAAAACCTGCAAGCCATGAACATCATTGCCCTCAGTGGTGCAAGCTGCAAGCTGCGAGGAGCTGCGGCTTATCATGTACTTTCGCTTAACTCATTCTCTCTTCTACAGACACCTATTAACCCACTCCCGCAAATCCGCAATCCGATCCGCAATCTAAATGGAGAAGCCGAGTCTCATCTCCTGCCCTCTAATGTGGCTCAGCATTTAGCTTCCCCAACCCAGCGTACCTAGTGTGGCGTAAACAACGTGGCTTACCTTACCTCCTTCATAGCTAAACCCACTAGCCTCTCCCAAAACCTGACCAGCACAGCTTAGACTCAAAACCAAGCATGTGAAAGCAAAGCAACCTCCACCTTATCCCTCACACACACGAAACAAACGCGTCCCTAAGGTATCTTATTTCCCAGCCATCTCTTTCCTCCACGCGTTCTATCAATCAATCAATGAAACCATACCTAATAAGCGAGATGCGAGATGAGGGATGTGATAGGGTGATAGTGTGAGTAGTGATGAGATAGCTTAGCGTTTGCGTACCTTAGGTACGTAGGTAGGTGTCGCTTTTCGCCGTTATGTTGGGATGGGAGTGGAGACTTGAGAGTTGGAAGTGCTAAAGCCTCCTGAGGATCTGGAGGAGATGTGAGGCTATCTATTCTATTGGGACTAGGGGTTAGGAGGAAGGGGGTTAATGGGTTACGATATAGTGGTGATAGTAGGATTATATCAGATAATGCGAAGTATCTATTAGAAGCTTTAAAAGCTCAAAGATAGATATTTTTATATATCTATCTATCTAAAGAAGCTCTACACTGTCTCATCTCTTCCTACCTCTTCTCTCATAATCTCATACTCTGTAATCTCATCCCTCTTCTCTTCAATCACCACCAACCCACCAACCTACCTATCTATCTAACCGAGGCTACCATTCTCCCCTCCTCTCCCCACAGTCAAACCCAAGAAAACTCAAATCGGACCTGAAACTCAAAGGCCGTCTATCAAAAATACACTTCCCTTCAATCCATCTCATGCACGTCCTTCCCTCTCCGATCAGATCAGATCATCCTCTTCCCCCTTCCTCACAAACTAAACCGAACCATCACCTCAAGAGTCAAAGCGGCTGAGATCCCTCTTACCTCTCTTACTACTCTTAGCTACAGTACCTAGCTAGGTACCTTTCCCCCATCAATCAACCCCTCTTCAGCCCCAGCCCCAGCGCCAGAGTAACACAACACACCAAATAGATAGATACCTAAACAAGCTCTACCTTGAACATCTGGTCTCACTACAAGACTACCGATACAATATCTCAAATGCCCTACCCATTCCCATCTGCATCACTACCTAGACACCCAGTAACAAGCGAAGCCTACAGTACCTACCTAGGGCAAGAATTCTCTCATGCCCTGGGTCGGGAGGAGGTAGAAAGAAATTCAGGCAAGAATACCCACCTAGGAAAAGGAACGCTGACTGATGCTGATCACAGTGCGGGGAACCTCCGTCCTACCAAGTTACCATGGATCTCTCCCCCCAATTCCTCTCTACATCCATACAACATAGACAGGTAGTATCTCCTCCCTCATTCAATTGAACAGAAAAACGCACATACCTCTTCCACTTTCTACATAATTTGGTTGAGGTAGAATACCTAGTGCAGCGATTTTTTTTTTCATTCAAGGGAGGTGAGCATGCAGGTCATAAGATGGGATGATTGGGATCCTTTTTCCTCTCTCTCGGAACATTAATTGCGGAGATCTGAGCGTGCATATGTATGATTGCACGTGCGGAGTCAAAAATAGATGGGGCACGTGAAGCTCATGTTTTTGGGGTTTGATGTTAATATATGCAAGAGGGTCCCAGATGTGGAGGGAATACGATTGTGTTACTGGGAAATGCTGTAGGGCTGGTAATGTGTGATGGTGGCAGATCTAAGAGGCAGGCGTCAAGTCCGTCTGCAGAAGGTAAGATCTGACTACAATCTGGCCCAGGAAGTGAAATAGCGAGTACGATATTGTTGGAGTAAGCAGAGTTGCGAAAGCTATAGACATGCACATATTTCATAAAGTGGGCGGGTGAAATAGCAAAAAGGTGAACATATTTGTATGTGGACCGAGACTCTGAATACTTGCCGGAGAACAACTCGTCAACACCAATGTGATCACTAAGCTCGTCGGCACTGGCAGCTAGACGGCACTTAGCTAGGGAACAAATATCATCTATCCAAAACCTCTTTGTGATCGCCAAGTACTCGAGCAAGAGGCTCTTTCGCTGTACAGGCAAATA
Source organism: Filosporella fistucella (assembly GCA_030077755.1). Lineage (NCBI taxonomy): Eukaryota > Fungi > Ascomycota > Leotiomycetes > Helotiales > Filosporella > Filosporella fistucella. The sequence goes on from JAQJZZ010000001.1 coordinate 684,220, forward strand.
TAGTTCCGTACCTCGATCTGCATATGCAGTGTCCATCGCATTCAATCACATCACACTTTGTAGACCATCGGTCCGGTATCAAACATATTGTCAACATTGTATTTTCGCCATCGACGCGTCAAGTCGCGTGTTCGATCAGAGGATTCGATGTGATAGTGACAGTGATCCAACCTCCTGGATTTTCTAAACTTCGCAAAGGAAGTCTTGCATGGTGTTCTGCAGATATGTCCGAAGTGTGATACAAAACCTGGCTGCTGCGTATGGTGATTTAATCCTAGATACCCCATATTCTGCTGCAGGCATGGGTTATAACAAGGTGTGTTGTGCATCGCGATTGTCAAGTCGTATTCATATTGTTCTGCTGCTGCGTTATGTATTGTGGTTTGTAGAAAAGTTTTCGCATTGAGTTCTTGATTATTTTGAGGTATTGAGGGTGTGATGATATGTTTTTCAGAAGCTGGATGGATTCGAGGATCGATCTCGGAGAGACTTAGAAGCATAGTCTATCGCGGTCAGTATCCCTTCACCAATACAGGAGCTTACCGCCAATCTAGCATGCCTCCCTCCATCCTAGCTTTTCCTCCCTGTCTCCATTCCATGTTCCCTCCTTCGCAGAATGAACTCAACCCGATCCTCTAATCGCCAGGCACAAAGAGCCCACAAACAGTGATGTAAGACAGTACGAGCATCCCTAATTAAATGTAGAGAAATATAACTTACCCCATCCTTACCATTCTTTTCCATCCACGGCAGCGAACGGCGAGGATGCATTAGAAGCCGGGGAGACAATATAGCCGGTGGGTAAAACCTTTCCGTGCTCACCTGGCTATCATCAAAGGCAGGGAACGTATACCCACGAGTTGGCAATTTTGTCGCCGACTCGGACTCGGTATTGTTTGATCCACGGTATTGAAGGATTGTGTGGAGGTTGTTGTGATGTGATGTGCAGATGTTATGGTGTGTTTTTGGTTGGAAATGGTATGTGAGGAAGTGATGGGACGCTGACTAACGGCGGGGAAGGTACGGAAGGAAACGGCTGCAAATGAATGAAAGACAGATCTTTCGGAGTGAGAGGAAAAAATGGTGAAAATGATTAGAAGTGAAAAAAGCCGCTGAAAAACTGTTTTCCAGCCTTCTCTTGAACACATCTCGTCATACCAGAACGAAATATCCATAAAACTACGTAATATATCTATCCTCTCCAGTGTCGCGTGCATTCTCAATCCCCACCCTCTCATTCGCTCCAGCAAACGCGCTCTCAAATGAGGCTGAGATTGAGCTTTAACCTCTTTCAGCACAAGCACATATGGGGAAGCAAGTGTGGCTGGGATCTTATGCAAGGTTATGCTACTATGCATGCATGAGGAAAAGATGTGAAAATAAGGTTTGGTGAGAGGAAGAAGGAATTGATTTGGTTGGTGGGAGTGAAATGTGTAAGGGATCTAGATCTTGAATTGAGAGGGGTAGATATTGTGTATGAATTGTGTGATATAACTTGGTAGGAGGAAGAGATTTATTGGATGGGTTGAAAGGAATTGATAATCGATAGAAGAAGGATTGAATACTTTGCATATGTATCCTCCACAGAAGAGGGGTACGAAGTACAATATCAAAGACCAAAACGACGCAAAGACGAGTCATTAACCCGCTCTGTGTCATCATGACTATCTATTCCATTCCCTCACCTCCAGCCATTCTTCCTTTTCCTCTTCACAGTGGAGTCTGCAAACTTTTTCTTCACATCACATCCATCTATTTCCCACAAACCCCCTACACAGGTGGGCGACGAAGCATTAACACGGTGAAGCCAAACCCATCGATAAAACACGAAAAAGCCTTACATCACGCAAAAAAGCAGACAGACGTGTAAAGTGCTTGCATGCGCCCCTCATTATGTACCTCCGTATCCTCCTGCCTCAGACCAGCAAGAAACGATTCGATGACATCTCTCCTCCGCAGAAAATTGGAGTCAATGTACGCCAGCTCCTCCGAGTTTGAGGCGGAAAGAGCCTCCGTACTCATGTAATGTAATCCACAACCATATGTCCGATGAAAAACTTCTCCGATGGAACATGACTCTACGTATGCAATCCCTCTCTCGCTGTCATATTCCCTCTAATTCCTCCACTCATACCACTCTCTCTGCACCAGTCCCACGGTGGGAAAAGCCCGTTTATGGAGCATCAGGCGTTGCTCGGTGAGCTGGTGTATAATTTTTTCTTTCACCTCAACCGAATCAAGCCGGTGGAGAAACATCTGCATCCCTCTTTTCAAAACGCTTTTAGATTTATGAAGATCCTTTCATAAATATACTTCATCTACGATACTTTTTCCGCGAGGCATTGAAAAATACCCTCGTACTTTCTGTCACGATGCCTTGTTTGTGAAGAAGTGGAGCCGGGAAACGAGCGGAAGCGGAAACAGAAAACACATAATTATAAAGCCCAAACTAAGGTCGTGCCCGAGACATTGTGAGGAGACGTTTGAGGATTCTGATGTCGGAATTGTTAAATCAGCTGAGGTAAAACTATATCCGATGCAACACTCGGAGGTAGGAAGGATCAGTTTCTCGTACTATTTCTGGGATGGTTTGATTTATGGGGTTGGAGTTGGACATGACTTGTACAAGTATACCTTAAATACACAATTGAATTATTCAAAGCATATCTACCTGCAAAAAATTAAGCAAAGACATTTCCACCTCCAGAACTTAATCCACACATCCGTTTTACACAAAAAACTATCAGTACATCACTTACTCGAGTTTCTCTCTCTTCCTCCATATCCAAGCATTTAAATTCCCAAAAGGTGAGTTTTGACAGTCTCACTCCACCAATGCTGCACCACCAAACCCATAAAAAAGCACCACCACCCCCAAACGTGACATCTGACCGTACCGTTTCCGAGGCAGCACCCGAGAAGCCGTTTCTGAATATCTGGAAAAGAACGTTTTGGGTCATTAAATCTTGTTAGGGCGTTTGAATTGTTTTTTACATTTCTGCGGTATGGTGTTTCTTATGCCTAGCTAGCTACACTGCCGACGCAACTTCTGAGGGGTCTTAGATCCTATATATTGCTTTTCTTTAAGAATTGAATGGAATTGAATTGGAGAGGGAACGCCTATCTTTGTCGTATATAGATATGCTTACGATGTAGGATAAAGGCTTTGGAGATCTGATTACTCGATTATTGAATCTGAGTAATACCATATTTCTACTCTCTTACTCACCAACATTAGTCTCACCAAAATTCCTCCAGTATTCATCTCGCTGTACCCCCAAGCTCCATCCCTCCTCCCCCAATCCACCTTCCTACCTCAAACCTGCATCCGCGCAAATCACCTCAGCAAAGCAAAATCCCAATCATAAAAAACGCGAATCCTTTGTTCTCAGACGCGCCGGTCCAATAAAAAAAGTTCCAAGGCAGGGAGCGCGTTAAGTGCTTGTAGCCTTGCTGTTTTAGCTATGGGTGATGTGCGATGTGAGATGAGTGGGGAGATTGGTTTCGTTTTTGGAACGAACTTCGGACGGGAACCGAGCGTGTGGATGGTATTAGTGTACTGCATTGGAGGACGTTGTCCAGGCGAGGAAGGCCTGGATACCGAGTAGGGAATGCTTGAAGGGAACATTTACGAGGATTGAAGTGGGATTTGTGTATTGAAGTTAATAAGTCTGCCAATCGAATATCTTCACTTCTTTCCTATACACTCTACACATCCATCCCTCAGCTATCCCTCTCACAACAATTCAAACCCACATCCTCAGAAAAAACGAAGAATGACGTAAATCCACCTGGCAGCACCTACATTGTGAAAGGGGATATCCACAGCCTTATGCAAAGCTATTTTAGTCACCCCCCAAACCCATTTATTTACCTATGCAAATACATAAAATGCACACACCACTTCCGAGGTATTCTCCCCACTTTGCACTAAATATGTGGAGAGAAACGGGGGATTCGGAATACGTCTAGCGAGAGGAGTGGGGAGGGATAAGATGGATAAAGCTGTTTAGCGAGGATATGTGAAAGATGCATAAGTGGAATTTGCATGTTTCTGGGGTATGGAAATCTTGGAATTGATGGTTTGTATCTTTGTTGGTCTCTTGGGAGGGAGATTGCATGATCGATGTTATTGTATAAGGTGAAGAGTTGAGGATTGAGTAGATTGATATTTTCAATGGTAGAGCAGAGAGTAGAGGCTGAAGCCACTGAACCCACCGCTGACAATACGATGCAAGGGATATGAAGATGCGAATATCACTCCCTGATTGGATTCCCCCGTTTTCCATCCCCTTTCTTCCGCTGTCAGCGAGCAAACAAACAAACAGCCTCAGCCAACTCTTCTATCCTCCTATATCCTATTATCCTGCTTGCAAACGCTGAACGGGAGGCATCTCGCATCCTTAATTGGAGAGGATACCGCTCTGCTCTGGAAATAGGATCAGGGAGTTGGAGGCGAAAGAAAGAGACAGTATATCCTTTCACAGCGGATTGATGACCTGGTGGCTGAGCGTTCTCTTTGGTTGCATTTTACGGAATTCTATCTCTAGAGCAATAATTGAGATCGCGATAGAAGTGCGATAGATCGTGGAGTGAAGATAAAGCATGAAATATAAGCACTCGGTCGCAGAAACGGTCTAGGTCGTGAATAGGGTCTTGTTTATTTATTTATTTATTTATGAAATTACCGTTTATGTATGGCATGCATCTCACACCCTACAAATCTCACGAGCTATCGCTAATGATTGGAAATGGAATGCGCGCTGAGTGAGATATCTCCCCACCACACTCTTTCCCTTCTACACAAAACGATTCGAGCGCATCGAATCGAATCCGAGATGTTTTGAAAACATAAGACTTTGAATGTAACGCAGAATCTTGATAATCGTGAAGAAATACCGGTTTTCTGTGCGCAGGTGTGGTAAGGGGGTAAAAAGGAGAATTATCCTATTTAGGAAGAAATGAAGTGATAGTATCTCGGCGATATACCTCTGTATTTCGGGGTGTGCTCAGGCGGGCTCAGGCACCCGGTAGGGAAGATGCGAGACGTTGGAGGGATAATATTGATATTTCGGAAATAAGATTTCTGGAAGGAGAAGCGGGTTCTAGGTATGCAGGATGAAGATCAGAGTATACGATTGTTAAATACTAGGAAGGGATTATTTGAATGCAGGCACAATAGTATTCAATAGTGAAGAGGTAAGGTATCTGCATATTCCGTATAGCAAGATCTTCAGATAAATTGATCTGTATGGCTATGAACGAATACGTATGAGATTAATGATTATTCTCACCATGACGGCTTCTAAATTATTCTCATTCCAATTCAGCCCCCATACCCGTGCCGAAACGCAAAGACGACGCGAAGATGATGCGTGGTGTGGAATCTGCATACACTTCCAGAGACGTGACTTGACTTGTAATAATAGTGACATGACCGAATAGCCAAGCCACTGCAGCCATGACTTTCGTACATACATTACAATTACATGTACATGGAAATTTCCTGCCTCCTTTCGTCAGCGTCCCATTGTTTGTTCCTTGAATCTGTACCTCTGGGTCACCATCATCACCACCACTTCCACCTTACACCTTACTTGTACACCTGCATGCATGCATCCATCTCATCTGCAGCACATCACCTCACAGATTCACAGGCCACCTTGCCCTGTCTTGTCTGCACAGCTTGAACTGAACATGCATCTTACCAGCCAGCCAGCCCACGCTCATCCCCGTCCGCTAAGCAAGACCCAATCGCCCTACGGCGCCGGCCTCAGATCCAAGAAAGCACAGCTGCACATAATAACCATGTTCCTGGCCCTGAGTCTCTGCTGGCCTGTAGAGTGCGTGCAGTAGTAGCCAGGCGTGCCTCAGCCAATGTTTGGTGGGTGAACTGAATTTCTGGCTTGGTCTTGGTCAGGTCGCGTCAGGGAATGGGCTTTAGAGCGTGCATCGTACGTGAGCGTGAGCGTGAGGGTGAGCGTGTTATGGTACATTGATTATGGTATGGCTTTGGTTTGATGGGCCGACTGGACGAGGTGGCCATTCAGAGGCTGGAAACGCGACTTGCCACGGATTTGACGGCTGGTGAGGTGGGTTAGTGAGGATCGAGCTGGGAATTCTGGGTGTGGAGGGAAGTGGGATCCTAGAAGGGGTACGGGAGAAGGCGAGATGGCGGGCTTGGTAGAGAGAGGTGCTAGCTGAGGTGGTACACTCTTATGCAATTGTACGTGAGGCAATTGTGCATTGAGATGGTAGATGATTATATGGCGAGAACGAGAAATGATAGAAAGAAGATAGAGATAGTGCTGTATTAGAGTGGAGGACTTTGTATTGCGTTTATAGTCGTGAATTAAATATTATATATTGTAATTCAGCGTCGGCGAGCATAAAAATAGGGCATTCTGGAATTGTACCTGAGTTGTATGAATTGTTTTCAATGTGAATATGCACAGCTGGCCCAAGGGCATTATAGCAACTCACAGCCAGGGTATATTACTATACTAGACATTGTCTTGGACTGGGGAGATCCGAGCAATTGATTCGTGAATGGCGACATCCGACAATCCCATACACAATTTAAGTTGTTTGAGAAGCACAACCTGATTCGAGAATGACTTCCATACGCTGGCTGCATCTATAACTTTTACAACAATAACGTTCTCCTTCAAGCGCCAAATGATTCGTGCATCAGTCTGAAGTGAATAATATCCCAAAGAAATGATTCGCACTGTTGCATCTCACAATATCATTTATGCCATGCTGGAACCCTAGATGCAGATCCAGGATCAGGTTGGTAACCCAGACGCCGATGGACAGATTACACGCCTGAAAGCCAGTAGAAAGCCATGAGACATAGCATTCCCAAGCCCAAAAACCAATTGATTGTTCGTTGGCCAAGGTCAGACCTCCTAGCTTTGAGTCCGGTGAGTATCAATCAGGGTCAAGTTGACGCTTGAGATTGATGGTTTGGAGTCGTGATTTTAGTGAAAGGTTATGTCAAGCTGGGGTATGCTCAGGTACATATTGAGGTATGGTAGTTGGGTTTTGACATCAGGGGTGGAGATGCTTAGTGCCAGGCGAGATGCGAGAGGCATGAAGCAGTGAAGGAAAACATGATAAGGACTGTAGAAGTTATTAGAGTTGAGCAATCTGTGATAATTTACATCTCCATAAATGTTCGGAAATTCAAGAATCTATGAATAACCTCAAAACTGGATACATGCATTTAACTTCATCTCAACTTCAGCGTCCATCAGTAATGCACTCCTGAACCGAATCAAAGGTACCCGCTATTGGATCTTATTCCACCGTTCTATCATATCAAACCATCAAAATATAATTGACCAGATCCATGGGTATGCTGTGTTCAATTGAGGGCCATTCATTGTGTAGCGCTTAGATCCAGTACGACAGTAATGAACCATAGCATATGCAAAGAGCTATAGAATAGAAGTGTAGTTGGAAACTCAATGCTACACGGCGTCTGTAGCTTCAGAAGTGCACGATAATGTTTGATTTCCAAAAGTATCTGCACAATTATCGGTAGTCAAGCGTGTACCGTCTACGATTAACTTTTGCACTGAATGATATCGGCGTCTATTGCTTCCATACAGAATGGAAGATTATATCTGCATTACGTTCAAATGTCGAATAGCTGTAGATGTCTTCAATCATACTGGCTATTCCCTGATATTGAAATTGCCTGTTTGACTAAAATCTCGGTGTATTAGCATAACTTGAGTACCCTCATTCTTCTCCAATTCCTACTACATTCTACCCCCCATTCATATCTGTCTCCTAACCACTTTCTGTCCCTTTTGGTGCTTGTTTATACATTTTATACATTTTCTGACCACATCCTCTCATACCCTCACATACCCCCTTTATACCCTCACATATCTCTTATACCCTCCTAATACCCCTTATACTACCCTCTTCTTCCCCTTCCCCTCTACCCCTACTCCTCCCGTCTCAACCCTCCTCATCCAATTCCTAAATGCCAATCCCAGTCTCATGCGACTCCTTCCCCCTCCCACACTAGCTTCGCCTTCGCTCCTCTCTACTGCCCAGTGTCCACCGCGACGCACCGAACTGGAAAATCAACCAGCTTTCCACTTTAGGCTTAGTGGCTCGGCCACCTCCAAACTCTCGTTTCTCTCACTCAAGTTCACTCTCACCACTCCAAGCCTCTCTTCTCTTAACCTCACTCTCTCCCTCCTCCTCCCCCTCATACCCTCGATACTATCATCACCGAGGGAAGGAGGACCATCTACAAAGGACAATTGACACCTCGTTACGTCGAAGTCGTGAAAGCTGAATTTCTGGTGATGCTCGATTGCACCACCAATTCACTCCTCGACTGTCCGTAACTGTCAGCTCCAATTCACTTTCTACCACGAGGGATCAATTCATCATCCACAATACGAAGCCCGCCCTCCATTACGTCCAAATTCTTCCTATTGTCCTCTTCCCCACTACCCGAATTACTCGATAAATACCTCGATCGAATTTTTCGACCTCTCCTCTCCACCAACTTCTTCAAACGTGTCGAACCAACTCCAAGTCCTTCAACTCTCGTTGTTCAGCCTTGGAAACCTTCAATTCACGATCATTTGAGTGATACCCGCAAGCGTGTCATCTGCCAATTGAAAAGTCTTCGTTTTCGAACGTACCAGATCAATTAAGATTACACCCTACAACCCTACTTCAACTCAGCAGATCCCGACTTCCAGGTGAGCTTCCATTTCCATACCAATCTCAGCTTTAAATATCTACCATACTTCATATGAGATACTTCATATGCTAAATTCTCTCCCTTCCCAGCAGTTACATGCCAATCGTCGCGTATCTGGTGGCATTCTCCATCCTCCCCTGACTCGGCACGCACCAATCCCCCCCAAAAAATACGCAAGACAAGGCTGGAGACGTTTACTCGTTCATCCCGCCTTCTCTCGCATACCAAACACTTGAACAGTCAGGCACAGGTTCGTGTAAGGGATCTCCAAAAGCAGGAGTCCTCCTTGATCTGTCGGTATGTTCTTCATCACTCAAGCACATTCTCACTTCACAACGGCTGGCTTTTGTGGCTGCATCCTTGGATGTCAAGAAATATCGCTAACAGTTCCAAAGATTCGAGTGATATTTGATATACTCAATATCTTTCTTGCAATTACAGACAAGTTCCTGGTCTTTTGATCAGTCACTGTCATTCGTGTTAATTCTGAAGACTTTCTCTAATCTTCTAATCCGAGACGACCTAGTCGACTTCCAGATTTTCCATACATTCCTTTCGAAAAATCCAGTGTCTACCGAACACTGTCGATTCCTGGCGACTTCGACGTCCTTTCTTTCCACATACACCCAACATGGCGTACCAACAACAACCATGCGATTCCTACTTTGTCGAGGATGATGCATTCATAACCCCTCAACAACACTTCAAGGCTACCCTGAGAAAGCAAGACGAGATTGTTGGCGAGCTGAACAGACAAGCAAATGATACTTATGGGGATGATATCGCGATGCACATGCTGCAGATGGAGGTCAATACCATGGTTGCCCTGTCCTGAAATCCGCTGACCATTTTTAGAACGAGACCCTTCCAGATGTTGCCTCTATTGACATTCAACAAGAGATCCAATGGTTCATGCGTCCATACCTCATCGATTTCCTCGTTGAAGCTCATGCTGCATTCCAACTCCTCCCTGAGACCCTCTTCCTCGCTGTCAACCTCCTTGACCGATACTGCTCTCGCCGAGTCGTCTACAAGAGACATTACCAATTGGTCGGCTGTGCTGCCTTACTGATTGCTGCCAAGTATGGAGACAAGAAGGAACGAGTACCAATGATTCGGGAGTTGAAGTCTATGTGCTGTTCGCTCTACGACGAGGATATGTTTACACAAATGGAATGGCATGTCTTGACTACTCTGTCATGGATGATTGGACACCCAACCATCGACAGCTTCATTCAAGTTGAGCTTCGCAACAGCTTGAACTGTGATGATATGGAGGTTCAACACATGGCTCTGTACCTTTGTGAGGTTGCACTCTACCACAAGGACTTTGTCTCCATCAAACCATCTGTCATGTCAAGAGCAGCGTTACGTTTGGCCCGTGGCATCCTTGGTCGCAGCAATGAGAGAGGAGAGTCAAAGCTCATGATCAACGATTTCGAAGTCAGCGATGTCATCCTCAAGCTCTCGCATGTCCTCGACAGACCATCCCAAGTCCTCTTCCGCAAATACGCCATCCCTCACTTCTCTCACGCCTCTACCAAGATTGATAACTTCCTCCGTCAACGTGAAGCTCTCCGTCGTCATGCTAGCCCACCTACACCTCCTTCAGAGCCATGCCATACAAAGATCAAGAGCGAATATCCTGAGACTCCACAAAAGTATGGCAACATGGTCAATGGTTATATGACACCTCCAATCACTCCAGAAGGTGAATACTTCGTGGGTGAGAATAAGGGATTCTACCAACAAGCTCCACGATGCCCAGTTACTCCAACACCATCCGGTCATCAATATCAACCACAATATCCACAATATCATCATGATATTCAAATGCATTGATGTATCGAACCATTGATCATCTGCATTATCTCCTATGTATCACCACGCCATGTGTACCTCAATTTCCCACACATTACGGCAAGGAACCAAAATCGACTCTACGAAAATAAAACTTGATTGTGGCATAAGCGTTTTCCTTGACTCTCGGCATTAGCGATTTGAAATTTTTTCCCAACACCCGAAATCATCACTGTGTTTTGTTGTTTGTTAGCGAAACTTTGGAATTCCTATTTCTTTTCAAACTTTTTACTTTTCTTGACTTCTCTGGCCTGGGAGGATAACAAAACAAAACGTACACACGACCAGGACCATCCTTTGATTACAAAACGAAGAAGCGAATACCATTCCTGCACAGTCACATTTACACGTCTGTTTTTCCTCCTTTCCTCCTTCTACGGAAGAGAAGGGGATAGTGGAGATGCATGCTTGCATGAATGGAAGGGATATTACAAAAATGGACGGAGGAATGGGAAAGATGGATGGATAGATTGCTACAGTATGCTCGTCTTACCTTCTTCACTGCTGGTAGATGGTGCGAAGACAGGAATGGGAAAGGGGATACAGCTTGTTTCTTTCCATTTCGATATTAGATCTGGATGGCTGGTTCTCTGAGTGAGATGGTGGATCATGTGCTGACATGCTCTGGCATGGGTTTGGTGGTTGGATGATACCCTTGGCCTTGATGCGAATTGCTAGCTGGCATGAAGGTGGTAATTGATCCTAGCTTTCTTGAGGCTGTTATTACACTAATAGGCTGAGAGAGGGATTTGATCGCTGGCTGGCTGGTGGTAGCTTGGCTGAATAATAATGCGATGGCATGCAAGTAATTGTTTTGTGTGTGTATGTGATGTGATATGAATGTGTAACGCTATTGAAATTCTTGTACTACAATGCTAATGTCCATTCCATTCCCACTATTTGCTCATGTGACCTTTGATCCACCTCTTCCACTTCTCTCAATGCATTTACAACCATACTCTTTCTCTTGCTCCTCTTCCTCTTTCCCATCAACCATTACCTCCTTTGGACCGGAACCACAAATCTCATTCCTACACCCCAGCACTCTGGCAAGTAGGACTATTGAAATTCCCATACTCTCATTGCCTCACGATTCTCGACCCTCAGATCTTCCTCTGGTTTTCTCTCGACTCATCTCTGATCAGTTCTCTTCCTGGGCCTCACACCATAAACTTGTCACTGCTCTGCCTTGCATCTCTATGTCCAAGATTCCAAGCACCCGTAATGTTTGCGCATCCACCCACCTCTCGTTCTGGATTTTCCACTCGCTATCTCCCCCTTTCCTTCCTCCCATAGTCCTTGAATTTATCATGAGTCTCCATCACATTCCCGGGCAAGCTCCTTGGTTGATCATTCGGAGCTATTTGAAGTAGGCGGCATTACGCTTGGAATGTTCGTGCTACCCATTTTCTAACCGTGTCGGAACGGAATTCGAATCAGTCGAAATAGTGAGGAGAGAAGATGGATACTGCTAATGATAAGAGTGGGGTTGAGGCAGTTTTTGCAATGCTAATAAGGAGTATTGGATTGGGCAAGTTTTCTGATATTTGTATCGTATGTTTTATTCTAAATACGAAATTCTTTTATTTGGACAAGTAAAAACGAATGCAATCCCAATCGACTCCCGACATCACTCGCCAAAATAAATCCCCAGGTAGCACGCAACAGTGATAACGCAATTGCGGATGCAAATTGTATCTTATATAGATGATTCTGCCCAAGTACCCAATTCAGTGACACTGGACGTGTTTAGAAGTGGTACATCGATGCCGTTCCACATCCTTTCAAAGACATGGTGAGATACTCTGACTGAACTCTGCCCATCAGCTCCTACTCTTCTGTGAGTTGTAGCGTCACCTGTACATATTTGAACCATACTCACCTGTGGTCTCCATTGCAAGATAATCTACATTTCCAATGTAGAGGGAATCTTTTCCTCTGTATCATCAATCTCTATACTCAAAGTTGCATAAGGCCCGGTGAACAATTTCTCTAGAAACTGAGGGATCACATCTCCCAGTCGAATCACTAACTTCTTCCCGTAACTCAGCTTTACTGTCCCGGATCTCGATATCCCAGTCCATCCTCGGTCCTCGAAGAAAGATTCGACGGTGTCTCCATATGAAAACTCCAGAGGACGAGTTCTGAACGGGCCGTGTATAATTTCTGTGGAAGTTATATCATCATAATTATTGAAGGTCTTTGCATAAACGAGCTAGATATGTAAGATTTAGCCAGGTAACATATTGCGAAGATGCTGAGGCGAGAGACTTGGTGAGAAGAAGCAGACACAAAGTGAGAGCTTTAGATGCGAAAGGGAGAAGAGGAAATTAGTTTTTCGTACATTCAAATCATTCCCAATACTCGGGATCCCTATAGCAAAGCTGAGCTGACTAGCATGTCGGAACACTAGGACTGATTTAAACCCTCTCATAGATGGCCCTAGTCGTATTACACCAAGTCTTCTGTCGAATGTGGTTGGAGCGAAGCAGTGTGCGCCAGCGAAGGAATATCCAGATTTATAGGGAGGAATGCTTTTAAGGATGAAGCACTTCCCAATAGACTTGTTTAAGGCAGTCTCTTCTTTGACTTTCACTCTAACTGTGCATTCACGGATGCTCTTTTCGGTTTGAAGATGGATGTGGCTTGCAGAAACAGTCACGAGCCGACGCTGTCTCCCATAGTATTCACCACCACTTCCCCATTGCTTCAACACAATGCCAATGTACTTATCACGATTGAATCGTGATCGACAGCCAAGGACTGCTGTATAGAGGTTCTCCTCATGACGTTTCAGAAGCGGCAAATTGATATTGATACATCGATTCTGGATTGTGGTATCACCGCCTCCAGGGACAGGCCAGAACTCAAGAACATCGACTCTGTGACAGCGCCTAAATTCCTGTGGGGACTTAGCTAAGAGCCCACGGAGATTCTCTCTCGTGCTCCTTGGGATGTCATCGAAACTATCCAGAATATCCTCGGCAATTTCGGAAACGTCCTGAGAATGATCTTGCACTGAATAATCTGTCCAGGCAAATATTGAATCATCATAGTCATTTCTGAGTATTTCCTCTTGCAAACGGAGGAATGCCTTTTCTCCTCCTTCTCCGTAAAGAAGTGGCATATTAACGTCGAAGATACCCAGTAGGCTGTACGCCATATCTTCTGGTCGAGTTGTCGTTCTCTCGCTGGCCCAAGACATCCGAGCTGCTATGCTAGCCGATGTTAATGCCCCTCCTTCCAGAATGCCAACATCAATTTTCGTGATATCCCGGATCAATTGTCGTAGCCTCTGTTTGCTGCCCATTTTTGTCCAATTATTTGAGTAGAACATGAGTTGAGTCGGGGCTACCAATTCCTGAAGAGTCCACCCACGAGTAAACCAACGGCTTTTACGGAAATCAGGTTCATTGAGATTGTCATCCCGAAAGAACGAAACATCTGCAATATATGCATAGCAGATATTGGATTTCTTGTACCATCTGAACATAGAGTTGATGGCTTCCGAAAGCTCGGCGCTGCTTGATTTGTCAATGCAACAGCTATGGCACGTAAGCGGGTTGAGTATAAATATGAGCTGATTTGTGACCTTACGTGTCAACCCATGCCCATTTCAGATGATCTGTTAAAGCTTGAATACAACAGTACCGAATCTTGAGGAAGCCTGCCTTCCGTTCCAAAGCTGCAAGACCAAGGTCTCTCATTTCTTGGTAGGAAACTTCATCCTCTCCCCAGGTATGGGAGAGGATTGCGTATGGTGGAAGGTTGTCATCACCCATGAACTCCTTGAGCTGGAAGTTTTTGCAATTGATGAGCCTCATCTTCAGCTGGGTTGGATCAGGCGGCGAGCCGAAGATGATACCGCAGTTGATGTTGAAGGATTAAGACTTGCGTTCGCGATTTATATTGATGAAACAGAGGAATGGGAAAAGAACTTCAACGGTCCCATAGATATGTTCTCATTTGCAGAGTTGGGAAGATACGAGGCTGACCAGATAATTCTGCATGTCCACGTGTTAGACTGAATCACCTGACTGAAATGGGAGATCGAAGTTGATAATTCTTGTAAACTGCATAATGATGGCAAAATTGAAGTCGAATCGGCTGCAAAACACACTCTACGGAGCATGCGTCTAGTTTAGAGCCTATTGTCACTATTTTATGCATATGTCCAAGTTTAATTGCAAGGTTGTCAATCAGTTCACGTGACCCGACAACCAGGTCTTCACATATTTATGCCTTCACAAGTAGTCAAATGGCGGCAGACCCCACGCTTTCTTGATCATATCTGCTGCCTATAATTTGTCAGAATAACAGCATCTGCATTGAAAAGAGGATAGGGGAAAGAATGTGGGGGAAAAAGCGGTAATCACCTTTTCAGCTCCAGCATACACAGTCGCACTGGGTGCACCACCTGGCGTGATTGGCCAGAAGCTAGCGTCTACAACTCGAAGTCCTTTGGTCCCTAGTTGAGGATCAGTTAAAGCCTCCTGCGTGTTCTGAATAAGCATTCAAGAAATAATATTACATACCATGAACTAAAAGCTTCTCATCCACAACACCACCTAGGCTTCTCTTCATCATCGGCAAAGTACAGCACTGATGCGCATTACTTGGTTGCAACAATCCCCTAAAAGCGGCCTTCAGTTCACCATCGCCCACCAACTTCTCTCCTGGGACTGTCTCAGTAGGACCCAACTCCTGCATCGCAGGCTGGGCCATAATCTCTCTGTTCTTCTTGAAAAGTGCAAGCACAAGCTCCAGATCTGTTGGATCGCGAACAGAATTGAAATCAATCAGAGGATTAGACAGGGGGTCGATAGATGCTAAAGTGATACTCCCTCGCGAGGCAGGTTTGATCATGTAGATTGTGGTTTCAGGACCGGTATTCCAGGAAATAGTACCGATTGGATTAGATGTGCCGCGTAGCTGAGCGGAGATGAGTGCGCGTTGAGCAGTATAGCCTGCTAGAACTGTAGGGTCGACGGTTGGTGGGAGGAGTGACGCCGGATTTTGAGATTTGAAGATTGATAAGATGGAGTTGACGTTGGAATGAGAGGTGGTATTGGGAAGGGCAAGAGAGATGATATTGTTTCCAGTTCCACGGATAAGGGTATAGGCACCTTGGCGGGTGTTGTTGTAGAGAATGTGTTGCTCAAGATCATAGGTCGCATTTGTGTTTAATGACCCCGCATTGGGGAAAGGATTAGACGTGACTGTTGGGTGGTCAGTTTTCAACACTTTAGTATTAGGTTCAAGTCCCAGAGAGCTTGCACTAACAATCATAATCGACCTTCAAGCCAAGATGATCTTGAAAATTAGATCCAACCCCAGGCAAGTCCACCACCATTTTTATCCCAAATGATTCCAACAACGGCTTCGGTCCCACACCAGAGAGCTGCAATACCTGAGGTGAGTGCACAGCGCCAGCAGCTATGATGACTTCTTTCTTTGCCGTAGCATTTTTGGTTTCTCCGCTCGCACGTGATACGTATTCAATTCCGATTGCTTTCTTCTCCTTGAAAAGAACTTTGCCAACAACATGCTCTGGCAGGAGGTGGTAATTTGGACGAGTCTTGATAACTTGGTCATAGTGAACGGTGCGAGCATAGGATCGAGTCTTGGTGATTGGATCCAAAGCTCTGAGAAGCCAAAAGAGTCCAGTTGCGTCTCCATCATTTGGATCTTTAGACTCTGGGATCCCTATCGACAGGGATGCATCCCAGAAATTCTCTGATATTACATGAGAAAGAATTTTGTAATACGACGAGTGACCGACTTACTGCTTGAAGGATAGTCATATGGTGAGTAACTCGCCTGCACTGGACCATTAAATCCATGGACCGAATCATCCCAGGAGATGTTGTGTTCCTTGGCAAAAGTATTTTCAGGTCTGTTAAAGGTTTCACTCTGAGATGCATCAGTGGATACTTCACGTCTAGCACGAGCTTTACTGACCTTCTTAAAATAGGGCAACAGAGAGTCCCAGCCCCATCCTTTATTTCCCAATGCTTCCCATGAATTATAATCCTCAGCTGCACACCGAAGGAAAAACATGGCATTGATAGTTGATCCGCCACCAACAACACCTCCCATCGGAACAAAAAAGGTCCCATTATTCAAGCCTGATTGAGGGGTGCTGAATATATTTGGGTAGAAATAGGGAACTGGGAAGTATTGCCCAGGCACCAAAACACCTTCTTCACCGCGATCCAATGGGCCGAACTCTACAACCAGAACCGTAGCTACATATGTCAGCATGATCTGTCTTTGAATTGGGAACTCACTTCTGGGATCTTCCGTCAGTCGATCAGCTACTGTGAGACCAGCGATTCCACCACCAACTACGATAAAATCGTATGTTGTGTTTGACACGATTTCAGGTTGTACGATTCGTGCATATCTGCCCAATGTTCTTGCATTGACTGCCAGTGACAAGATTCCCGCAGCCCAGAATATAGAAGATATAGTGAGTGACATAACTTAATTGGTTTGAGAACCGGAAACAGAGTGAATCAGAAAGATGGAAACAACTTTCGTTGAGTTTGCTCATGATGTCCAATTTTATCTTGTGCGACCTGTCAGCACTATGAAAGAATACATATCGGAACCAAAGTTTGTCCCATGCCACCTGCTATGCAAATGCGAGAGCGAGATCCATATGGCGATAGCCCGCTGCACGATTGAGCGACCATTCGGATGCTTGTACATATGGCGTGGCTACTACCCCGCGATTGATAATATTGACTGCCTCTGATATAACACATACAAGATCACGAAAGGGACCAGCAAATGAAGACGTGCAAGATAATTGACCTAGCGATAATATCTCATCACCTTTGCAACTCGTATCATAAACTCCCAGCTCCGACCAATCGCCATATCGAGTTCGATGCCTCGAGCGGACTGCAGAGGCATGCTATTCAGGCTTTATTGACGGTATTCTTGAAGCAGGATAAACATGCCTGGACCTGCATCAACCTCGCAGCTCACTATGGGACGATGATGAATGTCAATACCACAGTAGAGTAGCAGTCGGAGTATGACCAGATTCGGTAGAAGAAGATCCTTGGAACTTTCCAAGGAAAAAACAATCATTTGGCCGGTCTTGAGACTGTGATTTGATGTCACAGAAACAGAAGCAGGGCAATCGAATCAATTATACTCTTGATCTGAGTTGGGGAAAAAGTTGCAGCTTAGCACGAACAGGTCCCCACTAAATTTTGTCCACCAAACGCGTTCGGCACTGGCACTTCGACAACAAGACAACAAACACCACACCTAACACAACTTCACCGCAACATTGTCGAGGCAGAAATCGCTTCAAATTCATCGGAAGTTATGCCTAGCTGACAGTTTTTACAACAGATATCCACAGGAAAAATAACACAATCGTCATGCCGGACCTGTCCAAGCCGATTGCGAAATACCACGCGTTTCGAAAGCTGCTAAGCACTCCTACCTCCATTATCCGTTTGCCAAATGATAGTTACTGCGATTCATAAGCTGATAGATATAGACTAATTTACGACGGTGTTGATGAGTGAGGCAGCTATTCCTTGATGCTCTCGTGGCATACCGTTTCGCAAAATGATTGTCCCAGCTGGAAAAGATATATCCATTCCCCATAGCATAACGATGAGACATACATATGTTTGCGCCCAGTAGGTCTGCGAGATGAGAACGGTTGCGATCAAAATCTGCCCAGTCACAAAGCATACCGTTGCTGCAGCCATGATATACACAACATTAACCTTCGGCAGCAGAAACGCCACAAGAAGAGACGCGATCAGTCCGCTGACTGCAACTGTGCATTGTTGAGCAGCTGTAGTTAACACGCTGTGATGTCGCAGATTCTCAATTTATTGCCAGAGATGATTTACCTAGATTCCGAAGGCGCACCATTCGCAAGCAATGATTGGGAGAGCAAAGACTGCTTCCCTGGACAGAGTTCGGATGGGGACCAGTGGACCAAGGGCTATGTGATTCTCGATATAAACGAAAGCGCCAAGCGATATCACTCCAATAATCATCAGGATGTAAGGTTATGGGACATGCCAGCCTACGACTGCAGCCTCATTACAAGCAAGGTTGAATGGGATGAGACCAATAAATCCTGTTATGGTTCCAACGAAATCGAATCTAGGTTTTGTGCCTTAATCGAGGTTATGCTCATCGGAAGGAATGAAAAGGAAACTTGTGCCTGTATACACAAGCAGAACGATTCCCGTCGTCTAGTACGTCCACAGCCACCAAACAAAGTTGGGAGAAGATCGCATCGAATATGCCCCCATTAACTGCGCCACATTCTCTTGTCAATATGGACTCAAAGGAAGGAAGCACAAATATACCTTGCGCAGAAGCCCTGAGGCATGCGAAAACAAAATTCTTCTTTATGCCTTGAAAACTTCGACCTGCAATTGCAAGTGCGTTGGGAATCATCAGTGCAGGTTTTATTCCTTGTGAACCGCGGCAAATTGAGAACAAAATTGTCCCAGAGTATAACGAGATTCCTGTATTCAATGACCATACCACATCGTCCCGATGAGAAATATCTATTTATGCCCATACTTTTCACCGAGTCTTGCTGTTCACTGTCAGCAGAGCACCAGTCGTGGCAATCCTTTGTCCTAACTGCTAGCAGAATGAAAGCTCCAACTGTCGGACTGACGGCTGCCAAGTAGCAGCAAAGTTTTCCATTATCTGTCGCTCCGAAGCGATCGCCAACTATATAGAAAGGAACTTCACGCCCTCATTAGTGTTGCGGAAACAAAATTGTCTCGACTTACCAAGCTCTTTTGAAACTCATCGGCATGTCCTCGCCCCATTGGGCCCTGACACAGTTATTCAGCCTCGAAGTGTTGGTTGGTAATGGAAGGTTGAATTTATCCCAGACAGCACAGTAACTCGTCCGTCAACAGACCCAGATGCCATCAGATTTGTTCTTAAGATTTTCGTAAAACATCACAACACTAGCACTCTGCGAACCCTCTGAATGATCAATTCAAAACCGATATTATGCAGTATGCCCGAACCGATCGATATCGTGTACTCGCATGATGCTACTGTCGCCGCTTTTTGTGATTACTACCAATTTCTCACGAGGCTATGCCTGGATGAAGCGGAGGTGATCGACCCACCCGAAGGATGCTGGCCTACAATCACCCCAGAGATCACAAAAGGGCCGGGGAAAACTGACGAGGTCATTGAGCTTCTTCGTCATCTTCCTTGAATTCCCGGCACACTCGACATTGTTCCTTATACGAAGATCGTTGACCAGCAAGTTATCTGCCGAAGAATAGCTGCTAGGATACATAAAATGGAAATAGAGACGTACAAATATTTCTCTGAAGGAGAATTCGAAGATGCTATTCCACCACCAGTGATTCGTCTCATAGACTTTAAGCCAGACGTAGATTGCTTTCTACTCGATGTGAAAGAGGGAACTATCTATTGGCTTATATGTAATGGCAAGATCAAGCCTTGGCCTGCAATTCCAATGGTTGAGGACGGTCCGTATGAATACTGCGACAGCGAAAAGGAGGCAGAATGGCGCAGTGAAGCAGTCTGGGCTATTCCAGAATTTTTCGCAATGCTCAAAGACCAATTTTTCAAGGTCAACTTTGTTCCTACCAGCACGGAGCATGTTATATCATATTATAGCCCTGATGGCTCACGGGGAGAAATTGAGGTTGACGCCGAAGAAAGTCTATTGCGCGCAAGGGTGGCTAAATGTGGATCAGTACCGGAAGGAAGATTACCTGAACGCTGTTTATCAAGCCATGCTGGAGCAGGAGGCCAAGGACTGCGCTGAATTCGAGGTCAGAGGATTTCCTGCTTCGTGCGGTCTCCAAATCTCTATATCCATATTCCAGAAGTGCTAAGGGAGACAATGGCAGAACGACGAGGTTCACTCCCCTGTTCCCATTTTTTGGTAACAGGGGCCCCGGCTAAGTACTGGCTCAGGGGAAATTGGTACTGGCTTGTTCGTGGTGCAAGGCACTGGCGCATACATTTGCAAGTGCATCTTCTTGGCAAATTTTGGTTGATATGCTTTGAAATCAAGATCCTTCCTTATGCAAGTGTTACCGTCGAAACTTCACACTACATGAAGTTCGGGCATTGATATTTATTCTTAATGCCATCCCCGTCGAAAGATGTGTTGAAGCTACTCCATCCAGCATCAATAGTGGGATAACATTCCAATTACTACAGTACCTCTTTTCATCCGGGACTGATTCAGGCTCATTGATCAATTGCACAGACTAGTGATGCCACCGGCACCAGAGATCGAAATACTACCGCCAAGGATGCTGAGGTTCCCTAACGATAAACCAGTTAAAGTTGACGGGTTGACTTTGGGGCTGTGTCTTATGTCTCCGACGAAGATTGATCCAGAGAGCAGTCCCAGCATTGGGAAATTGACGTCACCAGGATATGATTTTTGAACAACTATATTTTCATAATTTGTCGAGCAGTCACTGCTAATTTGACATCCTCGTGGATTGATACTGTCAGGTTGGGGCCGATTCCTGTGACAGATATATCATAGGTGCTATCACCACATTGGCTGGTTGCCTTAATTACTTTGGAGAAGGTCAGCATACCTTGACAGCAGCTCGCAATATAAGTGAATCGCGTGCATTATCGAAGCTGAAAACTGTGACTTACTCGCACTGCTGAATCGCACACATAAGACGAACAGCAAAAAAGCTTGCGGACCCATCCTCTAAGTTACATGCACATACCCCTCAATATTTTTGATTTGTTCCTTATGGGAGCGAGTGAATTCTTTGCTTATGATTGTAATGTAGATTAGATCAAAAATAAAGATAGGGCGACAAATCCCGTGACTTAAAAGTGAAAATCGTGATTCCTCATGACCATAGTTTAGCTTTGTACTTTATGGTAATCACTAATTGTGAATACAATATTAACCCTAAACTAATAGGAGGAGTTATATTACACAGAGATAAGCTCTTTATATCCTCTTTCACTTCTCGTTAAAAGTCAATAGCTTCTAGTGAGATGAGCAAGCAGACTTCAGTAGACTTGAATCGAACTCGAGCTTGACCTAAGTAGGTTGAGAAAAGATAGCATAACGGTGCGTCAGCACGACGCTTTGGAGGTATCAAATACAGAAATCATCTCTGGTGGACTAGCACCAATCTTCACGAGAAGTGTTGTTGCAGCTTAGAATTATTGATCATGCTGGGAATATGGAGAAGTGGATAATTTGAAGGATGGTGATCATTGACGCTTTCTAGATACATAGACTAGGCTGTACAGAAGCTAGAAAATCCTCCAGCGATAATAGTCTTTGCCGTGAAGACACAAATCGATATCCATTATAAATTCGTTGTGTGCATCAATTTTATAATTGTAGCTGAAAGCACGTCCTCAATAAATTTGACTCAATATCAAATTTCTCTTCCATTAAAGCCCACTACAGATACAAGTGCCCATCTCGAGAGCCTACTCAACCGATCATAATAAGTGGCCAGTAATATCTGAGAAGGTACAAATCCCCAGCACGACTTCCGAGATGCTCTCGATCCGACAATGAAGTGCTAAGCCATCCACCACTCAGTCGAACCCACAATACGCGTGGTATATTCCGGTAGTGTAACCCGAGTAGATGAATCTCACACCCAGTAATATACATTCGTTCGTATTCCCTCGCTTCGCCTCTGAATTAAGTAATTAAATGCCGGCTAAGCTTTATGAGCCCTGACATCTCCCGTTCTCCAACACGAAGGGATTTTAATGATTTGACCGGTTTACAAAAAAGGTTCAAACTAGATATTGCTGATCGTTCGTGGATTGAAACAATATAGTTAGAGGCACAGTAAATGCTGTAAGATGTTCTGAAGGCAGTGATATAATAAGTCCAGAGCAGCAATCCCAAGAACTTTTGTTCCAATTCAATTACATCATATCTCAGTAACTAAAACTCACTAGAATGCATTTCTCCAAACTATCTACCCTCTTCCTCCTCTCCCTATCCTCCCACACCCTAGCCTGCGTCGACTTCTCAGCACACACCGAGCCTCCCGCAAAGGGCCTCGGTACTCTCCCCCTCCCCCTTCCCCCTTCTCCAACTAACACTCCACAGACTGCATCCTCAAGGCCGCTCTAACAGACAACGGGGGTCAAAAATGTCAAATCGTTGAAGGCAATCATTGTCCATCCATAAACACGGCAGGAAACGGGTTTGGAGATTATGATGTCAATTTATCCTGTGTGGAAGGTTATTGGGCGAAGATAAATCTGAGATCGGGGGTTGTGTCGTATGGGTATGGGAGTTTCAGTGGGTCGTTTGGGACGAATTATGCGAATCGGTCTTGGAGGGCATTGGTTTGGGGTTGTTAAGGTGGGATGGGAGAAGGGGTTGGTGGAGCCTGTGAGAATTGCGGAGGACTGTTATATCATTGGATTTCAATATGTTGAGGGAATCATGATACGGAAATTGATCGTGATTTTCATTATGCTTTTACACCTTCGCACGTTTCCTCTTCGCAACTGCCTTCCCCTTCGAACTTTTTTTCTTTGGAGGAGCCTCTTCCTCACCAAGTTCTTCATCCTCTTCAGCATCATCCACTTCTTCTTCTTCATCCTCTTCCCTCTGCTCATCCACAACCTCCTTCTCCTTCTCCTTAGCCTTCCTCTTCCTCCCCTTTCTCTCATGTTTTTCTCTCTCCTTCTCCGTCCATCCTATATCGTTCTTCTCAGCCCACGTCCTCGCCTCATCTGCAAATGTTCTTCCGAGAGGATCATCCTTCTTTCTAGCCTTCAACTTCCCAACCGCTTCTCTCATTCTCTTACTTGCCGCCCTCTCTTTCCCCACCGGAGCTCCAACTGCCCCGACACCAACAGCACCATCAAAATAACGAGTGATGTTACTCTGTGTACCCTCTTGAGCGCGTTGATTCATGTCCCTAATTACAGGGACGAGAACTTCATCTGTGCGTTCTTGAGTCCAACCAATTGTAGCCATTAAGAAGTCTCTGAGACGGTCTAAGTCAGGGACACCCCATTGAAAGGGCTCAGTAGTGCTATCAACTTCTGGTTTGAGATAAGCCTCTGTGACAGCTGAGGAAGGGAACATAGTCGGCAGGAATATCTTTGTAGATTGCGCGCGTCGAAATTTCTTGCGGAAAGTAGATGGTTCAGATGAGATGGGGTGAGCGTTCGTCTGAGCAGCTAAGAACCAATCTCTAAATTCCTCTAGACCATTGGCAGAGGGAAACTCAGAAATAATCTCGACAGCTGTGACTGGACCGATCCCAGGAATACCTTCAGTGTAATCCGATCCTAGGAGATGAGCTATAGCGATCATTTGATCTCTGGATACCGAAAGCTCCTTCTCAATGTCCGATGCCAGATAGCATTCAACGTTCTTGTTACTATTGAAGAAATTCTTGTATACTCTTGTGCCGCCAAAGAGAAAAACATCACAATCATCTGTAACGACTCCGTCCACAAGACCAAGATTGACAAGTTCCGCACATTGGGCTTCGGCTTCCATTGGCGCAGTGATATACGGGAGACCGAATAGGCGAAGAAGGTTCTGACATTCTGTGATCATGACTTGCGTGACCTCATCAGCATCACGACGATCTTTCTTCTGCTGATTTCTCAGCGCCTTAAGCTCTCTATCATACTCCTCTTCGGTTTGACGTTGAGTCTTATGATTCAGCGTATTGGCGAATTCAGCATACTGTTCTGCTTCTTCAGCTAACCGAGTCATCAATTCTTCATCCTCCGGATCGTCGAAATCGTCAAATTCGGCATCCAACTGACGATTGAAAGCTTCATCATCCGCCAGAGCTTGTGATGATGATGGAGGTTCTGATGGGAAAGCAGCAGCTTGATCTGGCATATCGACATCCTCGAATATTGGACTGGGTGTCCTCATTGGGGTCGCTGATTTTGTAGTTGGGATTTCGACGTCTTCAAATTCCGGTGATGCTGATTTTGCTTGACTGGAATCAGCAATTTCCCCTAGAGGTCCTGCATTCTTGGTTGGTGCTCTAGTCGC
The DNA here is from genome assembly GCA_030077755.1 of Filosporella fistucella. Classification (NCBI taxonomy): domain Eukaryota; kingdom Fungi; phylum Ascomycota; class Leotiomycetes; order Helotiales; genus Filosporella; species Filosporella fistucella. The sequence continues at coordinate 708,861 of JAQJZZ010000001.1, forward strand.
ACCGCCGTAATCACTCTCAGACCATTCTACCTCTTCATCCTCATGGGCAGGAGTCTGATCCTTATCCTCGATAACAGCTTCAGGTGAAGGCTGTCTATCATTAGATATATTCGAAACAGGTGGTACAGCCCTCACATCCTCCGCAATATCCCCAAATGTCTCAATGTCATTTTCTGCAGAAGGTCCTGGTGTATCCTCGACCATAGTCAACGGCGATTCATCGATCGTCTCAACAACCTTCTTGGCAGGCGGCTCCACAATCTCAAAATCATCTTCACCATCAGAAGAGTCAATTTCAATCGGTGCATGATTCTTCATATAAAGCCTTTTCTCTTCTGCAGCTCTTTCCTCATCTTCATGATTGATCTCCTGTTCTCTTCTCCTCTGCTGCTTTACTTGATCCGTGATATCATTTCCATCAGCAAGCCAAGGAGGCAAAGGTTTAGGAGCCTCTTCCTCGATTATGTTGTCGAAACCACCGGCCATATCATCGTCTTCGGGCAAACTGTCTGCTGCCGACTTTTCCACCGGTTTACTCTTTTTAAATAGAGAGGGTCCAAAATTTAGTTTCTCAAATGGTAATGGACCATCAAAAGGATTCTTGTTGTTCATAACCACCGGCGCAGGTCTTCGAACTGGTGCTTTTTGCTTTCTCGCCTTCGCCAATGCAGCTTGTAGATCCATCTCATTATCACTGTCGCTATCGATACTCACAGCTCTGGGCTTCGGAACAGCGGCGTTGGCTCGATTGTTAACCATATGAGCGATCATGCCACCACTATAATTGGCATTTGCAATCGGCTTAGGTGCTTCAACTGCTCGTTGTTTGAATTCCGGCATAGGCACATCCTCGAAGTCAATGTCCTCTTCTTGTTCGGATTCTTGGCGATGATTGTTCTTCAGAGAAAGTGCGATAGCTTGTCGGACATGTTCTTCTTCTGACTCTACATCTTCACCGTCTTTCTGAAGAGACATAGCAATCGCTTTATTCAGATCGTCATCATCGTCTTCCACGAACAATCCGACGTTCTTCGAAGAACCTTCTATCGGATCTTGGTCAACAAATAATGAATCTTCCTGCTCAGAATCTCCTCTCACTTCCCTCCAGAACTCCCCAGTCCCTGGACGATAACCATTTCCCCCGAGTCCCCCCCCAACATTTTCGGGATGTCCGCGACCGGTGGTTTTGGGACCCGAAAGCTTCGGCAGTCGATTCAATCCCTCAACAGGAACATCTTCAAACTCTTCTTCCTCACTCTCTTCAATTTCCTCAACCTTCACACCCAAAGCATCGACATCAATGGGCGCGTCTCTCCTTCCAGCACTCTTGCCCTCACTAACAACTCCCAACGCCCACCCACCCTCAACTCCATCATTCTTAACAAGAACATATTCTCTCCCCCTCTCACCAGCGATCCTCCCTCCGCCAACCCCAGCCATCTCATTCATACCATTCAAATTCATCAATCGTTGTGTCAATTCATTCCTCTCCATCACCCTCGCAATCTGAAACCTGCTAAACTCCATGCGATCCGAGAATCTAGCATCAAGATGTTCCTTACTAACTCCCATTCGCAACCTACTTCTCAATCTCGCCGCATTCAGAATATTATATCGATCGCCAGCTGGCAAGGTCTTAAAAAACTCGCTCTCGAAATCGATTTTTGAAAAATCATACATATTGATATCCTCTCCGTCATTAAATTGCTTCGCATATTCTTCCAGCTCAGCTGTAGACATGATCCTCGGATCATCCGGTTGGCCCATACCCTCAATTCCATTCGTGAGTTCTGGGAGGTGATAAGCGTCTGTCTTGCGGAATTTCCGATTCTGAGAGCGCTCTTGTGCTGACATGCCCATTTCACCAACATAAACCAGCTCTCTGTCTTCAGGAATAGCTTCTTCCTCGTCATGATGAATAACTAATCCCTCTTTCTCTCTCTTCTTCTGCTTTCTCCTCTTCTCTTCTTCCTCCTCTCCCCTCCTCTTCATCTGCACGGCCAATAGTTTCCCAGCCGTCCTGACAGCATCTTCTCTCCTCCCCTCTCTCCTCCTCTTTCTCCCCAGGATAGTCTGTCTCTTGAGAACCGGCGCCCCGCCATCGAATACGAATACTGGTTTGATACCGAAATATAGGAGCTTACATATCCGTCGGAAGAAACCCACGACATGCGAGTTCCGTAATGCGTTTCCTTCTTTATCGCGCACGGCTTTGAGGAACTGGTATATCCAGATCGAGGCATCGACAGCGAGGCGTTTACGGTTGAGGGTTGCGAGGGGAGTCGGGCGAGCGGAGGGAGCGAGAATTGGCCAGAGTCCTGTTACTCCCATTGTTGCTGGATATCAGAGAGCGGTAGATATTAGAATCGTGTTCCTGAAGCCAAATTATGTCTTCGCAGAAGCTGATATGCCGAGGAATTATTTCTGCTTCGGATCCGTGGCAGAAAAAAGACCCATCATGATCTTATTTATCACCCTCTAACCTCCTATACCGATCGTTCGTTATCGCGTATTCGTTCTCGTTCTTGACATGAAGTAAAACCGAACAAGAGTTGAAGGTTGTCGCCTGATGACGTCTGATAATGATTCCGCACCAAACGCGCTGTCACATGATCCGTTATCTTATCATTCACATTCCACTTCCACATTGTAAATGTCCTCTTTCAACCCCACCTCAATGTCAATCACCACTCCACGACCCACAAAATGGAGAAAGCGCAAGCAGAAGACTATCTCACATCTCTCCTGGGCAAGACATTGCGCATTACCGTAACAGATACACGCATGTTTCTAGGACAATTTAAATGCACAGATTCAGTATGTTTACTCTGCTCCCCTCTTTAGCCTCTCTCTTCGCATCAATCCTACTATTATATTCCACTTCTCTACCTACAACCTCCCTTCGCCTTGCACCCTTCTGACCCCTATCAAAACCCATCTAACCGCTAACCAGGACCGCAACATAATCCTCTCCTCCACATTCGAATACCGTCTCCCACCAGCACCTAAAGCCTCTTTCCCCTCAACGACTTCATCCACTCAACCCTCAAAAATAGTTCTAGATCTCACGTCCCGCTACCTAGGTCTCGTCGTCGTGCCTGGAGAATACATCAAAAAGATAGAAGTCGAAGAGTTTGAGAGCCAGATGAGGGGGAAGAGGGCTTGATTCTCTGGAGAAGGACGGGATGTATATATTTAGTTGCTAAGAGGAGAGGGGACATCGTGGACCGAGGACATAAAATCATTGGATTGGTAGAAACCCTACCTAAGAGGCAAATTTCAGGAGAGCAGAGGGCTCGTGAAAAGGGTGGATGGGGAGGGAAAGAAGGGAGATTCAAAGGTAGGAAATGGACAGAGAGACGAGGATGGGAGGGATACACTTTAATCGCAAGCTATACTCGGTCCAAAGCCCAGAAGTGTCAATAAGAGAAGAACCAAAGAAAGAAGAAAGACATCCCAAAAGCATAGAGATATACACAGGGAAACGCTACGATATAGCTACTTCACACATCACATTTCACCATGTAACGTATTCTGGAGGACTGACCAGAAGAACACTAAATTCTAGATCAACGGACTTTTCATTAACGATCGTCACCTATCAATACATTTTTCCTCCCTTCACCACGAATCCCATATTACTTATTACCACCACATATCCCCTCCTCCCCCATCACCCAACGCAAAGACGGTCAAGCAATCAAAAAAGCCAACGAGCGCATACCTTTCAAAAGCGCAGATCCTGGGAATATCCACCACCAGTCCAAGCCTGACTCCCCCGCATCGCCTTTCGCCACTATTTTATCTTTTCCCCAAAACAAAAAGTCGGTCAAGAGGTAAGGAACATTTATGCGACAACAGTTTCCTGTCTTCCTCTTGTCTCGCCGTTGACGGCACTATCTTGAATAGATGGATCTCCGACTTCTTCCTCCTCGTCTTCCTCATCATCGTACTCTTCGCCCTTGTGTGCGCTAGCTGGAACCCAGAGACCGGATTCGCGATCGTTCATGGGTGCGTCTTGGCTGGTAAGATCATGACCTTCGGCATTTCGCTGGATGTTGTTGCGACGACGTTGAGAGAGAGTGCGAGCACGGGTTGAGAGGGTGGAAGAAACCTTGGCATTGGCAGTGACCCAGTTGGTAAGAGCATCCTCGCAATCTTGAATAATGGCCTTTGATGCCTCATATCCATCATAAGCAGCGCGAGTCTCGCCTGGTGTGACTGGAGTATCATCGATAAGTTCCAAAAGATGCTTTCCGTACCCAGCAATAATAGCAAGCTTCTCGCAGTGTTCACGAAGAGCATCGAATTGATAGGTATAAGCAGCCTTTAGCTTCTCACGGGTGATGTTTGAGAGTTGGGCCTCAGCAACGAGGGACTCGGCTTCAGCACGAACAAGCTCTTGCTCAAGAACCACAATCTTTGGGGAATTTGGCTCCTTGTATTTGAGTTGAGCAATTTGATCAGTGATCTTTTGCTTGCCTATTCACGTGATAAGTAGCTGTATTACGAGAGGATGTGATGACTTACGGTCTCTGCTGGGTTGAACGGAAGCCTCAATGTTACGAATAGACTTGATAGTCACACGGTATTGATCATAACGATCAATGTACTGATCCTCAAGCTCACCAATCTCGTAAATCAAGACACCAAGCTTGTCCGTGACATCCGAAACATCATCATCGCATGCCTCACCCCAGATGGAAAGTTGTTGCTACGAATCATCAGTACACAAATGCGATAATTGCGCCAAAATTCACAACTTACAGCAACTTCCATGCGCTCACGGCCGACAAGTTCCATGCTGCGCATAACATTCTTCTCCATCTTCACGAGCTGGGAAAGCTTCTTTGCTAGATCTGGGCCGAATTGACCGGCGGTTTGACGACGGAGAGCATGACCTATTTCCATACACATTAGTAAACAGAACGTATAAATCGTATATAGAGACATGGTAGTATGTGTATAATGATTGTTGGAGTGGAGGGGAATGCGGCGAAGCAAGCTGTTTTGATAACTTGGTCAAAACAACATGCGACCCCATCATACCACCCTCCAACCCAATATTCTCCATCTCTCCATGGAACCCACATCTATCAAATCGATAGATATAGAGCTAGCAATGGAGGAAACAATGTGTAGATATATCCACGTCATGACGAAACCACTGACCGAGTCCGCCTTTTCCGAAGATTCTGCCTGATTTTGTGCTGGAGGATGGTGGAGGTGGGTTCTGGAGTTGCGAGGCCTGTGAGAGTTTGTATTAGCATTATTCCTCTCTCCAAGTCCCTAATATGCATTCGCAAGGCCTACAGGGAAGGCAGAAACATACAGTAGGAGCCCGCGACTGTCTCATAGAATAGGTGCGATGCATGGTGGCGGTATGAAGGGTATCAACAAGCTATTCGGACTATAATCGTGTTGTGTAGGTAGACGAATCTGTTCGCGGTGCTGTAGATTCAAGGTTGTCTGTTGCTTTGATGAAAATAGTTGTAGGAGTAGAGTAGATGTGAAAACAAGAAGAGGAGCTCTTGCAGTAGGTAGTGGTGGTGGTGGATTGATTTTAGCTGTTGATGGTCCATGACGATCGTCGGCAGCGCCAAAACAACACAGTGACGTAGCTCGTGGCCAACACTAGGCCCGAAACATTCTCAAACTCAGGCTTGGGCCGGTTCTTCGACCTTAGCACCTTTAGCATCTGAGCTGCACCACCATACAGAATGCTTCAATTCGGTTCTTGGACACGGTACTCGGACTGCTGGTGCTTTTGCTTCATGGATTATGCTGATGACTACCGTTCTGCTACAACTCCACTGTTGCCAACAAACAAGGTTCCTAACCTCTTTTCCCTGCATACGAAAGACCCTTTGAAGTCTGCTCTTCTCGGAGCTCCAGTCTGCCAACTACCATATTCATTCCATGACCACTCATCCCATCCAATATGGAATTCCCCATCCATCCCCAGCATGATCATCTCCAGGATAACTATCCGAATCCGTCTCGTCTCTCCACACGTAGTCCTAGTACAGCGACATCAAATCCGGCGGCTCCGACTCTATAAAGTGGAACAGGCGACCTGAAAGACGACCTCTTCAAGCCTCACTCAACGACGTCACAGTTCTTCCAATTTCCAATAGACGAAATGAAGCAATCTTGAAAAAGAGCAGACTACCAAACTATAGCTAACAGTCTAGGCTTGATGAAGGCGAGATTGTCACGTTACTGTCGCAACCCGACCGTAGTGTAGTGGCTGTGCCTGACTAGAGTTATATCCTTATTTGCATTAAGGAGTGATTACCGCTATCACGTGGAGAGGTTAATGTATGGATGAATTGAGGGGTGTAGATTGTCATGGTTATTGGACGGCGGCATGGAGTGGCTCGAGAGGGGAGACGGAGGGCAGCAAGTTACTGAAGAGCACGAGTTTTGTCGGAGACGAAGCGTGTGACGCGGTATTGCAAAAGCTCTAAAAAAATCAAAAAATCCGAGTCTTCAAGAATTGATCTCAAAGAAAGGCATGGTGACAGGTAGGTATATTAGAGTAGCAACAACGAAACGCCTGTTTTATTACGAAGCACACGGGTATTTAGCTACTAACTCCCTCTGATCAAAATCCATAACTCCACGCCTTGGTATTCATACACCATCTCTTTCCATATGCTGTTGCCATCCTCTTTCCATGCTCTCATCCAGCACTCCGTCACTCCTTCTTGCGTGCAATCATCCCCCTCATCCATCCCTCCACTTCTTGCGCACCAGTCTCCCTTCGTTTACGACTCCCTATCCATCCCTTCCGTCGTCTTGCCCTAATAGGTCTCGTAAACATAATAACACAAAAAGCAAATCTATATAACTCCCAAGCTTTTCCATGCCCATATTTTAGTATTAATACAGCCGGCCAACAACAATCAAGAAACGACAGCAAAAAAAAATTCAAACCCCGCTATATATCCTTCGCTCAAAATCTCGGGTATCCAATACTATATAGCTAAACTGAAAAGGGTATATGAAAATAAGGTGGACTAAAATGAAAAAAGTAGCTGGATAGTACAGAATTGGGAGAAGAGGGTTGTTGAGATAACCAGCGAATCCGGGGTTCAGAGTGTTTCGCTGCGCTTGTTGAGATGGGAGTCAAACGTGATGAGGAGCAAAAGGTTCCGTGACAAGTGTCATCGAAGCATGGAGAGGGAGCGGGCGGTGTGGTTGCTCTATCCCTATCCCCATCGAGAGTCAGAGATGGTATGAATAGCAATCCAAGGACATCATCATATCGCAGTCGAAATCGGCACTGAAGCCGCGTGCTTGTGGGCCCATCATCTCGCCGTCATGAACATAAAGTGGACAAACGTTTCCAAGCAGTGAGGTTGCTGAAGCAGACTCGGTACAAGCCAATGACAACACAACTTGCACATGCTCAGCATGCTCGACACGACATCGTGAATGTAATATCACTCGGTCTCCCTCGCCACCATGAGTTCGGCAACGAGAATGAACCTCGAGTGGGCAACACAATGAAGTCATTGTATCGCCATCCAACCCATCCTGCGAAGGTTGTGAGCCTATTGTTGGCAGAGAGCATTGTTGCTTTCGGGCTCTAACATCCCAGCGCTCTCTGCCTCTGTGAAACTACCACTCTTGTTGACAGATAGATCGGGAGATTTCCTTTTCAATTAGCTTAAGGATGGCACCATCGTTCAGGAAGCTCTGCAAAGTATATCATGAGGCCAAAGACCGCACGAATAGGCTCGACTTCCGGAAGAGACACAATGATACGATATTTCCGTCGACGCAATCTGAATTGACAAGATTGTTTGCTTCTCAACGTCTTCGGAATAGCTGTCGGAGTAATGGCGATCGTCCTTGACTTAGACAAGGTCCTGGTTTGACCGTCAGCTCTGTCATTTGATCGATAGCGATTGAAGAATTGAATGAGCCATCCAATCTCATTTGAAGTGCAGTAGAAAAAGTAGTGCGAATACCTTCAGGAGAATGCCTGCTTCCCCCCCGTGCTTCCCTCTGTGAAACTCTTCCATGAGGGGTAATTGGTGGCGAATAATCATTGGGATTTCTAGCGGCTTCAATTAGAGGACCGCCTACAGCGCCTTCAGCGAGCAGAACATTCTTCACTGCCAATAAACGAGTCCTCATTGCCCGAAATCGTATAACTTCGTTTCGTGTCTCCGAGTACGATAAATCAAATGACTGTGCGTGCCGGAGTCGATCCTGAACTTGCTGAATTTTCCATTCTACACCTTGCAAGACGCTGCTTCTGTTTGCCCCAGGAAATGCTCCAGTACTATTGACCATCACAAGCCGTCGAGAGGGTTCTTCCAATGCGAGCATATATTTCAGAATTTCAACAAAACCGCCAACAGCAACGTTATAGGTCAGACTGTTTCCTTGTGGATCCAAAGCATGCAATATTTCCAATAAACTCGGGTCTCCTTCGTACACCAAGATCCGGAAGAGTTCTGCTGTTTGCTGTGGGCTCTCATCAGTACCCTCTAGACCGTTCAAGATATCCTCTGGACCATTATTGTGACGTGTCAAAGTTACCAATGCATGTGCCGGCGTCAGTCCCTTTTCATCGGGTCCATTCCTATCCCTTCCATTGTCACGGGCGCATTTCATTTGCTCTAGATAGGAACTTGAATGCGCTTTTGGTAAAGGCGAGCCTCCATACATCTCTGCTAAAGACGGACTGCAATGATCGTCCGAGGAATACGGATCCAGAGCTGGTGGCGCGTATGTCTGATTACATATTCGACAAGTAAACATGTATCCACCAAAAAATGTACCTCGAGCACCACGAGCAATGTCGTTGAATCCATATTTTGGAGCGGTAATTTGAGATTCAGTCTCGGAGATGAATTGTTGTACTTCTTGTATTCCATCCTGAATTTTCTGATAGTCTCCTGACGATGTCGATTTGAAATTAGCGGCAGCGTTTTCCATGATCTTGATAACGCTGCGGCCAGTCGTGTCATAACACCGAACTTGAAAGTGTGCGAAAGGAGTTATGTTTAAGAGTCTTCGGTACATATAGCGTTCAAGTGGCTGTTGAAGAAACATATGTAGAGGGGTACGACAATAAATGTCACGCTGTGTCAGTTGTAGACCTGGGGGATATTTACGATTGAACCAATCCAGCAAATCGAAAATTTCCTCGCCCAAGCCTTGTGGATCTATCAGGTGGAGAGGATTTTGCCCAAAATGGTTTTGGCGAAAGCGTTCCGTGAAGGGCAATAACTGTGTCAAATATTCCATTCCAACTCCAGCAGCCATAAGAAAGTGTGCTGCATAATTTCCAGAGCGATCTGCCCTTTCGAAATCTGCCAATTGAATCATTGCTTGCGAAAAAGTTTCGACATCCATAGTCCCAGCGGATATCATTAGAGCGTGCCACTGAGAGAATCCACAAACTGTACAAGGAGCAAAGTTGGTATTCCACCTCAAGAAACTATGGTTTGAGTTACAAGGCAAGACTCGAAGGGAATTGTTCCATACACCCTGTTGTGGATCGTGGTTCCGCGCCCTACCATGAAGTTGCAAAGACTGAAAAGGATCAGTGGTCGAGTAGGCACTAGATCCTATTGAAGACGTGATAGAAGCTCCATCACTCCAAAGATTATCCTCGTGGCTATATGTTGAGGTCACGCTGCTTCTGGTGTTCCAGGTGTCCTCTGTCGAGGCACTACTTATTGAACCAGTCGTACGTACTGTAGACATAGAAAGTCGACCATCAGGAACATTATTGTATCCTGTATCTTTCATGGGGGGAGCCACAGGAACGAAATATTCAGCTGGCACAGAAGTTGGCGCAGGAATTTGTTGAGAAGGATCCTGAGCCAGTAACGGTCGGAGAGGCAGCGTCGCATTAACTTTTGGTGAAGGCGTTGCAGTATTCCCATCTGTAGGTTTCGAGACGAGTTTGTATAATTCCACGATAGCTGTTTCGCGTTCATAGCGATCAACAGGAAAAAGCCAATCGCGGAATCTATTCGCATACGTCTTGTATGACCAATCGAGTCTCGGTTTCATCAAACTTTCGATTTGTGGAAAGCTTGACATTGCCATGTAATACCGTATAAGCTCTGGTTGATGTGCTAGCTCCCATATTTTGTATGCACGAACGCCATTTGGATCCCGTAGTCTCTGAATTTCGCGACATTGTTCATCGGATAGAGAGTTGCACTGCTCTCTACTTGGTAGTAGCGCATTTTTCGATGCCATGTCGACGGTGAAAGGTTATTCTTTAGCTTCCAGATCCGCCAGAATCCAAATGGTCCATGCGGGACGATCGAAGCAGTACGTTCATGAATGCAGTTCTGAAGCTGTAGGACCCAAAGACAGATATGGTGGATAAGAAAACGCGATTAATATCTGTTGGTGTCGCTTCTAAACAGAGACTATAGGATTTCGAGGAGGTCGGCTGAGATAAGAGGTGGAGAGGAGGAGTCGAGAAGGGCGCGACTGAGAGAAAATTCTGCTTAGGCCGGCTGATGCGCCCGTAATCGAGATTACGGCGCAGATAAGGAACGACTGGGTACCGAGATTCAAAACGGTTGTTCGACTGAAACAAAACAACGAAAGGAAGAAGAGGACGTCGACAGATATAATAGAGACCGAAAATAAGGTGGAGGATGGAGGCTCGAAAGGTGGGACAGGGCCGCTTTTACGCAATATCGAATTGGATAATGTCCCTGGCTGCTGCCATCCCCATCTAACGCTAACCCCCTGATCGGAGAGATGGTGTCCGTTCCTGCATGCCATCAGCAGACATTTGGTGTGAGCTGGTCGTGTGGATTGGATGTAAATTTGTGGGAGATGTGGAGGGGGTGCCCGGTCTGTGGCGTCCTTTGATCGTCCTCTGAAGAGAGAAAAAGAAACAAATGTACAGTACAATTAATCGCTTGATGGCTGCGCCCAAGACCTGAGGTTTGAGATCAAGGATTACATGCACGCTGGAACTGACCCGGCATCCAGGACCTGCTAAAAGATAAGCCGTAAAGTTCTGACCGCAGGCTGTGATTGAATTTTGTAAAGTTCAATCAGCCACGAGTTTGCAGGCCAACAGAAGTACAAAGTACTGTAGAAGGTTGGCTCAAAAAGGTCAGTAATAAAGGTAAGTTCCTCCGTAATCATGGCCTCAGCAGAAAGTCATAACAACGCCTTGTAAGGCGCTTTCAAGGACAAGGTATGATGGGGGGAAGACGGGAGTACACCTCGCTCCGTATAGTACTCAAGTACACAGTACGTCCGTACTCACTCCTCACTCCATAGTGGAAGGTGAGGTGGTCACTGGTGGTGGAAAAAAGAACGGTCTGTGCAAAAACGCTGGTCGGGCGGCCAAAGGAGAGCCATGGCCAGGGTTAGGCTTCTCGTGCGCTTTTGGAAGCACGCTAGAACATCCTCGACATCCCTTCCCTTCCCTCCCTTCCCTTCCCGCTCACCAACGCGAAGTCTGTCATCCTCCAACGACGCATTCCATGAAGCGAAGATAAAGGGGGAGCAATGTGGCAAAAAGATATCCAATCGTGCCTTTTTGTAATGTGATGAAGATATATGTTGCTTGAAAGCCCTACTTGGAAGAGGGTGTTTGCTGAAGAATTGTGGTTGTGAGTTCTGAGCCGTTGCTGGGACCTCTCAATATCTCCGTGCCAGGGTACCATTAATCTGTTGTGCCCTCCCCTCCCTCGGCAACCTGTCCATTTTTCATGGGTTTGAGTAGAGACAGCCTAACTTGTCAATCATATCCAGAGCATTTGTATTGTAGGCTGCAAAATTCACTTTCACACATCCATGTGTCATACGAGATTGTTCAGACATGACTTCCCGTGCTTGTTTTGCCGGTGTGGTGTACTGTACACCTTCACGCGGTCCCCAATTTTTGAACTGCCATCAGGCTTGTACCACCCTGGCTTATTCGGTGAACACATTGCCCACCACACCATCTCTCCCATAAGTGAGCGGGACATGTTCCTTCTGCTCAGTAGTCCGCAATGATCTGCATCAACTTCCTATTATGGTCCTTTGCATCATTTCACGCATGGTTGTTTTCACGAAGCACGACTTGAAAGTAGGTTTCGCTGTTTGATTCTTCTGCTCCAGTGGTATCAGTTCTCTCCGACTGCCGCGAGTCCCTAGCCAACAACCAAGGTGCTGGAATCGGGAGGTCTTAATTGACGAACACTCCTCATAGGTGCCGTGGACAGGGCTTTTCATATGCCTGTTATTTAGCAGGAATTTGCGCTCGCAAAGATCGTAAAGGCGGCCTTGCACTTGTGCAGAGTGTCAATTTGGGAGCAGCCTCGACAGAACCCGAGTGTATTTTTAGGCAATTCTAGTATGAGATGCCGAGCTTGAAACATACTCCGTCGACCGATAGCAGACGGAAGCCGGAAGTCTAGGACGAGTAGGCCTCAGTAATCATGGTCTCATGAGAGGAGCTGAATTGGGTGAGATTGATTGCAAAGTCGAATCGCCAACAATCTGTAGCCACTGACGGTTGACTGTCGCACAAGGAGAACACCCATAGAAGCAGATGAAACCTTCCTTCCACGGGTAATTCGGATGAAGGCCGTACCAACCCCTTTCTCGAGTCCTGGTAAAAGGCTGGAATCTTTATTAGGTGATTGGGACACGGTGAGATGTCCAGTCTTGATTGCAACGAACGAGAGACGAGTGCTACGGTGTCGCATCCCCTGAGAATTGCGCGGTCATGATGCCTAACAGACGCAAGCTCCTGCAGATGTAAGACTGACAGCGGTGACAGAACAGGAGGGAGGGCAGGAGAAGACCTGATTGATGCTGGCGCAATCCATCATGCCCAGATGTGGCGTGCGTGCATTCTCAGCTGCTGTCAATAACCACTGATAGAGCATCTGTGTACTGGGAATATGGGAGGGCGGCGCAGCTGGCGTGGGGGGGTTCTGCAGCGGAAGAAATAACGATTGCATGAACAGGGTGATTGCAAAGGCTGGATGTGCACAATTGGCAGATTGTAATAAAGTACGGTAAGGAAAAACAGAGGCAACCTTGGGTATGTATGTTATCGTTCCATGGAGAGTGTGAAATGTGAAGATGTTGATAGTCGTGATGCGATGTTGTTTGTTGCAACAGGAAGTGGAGCTCTAGAACTGGTCGCTTGAATGTGGGCAGGTGGGTTTGATTTTTGTGCACTTACAACGCGAGCATAAAGTTATGCAGACCCCTTTCGGGTTATGCACTATAGCCTCGTCTGTTTTCCCGCGTTCGCATCAACAACCTCAACTTCAACATCGAAACACCAACCCCACGTGATCCTTCCAGATACAGAGCCTCGGTCCGTTATATTCCAGGAGTATGTTACCAACTCGAGACTTATGAGCGCGTTCTTGAGCTGTACCAGAGATTTTGCGGCGTTGGGGGAGGGGAGGCTGTTGGGCGAGGCTCACGTTATTGTTCACAACTTCCTATTGTTGCGAGCAATCGACAATACCAATTCTACTAGTCACAAAGGCTCGCCACTTCGCAAAACTTCTTAATATTGTCGAACCATCTATTGTCCATAGCGAACTCTGGCCCACACAGATTTTCTTTCAAATTATTTCCACACCATTTACACTTCACATCCTCCCTACAACTTCTTGTAATTACGCAAAAACTTGCCCTATACCTACGGTTCTCTTTGGACCTGTCAAAACTCGACATACCACATCAAATACGTTTACACTCAACGAGAACTTCATTTATTTCAAATCTCGTCTTATTCCAATCATCTCGCAACCCATTGCAGATATGAGCTACCTTCTCAAATCCCGTGCGCGAGCTGTCCGATCCTCCGGCAGCAACATGTCCTCTGACTCGGGGGCTACTGCGCCTGGTAGAGCGGGCTCCAAACGTTCCAACGCTGATCCTATTGACCTTACTGGCTCAGACGAAGAGTCTCCTCCTCGTAAGCGGCCTAGGCTGTCGGCTGCTCAATCTGAGCTTGTTGACGGGAGGGAGGTTTTTGACCTTATTACTCCCTCTCCACCGCATAAAGCAAGTCCAGCAGCTCACGCTGCACCGAAGTCTTCGGCCGAGCCATCTACGACAGTTAAGACTTCAAACAGCCCTGGAATTCCTCCCCCGATCACACCAGCCAAAGGGCCAACGCGGCGCTCTACATCTCAAACATCCTCTGGAACTCGCATCAAAGCATCCCCACGATCCGTCACTCGATCAAGAGCTAGAATCCAACAGCCTTCCGAAACCGATCATGGCCACCCTCCTCTTGAACCCATGTATGACTCGGAGCTTTATAATTCAGATCGCGCAGGCAAGCAAGGCCCATCCCCGAACAATTCTCAAGAGCCATCTCCAGAAACTCCATTTGAACCACCTACAACAGAGCAATCAAATGCACACCAAAATTTAAGCTCCAAAAAGTCGAATGACACGATTGGAACTGATTCTCCCATCTATACTCGGATCAAGGAGCGCAGGTCCAAGAGGACACGAAACGATGCCCAAACCGATGATATTGTGCGCGAATCACCAGGAAAAGGTGACCCACCACGAAAGGTGTCAACGCGAAGTGATAGTGTTGAAGAGGCTCCAAAGGAGATACCAGTCTTGGAAAAGGCTTTGAAAGGCTTTGACAAGGCCATCAGAGATGATCACGCACTGTCTACACGTCTTATCTTAGAGCAAGCTCGAAAGGGGGCCGAAAATGCTCCAACAGTTGCGGTTGACAAAGTCTCTCCCTTTGCGTCACTTAAATCCATTCAATATCAAGCAGGTGATGAGATTGCTGAAGGCTGCGCCAAAGAGAAGATGGACTGCTATGTCAGTATCCCCCCTATTTCAACCTTCGTTACTAATCATCTCAGGCGGTGAATCGAAATGGCAAGCTTTCAAAAAGTACAAACATGCTTGTTGGCAAGATGCATCATCACGATACACCTCGTGTCCCAAAATACAGCTCACATATTAATGTCAGGAGAAATATACTTTCGGCTGACGATGAAAAACTCAAATTCATTCCGTTCCTGAAGGAAGCTGATGGTACACAAAAGAATCACACTGACTTCAAGCGCCTCATCAAAGACTTGGAAGAGGCTTACAAAGGAAGGCGATTCGAGTCCAGTCGAGATGTCGAGCGTTCCTGTACGATTCGATCATACCTACCAGTTTGGCTGGACAAACTTGGTGGTGTTTTGAACCAACAACTTCTTGAGCACTTTATTATCAGCCAAGATGTTGACAACGAAGAGCTTCAGCTTAAGTCAAAAGAGCGTAAAATGATCCTCGAATTCTTTGGAGGTGATTTGTCTACTGAAGCCAAGGAAGCTGCCTCAGAATTTCGCAAGGCATTCGACAACGTTTTTCCAATTTGCTTGGCCGATACATTACTTCCACCAGACCGGTTGAAGGAGATAGTTGCGAAAGCAGCTAAAAGTCTTCCAGGTCCTTCTCCAAAGGCAATCAATCCTGCTCTTGAGCGACTTAGTACATATACTGGACTGCTGTGTCTGATTTGTGGTGCTATCGATTGCCCAACACATGGAGACTTTACCCAAGAAAGAGTTGTTCAGGGTGACGATTCTGATGGTGAAGAAACGGAACGCAGACCTGCCGAACACACTTATCAGACAGTACCTCTAATTTTGCCCTATCCTGACATGATTCGGAAGCATGATATTCGAATGGCAAACAAGCCGGCTCTTGATTCTGAGCACAGATCAACAGACTCGGTGGCATGCTCTCGAGATTGCTACATGTTGAGTCCAAACTCAAAGCGTTCATACAAGTTTGACAAGAAACTCGTGGTAGCCTTTCCCGAAATTTTGCGCAGCTTCGGAGGCGGTTCACATCGATCTTGCCATGTCGCCTTTAATCTAGCCATCCCATGCTGGATTGTGCACATTGAAATCAATAAATTCCTTGCAAACAAAACAGCTGATGAACCTCCCGAATCGCCGTCTTCAGCACGATCGAAGAAACCGGATTGGTACGATAACAAGCGGAAGGTACTCAAAGGCGACTGGATGGATATGACTACTGCACACCTTCATCAAGAACGTAGTCAAGCAAATCCAGTAAGTCTCTTTTCCCATTTCAAGCAGTACATCCTCTAATCGATCAGTGCACTCATCCAGGTCCTTGCGACAGCAAATGCGATTGCTTCACACAGAACATTCTATGTGAATCCTACTGTGGCTGCCCCGATGACTGCCCACGTAAGTTTACAGGATGTGCTTGTCTATCTCTGGGCGTGACATGTACATCCGATTCTTGTATCTGCATCCAAATGAATCGCGAATGCGGTCCAGAATGCGGATCTTGTGGTGCAATTGATCGTATCAACCCTGCCAACAAGTATGACGACGAGCTCTTCTCTACAGGCTGCCAAAATGTCTATCTTCAACGCGGAGTTTCGAAGGCACTGATTATGGGTGAGAGTCAGCTTGAGGGCGTAGGCTTTGGACTTTATGCTGCAGAGTCAATCAAGAGAGGGGATTTCCTGAGTGAGTATGCAGGTGAAGTCATTTCATCCGCTGAAGCTGAGCGTCGCGGTATCATCTATGATCGGAAATATCTTTCATTTCTTTTCGACCTCAACGGAGATTGGGTCATTGATGCTGCTCGTCTGGGCAACAAGACACGATTCATCAACCACGCTGAGTCTGCCGCCTATGGCCTCAATTGTGAGGCAAAAATCGTACTGGTCAACGGTGAACATCGTATCAAGTTTATAGCATTGAGAGACATCGAGGTTGGAGAGGAGTTGCTCTTCAATTACGGCAAGAAATTTGCAGAAAAACACGGCTTGAGCAAAACCTTGCCCAAAGCCAAAGAAGGAGGCAAGAAAGGTGTCCTTGAAGGAGAAGCCCTGGATGCATTGGATGGTATGACTGGACAAAAGAAGGGGGCACGAGGAAAACTCAATGCTATTCGTGGAAAAGCTCGGGGACGAGCTGGTAATAAGATGCGCAAGACGGCGCCGGTGCGAGAACCTGTTGAGGAAAAGGAACAGTCGGCAGATGTACAAGAAGATGAGGACGATGATGAGAACGCGGAGAGACGAAAGAGGAGAAAGATTACGAGACCGGCGAGGTATACGAAATAATTGGGAGGTGCTACGATAGCCGTTTGTGTATCATATTCATGATTGCTGGGTCAATCAATAAATACGTTTCCGTGATTCAAATATGTTTTCGAAATTATATACTGCATATGATACGAGTTTGAAAGCCGTGCCTGTGCTTGCTGTCTTTAGCTCCGTTGTACCTTTTAGGGGGGCTATAAACTTTTGCGATGATGAGGAGGCTTGTCTGAAAATGCATCTATAGCGGACCTCACAACTACCCTTCCACAGTTTCGCAACAGTGTCGTAACAATAGTACCGCCATCATCCTTAATTATAACACTAATACTATTCTACTAAAATTGCAAAGTATACACGTCTTTTCACAATTGCGCAGGCTTAGAACCGTTGAATAGATGTTACATAAACATATAATCTCCCCTCTATGGTAACCTTTGCAGCCTATTTCTACGAGACCGATATTTTCCCCCAAATCAGGTGTTTGTCAGATTCTTTCAATATTTATTTCTCATTCTTATTGGAAAGAATTAGAAATTTATCCTTCCATAGACTTTACTTGAAATACGAATAAGACTTGATGTCAACTGCTGTTGCTCCTTCCAGCTAACCACTTTCCCAATTTGGCTTGGAAGTGGGGCATCTAGGACTAGTAGCCGATGCCAATGTTACCCAATTTCAACTTCATCCTTTCCTTTTCTCCATCAACATTCAATTGATGTGCCAGTTCACGATCTCGTCGGATCCAAATTGCTATACAATACCTCTAACACAATGGGCGAATGCTATCAATTGATCTTCTGTCGCAGACCATCGAGGATCACGAATGTCCCGCCATTTGAACAAGCGCCATCAGGCAGCCACTTGTACTCCGTACAAATGAGACATCCTCTCAATTTCCGTGGACTCGTAGGTATGGCGACGGTCCTGCCCATTTGGTGGAGGCAGTCTACAAGGTAAGTTGCGAGAAAATGGCGGGGTTAACTTCCTACCCCAGATCGTACTCTTATCTCCCATTCTCTTCGCTGTTGGTGCATTGTTTTAGTGCTCTCTTTTCATTTATTGGGTGCCATAAATTCCACTGGATATACACGCAGCCTTTCGACGAATCGTTATGGGCGGATTATTGCTGGTACGGTGTGCCCCGCTGCTATAAGGTGATGTGGCTATCAGCCTCCTGCGGCTCCAGCTCACACCTCAACATCACAGAAAGTCCCTCAGCAAGCTCAATTTGCTTTCAGCCTCTAGCTTGAGGTCAAACATAAGAGAATCTGGACCGTCAGCGACGATATCCTTCATATCATTCTGCCAACATTCCGTTCCTGGTGGTCGCACATCCGCGAGGCTGAGGTGGGGTGGCAGCTAAAATATTGAATGATTTCTCAGGGCCTCAAGCATTAGATAACGAAGCACACCAGTCATCAGGAGAAGTGCAAAGTTCATCGGTTCCTCGACGACTATGTGCGAACGCGAATACCCTTCTGACACCCAGCATTTCACCACTTGGGAATAGGGCTATCGTGGAGGCTTCCGATCTCGCTGGTCATGATGCCTCTGACAAAGATGTTTCGTGGAGACAAAAGAGTGAGGGAAGGACTAGGAAAAATCATAAGAGGGGAATTTTCACACTATTTGAAACGCGGCGACGAAGCTGGGTACGAGTTCATGCTCGAGGATGATTTAAACAAAGTCTGGAGCTCGGCGAGGCTCCAAATGTTGTCAAAAGGTCTCGATTGGGCAGATGTGGAATCGCAGAATCGCGCCTTGGAAGACTTCAAAAAAGTCTTATCGATATTGGTATACATACATTGGGACGAGTGGGAAAAGTTTCGAGACATTTTCCTCGATCATGTCGACAAAAATGGTCGACCTGATCGGACGGACGAAGACCTACCCTTTCTTTTCAACGATGACTTCCTCACTCCCGCCCAGCGCCGAGAATTCCTTAAAGTCCAATACATTTTCATACCGGTTGTCCTGGCGGAAGAAAGCGCATATGAGGACACTGAGGCTGAGTACAATAAATTACACCGGATGCCATTCCTACAATCAGAAGTTATTGGTGAAGGTGCTACTGGGATAGTAACGAAAGAGCTTATCGCGGCCCGACATTTTAGACGTGGAGAAACTTTGAACCCAACGGTGAGCCTCATATTATAGATCATAAGCCTGCGGATTCATCGATACTGATGTATGTTCAGCCTTTCTGGGTTGCTAGTAAGTCCATTGAAAGAGAGAGGGGATCTCTGACGGGAAAGAACAACACAAGTTTTGCCACCGAGAGAAAGGCACTTCGAGCTTTCAAGCAGTGTCTAGAACATCATGGAAACATCATGCACAGCGTAAGTAGGATTCGGATCAGCCTCATTCAGAACATGCTATGTTCAGAGTCTGTTTGTATCTTGTGCTGAGTCTTTATAGTACACCACCTTTACCCATGGTTCTCATTTTGCCATAATATCCCCCTTAGCAGATTTGGACCTTCGAGAATTTTTAGAGGGAGATTACCCGGATTTTGCAGATCGCCAACGGCACTTCACACCGCTAGATCTTCTGAGAGAAGCAGCATGTCTCGCTAGTGCCCTCGATTATCTCCACAGAGGACTGAAATTACGCGATAAGAGGATTGCGTGCGCTCACCTCGATTTCAAGCCGGACAATATACTTGTCCAGTGGTCAGCCGATGGTCGTATGCCTGTCGGCCAATGGCTTGTTCATGATTTTGGCACGTCTAGAATCAAAGAACCTTCGGACATAGCAGGCTTAGCTCCCGGAGACTTTCTTGCCCAATTTTCCTTGACCAAAGCTCAACGAACACCTGGGCCGTTCCAGGCTCCTGAAGTGCAACAAAGTCAGGAAAAGGTAGTCGGAAGAGAATCCGACATGTGGTCATTCGGCTGTCTGCTAGCAGTTGTGATTGCTTTCGCTATTGGAGGTCCCCGTTATGTTGAGGACCTTGGCAAATCACGCGACAATCGTTTTCAGCCAGACCAAGCTGCAACAGACTATTTCTACGCCTTCGATCGTGGAAAACCAATTGTCAAACCGACAATTGTAGGCTTCCTTAGCAGCTTGAAAACAGAGGCGCAAGAAGATGCTTGGATAGGGCGAACGCTAGACCTTGTTTTCAAAATGCTCGTTGACGCGCCTGTAGAACGTCTCAGTGCACATGATGCAGAACAGCAGCTATACAACATCACAGACCAGGAGGGAACGTTTCTACAGAAAAATTGTAACTGGATCACACCCGCCACATCGTCCCAGCTCAGAAGAAAATTAGCTTTAAGGGAGCATGCAGGTTTGCAGCACGTCGGACCTGAGCAAAGGCCTCGAGCATCAGCTATGAATGTGCCTATAATAGCAAGGTGGTCCAACATCACACTTGACCTTGATAATTCTGCAAATCCAACCCAATCCTCGCGAACCCAGGATCCTCATTCAGCATATCCCTACTCCCCTCAACAATACACTGCTTATAGATACCCACCACAACAAAACACAGGATTGCCATCTCAACCGAACTCGAGAGAATATAGACCGCATCAGTCGCAGACGCATAATTCGGCTATGGACACTCAAAGACAATACTTTGGATCGCCACCCCCACAAAATCCACAAAATCCACAAAATTACGGATCACGTCCTCCCCAAATGAAGAAATCAGCCCCGGAACCCCCCCGAGAATATATGAAGCAATCACCTCCACAAAATACGAACGAATATCGACCACCTGCTAATACCCAACACCCAGCTCCTCGGAGGCGTAAAACCAACGAGAGAGGCGAGGCCTCCACTTCAGGTCTTGGTATCACTACTACTACGAACCATGAATCTCGACGACACAATAAAAATATTGGTTCGACAGGTCGAAAAAATAACCAACCCAACCCTCTGCTGCAGCCTTTTGAAGCATATGGGCATATGGGTTCTCAAAACTCTGCAAATTCCACCTCGACCTCAGCTGCATATGCACGACCCGCCAAAAACTCTCACCTGCCTCAAACTCCACCATCGAATTTGTCGAGGAACCCAAGTTTGACGCCTTCCATGGTCCCGAGCATCATTCGCAGAACTACAGTAGAAAATGAAGTGATTTCCTCTCCTACTAACTACCCAGCAACTCCAGAACACACAAATCGATCCGACGAAAATTCAAGTCTCGGCAGCGGCTCTTTCCTTAGTCCCGATATTTCATTTCTATACTTGACTGCTCCTCAAAGGGCTTTAAAAAGCATTATTTGCTCCAACAGCCGTCGGATAGCATCACTTTCCGAAAGATTAGTCCTCGTGCCCAGCTTTGTTTCTCAAAACAATTGGGTTCAGAAACGTCCGTCCAAGCCACCGGACAGAATTACACTTGGCTTTGAAGCACCATGGAATATTCAGTGCCCATCAGGCTTCGTGTGGGATATGATGAGTCTGCGTGAAGACTACATAGTGCTACGTGCTTCGAGTCCTGCTCAATCTAAGGTTTGTACTTTTCATTTCATGCAAACATTTATGGTGTCTCTATTGTAACGATTTCGGACTATCCTCATCTGGCTCTTGAGTTAGGGGAAGCTGACATTATTGCAAAGTTCTTTCGTTATCGCTGTCACACCGTATTCGATCGTGTCCACCATAAATTTTGGGACGAGGAGCCCTTCTCAATTTCATTAGATGGTACCCCCGCACCCTCAGCCATCAACACTAGAGCGAAATATTTCATCGACGTGATTGTGAATCGGTATGGAGATACGATCTTCGTGTATGATGAAGGGGTTTGCTATTACTCAAGGAATTTCGGGTATGAGGTTTATTTCGCACGAA
This sequence comes from Filosporella fistucella, assembly GCA_030077755.1. Taxonomy (NCBI): domain Eukaryota; kingdom Fungi; phylum Ascomycota; class Leotiomycetes; order Helotiales; genus Filosporella; species Filosporella fistucella. Next base: position 730,741 of record JAQJZZ010000001.1, read on the forward strand.
TACCAAGTTCAGAGCTGACTGCTAATGGATCAGGTTGCATACCCTTACAACAGAGGGACAAATGATGAAAGCATCATTCAGCAGTGATGGCAACTATGTATTTGCAGTATGATATTCACTTTCCATTTTCCCCACCACTCCCTCCAATCCTATCCTCATGTCTGCGGATTATCTCTAGATCCCAGCTAATCTCCTTGAATTAGTGGACGTTGATTGTCGGCCCCTCGAATCATCAAAACCACGGATGGTATATTTGGCAGGCTTTTGATTCGGTCCAGATCATGCACACAAAGACTTCACGTATGGCAGTAGGTAGGATAGCCTTGCAAGTTGAGCTCGAAATTGACATTTAGTAGTCCACAAGGCCAGGACACGGAAGCAATGCACTGATATTCCCATTTGATAGAGGTTTTGCTGCGTTCGAAATCCCTAATCGGTTGTACTTCGTAGCTCTAGATGCACATCAAAGCCAGGTGGTACAGTTAATCAAACCAGTTGAAGACGTCATCGCGGGAGTTGGATACGAAAATTCGGAAACCCAGTCTCAGGCATTGATCGTCGTAAAAGGTGGTTCTTCCCCGCGCTTGAGTTATATTTCGCTGCTCCCTGAAATTGAAGCCTCCGAGCCATCCCCGTCACAGGAATTAGAAGGAAGTTTCAAGGCGGATTCCGACGATATCGCAGTAGTAGCAGAAGAACCCAGTCCTTTCGTCATTATCTCGCATGCAAACGGACTGGTGGAAAGACGAAAAATCACGGCCTGAACCACAGCTGTTGATTCAATTGTCTTATTGGCACCTCAGGAGTTGTTACACAATCCCGAGCCGCTGCTTTTCCGCTCCAGTCGCCCTTTTCTTAGCTTGCTGGTACGTCTTATATTTCCAATATGACAGGGTAAGGATAGTTAGAGGCACCGTCAGCACTACATATATCCAGAACTGCCTTGAGATTTGGAAGTTAGACGTTGAGTCTTGGAAGTTGAAGAGATTCGATCCTAGAAGGCCCTATACAGAAGTCAGCTTTGGCTCATCACCCGAGGCCGGGAATGTGTATTTACAGATATGAATGTCGCTGGAAGGTAGATGAGTGTGACGAAAGTCACAGCTCGAACCGTTGCGCTGTCATCAACAGTATCTTTGGTGAGTGTTACTAGATGTCCATTGGACTCGGCAGATAATTCTTGGTTCTGAAGATTGAGTCCGTCTGCTAACTTCGGAAGGTCAGGTTTGACTCTTAAATCTCCAAATCAGACATAACTTACGAACTTCGTCATGTTCTCGATACGCGCCTGTAAGACATGACAAGTTTCGAGATAACTCTGCAGGCGGTTGTCGAATAATTGGAGGTGCTGAGAACTCTTTGTGATACCTTTGTCATCCTTGGAAGATGATAATATTTTATTCATGACTTGAATCGAATTGATAATTTTGATCGAGGACTTTAGGATGGCAGGGATGGGGATTAGTTTTCCTGCCAAATGCCTCAAAGTCTGAAGTGTGTCGAAATTCAGGCTTGTATACTCTTCGCGGTCATGAAGCTCTGCGGTCATGAGATTGTCTTCCTGTACCAGAATTAGCAAAGATACTCTAAACGGAAAATATTTCTTTAGAGAGACATACCAATTCGGTGAATTTTCTTGTCATATCGTGGAAAAAATATCGCCAATTATCTACGTATGACGAAAAGATCAAAAGATGAAGCCCGAGAGGATCGGCTCGCAAATCAGCTGCTCCTATCCCAGCAACGTTCGCCTCTTCTATTCTTTTCGAGACCCTAGATCGTTTCATAGGATGAAGGAGCAGCCACAGATTTCTCTGTTGTGAGCTTCCGAGACATGTATACTTGTGATACACCCCTGTTTGACGGACTGACCATGGATCACCATGAGGGCGATTGTTCTTCTCGATGTACCGTAATTGATATGAGATCTCTAAGAAATATCAGTTCTATTTGCTTATCACATAAAATTGTCTCACCATGATCTGCACCGTCAAACGTATTATACATGCCAAACTCCGAGACCTCATCCGCGGAGCTATGTTTGTCCCCGAATGCACATATGACATCTAATATTTCCGTACTAATCTGATAGTGGCTGAGAAATTTCAGCATTGAGGACTGAGTTATATGTAAGGGAGATAGAGAGTGTTCCTGGCATGTTGAACTAATTTCATCAGCACAATGGCTCGTTATTGATGTTGATCACGTGGGTGCCCACAAAATCTGAAGGTCTGGCTTCGACTTCCGTTCCAGTATCACGTCGAGAGCTTCATCGCTTTCAATTGCCGTCTTCGAGAACTCCGTTCCTTGACCTCCTTCGAACACGTCGACTTTTGTCGAACTCGAGAACAGTATCGTTGATAATCGATTTAATTGTTCGATGCGCGCTTGACCGTCAACCGCCAGCGCGTCATAATTGTCGAGATTCGTGGGATACGTGAGCCAGGAGGCATCTTCAGCATTATTTTCATCCATCGCAATGTATAATCCGGCAAAACTGAGAGCTGAAAGTTACTGATCCGTGGATGGGATGCACTTGGTATCTCAGCTACATATCCCAATTTTGAAACTGCCAAAATTGAAAAGGTGCACTGCTGTGGCGGTGTTTACGCATTGCCTGTATCACATCTTGGGGCTCTTCCACAGAGCCTGGCAGAGAGATTCAAATCATGTCACAATGAACGCAGAGCGGTCGGGCGAAGACATGCAGCCATGTCACAACAGGCTGTAACGAGGTGGCATTTTATCATTCCAAGTGGCTCAGATAGAGAAATGTTGCAAAAGCAATGCCCCTCTCTAAAATTTTCCAATCATCCGGCTGTTGAGCGGGAGCCACCACCTGATTCTGAGTCGGGGTGTGGGGGAATACGACTCAATTGGCCGCCTCATTCGACTTCATGATTGATCTGTTCATTGTCAATATTTGCAATGCCGCAGCTTGTTAGTAAGGCTCAGCTTTTACGCACTTCAATTCTTCCTAGAGGTTGTCAGAACTTGGTGGTTGATAATGAATGGAATGATTACCGGAGTGAGTTTCTTTGGTGCAAAATATATCCAACGCTCTTGTTTAGTCTAGTATTATCCAAGTCAGCGAGTGGATCCGAAATTGGAGGCTCAGGAAAGAGTCACCGAAATCTGGTAGTCACCAGGTCCAAAAACCTCTTCCAGCTTCGCTTTCAAATCTGCCTCCGAAATGTATCCTGTTTCCCGCAATTCAGTCGTGAATTTAAACACAGGTACGGTTTTAGTCGCCATCTGTCCTTGCTTCGATGCTTCGTTCTCTGCTTCTAAAATGATCGTCAGGCGGCACGCACATGTTTAATATGTTCACTCTGCCCAAAAAAAGTGACTCGCTGATGCGGCTGAGCAACCACCTCCCCAGCAGGCGTCAAATCATGAGCACCCATTTTAGACAAAGCAGCCACCTCGTCTGAATGGGATGTATTGATCATTCCGCCACGACTGTCACATTCAATGGCTTTTGCACGGGTTTTCCATTTGTTGGTGTCGGTGAAGGACTTTGGGGTCGTCATCTATTGTTAGACAGCTTTAAACCCCAGGCTCACTCATTACAATTCATACCATCCGTCTTTTTTTGTCTCTTCCTGCTGATGTTCAATTTTTTCAAAAACATGTTTACACTACACGTCGTATTCACGAACACATTTCACGTTCTCTAATGGCTGAGATTGTACAATATGGAGAAGGCTTAGTGTAAGCTTCCCACTGGACGAGACGCATAGATGACGAGGCTGATCCTGACGCAGGCGAGGGTTGGGAGCATGGCAGATCCTGGCATGATTGCACCGTTTCATGGAGAAGGATTCTGGCTTACAAGGAGCAGTTCATCACGATAGGCGGCACGATCGGAATCGGGTTTGCGACGACGAGTGGGGAGGTTCTTGCGATTTCTGGGCCGGGCGGAGTATTGATAGCGTTTGGAATTGTGGGACTCGTTGCGATATGTGTGATGGAGGGGATATGCGAAATGATTGTCCTGTGGCCGATTTCGAATGCCATGATTGAATTTGTGAGGGCGTTCGTGGATCCGGATTTAGCTATCGTTGTTGGAATTGCATACTGGCAAGTTGGATAAATCGGCTCGAATGGAGAGATCGAGAGATTCCCTTCGTCCTCAGCCAACAATGAACTAATGGTGCCGTAGGTACACATACGCTGTCACACTCGCTGCATTGATAATCGGCTCTGCGAGCCTTCTCAATTATTGGGATATTTCTTTCCCCCTCCTGAACGTCGTATTCGCATTGTTTCTGCTCACTATATTCGTCATAAATTCTCGGGGCATTAAGGTTTTTGGATGGATTGAACTTTTTGGTGGAATAATCAAATTGCTGCTCGTTACCGCCATCTTTCTCATCATGATCTTAATCAATGCCGGTGGTGAGTAGGAAACAGGAATTGAGAAACAACTGCTGACTTTTTCTAGCTGTTGGAAATGCGGGGCATATTGGGAGTGACTGTAAGTAGCTATTGAAAGCGATAAAAACCGCGAACAAAATCCTGACCTAATTGGCAGTTTTCAATGATGGGGTTCGAAACAATCCCAATGTTGCAACTTCTCACTTCAAAGCTATATTGTAAGTAATTGCCTTTAATCAAACATATCTCGGCACATCCTAATAAAGAAAACAGGGTCTCAATTCCGCTTGCTATCTTCTCCTACATTGGCGTCGAGCTTCTAACTGTCACTGCTTTCGAAGCACGAAATCCAGAAAGCTTGAAAGGACCTGCGAAGCATATCGCATATATTATGCTTGTGATATATCTAATAAGCATCGGTGGTTTTGTGGGAAACATCGAATGGTTCAATCAGTACTTGCCGTTTTTCTTCTCGCAACAGCATGTTAGCCTTGGTGATATGAAGTTAGGACATACCCCACGCTCCTTCCCACCTTCCCCCAACAGCGCTGCAGCGCCAGTTATCGCGGTCATTCAAGCTGGTATTTCGAACTTACCCGGTGTACTGAATGGATTTCTGGTGTACTCCGGATTAAGTGCTGCCAATACAGCTTTGTATGTCGCATCAAGAACTCTCTATGGACTTGCGAGAGACTTGAACCGCCTGGATGAGAGACCTATCGTAAGATTCTTTGCTAGGCTGAATGAGGTCTCCGGCACGACCCATATCCCGCATTGGTCACTGATTGTATCTCTGGTTATATTTGCATGTTGGCTTCCATTTGTGCATCTGAAGTCGAACTTCACCCAGAAAGAGTTGCAGCAGACGTTGGTTGCGATTGGAAGTGTGGGGTGTGTTCTTGTCTGGGCATCGCAATGTTTAGCTTTTATCCAGTACCATCGATGGTAAGCCATATCGCATAGCTCCGATTTAGTTGAGCGCAACTAAACATTTTGCAGGCTATCGCGACATAGAGAATATCTCGTGGGACAGAACTTGGGAAGATTTGACAGATGGCAACGCAAAGGTTTCTCAAGTTATGCTTCCAGCATTCAGCCCATTCCTGCATATGTTGGGTTGATATCTTGTTTGGTAATTGTGTTCGTCTTGAATAGTGCAAGCATGTACAATGGCGAGCAGTTGGCATTCAAGGCTCTAACAATTTATCTTGGTGTAAGTGCTCACAACCTCTGAATGCGCGGAAAGGCCGTTGGATCCGTGGAGGGAGGAATTAGATGCATAGCTGACCGATGGACACAGCCTGGGATCCTTCTCGTAATCTTCGTTGCCCTCAAGTTCCGGAATAATTTTCGTGGTCCTGTCAGGCTTGGCAACCGGGAGTCTCTTCGCAAAACCCTTATCAACCTCAATTCTCTCATTGAAGCTACCCGCCCACCAACGCCTCCACAGAATCCCGATGTTTATAATCCTCAACTTGGAGCATGGCCGGATAACCCTCAAGCACTTCCAACTCATCCCCGACCAGCGTACGGATATCCTGTCGATCACAATGGCGTCCCGAACGGAAATACTGCTAGTCCAATCTCAACATATCCTGCGCACAATGGACCCGTAAGCCAACAACCCACAGCACCATTCGCTCTCCCTCCAACTCCTGGCCAATTAGCAAGTTTGCGGAACCAAACTCCAGCCTTTCAAGCTCCATTTGATCCTCGTCACCAACCATCTCAACCTTTACTTCACTCTCACAGCCCTTCACCATACACAGGCGGAGAAGAGAGGAATTACGAACTGGGTGCGTACCCAACAGGACGCGTCACTTCGCCTGTGAGTCTTGCGTCGGAAGTACACAGCGAGAGTATGAATCCTGTTGGGAGAGATATGGGTCCTCGTCCCAGAGAAGAAGATAGAAGGGTTAGTGAAGCCAGTGCGCATCTGAGTCCTACTGCTGGGAGAAGAGGGAGTGGGAGTGAGATCAGTGGGTATGCTTCGCCTACACATGAGTATGAAGAAGGGGTGGAATTGAGCCCGAGGGGAGGGAGGAGAGAAAGGACGGAGCATGCGAGGCGGTGAAAACGTAAGACATGGAGTGATGAGATAAATTCTAATGTATGATACCCTGATAATAGATAATTATAGATGATGTTAATGAAATTACAATTCTTTTCAGATCATATTCTGGTAGAAGTTGCGAACTGAAAAGTTTGTAAGATCTAGCTTTTCCCTTCAAATAAGTGCAAAATTTAATTCATATGAACGCCTTAACTTTTATGACATCCAAACTTGCTGAAAAGTCGCTTTCATTTCATACAGCACATTTGCAGAATTATTTTTGCGCCAATATGTTTATCATTTGATCCCTCAGTGTGCTATTCAGGGACACAAGAGTCAAGGGTCAAGTTCTGTATGGACACAGAAACTCTCAAAAGCACTTGTTTTCGTAATTTCCGACCATTCCCATATCACACGCCTCTAAACTGTGCTACCAACCCCGCCTAACAGCTACGTCCTGTACAATTATCCTGCCACCTTCCATTCAGAAATACACAACTGCATGGATTCCATCCATCGCCTTGTGGGTTTGGAACTGGGATTGGGTTCGGCGCTGGGGCGGGTGCTGCTATTGCCAGCGTGGCGAGCATTGCGCAGAGAATGGCCGTGATATACATGATGGATATGATATAAGTGTAGACGTGCGTTCTTCAACTGATAATGCGTTAGTGACACACATACAAGAATAGTGGTGTCTCGGCAGATATTACCAATGATGAGCTGTGATGGAGACTTTTACTCTGCGTGGGAATGAACTGGATATAGAAGACGGGAAGGCGCTGATAGTATCCTGTGTCGACGAGGTGGAAGCAATGTCTTTTTATACTTCGGTACCATACTCTCAGATTAAGTTGGATAATACCAGAAAGCCCGTCAGATGATAGATACCAAGCAGTGAGAAAGAGGGGTGGTAGGTAACCCTTGCCCAGATTCCTGCTTTGACGGCGAAAGGTTTCTTCCTTAGCCAATGTAGAATGACATTCAAGGTATTTCTGATTCCAAGACCATATTATCCAGTTTTCGATTACCCATACGGAGTATCTTTTCATTTCTCCAATCTTGGCTGTAGTTTCATGGCGGGGTAATTCCTGCAACATGGGGGCACAGGAAGAGAATCAGTGGTTTTCATGTGGGGCAGTCGAGGCACTCAACTTTAAGTTACCATCTCATTTGAATCTCATAGGTCGTATAGGCTCAATGTCTTCTTGGAAGCCATGAAAATACTTTCACGTAAAAGCCAGAATATTCCGACAATAGATTTGCAGGAAAACCACATAGTCCATTCGACGACACTACCATGTGGCCATTTCAATCGACTACACTTGCCGAACCGCTGCAAACCTCAAAAGCCGTCATTCTCTGTAAGCCATAACACGAATTGCAGTTTTTGACAAACGCACTGTAACAACTTTGACCCATAGGTGTGTCAGAACCGTCGACACATTCGCAAAAGATACAGACATCGTATTGCGGATCGGCGTTGGGAGGGGAGTACACACATTTAATGGGGTTTGTTGAAGACTTTCTTGGAGAATAAATGGAAATAGCATAACCAACTTTGATAGAATGGCTGAGTCTTTTGTCTTGGGATGCTATTGTGCTTGTGGAAATGGTTGACGAGACAATACTCACGTTCTGGTGAGGGAAGTAGGATATTATTTATACATTTCACATTTATCTCCTCTTCCAGCTGCAAACTAAGCAGTTTTGAAGTACCAAGGTCCTCATCTCTGGTGTAAAGGTAAGCATGGACTCGAATCGAAACAAGTGAAGTAAGGAAACATGCGCAAGAGAACATTCTCTGGGGCCTGAAATTATCTACGCACCTTCTGGAGGATATCCAAATGCTGAGGTAATAAAGAAAAAGTGGAAAAAGAATATTGGTGGAGGTTCATAGCAATTTGACTGCACCGCTTCATCATAAATCCCTCTTTCTCCCCTCATCACTCAAGGTCCATCACTCAACAAAAAATCCGACAAAGTTTTCCGGAACTCCCCCCACTCTATTATGTAAAATTCCGGCTACAGAAATGCTGTGCCTCTTGAAAAATCAATTATTGATGCCAAAAATTGACGGCAAGCCACCAGTAGTCAATGCGTCTGGCTAAAGTTTACGCGTACGGCACAATTTTCTCTCGCGCTGTACTGGAAATGAATCTTACGCAGGCAAGAGTCAACTTATAATAGTTGCAATTAAGATATGTAGCATATACCCAATTTGTGAGCACAGCTTGAAGAGGTAGTACCCAAGCAAGCAAGAAGCTTCACTTTCTGCTGCTATCTGCTTGAATTTTGGAGAAACGCTTGTAGCATCCGCAAACATATATGCCATTAGCTGGGCTGGAATAATGATACAAATGCGTGTGAAATATAAAAACCCTGGATTTTCACCAGTCATTGTGATATCAGGAGATGTCACTTGTTCTGGGCATGCAATGAAAAACGGGAAGACTGAGCTAAGCGAGTAGTGACCCCTCCCCCTTATTATGTTTGCTTGGCGAGAGGGCAACTTCAATTATTGAGTTTAAGATGATCCACTGGTATTGATACATGATTGGAATTTTTGGGTCAATTTTTGAGCAATTGGATCGGTCAAGCTGCATCTATATTCTCGAGCCTACCAGATAAAGTATCACCTTTGTAGATCGCATAAGCATTAAACTGAGTTGGTCTCTAGGTGCTTTAGATCATGTCAAGCTTCAGGTTCCTGGGTCAGCCCTAGTATACATAAATGCTATGAATACTACTGAGTTCCCCTTTCATACCAAGTTGACGTTGAACGTCCAAGTAGTATTTCTCTGACATGACATCCACTAAGCCAACTCTCGTTTTCCTCCCAGGAGCATGGCATTCGCCATCTGCTTTCTCAATCATAATCTCGAAATTGACTATATTAGATTTCAAATGAATTTCTCTGCCTCTCCAAGCAGTGAACTATTCAATAGTCTCGGCATATATAATGCCTCTCGGAGGCATTCTCTAGGCACTCGGTCAAGTATGTAATAGACTGGCTGGATAGTTTATCGTAGTGAAGATTCCGGCTCCGTTTTGGAACATTTCAATATTGAGACCATCAGAGATCTTAGCTCATTCTCGCAGGTGATGCAACAAATATCGCTTGAGCCGGGGACGTGGCGCATATATGTAATTATGCTGAGGTTGGGAATATGGTCCTAGTCGCTGAAAAAGGGGAGGTCCGAATATTCACAATGCCAATATTATATCTTAGCGACGATTTCTCTGGCCAGGACTTGTGGAGAAATGATGAAAATCATTACCACCCGGCTGAACAATCATTTTCTAGATACAAGATGCTATGTAGTAGACCTAAATCTTCACGTGACTACGCCACAATCATAAATATTCCTGTTGGACCCAACCTTACCATGTTGAATGGATTTATTGAAGTCGGAAAAGAGTATTGATGATTCCACCTGATCGAGCCATCCTGTTACCTTGAGTACTGAATAACAGTATAGGCTGATCATATGCTTCGGATTGTAGGTTCATCCGCTCCGGTGGCTGAAAATTTCATAGTTTGAGAGTTTGCATAACGATATGGCCTTTCCTCCAATTAGACCATTCGCATCTTTCCTTTCCCTTAATTCTACCCCGCAGTCGTATCATAGCTCCCCTTTCTTCTGTGCGTCCACACGATAACTAAAAACGCTCGGAAGGAAATGTTTCTTTGTCCAGGTCGAAACGTCCTGCCTGCTTCTTCCGGTTAGTGTTGAGAAGCTAAACCTTAAATGTGGACATGGGCCTCGGTATGTTGTTGGGATCGTCATCGAAAGACTTTCTAGGTCAACGCCATCGAAATCGTCTGTGGAATACACCTTGGCGTTTTGGAATTGCGAGAAGAAATAAAGAGCTGATGGCTGCTTCTATTTACTGTTACTCTCCTCACAATTCCTTTATAGCACCCCCTTTCTTACTCAGAGATTTTCGCCAGGGATAAACACATTACCAGAACCGTGGAACGCTCTGCCACCTAATCGTGATATAATCCCCGCCACACCTTACCATGGGGTCGATTCAAATACCCCCAAGCATCGACTTCGATGTGATAATAGTCGGAGCTGGTATTTCTGGAATTAACGCCGCATACCGTGTTCAAACAGAATTACCAGGATACTCGTACACAATTATCGAGTCCCGTGATGCGATTGGCGGCACTTGGGACCTCTTTCGATACCCAGGAATCCGGTCAGACTCCGACTTACACACATTTGGGTTTCCATGGAGGCCGTGGTCCGAGCCTAAAGCTATTGCTGATGGAACCTCAATTCGAGAATATATCAAAGAATCTGCAGCGAAATTTGGTATCGACCGCAAGATTCGGTTCCATCACAAGCTGTTGTCTGGAGACTGGTCAACAAGCGACCAGCTCTGGACCTTGGACGTAGATGCCGATGGACAAAAACAACATTTCAGAGCCCGTTTCATTATCCTCAGTACAGGATATTATGACTACAACGAACCATTGAAAGCCAGCATTCCCGGTATCGAGAACTTCAAGGGCCAAATCATTCATCCACAATTCTGGCCCGAAGATCTTGACTATGAAGGCAAGAAGATGATTATCATCGGAAGCGGTGCTACCGCAATCACTCTCCTTCCAAATTTGGCAGAGAAAGCAGGTAGTGTCACAATGCTGCAAAGAAGTCCAACATATGTCCTCGCCCTCCCCTCAGTCGATCCTACCGGTGACTGGATCCGCAGATGGTTCCCAGTACGGGTCGCTCAAAAATTCGTCCGTTGGAAATTCCTCGTCCTGCCATTCATCTTCTTCAAATTCTGTCGCGCCTTTCCAAATGTCGCCCGAAAAGTCATTCGAGGCAATACCGAGAAGAACCTCCCAAAATCGATACCCCACGATCCGAATTTCAATCCTTCATATAACCCCTGGGAGCAACGTCTTTGCGTTTGTCCTGACGGAGATTTCTTCAAAGCATTACACAGAGGTAATGCAGATGTGGTGACGGATAATATCAAAACGGTCACCGCGACCGGGATCCAAACGGATGGTGGCAAGACATTGGAGGCGGACATAATCATCACCGCCACGGGTCTGAAAATGCAACTCGCAGGCGGTGCACGCTTCTCGGTCGATAGCAAGCCTCTCAATTTCCCTGATAAATACATCTGGAAAGGCGTCATGTTGCAAGATATGCCCAACGCCGCCTTCGTAATCGGCTACACCAATGCATCCTGGACCCTCGGCGCCGACACAACTGCGCAACTCGTATGCAGACTCTTGAAGCAAATGGATAGAAATAAACAATCAAGCGCGGTACCAAGAGTTCATCAAAAGATGCAGCCGCAAACCCTGCTCAATCTGAGCTCGACGTATATTCAGAAGGCGAAGGGTAGTATGCCAAAGGCGGGGAATCGGGGACCGTGGAAACCAAGGGATAATTATTTGACTGACCACTGGGTTGCTAGTCATGGGAATTTGACGACGGATCTCGATTTCACGAGCATTTCTCTGAAGAAAGTGAACTGAGCGAGAGATGTGCATAGCCAAAATATTCGAGGTTGGATCTGGTATTTGTGGGGGGTGCAATTAACTTTATCGGTGTTAGCTTTGAGGGCGGAACAAGGAACAAAATTCGAGCCATGTTTGAAAAGACAAATTACTTCCATCTCTGGGTTTTATTATCTCATCTCAAATATATGTATAATTTAGAGTATAGCCTAATATAGAATCTGACAAAAGCCCAGCTCGCACAACCCTCAATCATCCCACTTTCAGCCTTCCAGCAAGGCTGACTTTTTCGGGCTAATACACGGCGATATATCCACTTTCATGCTTACCTTATCTCTCAAATCTTCGGGCTGATCCACTTCTCCTTGGTTTACGGCATAGTTGCCTTTTAATTTCAAGGCGGAGTTTCCTGTTCTTGATGCCCCGCTATCGCGTCACCTTCCTTAGGCATTCCCGACAGTACTATGTCAGGAGGCTTGTGTTGAAATTTTTGACATGATTCGTGTGCGGTGTGTCTTCGGTGTGTCTTTTTCGGGGAATCAGTGAAAATGTGAGAGATCTTCTGGATGAGATAAGAGATTTTTTTTCTCGCGTGGGCGGTCGGGATGACTCGATGAGTATGGGAAGGTTGGTGCTTTCATATTTGATAAAGTCACATATTGCATCGTGTAAAAGATATCAGAAACTTGACTTCACCCTTCATCGACTTCCCTCTCTTCGCTGAACTCTCGTCTTCCTTCGAGATGTACATCACATCATGGCTTCATCCCCCAAAATATGTGCAAGCCGCCACCATAATTTCCATCGGTGGCATCTTATTTGGGTGAGTCTTTCTTCCTCACTTTTTATTGCCGTATTGACAATTTCAAGTCTTGATACCGGCACAATTGGTCCTCTCACCACCATGTCTCAATTCAACACTTCATTCGGTCAACTGTCATCGACCGTCCATGGTCTCGTCGTTTCCACGATCTTGATCCCGGCAGCCATCTCATCTTTCTTCGGCGGCCATCTGGCGAACCGTGTAGGTAGATTGAGAGGTATCGCCCTTGGAGCAGCTGTTTTTGGTTTGGGTGCTGGAATTGAGGCTTCGAGCATGTGGTTAGGGATGCTGATTGCAGGGAGAGCGATTAAAGGGATTGGCGAGGGGTTGTTTCTGAGTACTAGTGTTGTGTGAGTCCATCATCGTGCCGCTGTTTGAGAACTCCGCCGCAATTCTTTATTCTGTGCATAACATCGGAAACTGATAGAACCAAGTTACATAACAGAGATTTCCCCTCCTCGCTCAAGAGGCACACTAGCTTCTATTCCGCAGTTTCTGACAACAGTTGGTGTATGCGCCGGCTACTTCATCTGCTATGGCAGTGTCGGACTCACTTCATCAGCATCGTGGCGCTTGCCGTTTGCTCTTCAGTCTTTCATTGCGTATGCTTTTACAATCTCGACTCTCATATTTCTGCCTGAGAGTCCGAGATGGCTTACAGCGAAAGGCAGACATGATGAAGCTTTCGCAATTTGGGAAGAATTGGGTATTGATGCCACAGAAAGAGAGAAGATTGAAGAAACTTCAGGTGCGCAAACAAAGAGTGTAAAGGGAGGTGGACGGGAGTTGTTGGAAGTATTTGGGAAAGATGCTTGGAGGAGAACTGCTTTGGGAGTCTTCTTGATGGGAATGCAGCAGGCGAGCGGGATCGATGGCGTCTTATACTACGCACCACTTCGCTTCTCCTCCGCTGGTCTCAGTTCGAGTACTTCTTCTTTCCTTGCTTCTGGCATTTCCGCTCTCTTGATCCTTCTCGTCACTATTCCCGCCTTCCTCTTCGCAGATAAGTGGGGTCGAAGCACTTCCGCTATATTCGGCGGCATCATGCAAACCATCTGTATGTTTCTGATGGGCTCGCTATACGCATCCGGTGCTGTTCATAGTGACAGAGGAGCGGCGAGATGGGTAGTAATCGTGTGTATTTATGTTTTCGCGATGGCATTTTCGGGAACATGGGGCGTTTGTTTTAGAGTTTACGTTAGTGAGATTCAACCGCCGAGGACGAGGGCAGGCGCGAGTAGTCTGGCATTGAGTGCGAATTGGGTTCGTCAATCCCGAATTATGGTTTGACCGGATTGCTAATCATTCTCCAGACGGTGAATTGGATCATAGCATTCACCACTCCTATTTTTCTAGCACATTCTTCTTACGGTGTCTACTTCTTGTTTGGAAGTGCGGCATTATTGACAGTTGTTGTTTGTGTCTTTTCGATGCCGGAAACGAAAGGAAGAAGCTTGGAGGATATCGATGCGAGCTTTAGGAAGGGGCAGAAGGCAGGAACAGGCAACAATATTGAGTTGAGATCAATTTCGCCGGAAGAAATCTTCATCGGCGAGGAGAGCGGATTTGAAAGTGAAAGGGACAGGGAAAGCAAAACCATGAACGCTAATATCAGGGAAGGAGCGAGGAGCACTAGCTCAATTGTCTGAGAATAATTGAATGAGAAGGCTAACTCATTAGCCTGTCATAGGCATGGGCTCTCTTTCTGACATTGGGATGAAATCGGTACAGCTATCGAGAATGATATCTCGAAATTTTTTGACTTCAACTGCCGTGTTGATGCCTTGCACGAAATATGACATTTGTTGCATCTCAGACACAAAGCCTCGACCAGTCGAAATGTCTCACTCATATGCATCAGCCCAGATCGATAAGGTAATTCGACAATGGGCTGATGGTATTTCGTCGTATACGGCTTCTCGAACGCCTCTTCCGTCGGTCCTCCCTCGGATTAGTCCCCAAACATGGAAGTTCATCAACGATTTTTCAGCCCCAAATATCAAAAACAGACAGTCATTTGACATTCTCTCCTCTTTTAGTCCCCAGATTTTCTCGCATCGCTTATATGTAAGGGAGCTTGCAGCGGGAGGTGGTCCTCCGCACCGACGGATTAATTCTGCTCCGCGGGGACCGTGCCGCCGAGCCATCTCCTCCTCCACATCTCTCCATACGGTCCATACTTTGCCATCTATCATTGTTTATTTACGGGTCGACTACCGAAAGACCCTGTTCCCTCCCCACATTCTAGATCAATTTTCTCCTGACAAGCATTTCTTCCTGGAAACGAGTCCAATCATTATATACATGAGACCGAGGCTTCTCCTTTTTCTCGCCAACAAGGTTTAAGGGTGCTATCTCTGCTCTCCGCAATTTGTTTTCGGTACTTTGATCCGTACCCTATTATTTGTCCGATAGAAACGAATGGTATGAGCGAAATGAGGGTATTCCATTTGCTATATAAGGTTGGATTCTCTTATTCTGCTTGGCTTCTTCAAGCTTTCTTGCCTAGCCTCACGTGACAGTCTTCATCATGTTCGGAAAATCACTTACTGGTTTGGTGCTTCTCGCTGCCAAAGCTACTGCTACCATCTGGTATGCAGGTGTAGCTGAGAGTGGAGGAGAGTTTGGTGTGTACAGTAGCACCGCCACACCTGGCACTGGTCTCCCTGGTCGATTTGGAGTTGATTATCAATTCATCAACCCAGCTGCAATTGACATCTATGTTGACCAGAACAAAGTCAATTTGTTCCGTGTTGCATTCCTGTTGGAGCGTATGTGCCCTCTGGCATATGGTCTAGGAGCAAAGTTCAATGAGAGTGTAGGTTTGGCTGTGGTGTGCAGGAGATACAGTCCGCTGACTAGAACAGCATTATCAAGAGTTCGCTAATGCAGTTAACTACATTACCGTCACCAAAGGAGCATACTGTATCTTGGATCCCCACAATTATATGAGATACAATAACCCTTCTCAACAACCAATGACAGGAAGCATTATTGGTGATACATCCGATCTCACTGCTGCCACGACTGCTCAGTTCGCTGCTTTCTGGGGCGAGCTAGCCAGCCGCTTCAAGACGAACGAGAAAGTCATCTTTGGCCTTATGAACGAGGTGGGCCACTCCAGATTCACAAATGTCTATAAATTACAATTTGTTAACATTTTGGCAGCCCCATGACATGGATTCAAACCTGGTCCTTGCAAATGACCAAGCTGCAATCAACGCTATTCGTGCTGCCGGTGCCAACCAACTGTAAGCAATTCGTAGATCTACTCGCTCGAACCTAACAAAATACAGTATCCTCGCTCCTGGAAACAGCTGGACCGGTGGACACTCTTGGACAACTGGTGGTTCCAGCGACGTGATGTACAAGATCACCGATCCAGTAAACAATACCGCTATGGACATTCACGAGTACTTGGACGTCGATTTCTCAGGCGGCCACGCGGTATGCTCTCAACCAGCTGCTTCAAATCTCGCAGCCTTGACTACCTGGCTCCAGAAGTACGGTTTCAAAGCCATGATCACCGAGTTTGGTGCTTCAAATGGAACCCAATGTGCGGGATATATGACCGATATGGTCAATTACATGGCCAACAACGACGTATACATTGGATGGACTGCATGGGCCGCTGGTCCTTTCTGGGGAAGCTATTCTCCTTGCTGCTCAGACTCTCAGCAGTGGGGCTCCTTGGAACCAAACAGTCTGGCCAGTGATGGATCACCTGGTATGTATCAAGGCGTATGGGTCAAGGAGATTCAACCTCTGTTGCCTACAACCCTTCAAAAGACTGGTATCTCGAATATCAAGGGGCCAGGCGGTGTCGTTGGACCTATTAGTACGATCAAGTCCAGCTCTACCACAGTGAAGACTAGTTCGACATCTTCGATTAAGACATCAAGCAGCACTGTCAAGACAACAAGCACTAGCTCTATCAAGACCAGTAGTGCTGCTGCTACCAGTTCATCCCTGCCGGGCGTTCCTCTCTATGGACAGTGTGGAGGAAAGGATTATAAGGGATCCACTGTCTGCGCTCAAGGGACTTGCAAGTACTCAAACGATTGGTATTCACAATGTCTGTAGGACACGTCGGCCAAAATTTCAAGATGTATATATTCGCAAAAGCTTGGACGCTACGAGGTGGTACATATGAAAAATATCTGTATATACTTGACAATAAGCAACAAATAGCAGTTTTTTGTTGCTCCAATACCGAGAAGCTGGCAAAGTGATATATCACGTGACAAATTCAGATCTCAAACCGTCAAGCTTCGTTCCCCTACTAGCAAAGAGGGATGGAACACAGGAGAGGTTTGCAGATTTCTAGCGCAGACCGACGATATGTGAAATCAGAGAGTATATGTGACATGGGTAATTATACATTATTTTGACTCCATTCCCCTACTCTCTTCGCTATAGCTCAATCCTGACTCATACCAGAGGACACAAGAGCCTAGACTTGTAGAATGCTTCTCAAATCTCCTAAACAGTCTCTTTCGGCGCCTCTTCTGGGATCAGCACAGGTTGTTCCGCCTTCGGTGCATTCCTCCTCATCAGCTTATTCAACGCCGCACTAAACAGATAATTCCGCACCAGCTTGAACAAGAAACATAACAAAATGAGGAAAGCAGCACCAATCGGGCCTAAAATAGCAAAGACACTAAACCCATACGAAGCAGCTTGGAAAGTCTCGTTCTTGGCCAACTTCTCAGTCGTGATCCCAACTTGCATCGCAGTAAGAACAACAACGATATACACCGTGGTAGTGGCTACCCAACCCAATTGATCACGAAAGAAACTGCTGTAGTTTTGCCAGACTGTATGATATGGTCTGAACTTCCAGACGCGATGAAATCGATATATCCAGTTCAGTCGCTCGAGTCGAAGCTCGCCGTAGATGAAACGTCGATCGATATGGTCGTATACATCAGGTTGTAAAATCTCTTTGACTAGTTTGCGCCAGGTGGACCAGAGAGGAGGTTCTTTGTCCTGGGGAATCAGATTTTTGGAGAGGGCGATGGCGAAGTCGCTCTCGTGGGAGATGAGTGCGGTGTAGCTGAAAAGAAATCCGAGAGCGATTGTCTTGCATTTTGCCATTGGGCATTCTTCAGGTTGAGCTTGGCCCTTTTTGCCTTTCTTCCATTTCCACCCGCAACATCTTTTCCTTTTCGCTTTCCCATTTGCTTGAGAGTTTCCAGTTTGGACTCGTGATGCTTCGCATGAACAAGTGGCCTCGCAAACGAGTTTGGTTTGCCAGAACGTGGGGTCCAGAAGAAAGCGGGGGATTGGCTTGATGTATATCTTCCCGTTTCCCCACACGAGATGCATGTCCAGCTTTTCTGTGATCACAATTTGACGGTCAAGTAATAATTGATGATGGAGTGGCCGTGGTGGTCTTGGAAGACCACACATCCAGAGCCGATGAAAGATCTTGTCCAGGCGTTCAATGGATAATTCAAATGACAGATACTCTTCGAGATTAGTGTCTATGACAGGATATATTTTGCCGCTGTCATCTCGATATGAGGCCGAAAACCCATCTGAGTGGATGAACTGATTGAGTTGAGCAGCAGGCTCTGGTGTGGGATTTGGCTGCTGAAATGGATTATCCGCCACTTTATGCCCAAGTAGGCACGTTTTGAATGGCGGGGAATCGCTCTGCGAGCCATTATTAGAAACAGTGAGTGACAATTGGAGTATGCTTACAGTATTCATATTTACAGCAATTATTCCAATGATATCTGATGTCCTGATGAATACCCGACAAATGAAGAATGAAAAGAGTTTTTCTAGGACGCATCTTTTTGAAGTTCTTGAGAGCTGAAAGAGGCGTTCGGCGCGATCAACGCCACAACTCGCAATGCCCCGAAGTATATTTTATCTGCCCTATGATAGAAGCGAGACGACAAGCTACTGTAATGCCTCAGGTATACCTGCAGGACAACTTTCAGCTCTCGACATAGCATCAAGAGAGTCGTAAAAGAGGGCATTCAAGTTTCAGATACATTATGATATCACCCTCGAGCCGCACCTGACGAGACTCGACAGATATCCGTAAGCTTGATGATTTTCTTGAATCAAGATGGCGACCGAGGATCAGGAACATGAAATTTATAACGAGGATCGGAATCTCAGAGTGGTGCAGGTATATCCTCATCCTAGCCAGCTCGTCGACACCACCATCGATATCTTCGCCATCCATGGTCTTGACACCACGTCACAGAAGACTTGGATATGGAAAAACAAAGAGCACAATGTAAATTGGTTGAAAGATGAGAACATGCTCCCTCATGAGCTGCCCAATGCGAGGATTTTTACTTGCGACTGGCCATCAAAACTCTATCGAGCCGTGGATTCGTCTGAAATGGCAATCCCTGACCTTGCCAGAGGATTATTACTCGATATCCAAAGCATGAGGAGAGAGAAAAAGGCAGCAAAAGACCGACCCCTTGCATTCATTGCCTCGTGCTTGGGGGGTATCGTGCTCGCACATGCTATCACGATTGCGAAACAGCCTGGTAGTGACTATGCAGACTTGGGAAATGCCATCTCAGGAATTCTGTTCCTTGCAACTCCTTTTCGAGGAACGTCGTTGGCCGAATGCTTCCAAGTTGCAGTGTGGAGATTGTCTGTCACTGGCTTCTTTCGTGGTGAGACTTTGTCGAAGGGGCTTTTGAACAATGTCGGCGAATCGCAGAGTTATCTCGAGAATCTGGTTCGAGAATTTACGAGATCTTGGACAGCGGGGGGTGCTAAGCAACCAGTTTATTGTTTCTACGAGACAAAGACAACAGATCTGTTGAAGAAAGGTCTTCCTCAGCCACTTGCGAAGCTGTTTGCCAATCCAAAACGGGTGAGTCCTAGACCCAATCACGACTTCCTGCTTTGAAGATCGGAATGAAAATGAACTGAATTTGTGCTACAGCTCGTGGATCCTAGCTCTGCATCCCTTGATATTGCCGAATCAATAGAGCTCGATGCTACGCACGTCACGATGAATAAGTTTAAAGGCCCAGATGATAATAATTACAGGCGTGTCGTCGAAAAAGTCATGCAGATCTGCCGAGACGCCCCCATTCCTGAAATACAACCAATCTCGTCTGAGACTACGGTTGAGCTTTGTCTTGAAGCGACAAACGCTTTCAAAGACAGCCTCCCGCCAGTAATTCGAGAGCAGTTTGAAGAATTTGACGATTCTCAAAACATGTTGTCCTCCATCCAAGCGACATCCAGCAGCAATCCTAGAGATGAATCCCGCTTGGCATCGTCCCGCCAGAGACTGAAATCATTTTTAGATGCATTGGAGCCTTATTTCCAGGTCGCTGAAGTCGTTTTTTCGATAGATACCCCAATGAAGACAACACTACTAAGCTCAATAGCTCTCATTTTCAAGGTACACTTGCCGTTCTTTTGATCAAGATTCAAACTAATCAAGAAAAGTTGAGCGTCAATTATATCAATTTTGCCGAACAAGTCACAGGAATGTTCTCCGACATTGCGGACGAACTATCAAGCTACCAAGCCCTAATGGCTATGATCTGTGACCCGGAGGAGGAACCAAGCCTCCCATACTCAGTCCTGGCAATGCCCATGGCACTTCTTTACATCGATATCCTACGTGTCTATCGCACCATATGTGGTCTTTTCACAGGCAACCAAGGAGCGATAGGAGGTGAGTAGCCCGACCGAGCTCTTACCTCGAGAAACAACGTATCTGACAAATGTAGGGAGAAGATATACTCGCAGTCTCGTTGACTTTCCCGTGTGGAAACCGATTGACCTTCAGCACAAAGATATGATAGCCAGGCTACGATTGCATGACTCATTACTCCGAGCCTTCACTGAACAGGCATCTGACGAGGAGGTCTTCCGCCTAAAGAACGCCGTTGAAAAGTCGGTCAGAATCGACCAGATATGGACCGATCGAGAAAGAGCCGAAGAAGATCGTAACATAAGTCAGAGTGTATCTTAAGCTTGCTGCCAACATGAAAGCTAACTTCAATCAGCTGTGCGAGTTGGAAAAACGTTGCGTTGGATGAGTGCACCAGCCTGGTCGAATCGATTTGAAGATGCACGCAAGTCAAGAACTCCTGGCACATGCAAATGGATTCTTGAAAACTCAGGCTTCCAAAACTGGCGAGATACAAAAGGTGGCTCGTTGAGCTCAAGAATTCTTCATATTCAGGGTAAGACGCCTGCCTTCTATATAAAAGCTAGCATCATCTAATTTTCAGACAGCTAAGCCAGGGTATGGTAAGACCTTCTTGTGTTCATCTATTATTGAGAACCTTGGTGATTTTGCACTCACCACAGACTCAAGAGGCACTCGTGGAACAAACTTAGTCTTGTTCTACTTCTTCGACAAGCGGTCTGGATTTCCCAATAGCCCCACCGACGCACTAAAGGCAATTTTGGCTCAATTGATGGTTCTTCGACGCTGGGACAAACAATTGGTCGACATTGTATCTCTTATCCTGAACACTGAAAGCACGGCCAGTCCAGGCGATGACGAAATCGACTCCGTGCTCGAGCTCTTGTTAGATCAGCTCAAATTTATCTACATTGTATTCGATGGTCTCGATGAATGTTTGGTTCCCAGCATTCTCCTCTCTCGGATAAAATCCATCGCATCAAGAACTCAGACTACCGCAATCTTGTTTCTTGGTCGGCCATCAATTGAACTACCTTATGATATGAGGAAAGACCGCCCGTCCATCTTCCCCTCACCTGAAGAGAATACTGTCGACATACGAAAGTTTCTTGGAACCCAATTCTCAGACGTCATACAAGAAAAGCTGGACCCGGAACAAGAAGAGCAGCAATATAATGCAATAGAAAAGGCTGAGTTGAAGCCAGACGAGAAGCCACCAGCTCCAGTCACAAATAATCTCGGCATCGATATTGAACGTTCAACCACTGAAATTGTTAAGCGCGCAAATGGAATGTTTCTATGGGTCAAGCTTCTCCTGGAATATTTGAGACTACCTTCTCTCACATTGCAAGATGTGAAAGATGCCGTGGAAAACTTGAATCTTCTTCAAGGTTTAGATTCTATATACGGCACAATCTTAGGCTCGTTGGAAGCTCGCTTCAACCAAGTTTCACTGAAAAATATTTGTAGACTTTTTCAGCTAGTCGTGTACTCGAAACGACAACTGATGTACGATGAGCTTTTACACGCTGTTTCGATGCCAATAGATCGCCGCTGGACGCAAAGTGACACTATCCCGAGGTTCAGGACATCGATTGGCCCGCTTTCCGGATCGTTACTTGAAGTATCCAAGTATGAAACAGTGCAGTTCGTTCACTTGTCTGCACAGGAATATTTTGTTCAATCATCGCTCTCTGAAGAGAAATTGACAGCCTCCAAAATTCTTGCTAACCAGGCGCTTGCAAGTCGTAACATTGCCGCAATTTGTTTGTCATACTTGGTTCATACCATACCGCCGAAACCTCTTCAGACCAACGGGCAACTTCCAGCAAATCGAACTTCCATTAGAAATTTATACCCCCTTCTCCGCTACTCGGCCCAGTATTGGTCTGCACACTTTTATGAGTCTTTCATATCGGGACCAGGAAAATTAGAGGATGCGCAGTGTGGCGATGCAACTTGGCTTCAAGTTGGCCACTTGATACGCAACTTTCTGATGAACGAGAAGAAAATCATGGTATGGATTCAAGCATCTTGGCTAGAGCTAACACCTCCCGAAATTCATGCCGTCCCTTCAGCGGAATCAATTCGTCACATCATCGGAGTGAATCATAAGGAGTCATCGGAGCTCCTTGGTGCCACTTCACGGGACCTGGAAGAACTCTCTATTGATCTAATAAACTTAGCTGCGTCGTGGTCTTATATCCTTATTCGCGAGCCCCATGAAATTTGGGGTCCCAGTATTGCTTGCTTCAATCCTTCGCGATTTTGGATGAAAGCAAAAGATGCGAGAGTTATTCGTGCCCCTCTTTCAAACCTTCCCTCTGATAATACTATTACAATTCGATCCAAGATATCAAAAGACGGGAAAGAATGTGGAGTGATCAAGTTAATTCCTCCAGAGTGAGTTCATATTTTCTGTAATTTGATCTAAAGCTGACCTGTTAGGTCCTGGCTGAAGCCTACACCAAGAGCCTACTATTCAATCCCCAAAGGCTGGAAAGCTAGATACGAGATATGGTCACTCGAGCTGAACCAAATCACCCATAATATTGAAATATCCCTTTCAGATAAGACAATGGAGCCATTTGTGTATATGCACGTCAGGTTCTGTCGACGAGGCATCGATGAAAAAGATGAAACTCCTTCTTTATCAGAGGCGGATAGAAATCACTGGAAGCGTAAGCACTTCGTAGAAGATCTCAGTCCGACGTTGTTACGTTCGCGGTCTAAATCGAGGAATCATAACCATGGTGAGGCAGGAGAATCCTCCGACGAGAAGGAAGACAACTATGAAGGGGTTGGCTCTGTTGCGTCTGTGTCGAATGATAGTAGTGATGGAGAAAATTTGTCTGAGGAGGAACAGGTACTTGATTCTTCTCTCGAAGATTTATTGCTGGAACCTTCAGAAACAAGAAACCCTTCACTTTCAAGAAAATATGACGATCCAGAAGATTTTCTAGGGGAATTAGCGCAACAGACGCTAGAAGCTACAACGAGAGAAGAGAAAAAGAATCTGCAAGAACTACTTGAGAATTTGAAAAATAGGAAGCTAAAGGTTACGGATAGTTGGGACCCTGAGGAGAATGAAGAAGAGGAGAAAGAACACTCACAGGGATTTGGAACTAGGCCGCCTCCTCATTCTGACTTTGATCTCCAGAGATTCAGAGAGCTTCTTGTGGTAAGTTGCTCGTCCACACCAATTCATTCTGGGGACTAGAGAAAGTAGATTCTAATATGTTGGCCTTGAACAGAATTTGCCCGATCGCACACGACGAGAACTGACAGGCGGATCTGGTGGTGTAGCTTTACCTGTTGAAATCAGCGATGATCTCCATCGTGTCTTGATTTTAGACACCGTAATTGTGCTCCAATCGGAGAGTAACACGGAGGAAGGCGAACAGAATTTACCCAAGCTGGATGCATTGGAATATCAAGTCCTTGATATAAATTCTCAGGATTGCTTCATCGAACTACGCACTGATCTTGGAGAAGTCCGCCTTTTCGAGATGGAGGATTTCTACCATGCCAAGTTCAGCCTATCCACGGAGTTTCTCGTCGTAGTTCGAGAATCTCTCGTGAAAGCCAACAAAGGATCGCATAAGTATGGAATTCTCTGGCTTCTACAAATATTTCGTGATGAAACATTTGGGACAGCTCTGCCACCACAATATGAATGCATCTTGACAACAAGATTCTTCTCGGTCCCTGAAGTCTCGATACTTTCCCCGATACGCGGGATTGCACTGCATCCAACTCTTCCTCGTCTGGCATTTCCCCAAACTGTGGATGGTCTACCGCAAACGTATATCTGGGATTTTGATCGTCCAGTTGTTCTTGCGGATGTCGACGAAGAAACCGATTCCGAATTGAACCCGTTCCCAATCAGTGATCCGCCAATCTTGGATCCAATTTTCTCCGACAATGGTCAATATTTGTATGGCACAGACTCGCCTATTGAGTTTGGCAACGGATACATCTCCAGCTCTAACTTGAGAGCTTTGGGTCGGGCTATTGTGATCGAGGTCCCTAGCTACACACCACCTGAGCCAAGTCGCGCTGAAGAAGAAGAGACAAAGCTATCTGGCAAAATGCCTGCCAAAGACCAAAGTCTCATACCTTTCAGCAGCGCTGCTCTCGGACTTGCGCTACGCCCAAACATCGCCATCCAAAGAGCAAATGTTTTGGCCTTCGATGTAGACAAAGGCGGTGTGGTACATGTCTCTCAGATGCAACAAATGGAAAAGGAAGGCAAGGTTGTGTTGAACTCTCTTGGGACAGATGGAAAGTTGAGCTCTCAAACACTAAGTCGATTTCCCAAGGAAATCACCCATTGTGTGGATGTTTCTTTACTCCATCCCAACTCTGGAACTGCAAGCGACAGTCATCGGATAGTGCTGGATAAAGCACCGCAGAGAGTATATACATTCTCAGATGTGAATAGGAATGTCTTACCTGCGATCTTGGATAGGAAGAAGGCAAGTATCAAAAATGTTTTCAAGACCATTGAGATGGATTTGGCGAGTGAAGGTATTTTTCCTAGGCAAATCGGTCGTTGATAGTGGGAAAATGTACCCCAAGTCCATAACAAGCATTATTAATGGAAGAATCCATTATTTCATAATCCCAATGGCCGCTGAACTTTTTTTTATTATTCAACTAGCAACAGCTTGTTCGATATCGGAATCTCGACAATACAAGCAGCGCATGAGTTTCTACCTCAATACTTTTCAAAATCTTAAATAAAACACATAAATAATGTTCTACACTCGCTTTCCGGTTCCCCATCCACATAAACCCATCTCACACAAGTAACTCTAGGAAGGTAATGAACTATCGAAGATCTCAGAATGTTGTTAGAAGTCCCACAGAGTACCAAAGGCATGCAACCCGGCTGAGGAGTAGTATTAGCTGACATTCTAAGGAGAAATAGAGGAGAGAGACGGACCTGCACGACAACCACGCATCATCTCATCGTTGCCCTGCATGTTAGAGGTAATGAAGATAACTTCGGCGCCAAAGCTGTCCCATGTTTCCTTTAGCAGCTTGACAGTGTCTGGTCTTCCGCCGCGCTTCTTTGAGTCCCATAGGATCATCCGCTCTGGTGGAATATTCCTGTGTATTATGCCCGAGATGGTCGGTCCAAAGGTCTTTTCTTGATCGGATCCGATCCAAATCAGGAACCTAAGCGTCGTTAAAAACCGTTACTCAGACGGTTGCCCAATACACAGTACTTTCAATCCACATACCAGTTCTCACTTTGTATGCAAGTGGATAAGGCAGCACCAATTCCTGTACCCGTGCATATCCGAATACCTCTTTTAAACATTGCGGAAGCATGGCCAACACCAGCTATTACGTGAAAAATTAGCAAATAAATTAGCACACAGTTGGATAGCATAAATCCAGACTGTTCAAGAGTATGGTCCAGCATACCGAATTTTAGCTGCCTGGTCCACACAGCTTTGGGAGGATCTTCGACTATGCTCTTCGTAAAATCACCTTGCACCCCACAGATCATGTAGTGGCATCCTGACTTCTTGCCTTCGCTTATGATGCCGAAAGCGTGGTATTCCATGACCGAGTGGCGACCGATTCTACCGAGGAGACCTTGCTGCATGCCGCGTTCAAACTTAAGAATCGCCACCTTGGGTGATGGCTGAAATAATTATTACTTTGTCAATCTCGCACAGGCTGCCAGGGTAGGGGACCTACGATCTCAACTTCAACTGGGACTTCGCGAAGTGTCAACCACGGTATCAAGACGCTTTGTATAATTAGCTGAAGTAATGTCATGAGGAAGAAAGTCTTACAATGCAGTAATAAACATTGCAAACCAAAACTCTTGGGCTCCGATTAGCGTGTTACCATCAAGCCTCCATCTTTGTTCTACAATATCATAGCTATTTCCCAATATCACAAAGTTCCAGGTAGTCTAGCTCTATTAGACAGTCTATCCATTTCTCTTCAAGACAGAGTAAAACATACTGCGATACCTAGCCATCCAATAAAGCGATGGTATGACTCAAACACATTGTGATACGAACTAATCAAGGAGTCAGTAACCGACTGTCCGGCATTGCTACCATATTTGGAAGGAGTTGAGACACTGACTTGCGAATCCAAGGAAAAGCGCTGATGATAGAAGTGATTACAAGAACGTTCGTAACGACTCCCATAACAATCACGACAGTATTCTGGATAGCGTGGTGCCGAATAATATCCACGATCTTGAAGATGAGCCAGCTAGGTTACGTGAGCGTGTTTACTTTTGGGACCGTCTATCATTTTCATACAGAGCGCCAGAAAGAGCACATCCTGAATGAATCCCTCCGACATGCTGCAAAGCTGCTGTAACTGTAAGCTTAATCCTCGTTGGTGCCCACTAAGTCCTCTGTTAGCAACGGTATTGGTGAGTGATAGAGCATACCCACACTGCGGAGGCCGTAGATAGCGATTTTGTACAAGATCCGCAAGAACAATTCATTTCGCATAAGCACTGCAAGAAGTAAATTTCCAAGGACCAGAGCACCTAGGTGGTGATCGGCGTATTGGAACCGACCAACAGCTGCCATTACGATTCCTGTCAAATTAAGTAGCATCACGAACGTAAAGAATTTCCGGTATGGATTGAACCATAGTTGAAATAGGATCCATCGGCTGACTATCCGCTTGGGATTTATTGCTCTCTTCTCTGGTGGTTCAGGATCAGGGGGTAACAGGACTTTTACTCCTCGTGGCTCGAATATGGAAGGTGGAAGGATGGGTAGCTTGTGCGTATGGGCTTTCAGCCCTTTCTCTACATCGTCAAAATTCTGACCTTGGTAGTTTATCGTCTTGGCGTCGCTCAGTGACCCTGATGAAAACATGTTGAGGAGTTTGATGGGTCACAGAGGGCGAAACTTCTGTTATCAAAAAGACGTCGAGAGCAGGTTCACTCCCACAAGTGCGAAGATAAATTCTGGTACGTGCCAAGATCATGAACGGTCCTCTCTAAATAGTTGATTTTCATGTGCCAAATGGAGCTGTCGGGTTGGGTGTAGATCGGATTGTCATGGTCGTGGTTCCACATCATGCCATCGGAGGATGGTGAATGCAGGATGTTTCTTTTTTGTACTACTTGTAACATACTTTCAATTGGGTTCGCTGATTGTGGCTTGCATCTAAATAGCAATATGATAAGCCGCAGACGCCTTTAGGTCGTTTGGGCGCAGGAATGCGGCCATAAGTCAGTTACCTGCTGTCTGGTTTACTACAGATACGAACTTTTCACATTTCCATGTAATCTGCTGCATATTGCCTATTACTAAACAGTATATCCTTCTATTTTCCATCACTGTACATCATGGCTTTCTTAAAACTCTTATCCTTCTTAAAGTAACATTTTTGAATCATTGTTCGTTCTTCCAGTAAACCTAAAGAACTGATATCTCCTGCTTCCTTTGAATTGTTCAGATTAACCATGTCGTTATCAAATTCACACCCCGAAGCATTGGTCCGGCGGACTTAATATTTTTAACATGGCCGATGTTCTTATGCATCAAGTCCAATGTAGATTTCAGCTTTCAATGAAGTCACACTAAGCGCCATCACCAGCTCCACTTACTCCTACAAAATCCTTCGTATCTCTCGTCAGTAATCCGTTCCTATCATACGAGTCCAACTAAAAAGTACAAGTGTCGAGATTGAGCGCAGAAATGTCGGCCGAAGGCGCCTTTCGATGCTGATATGAGGCTTCATCTAAAGTGAAAAAATTGAGTCAAGGACATAAAAATTACACTCGAGGCGAGCTGAATCGTAGCGTATTTGATTGTGGAATCGATCATGGTAGGTTAAGTCTTTCGGCTTCTTCACATGGAATACATGTGCATCAGACACTAGCATGTGCCATAGGTGGGTGAAGTATCTCGTTGTAGATGTTACATATCCCCGGTGTCGTGTCTTCAGGCTTGAGCTACATCAGTGTACAGCATGATGGACATACACTGGATCGGGTTCTCCAAACTAATATCGTGCAAGGCATACATCTTCTTGAGATCCTTCTGTATACAATGGCCTGGGCCAGTCTCAGATGCTCCGCCCTACCGACCTTATTGAAGATAGTGGACCAGTCTTCAACACCGCCAAAATTTCAGCCTTCATCCACCAGGATCGGGGACCACGTTCCAGCAAAATGAACCTCGAAGAAATAGCAAGCGTGCGCTGTCATTGCATTTGCCCTTTTAACTTAGGGCCATCCAAGTAATTCTTTTTGCTGAAGGTCTCTTACCAGATGTAGCAAGGATCTTTGGACGTCTTGCATTGACCTGACGGATGCCGAGATATTGGCAAGGCTTATTTTGACTGCAGTCACTTGGCAGAAGCAGGGATCACCATCCCGCCATCGTATCGGAGAGCCATTCGGCGGATTGAGGGGTTAGGATTGCTAAACACAAGCAGCATTGGCAACGGGTGGAGAGGTTTGTCTGAATCACACGGAACTACCCGTGTGAAGCAGATTGATTTTCGAATTCGAGTGTCTCAAGCTGTCTTAGTCTATCTCATTATTAGTCAGGTGCCTTATCTTTATAGTTAAGTCGCAAAAACGGATAAAAAACGTTAGCAAGGTACAATGTATAAACAGCAAATAGAATAAAAAAGCTACCTGCACGGCCATCAAGCTGGAACTCTAATTGTCTGTTGCTCCATATACATGATAGTGCTTTTGGTGCACCTAATCAGAGCTACCGACCCGGACTACCTGCCTGGCCTAGAACCAGCTTCCTACCTCTGTTTGGATTCGAAATTCACTAGAAACGGTTCTAGCACCGGATTACAGTTCTGGGCTGAGTGGGATTGGAGAATTCCGGCAGGCACGGGTCAGTGACGTTTGCCTTCCAAAGCACGGGAGGGATAAGAGCAGCATAACTGGAAGATCCGTCGATTGGCTGAGGCTGAACACGAAATCTGGGCAACGTGTTAGCAGTCTCGGATCATGATCCAGCGATAGGCAAACTCAAGTACTGATGTGGTGCGTTTCTGATGTGGTGTATTTCTGATATGGTGCACTCGCTTAATTTGAGGCTTGCTTGTATTCACCATACATCTTGCAGTACAGCAGCGATTCTTCTGCCATGGGCCGAACATTTACATTATTGTTCAACTAAGAAGAGAAGCACAGCCCTACCATACCTAATTATAGGTACTGCCCAACGATTTCACTACTCATCGAAATGATGCACTGCCTTCTTTCCGACTCCGACGCCTGCGAGCACAGCATGGCCAAATCACATCTCTCCCGGGATTACTACGGTAATCTGGCGATACGCTATACCATGCCGAATTCAACAAGCCATTGACCTTACCAACTACTACTACTACTTAACGCAGCCACATGGTAATGTCTCCAAACGGCCCGGACCCTGCGTTGAAAAGGCTTGGAGACTTCGGTGGTATATTTTTTGTTGTGTGGCTTTCCAAGCATCACGGAGTTCCGACAGAATCAGTACGTAGAAAATCTAACGATTATTTCCGACAAAGTTTTGGTTGGGAGGTAGGTCAGGATTAAGGGTATCTTAGGGTCGAAAATGAAAGTATGCAAGTAAGTATCTTGAAGACTTACCTACTACAAACATTGGACTATTTGCCAGTGACATGTTTAATGGGTGGTTTAGTACAATTCTCCCCGTCATCACTCTAACAAGGACTTCCTACTCGTCTTTAAAAGCCTATACATACTCCGTCTTCATTAATTCCCCAACCTCACCCTTCGCCTTCGTCTGCCACGCCCAGAGGCAAGAAGGCCCCTCATAATCCCCTAACCTCTTATAAAACCTCGCCCCTTTACTCTCTAAAATCTCTCTAAAATCTCACACCTATCTTCCATTATACTCGCTAGATAACACCTTCCTATATACCCCCTTACGAGATTATCCGTCTCTTGCATCCCACACATCGTCGTCTTAAACTCGAGAACCTAAAAACCCCCGCCTTCGCCTTCGGGCCATCCTACGCGTATCTAGCGTCTCTCCATCGTCGTGGGCGCTGGCTATGTCCCGCCTTCGCCTTCCCACTACGTATAGGCGAGGTTATTATTATCTTTAAGGCCTAAGCTAGTGTAAAGAGAACCACAAATGGGATGTAATAATATAGGGGTCTTCTGGTGGTCTGCTGTGGTGTAGAATGCATTGGAGTGTGAGCTGCCTACAGGTCTAAGAAGCCAAAAGCTGGATATATATACATAGTAAGTGCCTCAGGCACTTGGCACCTAGAAAAGTCAGAATCCTTTTACACTTGCCTAAGCAAAGGCAACGCGAGATCACGTGAATTAGATGGTTGAGAGGTGTCGAGATTCCGGTATTATAATATTGATTATTGAGACCGAGAATCTCTACTCTCCTATCAGATGTACGTAGCACAGTAACAGCAGCGCCATCGACATTTCCACAAAACCCGACCTAAACTCGATGAAATCGGCTGTATAGCGCTCGTATAAGTAACCAAAAAGAATTTCTATTGCAAAACATATACCATCAGACCTCCTGCGATTTTTATGTCCACGGATTCTGGCTTCCCCTTCTCACCGCTCCATCTTAAATCGGCACACCCATTGCTTTAATCCCTTCTGCAACCAACAAATGAATTGCCATTCCCGGATGATAATCATTATACCAAAGACAAGTCTTCCCATCCGAGTTATAACAGCTCGCATCCTTCGCTCCATACTTCTGCGGACTAGCGATCGCCATTTCAAACGCGATTTTCGTCTCATACACCCACGTCTTCCCCTCTCTTACTGCTCTCTTCCCATTCTTACCTTGCCCCAGAAAACTTGCAGCTTTGTTCGTCAACAGAGTATTATACTCAGCCACTGCTTTTGCTTGTCCAGAAACAGTAGCATTTCCTCTCGAGGAAACAGTTGGAGTCTTTTCAATAGGAGGTACGGTCAAGAATAGGAAGTTCCTCGCACCATGGGTATACAAGATCTCCATCTGCTTGAAATACTCGTCCATGATCTCTACACTTAGATTCCCCCAATTGGTAGCTGACCATACATTTCCTACATCATTGACTCCCATCCATGTCGCATACAATGTATTCGCAGCTGTAGCATCTTTCGGCAGTGCAAGAGATGTTAATTGAGCGACTTGATCGATGAGTGACAGAACAGTGTTCTTAAATGGTTTAACGAGGGCGGCGGAGGTAGTGGCACCACCTGAAGCAAAATTGTAGGAGAGAAGGAGAGAAGAATTTTGTTTCGTGATGAGATTGTCAATCCAGTTTGCGCCGCCGGCGGTGGTGTAGCCTGGGAAGGCCGGGTTGCCGAGTGGGTTTTGGGATGAGGGTTTTGTGCCTGTTGGAGAGAAACCTGTTTGGGAGTAGGAATCACCGCTGGTTAATTGTCAGATAAATATGTGTGGATTCATTGTAGATCAATCAGACATACAATGTAATGAGGTACTTGAACTGTCCAGCTTGAGCTACCGATGTCGCTGGTGCGGCGCAAACAACAGATGCTAAAGTTAGAAACGAGACTAATTCCTTTTGGAAGTACATTTTGAGTCCTGATGCTTTCAATTTGAACACGATGCTGCCAAGAATACAAAGGAAGAATTTCAAGTGCCTGGAAGCCTTCCGACGTTGCGATATTCAATTGTTACTTGGTTTCCTCTCATCTGTAAGTAGTACCGAGACATATATACAAAAACAAATCATTGAAATACATTAGAGCACTTTTAATTTCAGGTACGGAGTTTCATGTCCCGCATAGGAAGCATGATATATTGGTAATTCCCTTTGGCTAGAGGATAATCAATCTGAAATCATTGACCCAGAAATTAGCCGAGCTGTGGAAAAGGGGGTAGGAGCGATGTGCCGAGAATGGATTTGCACACTCGTGACGAGGACTGTTTCAATAAATGCTTCAATGTGGTGACTTCTCTTCTTCATCGATATGGAAATATCTTTCTCTCTTCCATCAGAGATTTTACAATGCGATCTTCCAGGTTCGTTCAGCTAATCACATGACCAGATTACCCCTCCATCATGGATGTGGACACATCAGGTGTCTTCCCATCTCCACCCCCAACAACAATTCCAGGTCCACCAGTATCACTCCTCCATTTATCATCTAGGCCTTCTACTCCTTCGCTCCCAATCCATTCCAACACCTTGTAAGGCTTTCTCACAGCCCAAATAAGATCAAATCGATCGTTAGGATAGTCTACTTTCTCGCCGTCTATCAAAGCAGCAGCAATGTCGGCAAGAACACCATGTTCCCAGCATAGCAGCTAGTCTACGTTAATTCTGTGAATACAAGAGAGAATGGCATAAACAGTGCGAACAGCGAAGCTACGTACCACATTTCCCTTCCCCTTGTACCCCTTCGCAGCCTCAGCCGCAGCCTCAACATCATCTCGATTAATACTAGTATCAGGCTTGATTCCCAAATCATCGGCAAGAGGTTTGATCGTAAGATAAGGTCGTGCTCTGGACCCATCTAGAAAGGTTTTCCTCAGCGCCCGTTTGACAACTATATTCTCTCTTTCCTGATTCCTTTCTTGTCCCCATATTTCTCCCCATGCTCTAGAAGCTAGAACGAGAAATACAATACATACCTTTCTTATAATGCTGCGCAATGATATGCTTGATATCATAGATGCTATCCACTCCAAATACCTTTCTCAATCCTTGTGCGCGCTCGAGACCAAGAGACGAGAGACCATCTTGGTCTTCGCCGTTGGGAAGCTTAGGTAGTTTCTCGCCGTGGCGGATGAGGTAGATTATTGGGTTATGTTCTGTCTGTCAACAGAATCAGTATATTTGAGAGCGTGTTGAAGAAATGAGAGAATACCGTTGTGGGCTCCATTTAGTCGAGACGTGTAGTTATCGCGATGAGGATAAATAATACCTACAAAGAGCGAGAATTTTCTATGAACACGGAAGAGTGAAATGACTCAAAGAGAGAGAGAGAAGAGAAGAGACAAAAGCAGAATCTGACAACAAACTTATGTGCCACCGCATTCAAGTCTACCGAATTAAGTCACTCAGCTCGTGACACCTCACTTGTCTGACCTCAGCCCTGTGTGCAGCGCCACAAATCTGTCATATCTGCGTCCAGTCAGAGGGTAGGGTATCACAAAGAGTAAGATGTCGCACAAATGCGGGGTAGAGATTGGCTCTTTCTAGCGAGGGGAAAGGCTGAGAACATGCAGCTGCATGAAAAGCGATATGCGGGTGAGAAAGCTTGTCTTTGGTGTGCATTTCGGCTGACATACCTTAGAGTGAGAATATAATTGGTAGTAGAGGGCACAAGATATCAAGTGAAATGGAATGGTATTGGTGAGCATTCTGCAGTTATAGCTAATTGTTTTCTCCAAAACTATACGAAATTTTGGTAAAGTATATTAGGATCGTAAAGACTTCCGTCTCTTGTCTTCCTTATATGGTGCGGATTTAACGATCTATTGAATCAGCTTTCCTTCACATCTAAAGGGAATGCAAACTTACTCCACGAATCATTTTCTGCGGCTTCCCTTCTGAGCCCCATTTGATCAAGATCTCCCTCTCAGGTACTGCAAACTCCGTCTCAATAATACCGAGCGATATCATTTCTTTAAACCAGTAACTATAGCAGCGCGAGATAGCACAGCCTATTTCTCTCCCATCTACCAAAGCTGTGCTTGCAACGATCTGGTTGTGAAGACGTGGCATTTCCATATACTCATAAGTCTCTTCTCGAAAGAGGGAAGCGTAAACATCAACGACGTCCTCGCTGTTCCACAGAATAGTGACAAGCTTATTCGGTGGAGCGTCAGCGATCTTTGCAAGTGCTTTTTTACCAATGAAATCGTGTTCGAAATTGACTAACCATCCCCAGCCAAGGTCATAGGGTGTACGATAGTGTGCGGCGGGATCGTTGCTATAACTTCCAGCTACTTTCGAAAATACTTTCTCCATTTCGAATCCTGATTCATGAAGGTACTGGCGGTATTGCACAAGCTCTGCGGTATCGCCACGGAAAAGAGGGATAAAGTCGAGCCCTGGGGTGGGGAATGCAGCTTCGACCTATATATACTTAGCATTAGCGCACTGTGAAGTGGTAGTTCGGGCACCCGGATGGAGGAAATTGCTACGGGAGGAGGGCTTACATGATTCACACTCTTCGTACGATTCCCTAGCTCCCGAATCCCAAACCTTTGTCCAAACTTGCGTATCGCATCATACACTTTCGGTCCTTCCGCCGCAGGACCCCAAAGCTCAAACCCATGTTCCCCAGAAACCCCCTGTCTCAAACATAAGAACTTGCAGCCGTCAATGGACAACTCCGTCGTCTCCATGAATTTCAGATCTCGTATTGTCTCTTCCCTTTCCAAAATCTCCTCCATGAGTGCGACACTCTTTGGACCTTGAACTTGGTAAAGATACCAGTCATCAGTCACCACGTCCAGTGTCACATCGAATTTCTTAGCGCCGAATTTGAATTGGTAGATAGCCCACATTACACCTGGGCCACTGGTGAACAAGATATCATCTTTCTCTAGCATCAGAATAAGACCTTCTCCAGCAATAGCACCAGTAGTCTCCTCGCAGAAAATCGCATGTTTAGCCTGACCTGGCTTGATATTGGGCCAGAAGTTCGTCGAGAGATACTCAAAGAAAGCCAAAGCATCGGGACCTTTCACTCGTATTTTCAGCAGGGGAGACCAGTCTCCTATGTAGCAATCGGTCTTCCAAGATAAACTCTCGTCGATCCAGCCTGTGTATTCGAAAGCCTCGAAGGTTCCGAGGAATCGGGAGAAGGTGTTGATGGACCAGTCTGTTGGTACCATTGGTGCTAGAGGAATGGTGGGCCCTTTAGTTGCCGCTGGCTTGGTTTCGTGCATTGCGGCGCTATGTGTTGTAGTAGGAGTAGATTCAGACATGTTGGAAGAGAAGAGTTCTAAAATTGATTGAGAGGAAATATTGAGTAGGTGAGAAGTGATTCATCAACAGATATCTAGGGAACTGGTATACAGAGCATGTACTTCACGAATCCATAGTCATTATATAGATCCAAGCAAAGAACAATAATTGCTTTGATCGTCACAGATCTTCGCTATGTCGGAGCGCGGCCAAGGCCGAAAACGCGAGCTCTTAGTTATGCTGGCAAATGGCTTCACCTAAAGCTACCAGCGCATTTTATTACAGCTACCAGCACCTACCAAAGCACCTTTCTGCCACTTCTCCCTCCAAACCTATCTTGAAGTCGAGGGTATTAGGCATCATGGACAAGTTTTATCTTCGGATGATTTGTCAGTGGTTCATCCAAATGCCGTTCGAATACCTCCAGGACTCCATGATTTGGAGTGACGGAGGGAGAAGATATACTCTTGGGAGCTGGTGGAAAAGTGGGTCCCAATGTATCGGATTGGGTTTAGCGCTGGTAGCTTTAATAAAAAGTGCTGGTAGCTCTAGGACACCAACAAGACCTTGTTACCTCACTCATTTTAACTTTAACAGGATTACGTATAATATAGTATCCAAGTCACAAGATATTTCACTCTTGTGACGATGATTCATTACAACGTTAGAAGGGGTTGAGAACATGCATGTGGATGCAGATACAGGTAAGTCGCTTGTCCTTGCTCTGCATAACAGCTGAATTTGAACTGAGTTACGAGGTAGGCAGAGAGAGGGACCCAGGATGCTTTGATGCCAGTCCGACGCCAGGGAGTTAAAACTTGACGGGCTGCTTCTACGATGTTGGGTGGTGTTTCGTTAGAGTTGGCATAGAATGTCGTGTAGCGCATCAAAAATTGTGCACAGGAGCACAAAACTGGCCGTACACAGTACGACTTCATCTATTTTATACTTATGCCAGGAAAGCTCCTACAATCTCTGCGAACTTTTGTGGTTTCTCCACCATAGGTAAATGGCCTGCTCCATCGATAACTTCGTATCCTGCCCCACTGCTACCATAACTAGCTGCCATTTCCTTCATCGTGCCTGGTAATACACCATCGCTTCCACCCACAACAAACAACCCCTTGACTTTCGAACTCTTCATCTCTTCTTTAAGGTCATATTGGAAAAGCGCATTTACGCTCTGCTTGAAACCTTGCAAGCTGTTATTCACAACCATATCTTTGACAGCCTCGCACTTCTTCTCCATTGCTCCACCATCATAACTCTCCTTGACAAACCATCTGCGGACTGTGATTTCTGCCAAATCTGTTCCTACTATCTTTTCACCAGATGATGAGGCAGAAGCTTGTTTTTCTGACATGGCAATACGTTCGCCCCATGCCTTCGCATTTCCGGCAGGTGACTTGGAGCTTGTGTCACAACTGATGAAAGACGCGATTCTCTGTGGATACTTGAGAGCAGTATTCAGGACCGTTGCACCGCCGAGAGAGACTCCAATGATTGCCGCAGCTTTCTTGACTCTCAAAGCATCTAACAGTGTAATAATATCCGAGGCTAGGACATCAACAGTAATCTCTTTGGTGCCACAAGCGGATAAACGACCACGTGTGAGGTACCGCAGGATCCGATACTTTTTGTTTCCTTCCACCGAGAAAAAGTGAGAGATGAAGTCATCCCAAATTCCATACGAGACCAAAATTGAGTTGGAGAGGACTATCAGAGGCGCATCTGGGGAAGGGGAACCTTCCAGTCGGAATGGCAATTCGACTCCATCAAAGGTGGTAATGAACGATTCAATTGCTCCTGCACCGCCTGGAGAATCGGGCAAAGTCTTCGTGGACGAAACTTTAACGTCCGAGGATTGCCAGCTCGCGAGCTTCGGGGCAAGATATCGTGGCGCAGGACCAAATGTATAGTATAGATCGTAAACTCTCCTCCTCTTCTCCTTCACCACCTTGGTCATAATCTCATTGTTCCATTTCGTAGTCGTAGCTGTTACAAATTCTGGACCTCCTAGTCCGTTCTGTGGCTTGTATTCGTGTAGTGCCAAATATTCGACCTTCGCGCCTTTGTCAATAGCTGCGGTTTTAAATCGTCTCGTCCTCAGCCATCCAGGGACTTTCGAGAGCAATGGCACATGTTCCTCTTTATACCACTTTCCCAACTCCTTCTCGTGCTCCTCGCCCTCATTCAAATCCAGAAATACAGCAACCATCACATTCCCCTCTCCCTCATTATCCACATCTTCCAGCAACTTGAACTCTGCACTTTCGGTCTCCTCCACCAAATCGTACAATTTCCTATCAACTTTTATCTTGGCCATTGTATCAACTTCCCTCTGGCTCTTGACAGGCGGATCTCGAAGTCGCAGATAGGCGTCTTTCGTCAATTCGTCCATATCTGTGATATCATAGACAGCCATCCATTCAGGCTTACTCTCACTTCCCTTCGCAGACTCGAGATCATTCGCTCGATAACGGAATCCATTTTCGACGAAGGGGAGACGTAAACGAGTAGGACCGTGTTCGTTATTGTACCAGTCGTGGAAATCGGCTTCTTGCAACTCGGGCTTGGGTTGCATCGTCACATAGAGGATTCCGGGAGTAGGGGCCATCTTTGCTATGCTTTGCGAGGTATTCTCGGTGTTGAAGAGAAGGAATGATTGATTGTGTTGTTACAAAAAATGTACTGTATGTCTAGAAGACTGGAACAGAAGGAAAGAACACAATGAAAGGGAGAACTATTAACCGCGGGTCCCTCCCCGGCGATTCCCCGAATATAAATACCTTCCCCACCATCTGGCAGCTTGGTTGCGGTTCAGCGCGTTGTGCAGTGTGGGGTGCGACTTTTCGGCATGTTGAGCGGGAAAGAAAATTGCCTGGCGCCGGGGCATTGAATGATGCCTGAATTTGGATGGTTTTGGCCTGAGAGCGGGGCATTGGCGGGGTCAATGAGGTGGAAGAAGTCACAGAGAGCATCTACAAGTATATCTGCTTATTTTGCATCGTAGAAAATTTCTATATCGTCCAATATGTATTGTTATTGCACATCAACCAATATCAACCAACGTGGTAGGTAGATTTGTGAGCATTGATTGCTTCAACAAGCACTACTTCGTCGCACAATTCAATCCGTGACACATCTTCCTAATATGCTGGCAACTTGCTAATAGTCTATCTAATCATACCAAATCGCGTTCATGCCGAATCC
Source organism: Filosporella fistucella (assembly GCA_030077755.1). Lineage (NCBI taxonomy): Eukaryota > Fungi > Ascomycota > Leotiomycetes > Helotiales > Filosporella > Filosporella fistucella. The sequence goes on from JAQJZZ010000001.1 coordinate 769,232, forward strand.
CGGCTCTTTAACATCACAATGTGCAACCCTAGCTAAGAATTCATCTTGCCATCTATAAATCTCCAACCATCCATCCTGATCATCCGTCAAAGCAATCCACTCATCACTCCAATCACAAGGACTAACAGCATTCGAATGCCCTCCACTATTTGGTGTTGGATTTAAGCATATTTGACGCTCGATATTTCCGGCAGGACCAAGTTTGAAAGCAGAGATGTAGCCGGTAAGATTATGTGCGTTTGCTCTGGAGGTGGCGAAGAGATATTTTTTACTGTGGGAGAGTGTGCATACATCTGCTCTATACATGGTTTTAGGGTTTGGAATACCTAACATATTTTAGTTCCGTAAAATTGGGATAGGAATAGACATACCTGGGGGAATAAGTGGATATGTAATATGCGTGAACACAGGACAATGTGTCTGTTCATCGATAACATAGACACCGATTCGATTTCCAGCTTCCATCAAAACATAAAGATAATTCTGATTCAAAGCAACCCATCTTGGGTGATCTCCTGGATCTGGAGCATCAACTGAGCCAACAAGAGTCAGCTGACCTTGAGCATCCTTTTTATGAGTCCAGATTTTGTTTGCTCTCAAATCGGCCGAATAAAGATAGGTTTCAGTTGGGTCGAATACCATTCCATGGATACCGGTTTTGGGACAATACTCATAATTCTGAACACATTTTCCGAGTCCTCCTTCATTGTCTACCGAAAACACGTTTCCAAACCCAGCGTGGTCATAGAATGGGTTGCCATAAACATTGTAAGGCGGTTGTTTGGCAGCTAAAACGAAAATTGCTCTGGTGTTTGTTTCTGAGCTTGCGGCCAATGCTGGAAGAATTAGCTACACACATGACTCAAGCTAACAACTCACGATCATGCTCCATAGGATGCGAAGAATGATGTTCAATTTCCGTAGGACTTTTGACAGAGAAACTCGACCATTTCTTCATCGCGGCTCCATATATATTCTTTTTCGCATGCTAGGGACATCATCAGCTCCCAAACACCACCTGCCTAAGATTACTCACATCAAAAGTCATCCAAGAAATCGGCTCATCTTCCTTTATTGGTGTCTTCTTGATCATTTCCAATTTCAAAGTCTCGTCGTCGAATTCGAATGTAAAAATCGCTCCTGGAGGGGTCCATGTCCCCACCATCAAATGATGCTTCATCCCTCTTGTCTGTCCTCGAAATCTGGATGGTGGGGTAACGATTGATATCGATGGGCGAATTGAGCTCAGATTCCTCAAGCTAAGATTATGTGGTCGTATGATACGAAAAGACGAAGTCATGTATCTCGTACTTGGAATGCAATCAAGAAAGCAGAAATGTCCCACCTCGAAGTCGGCCAGCACAATGGGTCCAACAAGAAAACTTGCCGCTCATTGAGCCGAAGGGGTGGAGAATCTTTGATTGGCCAAAATAGACCCCACTGCTCCGTAGTGGGGACACGGAAAGCTGGGGTTATGAAGCGGCAAAGTCTTTATCCGCCGGCTACATTTGACGGCAGCAAGTTATAGATATAATATATGTATTGATATTCTCATTATTGTCGTTAGATGCAAAGATTTAAGAGGCTATTTTCTGTTTTGCATTGGCGACAAAAGTTAATATTTATAGTTGATCTGAGCGTGCATTAAGATATCTATAGCCCAGCCAGATATATCAGAAACATGGAGAAGGCGGGGTAAGACAAATCCGGGAAGTTATCAAATCAAAAATTCAATTTTCCGAAATAGTTCCTTACATTCACGTTGATGAATTTTTCTTATGGTAAGTACTGTTTATGTACATGTCCCAGGTATATGCTTCAGTCCAATTGCCTCGCTGTCTAGCATCTTCAAATCTTGAAAAACCAAACTATCGCTAACTCGCAGATCCAACATTCAGTTCGAGTTCGATATACACTTTATTTTCCTTCGTACTTGAACGGTTTTTCAGCAGAATATAAAAATCCCTAAATAGTACAGATTGAGGATTTTTCAAGTGTCCAGGGTATCGGAGGATCAAGGTCTTGTTGCCTTCCTTCACTCTATCTAAAAGTTCAATCGATGATATATCAGATGATATCCTCATCATTCATTCACGAATGGTACTCCTTTCCGGCTACAATCTCAATCCCATCCATCTTCTATTTGATCGACGATTAAATTACACTTTACTACACCCCACAGCAGGTTCGTGCTACTGGCGTAATAGTTGTTTCACCCAAACCTTCTCGCTTGGATGCAACCATCAAAACTCTAATATCATTCCTAAGTGAAAAATAAAGTTAACGTGGAAGTGAAACAAGGATGAAGATTTTTCGAATGGTGGCGAGTACTAGAGTAGCTTGTGGACGATTGATTGATCAAGTTTTGTGGCTTATCAAATGGTGCTGAGATGGTGATTGCTTGCTGGAGTAAATTTGGAAGAGACGGAAGCCGTAGCTGTAGTGAACGTGATACTGTTCCTATTCTATAATGCTGTCTCTAATTTCATAACTGTAGTAATCGTATCATTTGTTCTGTTATGCCAAATGAGCTTTTGGTATAATAATACGTTCCCCTCATCATGCACATGTTCTGTCCAGACTGTCCTGTAGATTCTAATCCTAACACCCCTATTTTCATTCCCATTCTATATCCCAAGCCAATTCTTATTGCTTCCTCACCAAATCTTCGGTACTCGTTCCATCACCTTTCGCAAAATCTGTTCTCCCAAAATCAACAATGTCGTCGCCTTCACTCCCTCGACCACGTCCATTTCTCGGCATATCCTCAACTTCTACTACTCGGCCGACTTGTATCTTTATACCCCGCATGGGATACCCCTCATCCTCCCCACTCTGTTTACTCCTCCCACTTCCCCTCTTTTTCTTTCCATCTCCAATCTCCACAACATCATCCTCCATTTTTCTCGCCGTAATCTTCGTCGTCACCGTCCCTTCAACATCGATTCCCTTTGGACTTCCAAACACATCAAAATTATCCAATCTATCGATGAGAGAATTAGGAGAAACTGGATCATCGTCATTCATGTTGATTTTGCGTTGAAGAGCGGAGTTATGTGGAAGAGATAAAGATCGGTTGTTCGAAGATGATTGACCATTCGAGTCCTTCGATGTAACCCAATGTAAAACTAGTACCGAGAAGAGAATATCGGCATTACAGCACATAAGACATATCCAAGCCGCTTCTCCTCGAAGAACCATAAGGACTGTCAGGTTTACGACCGAGGACGTCAATGTAGCGAGTGAGCCGACGAAAGAACGAAGTGCGATGGTGCGGAGAACACTGTTTGGTGAGTTCTTGTAGGAATAGAGAGAGCGAAGCGGGATGACGAAGAGGAGAGTGAGGTAGAAGTTCACGACTGCGTCAAAAATAATGAGTGGCATCATGGCTTTCATTTCCATGCCGATGATGCAGGTGCCGTTTTTGTCGAAGTAGGCGGTTCGGTATACGAAATTGAGAATTACAACAACACAATATGGTACTATTTCCATTAGTAAGATGTGAGAGATTGAGGAATGAAGAGCTAACGGAGCATTCCGAAACAATTAAGTAGGTACAACTTCGATTGCAGACGCGGGGTGGATACGCTTCGGATTATGTACTGTATTTATTAGTCGCTATACTTAATTGCACATCTTGTTGGAATATCTTACCACCTTCTCCACTAGGAAATAATATATTAGCTGCAGCAAAGTCAGAAAACTAGTAAACTTCAAGTACAAGATACAATACGCACGACCTGTTGCTAGTCAGTGAATGTACATAAATATATTATTTGTGCGTATACTTTAGTTGACATGTAACACACAAGACACAGCAGAATTGCTGAATCGCAAATCGTCATATTTGAATTCAACCCGAATCCATGTTCCAGAATCGATGTCGTGAATATGAAAACAATTGAATCGGCATAAATTGCGAGGATGACTGAGTCTGTCAGTATACTCTTGGCCTCCATTTCAAATCCACATACGCCATCTTGTGAGCGGTAACCTTGACCAGTGTGTCGTCGATTGCACTCTCCGTGCTTTGTATCTCATCAGTAATCTTATCGCAACAATCGATGAGTAAACCCACTGAAGCAAACAGCCAACACAGATACCGTTAGCATAGACAAAATAGTAGAGACAACCAAGCCAGCTCTAGGAATATCGGCAGGTACATGAACCCCTTCGGGCTCACGTACCTCTCGTATATATAAAGGATTGAACATATCTCGTCGACGAGGAGTCAAAGAAATTAAAGCCTCCATCGTACGATATTTGAATGAATCAAGCCATTTGGTCCTGTGTGGCTGGCCATGGTAGCTAAGTACTCAGAGGCACCATGACTCGAGATCGATTTTGCGAAGGCTATAGTGCTTGTCATAAACTCTTATCAGTGAATTGGCAGACTTGCGCCATAGCAGCTATTGGCTCATCGCTCCTTGTGAATAAGGATGCCGTGTAGTAATAAAGATCTTGCCGATGGATTTTGATACCAAAGCGCACAAGCACTGAAACTATTGGATTTCGTTTTCGATATCAGAAGTCTATGAAGAGAAATCTGCGCCGTCTCGACGGGGATGTGGCCCTAGCAGAAAATAGAGTTTGTGGCAGAACGGGACGCTGTTTGGCTCAGCTAAAATAGGTGCCATGCAAAATAGCGTGTTGATCAGAACCTATCAATTGTTGATATAGCAATTGGATCCATTAAAAGACTTGTTTTCGAGCTCATGTAGCCTCAAAACAAGGGACACCCGGATCGCGGGGAATGATCGTCATCTTGCCGCTGGAGAACAAGTATAGTTGCCTCAGATATATTCATCCCGCGCGCAGTAGCTATACTTATCGAAGATCTAGTTCAGGCGAGCTTCTGAAGCTGAAAATTCATTACGCTGGTGTCTTTAATTGCTACCGAAGAAACATAAATTCAGTATTAAATCACTTTCAATACACCTTAGCTTTAAGAACAAGAATAAGACGGGAGCTTTCCTACCGGTTTGATCTCCATCTAGATTCTTCTTTTGCCCTAGTCCCACCATAACGAGTGTTTCAAACTGGATTGCCAGGAAAAAAGCGAGCCTCGTGGACAACGCATGGGGACTGCCTGTGCGTGCATGCTTTAACTGTCGGGTAGGGACGCACGCAAGGAGACAGGTTCGAGAACGGGAAAGAAAAAATAGTTTGTCGCATCGATCACTGCAAATAAGGAAACGAATTCATCAATCTTCTGCGACCGCAATAATCACAGTCGGCGGTGGATGCGTTGGGTGGACGGTGGTGGTGACATCATCAGAATTATATTCAACGACCATGTACGAGGAAAAGGGGGTTTTCTTATCTTTGTAGCCACTGATAAAATTTAAACTACCAATGTTCATCCATCTTAACATTGGTGAGAGACGCGATACACGATACCACGAGAAGAAGTTGAGAAACAAAAGGTGCCAGTCAGTGTAGAAAATGTTCCGCTCGTGCCGATAAGTCCATCAACTAGTTGTCAAAGAATTCAGAAATTCCTTTTGCACACCTTGCAATATAACACAGAAGAAGGAGCCGTTTTATACAACCAATTGGTCCCGCAACGATTACAAGTACGCTTGTACTCGTAGTAGAATCCTTCTTTCATCTTGGAGCGGCTCACCATATCCTTGTAGTCCTTTACCTCCTTTTGCAATTCCTCATATCGCTCCTTGTTTTCCTTTGATGTGCGCTCCAGTTCGTGCTGCCGCTTAGCTACCTCATTCCTCAACAGCTCAATCTCGCGAGAATGCTGTTCTTTCATTTCTCTTCGAAGCTGCTCACGGCTTGACTCTAGCTGCTTAGTCTGCTCTGCCGCTTGCTTCATCTGACGATCAACCTGGGTTCTGTATTCGCGGAGCTCCTCCTGTCTCTCTTCGTCTTTCTCCCGGATAGCTTCCTCCATCTCTTGTCGAATTTCTCGCATCTCCTTGTCGTGTTTTTCCTTGAGCCTTTCGAGCTCCTCTTGGACCTCACGGCCAGCGCCCGTGTCACCCAACTTCTTACCTTCATCGACCATTTCGCGTTGAATATCTAGCGTCACAGGCTGCGCTCGCTTGATGAGGTAGTCTATGATCTTTTGTCCGGAAGCTTGGCCATTATCTTGCCTGAACACAGTGGCTCCCTTCCCGACGAGGAACTTCCAGAGATCGTTCTGGTGGACAAGCTGCTCCTCTCGTCGACTGGCATCCCCAGTAGGGCAGAGACTCCACATTGTAGTCGCGAGAACTACACTCCCAAGACCTCCTTCACCACAAAGCTTACGGAACATACGTAAGTTCTTCATACCCGATCCTCCGATTCGGACGTCAGTAATTCGGTGTAGGTAGATAATGCCAGTGAGTCTGACCCGAAACTGATATGCTTGAGCGAGCCAATCTGCGATTTCTCGAAGGATATCTGTATCGGATCGGTAGGTATCATCGAACCCAGGTGTGTCAATCAAGAAGATCTTTTTACCATTTGGCATGATGCACGGTACTACATCAACCTTACTGGTGCCTGCCATACTGATTAGCCCCTGTTGAGTCGCCAGCCTCTCTAATCCATCAAAAGCTTCATAATGAAAATTACCCATTGGGAACTCACAAGATTGGAGGCCATGGCCAACGTTCAGATCCTGGCGACAAAAATGTTGGATGAATGTTGTTTTCCCAGCTCCGGTGATTCCCATAACTGCAATAACGATGTCATTTGCGCTTTCGGATGTCAACTTCTGGTTTTCATCAAGTCACTCCCTTGAAACTTTTACTTACGTTGGAGCCTGACTGTCTTGAGCAAGCTCATTACTGTAAGCCGGAGGAGCAGCATGTTTGTCAAACATGGTGGATCGATACCTGCTGGTTTATGCAACGATACTTTCTGAAATATATGGATTCTGCTGTATGAAATTTTCGATGCAGAAGAGGTTGGTCAGTTCGTTGTCGAAGTCTGGGGCGTCTGGCTATAAGGGGCAACATGTGCATTCTCTCTTAGCCTCCGTGCCCCTCAAGGAAGGCCCGCGAATCATTCCTCCAAAGATTATCTCGCTGGCCAGCCACGACTTCCTCACCATGATTGAAACCTGTCACAATCTCTATATCCGCCACTCGGAGGTTGTTACCTACCTTGAGCTTAGTGGGCTGCGGGGAGTTCCTTTTCATCTAACCCCAGGCTCTCCCATTGGTGGTACACCAAGAAAATCAACTTCAAATGTTACACAGAAACTGCCCTTTTATATATTTAGCTCCATACAGGACGCCCGATGCTATTCCCAGACTGCGGCCTGATGTTTGAGAATCAGGCAAGCAATGAGCGACCTGGATTTACACCCATTTGTGACGGAGCTAATACCATTGCATGAAAGTTATTTCCTGAAGCCGCCGCACTTTTCAAAGCAAATCACCTCTCATGAAGCTGTTCACCTGAGCGGTAGTTCCACAGTACCTACACAAGATGATTTTTGGTTAAGTGGCTAGCCTGACGTGACGCCCGAGTGGCGTTCTTGCGACATCAAATCGGATTAATAGCTATCTTGGCAAGATCTGCGAGATAAGGCAGGCTGAGATATTCTCTCGAGTTTCGCTGGGAACCTCTAACTTCTCTGCTTTCCTCTCTGTTAGCATCTTGGGGCTCGTGTATCAGAAAGTCATTCCACGACAATTCAACTGCGAATCTACACACGATGAGGGCTATTTGGCCATTCAAAAAGTCTTCGTCTTCGAATGATGAGACGAGTTCTCAAAATCCTGAAGTTGTTATTGCAGTAATGGGGGTGACCGGTGCTGGAAAGAGCTCGTTCATCGCGTTGGCGTCCGGGCAAGGAGATGTTGAAGTCGGCCACAATCTCTACTCTGGTAAATTTGCTAGCAATCTCCATATCAGCTCTAAGAGTTGACTCGACTAATATCAATGCAGAAACTTCGGAAGTGAAAGCATACCGTTTTTCGCATGGATCTACCAATTATGTCCTGGTCGATACCCCAGGCTTCGATGATTCGAGTATGAGTAACGAAGAAGTCGCAACAAAGATTATACAGTGGCTCGAATCGTCTTACCGAAGCGGAACACGCTTGAATGGAATCATTTATATTCACGACATCAAGAAATCCCGTATGCAAGGATCAGCATATCAGAATATGCGCTTATTTCGCAAGCTCTGTGGAGATGCTGCTATCGGAAACGTTATTCTTGCGACCTCCTTCTGGGACCAGGTCACCGAATCGGTTGGAGCAGAGAGAGAGCATGAACTTAAGACTTCGAAAGACTTCTGGGCAAATATGGTGGCAAAAGGTTCAGAAGTTGTCAGGATAAGGCCAGATCGATCGGTCTATCTTGAGGTTCTAGAAAAGATTGCAGCCAAGAACAAAATAGGCCTACTTGTTCAAGAAGAGATAGTTCTGCAAAATAAAACGGCCCAGGACACGACTGCAGGGAAAGATGCCATTTCAAGGTCGAATGAGATTCAGGCGATGGATAAAACAATGGAGAAAGAGAGGCAAGCTGAGAAGAAAAGGTTGAAAAATATTTTGAAAGAAGGAGAAAAAGCACACAGAATAGAAATGAAGCAGCTTCATAAAGAACAAAAAGCGACTCAACGAGAAGCAAAGCAGACTCAACGTCGCTCGAAGAAGGAACATAAACGCACAATGCGAGAGGATAAACGGCAGATGAAGCAAGAACGAGAAGAACTCGAGGAGACCTTACATCCAGGAGCGGCTGCAAGCAGGCGCAGATATATACGAGAACTCTGCGTGCTCATGGTCACGGCCATTTGTTTGCTATTAGCAACATCTCTTATTGGCGATGTTATTAACGAGTCTACCAATACACCTCCACCAAGCGTCAACTACCCAATGTTCTCGTTAGTCTGGGCATGGATAGCACTTGCTGTCACCTTCGCTCAATACCAAGGGCTCATCTCTGTTACTACACAGCTATTCTGGAATTTCTCAGCTGCGTTCTTCATCTTCTGCGCGGCTGTGGAACTTGCTGCAGAGCTGAGTGTCCACAGCTGTTTCAATGATGTACGTGCACGAATCCTATCCTGAGTGGATATTACTTAACCGTTTGAACAGGAATACATCCAGAATACTAATGTGATTACTGGATCGTCCAACTTGACTAAACGATGTCAGGAGCTTCAGGCTAGTGATGCTTTCTTGTGGTTCACTTTTACATGCTTCGTTATTATCACTGCTATGCACTGGGTTTAACGATGTATATTTACTGTACTATATGAAGATTTAAAGGCTGTAGCGGGTGTTCAATGTTCCATCACCTAGGTCTCGCGAAAGCAATGACAGAATACTACAATGTAAGGGCAGGTGCAGTAAGGATACGAGATCATGGCTGACTGCAGCAGCTCACGATTTGAATCATCCAGATCTTAAACAGACATCTGTAACTCAAAATTTTGGGCTTTCCGTCTTAGGTCCGAATCAGATGCACATGGCGGCATGTCCCCCGAGGGAGGATTACGTCGTTGCGGATCACTTCTCTGGATCTGTCGCAAGAAGCTCTCTGAATTGCTCAAGTGCTGTGAATGAAGGTCATATGATGATGTACTTCAGCCGGAAGTATTCTGAGGAGGGTTGACAATCAAGTAAGAGCAGCAGTATGGTTGCCAGCAGTACATGACCAAATAGAGACGGAGAAAATCTACGATAAATCACCGCTAACGCATGCGTTCACATCTCTCAACTACTGCTACAGCAGCACTCTCGAAATCAGCCAACACTAATCTGAGGTGTGAACCATTGAAGTAATACATTCAGACTATACAATCCAATAAAAGTGTAATCAAATATAACCCAAAAAAACAGAACGTAAAATCATCTATATCATACACACCATTATCACATCAAAGTATACTGCCCCCGTCCCTTCTTCTCACTCCCTCCATTAATACTCCCATTCCCATTAGGTAGCTTCGGCGTCATCGGTAACTCATCCGATCCAACAACTGGCATATTCATCCCCCATGTACTTACCACTCTCTTCACACCCTTCCTCTGCCCCAACACCTCTTTCTCAGTCTCCGCATCACAAATCTCTCTCAAACTCTTCGGATCCAAGAACTCCCATACTAGCGGCGCAACAAACTTATCAGAATCATCGAGTTTGTCTTTGAGACTCCATTTATCGAATCCCATCTCTCCTTTAAACTCAATCGAGTTCTTGTATTCTGGCATCGAGAGGAGCTGATTGATGAGATCTTTGTAGACGTTTGGATCTTTATCCCAGCGTTGAAGTCGGAGGTAGGATTGTCTGAGAAGATGAAGATGTTTGTGGGCTGTTTTTGCGTCAACTTCATCGACAGTTCCGTCATCATCGTCGTCGCCTTCGACAATCAGACGAAGGATCTCCTCATGAATTCTCATCGCCAGATGATGTTTGTTGGCCTCAGTATATATTTGCGCAAGAAGAGCGGAGATTGATAAAGCTTTGCGATGCAATGGACTGTAAACGGTCCGTACATTGTGACAGATACGCTCGCAGAGTTGGATGGCTTTGCTGGCATCGTGACTTCCCAGAAAATGGGCTTGCACCAGTCGTTTACTGATGGAAACGTGGGATTCTCGTGACCAGTGTTTGTGATCCTCACGAGAGTTCCAAAGCGTCTTGAGGATCAACTGTGCGAAGTCAGTATGTGGTTATTTCAGTTGGAAGAGAATTATCTTACTTCAAGTTCAGTGTAGTTCTTCTGTTCTCCAAGCAAGCCCACCAGGTCATTCAGCTCATTTGGTTTCATTTGTACAAAATTGACCTTGTTATCTTTACATGCCTTCAGTACCTCCTTGATGATTTTGACCGATAATTCCATCATCAAGCTACGCAACTCCGGGTCGACTGACTTCCCGCCAAGCGATACCCCTCGGAGGGCCATCAGCGATGAGAATTTGAATCCATATCTGACATTCTTCTGTAAGTGATGGTATGCTTTCTGATGCTGAATGAACTGGAATGCGCAAGATGCAAGCTCATGCGCTTTATAGTATTCGCCGCTGATCAATAGACGCTGCACGATCTCATTGCTGGACGTGCAAGCTGAATTTCCGACATGAATATCATGACTTCCGCTTCCCAGACTTCGCAAGAGTCCAAGAAGGAATGCCATGGTTATTTCAGTCTTTGATTTGATGACAGTGCCCCACTTCTTCATGAAAATCTGGAACAATTGGTCTTGGACAACAAGCAGCTGTTCTTGACGAGAGGACTTCTCCAAAAAGACAAAGTATTTGGCGCAGGTCGATAAAACAATCTCAATATTCTTTTCCGACTTGATGCAACGGGTGTAGGACTCGTATAGTATGTTCTCGATGAGGAGTTCGGTCATAGTCTTTGAATAGCTGATCGACCTAGATCCGCGCAGAACTTCTTCGTATGTGACAAGAAAAACATACGACTCCCTTCCAACACTTTTGTCGATGGTGAATCCACACTTTCCAGCTGAAGTATAACTTCGAGAGATTATCTGACAATGAAGCTCCGACAGGAGGTTTCGACCTTCCTCGTACATACCGCACTCTAGATATATTCCTGCAATCGTTTTCGCGGCTTCAAATAAGTATTTGGAGCGCTTCTCTTTGGTGACGATGAGGATAGTCGCTTCGAGAAGCACATGCGTAGCAGTAACAAGAGATTCCTTGGTCTTCAATCTTCGATACATCAGAACTAGATTTCGAACGACCGTCAATGTCTCGGTGTGGGAACAACCGAAGGTAACTTTTAGGTACTCGAGCCGTTCTATCATAACAGTTATGGCACGTTCAATGACTGTAGAAGCCACAGTTGAATGACTGCATATTTGAGTGTAGGCTGTAGTCAAGCTTTGCTTGATCGTGGCAAGAGTGGTTTCCGAGATGATAGTGGTCGTCGTACTACTTTTACTCACGGTTGTTGTCGTTTTAATAATCTGTAATGTATCAGCAAGGGGCTCAGCACCTGTATTACAGAAAACTCCACCTCTTCGTAGTACTCAATAGCTTCGTGTACATGTTCCTCACGTTCCATGCAAATTGTTGCAAGCTCAACCAAGGCCTTGACCGTGATTGATATAGATGCACCAAAGACAACAAGGCAAGTGTTTCGATACTGGAGTGTTATGCTTCGAATAATTTCGTATCCAGCTTGGATGTGGTGGCGAAGTACATAGATGTATCGGATGTAAAGCAATTCGATGAAATGTGCCTCGATCTTGTATTTTGAGTGGTGATTTACCCAAGTCTCCCACAATATTTCGCATGTGTGCTTTAACTTTTGCCACTGACCAGACTCGTAATAAATCCGACACATGAACTCCATAGCTGATAGTGCACTGTGGTGACAGACCTTAGAATTGGCGTTTAAAATGACGATGATCTCCTCGTAGAACTCGTGTGCGTGGCCATGACCATGTTTGTGGCACAAGTGCGCCAATTTATACAGTAGTTCGATAGTCAATTTGTGAGAGTCTCCATGATGTTTTCTCGTAACAACAAGTATATCACGATATACCCCAATGACCCTGTCCCAGTGTAGATGTTCTTCATAGAATCCGATCAGCAAAGTGAAGGATCTCGTAAAACGCTCGTCAGTAACTTGGCATGAGTTCGAACAAGCACGATAGATCTGTAGATATATCATTTCCGCTTCATGGAAGTGGTGAGACCGGTGGTGGCAAAGGGCTAAGCTGATGGCTAGCTCAATAGCCTCTGATGCGAAATGTCGGGGAAGGGCGATAGTGCCTCCTACTGAAAGAACCGCCCTCCACACGAGCTCTAGTGATCTTTCGGTGATTTTAATAGCTTCGGACCACTGTTCCTGTCTCATGTACATCGAGACCAAACTCCGGCATATCGTGATTGTCTCAATCGTGACCACAGATTTCGAGATTGAAGACTCGAACATCTCCTTAATCACAAGTTCCGTACTGGAGACTGTGGTGTTTGTTGTAGTTGTCGTGGTAGAAGTCGTAGAAACCGTCTGAGTTGTGGTGATTTCTTCGATTGTCTCCGAAATGAGAATCTGACATTGAGAGACTTCTTCGTGTTTCTCGTGGAACTTGAACCAGGAGGAACACTTCTTGAACACCGATATCGCGATCGAAAGTAGACTAACCGATCGCATTACCTCGCCCAGAATTCTGAGCTGGATGAACAGAGTCTCGGATTCGAAGTGAAACTCCTCAAATTCAGCCCACACGCAAATCAAGATCGCACAACTCTCTTCGTAGCGATGGTGGCGTCGAAGGAACTCGACGTATTTGAGAGTAACTTTCAACAAGGAGATATAAACATCTATTCCAATGTGGTAGTGTTCGATGAGACTATGCCAAAGCATAATATAATACTCTTCAGTCTTCAGAAGGTCTCCCATAACTTCACATTTCCAAGCAAGCTTGAGGAAAATCTCGATGCGGGTGATATCCCAAATTTCCAATTCCATCACACTGCCAAGTAGTTCGGTCTCGTACTCGAAAAAATCATGAGTTTCTTCCGTAGATTCAAAGAACGAGGAAAAGCATTCAGAGATTTCCCTTACCTCCACTGATGACTTTCCGTAACGAGTGATGAGAACTTCACGCACTCTCTTGAAGATGACCTCAGCTTTATGTTCCTCATGAATTGAAACATAAAACTCGGCGAGCTCTCGAGAATACTGAATGACAAGATCGCTTGTGGATCCGAACTGCTTCTCGTAGACGGCTACCACATACAATAGGAGCTCTTCCCGCCGTGTGGCAATTTCAGTCCTCGTGGTACATTTGATCGTCCGTGCTATCTCTAGAAATGCTGTGGTACAACTGAGAGTGACAGAACTTGAGCTGTGGCTTTCGAAGATTGATTGACCGAGGTGAAATGCACGGTAGAAATATGTGCTAGCCTCTTGCGAGCTGGAAATTGATCTGTATACATTTCCGCATACAACAAGTGATTGAAAGACCGATTCGTGTTTCTCGTTGAAAACACTACGCCGTACATCAAGCGATAGAGCATGGAGCCGTCCTGCCTCGAAGATCGGCATTTGGGTTCTCCAGCATACCCACTCTAGCATAGCAAGCTGACCTGAGCTCGGGAAAAGGGCTTTGAATTGTTCAGACAATACGAGAGTCCCACTGTCGTTGTAGAGCGAGGAGCTTGTGAAATGAAATATCCAGTATCGCGCTACATATTCCAATAAAGCGTCTCTGTGGAATAGTGTTTCCAGATCTGTTTTTGCAGGGCATTCAAAGACTGGATCGAATTTTTCTGTCAGACTCAACTTGCAGAATGCAAGTATTCTGGTGACGAAATCGGTCTGGAGGCTGGTAGTCTTTTGCAAGATCTTTCCCTCTCCAGCAATGGCAGACAGCTGTTCTCGAATGGCTGTGTGGCTGAAGCTCACGATTCCGTTCCTTATGGAGACCAGTGAGCCACATAGGCTCGTGACATAATCTTCTACGTCCTTCTTGACTGCGCTGAGATTTTTCTTTTGCAGGTTTACACGAAGTAAGCCCGTGATTTCGTGAATTGTCAACGGCCGCTTAGAAGCTAGAAGCCATGATAGCAGCTGTGTGGAGTCCGACTGGGATAGGTCCGATGTAGCATGTCGTATCAACTCTCTGATCAATGCTCCAACAGATTTTGGTGATTCCTTGGCGAGTTTGACAGCCTTCAAAATTTCGTGCGACTCTTTTGATCTCAGCAACCTAATCATTATTTTGACCCACAAGAAGTTTCCAGCTGCGGTATGAACCAAGCTCTCCACTACTTCATTCGACTGTTGTTCTTTCAGAAGGAGATACTGCTGACATTGGCGGAGCTTGTTCTCTACAAGAGATTTCAAGTCGTTGTGTATCAGGTCAGGGGTTATAGGTAGCACCTGAGTTTTACCTTTAGGAACGTGGGATGCGTTTCGAGCCGTTATGACAGCCTTGACACGAGGATGCTCAGAAGCCAGTTTGTGCACACGCTTACTGATAGATGTTGCAATTTGGTGACCACATCTGTCATCGAGGCCATCAATCACAATCATGAGGTGCTCGGCTTCCGAATTGTGTAGGCCAATATGAATTGCATCCCAAAGGCTAGTCTCGAGGGAGTGGAGATCGGTCTGCTCGAGGGAAAGACGATACGATTTCCAAAGCGCCTTCAAGTACTTCAGATCGCCAATATTGATACGTAGAAGTTGTCGAGCAATGTTTTGAGTGATGGCCAAACTTGTGCACTCGGTAGGTAGATCGGAGTCTAATTTGAATTATTAGTACTTGTATAAGTGGTATCAATGATGTAGCCAATATCATGGAATAGCATAGGGCAATTTTCGCAACCCATTTTCTTAACTTATGAAAGGCGACGAAAGGAGCTAAAAATAACTCACTCTGAGTGACAGAAATTGTAGCATATCTCTTCTTTCCAACCTGTGTCTGCAAACGCTCCGCAAGCCACGCCGACACACGACTCTTGCCACAGCCAGACTCGCCAGTGATTACCAGCACATCTTCGTTGCCACGCGAGAAGTCGAGGAAAGGGCGTCGCATCCATTCACAAGTCGATCCGAGTGAACTTGCACTCTCACTCGCCCGATCGCGAAGTATAGTTCGGATTGTATAGTCAGGGTTCATCAACCAAGATCGAATGGTATGAAAGCTAATTGACTGGTCTCCAATGACAGACCCCCACATTGATTCAATAACAGAACTTCTTTTCAAGTAAAAGTTATTAATACTTGAGCGAAAGAACAATCCCACCTCGGAGGTGAGAGTGCGACTGTGGATGTGAATACGGGAATGTAGAGTAACATCTCGGACCAAAAGGAGAAGATCATTGAAGACATCCCCCAATTCTGTTTGTATATGTGGATGCTGAGATATCAATGTATCGTGGTTGGGAATGAATGATAAGGATAGGCCTGCTTTATAGAATACCGCGAAAGCTTTCTCAATCTCATCGCAGTGTGCAACTCCAATCTGTGTCTGGTTAGAAACGGGCGAAAGAATACTATTCAAATGAACGTAGTGGACTTCAATGACTCACCTCGATCAGCACTCGGCAGGCAGCCCATATCAGGCGAGCCGCAACCTTAATTTCGGGGATGAATGCAATGATAGAATCCTCATATTGAGATACTTGCTCGGCAAATCGTTCCGCCCAATTCAATGCTCTGTCCCAGCGGCTGCCTTGCTGTGGCATATCGAAGAGGCGAACTGACTTGATGTAATCCTGGAACCCATCAGAAGTTATGGAGTCCAAGTAATGGCCATTGACGTGAGTAACCGACAGTTGGATGAATTTTGCTCTGGTGGTAATCACAGATTGTCGCAATGTTGTGGGGTTGGCACTCGGACCAATTGATTTTCCAAAACCAGAGGACGATCTAAGCTTGTCGCTCTGTCCATTGTGACTAGATGGATACACGTCGGGGCGTCGATCAATATTATGAGCACCGTTCGTTAAAATTTTGTTTTGAATTGAAGAAGAGTCAACACTAGAACCGTCCAAAGGCTCCATACTGGTTGGAGGCATCACAGAGGGATTAAGAAGACTTTGAGTCTTCCCTGAGGAGTGTTAGAGGTTAAGTCACCCAAAATGGGGGAAGGAGACTTGCTAGCTCGATGCTTCCTTAAGAATAGAAAACCGCTACAACAGCAGCGGCGGGGTTTTGTTCGAATCGAAAACGGATCTTCATAGAAATGCATACGGAAGGTCGGGAACGACGTTCGAGGAGTTATACTTAGGGAACGCACAAAACGAAATACATTCAGGGGCAGTATTCCACTGGAGAGATTCCTTCTTTCCTAATTACGACGCCCATGTAGCTCGTAAAGAGAATTCAGCTGCCACATATTATGGCAGAAAGATGTGATTGTGGAGGGCATCTACATATTGAAAAGAAAGTTGAGCTCAAGAGATGACAGGAACGTCCAAGGAGGCTCATTTGACATGAATGTATTGGTTCCGATGAGGGGTACCAATTACCACATCCGACAAGGAACGCACCGGCCCGGAGCGGACGGCAGCCGCATGTTCAGACAGTTTTAATAGCGTGAACTCCAGACCTGACTTTGTCTTAAACATCTCGTAACTCTACCCAATAGACCGATAACAGATAATGCACAATCTTCCTTCACACAACAAATTAAAAATAAAAAAATTACACATAAGCAACACCGACTTGAAATTTACAACACTGTCATTGCGCTCACCAACCATCATGATACCTCACAGGTTCTAAATTTGCAACACTAATTACCCTTCAAAAATCAACCAGCAAGTCAATATTTGAATATAATCGAATTCGGCAATGCTTCTTGGGTGCAGCACTGGACCCTCCAAATCAGGATGGTGGCCCCACGCTGGGAGCTGAAAACAAAATTTACGGCAGAAAAGACGCGTGGCGTATTGAATCGCGATGGCCAGGCTTCTCGCCTCAAGAGACCTCAATGTTCTCAATATCAGCATCTTTGAACTGTAACACATCATCGACGCGGAAAATAAGCAACGATACAGGAGGTGTGTGAATTGTGCGACTTGAGAAGGATAGAGAGAGGAGGAACTTCCGGGTTTGAGGTCGCGCTTGTACTCTAGGACACCTGACCTACTAGTAGAACCTAACGCTAGTCGCTTCCTGGACTAGATGACTCTCGCAGCACGGGACATTCGCAGGAAAATGTCAGAAAATGTCCGAATTGAAACATGATGAACAAAGTCCATAGATATAGTTTCATGCAGCTTGGAAGCGTTGCAAATTACCAAAATGAAATACATCAAAATGCAGCGTGATACCCCGCTTCACGACTATTCAACCTATTCCCACTTCACTAAAATGTACCCCAGTAATGTTTATCATATTCCCCTTGAGGCTTCCATAGTGGAGCTGGAGTGTATACCGGGATTGGATCGGAAGCTATTCAATCAAATTAGAAAAGTGGAACAACAAGAACATCCAGAAATGAAAAATATAACATACTTCCATAACCTGTATTCGCAACAGCCCACACTGGAGAGGGGGGTACAACCCAGCCTGTTGGTGTAGCGGTAATTGTATAAGTACTTGTAAAAGTAGGCGTTGCGCCATCAACAGCGACACCCAATCCGTTATTTGTGCCATACGAATTGTCTCCTTGGCCGTAGATGTTGTTGATCTTGTTGACCACAGAGGTGCCCGACTCTGTCCAAATACTGAAGTCTTTCACGGTAACATTCTTCGCTAAGAATAGATCATTGCCAATCAAATACAATGGGGGTCTCTTCGCCCCATCCGCTACACTGCCTGTAAAGTTCTTGAAAACAAGATTACTGAGCTGCACGGCTCCCGTGTCGGGTGTAAATGTATTTTGCCAGTATTGATTAATATCCAGGCCATAAAGAGAAGCCTTGCTGCGAAAATTCTCGAATGTGATATTGGTAACGTATCCGGACCCTCCTGGGTACGTTTTGATGAAGGCAATGTTGTTGCCGTTAATGATTGAGATGTTGCGAGCGTGCTGAAATACACATGTTAACATTATCACATCTACCCTTTCCAGATACAAAGCCTAACTTACTACATTGGAGATTGCCGCACTAACATTTAGACTTCCTATTGATATACCAGACCCGGCTTGATTGCAGACAAGGTTTTCGGCAAGGACATGATTTGAGGGACTCTTGACGGACAAGCATTCATCACGATTAGTAACCTATTGGTACTCAGCTCAAATTTCCGACGAAGCTTAAATCAAATACCTCAATATCGTGAATCCAATAATTCGTTCCAACTGCATCAACGCCGTCGTAGGATCCGAGATTTGCTCCTCGAATAGTCAGGTGATATACTTCGACATTAACGGCAAAATCGAAGACGATGTGAAATTTTGGGCTATCAACTAATATGAGGTCGTGAACGCTAGTGTTGGTGGGTGACATGATTCTAACGAGACGTGGGCGATATGTGCTGTGATGGTAAACACGCTATCTCAAATCTTCGCACAGGTGCTTACTTGTTAGCATTTCGATAGAGATAACCTTGCCCCTGGATGGCACCGAGCCCGTTGGCAGAATAGAACTCAAAGTCGACAGCTGTGGTAATTTAGTAAGCAGATGTCTATGGGGGCAAAGGAGATGATCATACGGTTGATGATTGCGATGACGTTCTCGAGGAAAAGCTTGTCGCCTTCACCATTGATGGTTTCATTTACAAGCTTAACATCAGCAGCGCCCTCCAAGAAGGCCTCACGAGGTACCGAGTAGTTTCCAGCATAGGATCTGTATGCATTTAGCTGCGGGGTCCAAACAAGGCAAGAAATTCAAACGTACGCTGTAAGTAAACCGTCAAGTTGGAATGCCCAGTTTGATCCATTGCTTAATATGATGTTTTCCGTGGTGAGGTAATTCCCTGCGGGAACAACAAGACGACTTCTCGGATGAAGTTTCACGCACTCGGTGAATGCTGCTCGGATTGCAGGGGCGACGTTGGTGGCATTGTCTGCCTTTGCACCGTAGTCGAGAACATTGCACTCGTTGGTCTTTAGAGATAATGGGGTTGTAGGACCCACTGGGCCGATCAATTGGGCGTAGGTGGAAGATGTAAATATGAAGCTGCCGAGGAGACTAAATCTCCAAAAAGAAACCATTATGTTCAGATGTTGGAGTGAGATAGAGAGGAAGAGTTGAGTTCATGTGTACTCCATATTCTTATATGATAATTAAGCTCTACCCTAGCAGGCTGTGTTTCTCCTGATACTTTGAGCAACGCTTCTCTTACTTGCATTTCCTACAAATGGCTTCAGCTAAGCTCTCTCTTGCGTGCTTGAGGTACGCCGCAATTTGGCCTTTCCGAGATTTCAAAGAGTAACAACCCCGCCACTACATGAGACGGTGAAATGAGTAAACGGTGTAGATTCTGTTGTTGAGCGGAGGAAACCGTAACGCGGATGGCGTGAACTCACAATTGTCAGTTCCAATCTATTTAGCGAATCTGATAGGGGATCTTGTACATCTCAAAATTAGCGCTTCATAGGGGATTCATAATAATGAACATTCGCAATTTCGCAATCGAGCCAGTGTTGTAAGTAGTATCCTTCTGCCGCTCCAGTGAGAAGTGGGGATTGCCACGAGTGTGAAGAAGTTGATTATAGAAGCGATACGGGAATAGCTGTCGGATTTGATGATATTCCAGTACCAAAGACCAGGGTCTGTGTGATAACAGGTGAAAAGATTGTGATCCTTCACAGTGGATCAATTGCATCGATCCTGATAGGCTTTGCCTCATTCTTGTTCTGCATCTTAGGAGTGGTGGAAAAATTAATTCAAAGCGATGCATGAATAGTTCGAACAGATTATGGATCGATAGTGTTAAATTGTGTAGCATTTCGTCAAGCTCATATATTACGATTCAGATCATTTTTGTGGAACTAGTTTCTGATTTTCGAGACGATTTGGATAAGGGAATGTATCGAAACCAAGGCAGAATTCGAGTACTCCCATGCCCAGTTAAGCTTTCAAGCCCACGAAGCTTGACAGAAAGAGTCGTGTTGTTTGTAATTCGTGCGCATATCGAAAGTAGATTCATGGTTCTGGTGGTGATTGAAAATGATTGATTGAACGTTACATGGATGATGATTAGCTTCTCGGCCGACATCCGAAGAAAGTGGAGATAGCAATTAGGATGCCTACTGCCTCACCGGTCGTGCATATCATATCTTCTCTACCTAGACAAAACTCCGCGAGTTTCTCATTGACGTTTTCAAAGCTCAAATGGCGAATGATTTTGACATTGTTATTCGCTCTGAAAATATGTCTGCGGCGTTAATATCATCTTGCGAAATGCCTTCTCTAACTTGCGTGCTCTGAACAGACTCGGACTCAGGGCTTGGAAAGGGATTGGTAAAGATGCAGGAATCAGATAAGACCTCTCGAGTGGTACCCATCAGTGACAAGCTCAACAAACTTTCGCCGCCGAAAGCCAAGCGGCCCCCCTGAAGCCACATCCTCACCACCAAGCTCTAAGCGAACGCTTGACTGAACGACCTCACGATGTCTGCTGAGAAACGTCCCGAAGACATCAACAGTAATCCTATCGGGCAATCGAATGTCACTTCTACCACAAACTCTCCAGCCTCCAAGTCGAAGACATCAATTGAGATTGAAATCTCCCAGAGCCCTGTTCTTGGACCAAAAGATCTCAACGATGATGATCTAGCAGAACCGGAGGAGGAACTTCAATCTCCTTGGCCATGGGCTCGAAAATCTCGCAAGCCAGTTGACATCGATGCAACTGCTACTCCAAGGAGTGTATTTGACGATCCCGCAAATGCCCAATTTTATCTCCCTCGTACCGATCATGAGAATTATCACCGGTTCGATATTTCAGAGAGGTGGACATATCGGGAAGAGCGTAAAGTAAAACGCAAGACAGATATCCGGATATTCCTCTGGATTCTCGTCATGTTTTTCGCTCTCAACATCGACCGTGGGAATCTTGGAAATGCAGTCGCAGATAATCTTCTGAAGGATATCCATATCAACACCAACGACTACAATCAAGCTCAAAACATGTACCGCATCGGGTTTCTGCTATCAGAAATTCCATCTCAAATGCTGGGAAAGAGAATTGGTCCTGATCGTTGGATCCCTGTTCAAATTATCCTATGGTCTGTTGCTGCTGGAGGACAATTCTTCATGACCGGGCGAGCCAGTTTTTTTGCATGCCGTTTCCTGATTGGTGTGTTCATGGGCGGTTTCATTCCTGATTCTATCCTCTACTTGTCTTACTTTTACAAGAAGAGTGAGATGCCAATGCGCCTGGCATTTTTCTGGTTCGTCGATTCCATGTCCGGTGTGGCTGGTTCGTTCATCGCATACGGTGTTCTTCATCTACGTGGAGTTGACGGGAAAGAGGGATGGAGATGGCTATTCCTCATCGAGGCCCTCATCAGCTTTGTGATTGGTGTGGCAAGTTTCTTCTTCTTAGTCCCTGGACCTACCCAGACCAAAACTTTGTGGAACCCCAAGGGATACTTCACTGAACGAGAGGAGAAAATTATCGTCAACCGAGTGCTCAGAGACGATCCATCAAAGGGAGATATGCACAATCGCCAAGCCATTACTTTGAAACAGCTGTGGCAAAGTCTGTCAGACTATGATTTGTGGCCAATTTATGCTATTGGCATTCTGTTCCAGATTCCCGAAGGGCCTCCAAAATCCTATCTCACACTTACTCTCAAACAAATTGGCTTCAGCACATTCAATACAACTCTTCTTGGCATACCAATCACGGTCTTTGCGTCACTCAATATGCTGTGGGTCACCTATCTCACCGAACGCTTCCAGCAGCGAGCTTACATTGGAGCTCTGTCCCAAATCTGGGTGCTGCCACTTTTGATCATTGAATACACATCCGTGCAATCGATCTCGCCATGGGGTCAATACGCAGTTTTGTTCTTCCTCTTGGCACAGCCTTCCGTCCACGCAGCACAAGTGGCTTGGTGTTCGCGCCTCAGTAACGCAGTCAGAACCCGTGCTGTCAGTGCGTGCTTGTATAATATCACCATTCAACTTTCAGGTATTGCTTCTTCCAACATCTATCGCAATGACGACAAACCTCTGTATAAGCGGGGTAATCGACAGTTGGTCATCATCAACGTAGCAGTAATCATATTGTATTTGCTTACGAAAGTGTATTACACATTACGAAACAATTACAAGACGAAGAAGTGGAATGCAATGACTAAGGAGGAGCAAACTTGGTACTTGGCGAACAGTTCTGATTTGGGAAACAAGAGACTTGATTTTCTGTTCGCAAGCTAGGTAGCAGAGAGTTAATCGATTGATGTCTTGATGGTAAAGCAGAAGAGCCATACATGTTGATAGGCGGTTCGAGCAATCACGGTACATAGAGCGTGTGTTCTCACCCTCATATATGGAGAGGGATGCTATTTGCTTCAACAAATGATACATAACATTTCTATAAACTTTCTTGCTCTTTGAACATTAATGCGATTTTGAATATTCATTATTCCACCGGCGTAGCCACACACTCTACAACTGAACCTTATTAGAAGCACTGAGTATCAGTCTTTTGATGCACCAGAACTCGCGCGATCACTGAAAATCTTACTGAGACTTTCCACCACAGTTCAGACAAGCTTCCCACCACCATGGTTGACCCATATTTCAAGCTGTGCCAGGTTCGGGGCTGTTACCCAATACCGCTTAGACAAGGTGTGCTCCCCTGAATGCCTTGCACAGCTGCCACACTATCTTCTGAAAAGTGGATCTGAGCCTGAATTAATCCGTGAATCTCACTTCATCAGAGTACAAATATCGTCTCATTCCGGTAACGTTGAAAGCACATCATTTCATGGATGCATTCCACAATCCATATTCGCACTTGAATATTTTCTTATCGCAATATCATGGAAAAACAACTTGGCTACCACTACGGACATCTCTCATCTTCTACTCCTAGGTGGTCACCTCTTTCTCAAGCAAGCTTTAGCTGCTCGTTATCGCTGTGAGAGTCCCAAAGAATCATGGCTGAACATCACAACTCACCATCTACCCCAATTCCGAAGAAGAACATCTTGTTGCTTATCGCCGATGACTTGGGGAAAAACCTGGGCTGTTACGGCGCCGCAGTCACAACCCCAAACATTGATGCCTTTGCTTCCCAATCCTCACTTTTCACTCATGCATTCACCAGTACCGCTTCATGCAGTAACAGTCGCTCGGTGATTTATACTGGTTTGCACACGCATCAGAGCGGGCAATATGGACTGGCCGGCAAGCAACATCACTTCGTCATCTTCGACAATATTACTACCTCCCCCGCATTTTTCAAACAGCACGGATATCTGACTGGATTAATTGGCAAGATTCATGTTGGGCCATACTCTGCATACCCATGGGAGGTACAGAAAGAAAGCATGACTCGTAATGTCGCCTGGGTCGCTGATCAGGCAGGGGAATTTTTCGAGCAGGCAAAGCAAGAAGACAAGCCTTTTTTCTTGACTGTTGGGTATATTGATCCGCATCGGGATATGACTCGGGGTGGATTTGGAAATCAGGAAGTGACAGACGAAGCAAGGATTAAGGACATCCGATATGATCCACAGAACGTCGAAGTCCCACCCTATATCAACAATTTGGAGGAATCAAGGTTTGAATATTCGGAATACTATCGCGCTATAAGTAGACTTGATCAGGGAGTCGGATTCATTCTAGAGAAGTTGAAGGCTTCGGGTTTGGAGGACGATACCTTGGTCGTGTTTCTCAGTGATAATGGGCCGCCATTCCTCAACTCAAAGACTACCTTATATGATGCAGGTGTACGATTACCATTTATCGTTCGCAATCCCAAATCCAGCCCCGAGGCAAAAGGAATCGAGAATCCTAATATGGTTTCTTACGTTGACATCTTCCCTACTTTCCTCGACTGGGCTGGTCTTACCCCGCATGCTCCCGAGGGACTCGCAGGCGTATCCATCCTCCCCATCATCCAACAGAAGGGGCTCGTTCCTGAATCGGAATGGAAACATCACGTCTTCGGCTCCCATACATTCCATGAAGTCACAAACTACTGGCCTACCCGTTTCCTCCGCACTCGAAGGTATAAATACCATCGTAATGTTGCTTGGCGTCTCGATTTTCCTTTCTCTGCCGATTTATACGGCTCACTGACATGGGATGCAATTCGGCATTCACAACCCCGTGGCAAGGATTCAGATATCATGGTTGGCCCAAGAAAGCTGCGAGACTATATTTTCAGACCACCGGAAGAGCTATATGATCTTGATAATGATCCATTAGAGGTTGTGAATTTGGCAAAGGAACCAGAGCACCAGGAGCTTCTTCTGGAATTAAGGGGTAGACTAGAGAAGTGGCAAGATGAGACTTTAGATCCGTGGCTGTATCGGGACGGTGTGAGCAAGAGGTTTATACAACATCATCTGAACGCGGGAATGATCGTCCCTGATAAGTTTGACTTGGATCTTGATGATGTTAGGGTAAGGAAGTAGCAAGGCATTTAGAATTTGCTTAAACAAACAACGATTGTGGGTTGCCCATCACCTTTGAGACTGATATTTTGCCAGTCTGTTGAGTGCAAATGGCCAAAGCAATCAGGCATTAGAACTTAAAGGTGAAGAGCATGCACATCAATTATTAGCAAAGCAAACCCCAAAGGTTTGTTGGGTACCATAAAGAATTCACGTCTGAAGGAGCTAGACACATAGATCTGAATTGATTGAAGCCTTGGTAAAGTTATTTTTGCAAGCTTGTTGATGATACAGTACATTCAAACCAAATTTTTGACCGCATTATATCCATTGACGTAGGTGGCTGGGTAAATATCTCGAGAGTATTGAGCGACACGTATTTCGACTTGGAGAAATTCAAATTTGTTCTGCAAGTAGGCGGACTTCAAATTCTCTCTATCATTCTGCCCAATACAACCAAAACGAATCACTTGGGAAGTGAAAACTTGGATAGAAATATTGCAGAGCCAAATTGCAAACGGGTTTTAATATTCGCGCTCACTTTGCCCTTCACGAATAAAGCCTTCGCCCTCCGACCATGCTAGGTACAAAGCCGCAATCTCAACCAACGAATCATCCCCTCCACATCTCCTTCCTCCAACATTTTCTCCAACACAGTTACCTCCACTCACAGTCACTCTCAAGTCTTGCCTCGGCACACAGCAATACAACCACTCACGCTCTGATTTTGGGTACCTCGAACACAATCCCATACATCTCCTCAGTCAAGATGCAAACGTTTCATCAAGATGGTGAGAGCCTCTATCAAGTTTTGTTCTCTGCAAGTGAATCTGCATAGGCACCTAATCCCCTGCCTGAAGACAAAATGGTTGCTGTTCTTATGGTACACAATCCAACCAAGAACTATGCAACAACAGAGGAACAGCTCAGCCAAGCCTTGATGTCTATTGCCCTTCAACCAGCCCAGATCACTACGGTCCAGCAGATGAATCTACGTACCAAGACCATCCAATTATCAGACCTCCCAATTGAGTTAAGGCTCAAGATATGGCAAAACGCATTTCCATAGGTTCAGATTGTGACGCGGGTTGTGGATAACGAATGCAAATACCATCTGGCCCCAGGAACGGAGAAGAACAGAACAGCTCTTCCAATAGCCCTTCACATCAACCACAAAAGCAGAGCAGAGACCCTTAAACGCTACGTATTCCTGTTCTACTATCCCATCAAGGAGATCATCGATTATCGAACAGTGATTCGGAAATCTTGGCGCGACCCTCGATTTTGCTTCAATCCTGAGCGAGACGAGCTGAGAGTATCGGTTGATCAACTTGTCGACGGCCATGAATCCCGAGATTACTATGCCAGTGACCCGGAGCCATGATGGGAGTATATCAACAAACACATTCCGGCTCAAGGGGATTAATTCTCTCAGGGTGCGAGACACCAAAGGATCTTTAGTGTTTTTCGATGAACAGATGTTTCGCTACAACACTGAGAATGATAGAGAGAAAGACTCTATTGGATGGTCACGCCAGGTAATTGT
This sequence comes from Filosporella fistucella, assembly GCA_030077755.1. Taxonomy (NCBI): domain Eukaryota; kingdom Fungi; phylum Ascomycota; class Leotiomycetes; order Helotiales; genus Filosporella; species Filosporella fistucella. Next base: position 795,700 of record JAQJZZ010000001.1, read on the forward strand.
CGCCTCCGGAACTTTGAAACTTTGGATACCTCTCATATGTGAAACCAATTAATAAGAAGTAAATTTAACTTCTAATATGCTGGGAGTAAGTTCAAATCCCATTCTGGATGCTTAAGGATAGATGCAAGTTCAAAGGCCGGAACCCCGAAATTCGAGCGATGCAGGAGGAATACAATATTCTATCTGGTCCCCACCACTTCCACATAATCTCGACCTCCTATTTGCCACCTTCAAGAATCATGCAATTCATCGTCCGAGATCCTCCCGATCCCGCCGTCTCGCTTCCCCTGAAACTTTATCTGCCGACAATATGACACGACATCGAAGGCGGGATTTGATACGTCCACAATACTTGCGTCGTCAAATTCAAAACTGTTCTTCGAAAAGATGCCGATAAAGAGTATAGAGCTTGTTCTGGCATGATGTTAAGCTATCTTAAAATCCCGTTTTGTGATGAAGAGGTCTATAAAAGGCTGAGATACCTCGTGTTAAGTTCCTTCACTTCATCACAAGCAACCGTCTTCTCATTTGACAACAGCATCATATTCTCCTGCTTCAACTCTAGCAAGATAGTCAAGAACATCTCGCCAACATGGTCGCACACATTTTACACCTTCGAAAGTACAAGGCGGCGGCAGTTACTGCTGAGCCTGGCTGGTTTGATCTTCAGAAATCCGTCGAGAAGACTATTCACTGGATCAATGAAGCTGGAAAGGCTGACTGCAAGCTCATTGCTTTCCCGGAGTTATGTAAGTTCAGAGATCTATCGCTATAAGTGGCCAAATTTAACCTCCTCTAGGGATCCCTGGCTACCCATACTGGATGTGGAAGGTCACTTACCAGGAGAGCCTTCCATTGCTCAAGAAATACCGTGAGAACTCTCTCGAGTCCAATTCTCCCGAGATGATCAGAATCCGTGAAGCTGCTCGTGCCAACAAAATATTTGTTTCGCTCGGCTACTCTGAGCTTGACTTGGCATCATTGTACACCACCCAAGTGATGATCTCCCCGACTGGTGAGGTGATCAATCACCGTCGCAAAATCAAGGCGACTCATGTTGAGCGTCTCGTATTTGGTGATGGAACAGGAGATACTACCAAGTCCGTCATTGATACCGAGATTGGCCGAATTGGTCACCTGAATTGTTGGGAGAACATGAATCCTTTCTTGAAGGCATACGCGGCATCGCTTGGAGAGCAGGTTCATGTTGCTGCATGGCCTTTGTACCCAGACGAGTCATCTCTCAAGTATCCTGATCCTCGTACCAACATTGCTGAGAGCCAGTCTGATGTAAGAAAGAATCCATTAGGCGGTAGTGCTAAGCTGACATTTTACCTTCTAGCTCGTTACTCCAGCTTATGCCATTGAGACTGGAACTTTCACTCTAGCTCCCTTCCAGACTATCACCGCAGAGGGTATTAAGCTCAACACTCCACCTGGAACTGAATTGGAAGACCCCGAGAAATATAACGGACATGCCAGAATCTTTGCGCCAGACGGACGCAAGCTGGTTCCAAATCCAGCAAAAGATTTTCAGGGTCTCCTCTTCGTCGACGTAAACACACTAGACGCAAATTTTGGAAACCTGCTAAAATATGTTGCAGATCGATCTTGATGAGTGTCACTTGACCAAGGCCCTTGCTGATTTCGTAAGTGCATCCGATACAGAGACTGAGTGCTCAACTAACAACACCAGGGTGGCCATTACATGAGACCAGATCTCATTGGGCTCATCGTCGACCTTGATAGAAAAGATTCTGTCGTGGAAAAAGAGAAGAGTGCTGCTGGTATCAAGCAGATCAAAACCATCGATAGAGTTGGGCTCTCTGCCCCTCTCTCTGCTGTCGATGAAGAATAGTCGAACAAATTTCTAGCGAGGTGCAGAAGACAATTCTGCTTCATGTACAATTAGGCCAATAGCTACAGGTTTGAATAGAGAGAGGCGTATGGGAATCTCATCTTCGTTAGTGGGCATATAAAAAGCTATGGATCGAAAATAATCGCTGCAGAATCCCCTCCATCCTAACTCCGGCATAAAATTTCAGAGGAATGTATGCCCAAAACATTTGCGTTCAGAATAAGTAAAGAGAACTGTTGCATGGAAAAGCATAATCAGGAATCCTCTTCCACGAGATTCAAAGTTCTCTCTAGAGCTTTGATATCCATATCTAGCTCAGCTCGTTGCTTTCGCATGCCCTCTAACTTCTCCCTCATCCACTCTTCACCCCCCGTGGGGAAGTCCCAGGATGGGCTTCCATTATAAGATCCTTGTGGACGAATTGTGTTGCCTTGAAGAAAGTCTCGGCTTCCATCAACCGATGATCGTGCCGACTCAGGTGATAGGGAAGAATGACATCGTTTCTGATGTTCGATGAGGTTATACTTCCTTGGGAACCCTCGAGTGTGGCGGTTACACGAAGTGATGGGGCAGCAATGTGTCTGTGATCCGTGTACCTCACGACTATGACGATCTAAACCTCCTTTGTCGCCGAACCGTGGATGTTTGCAGTTTGGGACTTGACAAATGTAAGGCTTGCTGTGTTTGGCTTGGTGCTTGCTAAGATGTGTAAGTGTTAAGCACTTCGTGTTATCAGGTGAATGGTATACGAACTTTAAAGCAGCTTCAGAAGAAAATCTGAGATCTTGTGGACATTGAGGGTCCGAACATCGCAACTCGGGTGTATAAGAAACTGTGCTTCCGGAATCGATAGGGGTAACAATTGCAGGAGTCTCAGCTGCCATGCTATGCTCAGGATATGAGTTGATGAAAATTTGATCTCTGGAACGTGCAAGTCAGCCACCAAGCACTCTGCTGCACTTCAATACGTTGCATATAGACTTGTTCGAACTAGGGATGACGCCATGTATACTCTACATATGACATACCCTGTGAAATGCTGCTGGCTGTCGTCAGGAGAGGTATTTATTTCATGATCAGCGATAGGCGCAAACGTCACATCTATGCATATGTTAGCACCTATGTCGATTGTTCTGACTTCAAAGCGCAACTCACTATCTTGCGCATTCCCGTAATTACTCAATGAAAATTGGTTCAATTGAGAATCTTTCAACTGGTTAGCATTGTCGGAACAAATCCACTCTGTGCGTAATTAATATAATCCCTTCGATACTGCAAGAAAGAAGGACGTAGGAAGAAGATAAGGACTAATAATCGGGCTGGACGAGAGGTATTAGATATGTATGGTGATTTATGAAGATTTCCAAGCCCTACACGTACTATATGTGACATTATTTTGGTCGAAGGGGAAGTCGGGAAAGGATGGGTATTGTGAAATTCCAGTTCTTTGATTGAAGGATGGCCTGTGGAGGGGAAAGTAGTCTGCAATTTCCACTTCTTGGTTGAGGAGAGGCTGCGCAAGGGATGAAATCTTGGAATTACCGTTTCTTCTATCGAAGGGAACTTCAAAAGGGGATTGATATCCTGTAGCTACTGTACATTAGCCCCGACCACACGACATGTTAGCAATGACAGAAGAGGAGACAAACTCACCAATTGATCCAGAATTCGTTAGAAAGGAGCCAATAGTGAAAGACTCTAAATCTTCAATGGAGTCAGGATTTGGCAAACTTAATTGGTCTGCATGAGAGAGACTGGTAATCTGTCTGAGACCTATAAACTCAAACTCAGATTGCTGAACATTATCGAAGTCAGTACAACTCTTCATTTTGCCGATAGTGACAGCAACTCACATCACGTCTAGCGGCGTCCTTTTATTAAAGCAAAAGTTTGGCAGCACTCCGTTGCTTCTTGGTAAGTTGTTCGGCGCGGGTGCAGGATGTTTATAACGTAAATGCTGTCAAAAAAAAAATTCCCGCACACATCAGATACAATGAAAATTTTGAGCCGCATAGGCAGAAAATCGAGTTACAGCACAAAAACAAAGCCTCTCGCCTCGGAATCTGGGCGAATCTACCTTGGGATTTGGGCTGCCAGCCCAATAGCCTCACCTGATGACGTGGACAATAAGATTTCAAGTATAGATATCCCCAAGAATTGAGCGGCCGAGGCGGAGTCGCGCTGATTCTGGGGCAAAGAAATGCTCGCACGGCTGAAAAAAGTTTATTGCCCCGTTGTTATTCCAAGAGCGTTCAGGGCAGATTCTCAGAAATCAGTTCAATTCGGAGCGAAAAATGCTCAGTGTGCTGAATTGCACTTGCTTTTTCACCTGCCCGACATGTGGTGATCTGAGGCTGAGCTGACCACCAACCCGAGGCAACACCCAACTTGCCCAACTTCTCGGGCGAAATAAACCTTCACGGCTGCCGGAGTTGAGACAACTCGAGGTTGCTACAATCGCCAATGAGCTACTCTTCGCACGAAAATAGATACGTGAAATCTGATTGTCCACGTCACCGGCTGAGGCTATTGGACTGGCAGCCCAAAGCCCAAGTCAGATATGCCCCAATTCTGAGGCGTGAGGCGCATGCATACACTGCATGCAAGCGTCGTACCGTATACGTAGTCGGCCTCGCAGTGAGCCTCACAAAAACAATCATATCACAGAATGAACGCATTGAGTAACACGTCACAGTTGGTTTTGGCGAGGTGGCTTTTCAGGTGGAATCCAAGCACCGCTTAATGGATCGTGATAGTCTTTACTAATAGCTTCAAGATGAATTTGGTAAGAGCCTCGTTCGCTCAAATATCACCGTTCACTCAGCGGCAGAAAGTGATTTGTGGAGTAGCCTCATTGCTCATATGAGAAGACTTCGATACTCTGATTTGAACTACAATCATCACTTTTAAGGCTTGTCAAAACAATGCCATTACCAAATTTCACTCAAAAACTTGATGTGCATAGATAGCAACACGGCAACGAATTCTGCGCATTTGCGTTCGACGATCAACGGAAAGAATCGATTTCTACTACTTTCCATTCCGATGAAGGAAGTTTTCGTTATTAGAACGGTCTTCAGGGAAGCCAACAGCATGGTAACATATTCACACACATACATATATCATTTCGCGAAAACTGTAAAGAAGATGATGAACTATTTTCTATATCATCACCAATAACTGATAAAGAAGACTTATTCGACCAAAATCTCGAAGGCAAAAGCAAAGCGTGGGGAAGCGGAGACTTAGGGCCGGGATAGGAATATGTACAAGGGAGATGTCATGCAGTCGAGAGCCATTTTGCGGAGGATCTGCCGTTGATGCAAACGATGCAGAATATCAACTTTGTTCGAGCTGAAAGATTTTGCATTTATTCAATGACGACAGAATGCTAAGACAATAATATTGGGAAGAAAAGTCTTGGAATCCCTATTAAGTACCCATATACAGCTTAAATAAAAATCATCTGATGCCCTCCACGTACAATCTCGTCTCCAAATATCATGATCCAAGTCATCCCTCTCCAAAAGAGAGGGGTGTCCTCGCTTAACCCCCTGACCTCAAGATCTCCTTTACCCGCCTCCTTTTCCCGATCTCCCGTCGGTACCGCATCCGGGAGAAACTCCGTCTTTCAAAAACGCACAAGTGTGTTTCGCATACAAGGATCAAGATCAGGTACGGAGAAAAGCAAAAGTAGAATGCGGAGGAATAGAGTTAAGGTTACCTTGGTGCGGGGTGTCGGGTGAGAAGTACCGGTTTGCTTCAACATTCGTTATTGTGAAATTTGAAGCAAGTGAAATAGTTCATAGGTTTGGATAATGAAGTGATGTTTGGAAATGAAGCAGGTGGAAAACAAGATAATAAATTTCACCCAAGGACCTCGGCATCCATGCATAGTATCAATCAAACAACTAATTTCAGAGCACATGGCACGAAATAGATTGCGGCTATATTGCACTCCCCAGTCCATACCCCAAACCTTATTTCTCCATACTTCTCACCCTCATTTTCTCGGAACGAGCCCGCCGGGACTTGTCTCACTCTATCATCTTAGTTACATCGTGACTTCTCTGTCCGTCCATCATTGGTGCACATTCGAGTTCTCAGAGAGGCGTGTAGTACTTGGTGGGGTGAGGCGGTTAGTGTTCCGAAGGGAAGGAAATATTCTGCTTACCATAGTGCTGGCTCCCAGAAAATGGGGGAAGGTAATTTATATAGAGTGCCTGCAATCGTCTGATCTATTCCTTTCTCTGGTTGTTGTCTGTACTGAGTATATTGAGTCAATTTGAGGCTATTTTCACTCTTTGTTCATCCTTTACCTCATTCTCAATAGGCAATATGAAATTCCAAACCACTCTGTCGGTTGCGGGCGTGTTGGCTGTTGCAAATGCACACACTATCTTTATGCAGCTGACTTCTGCTGGAACTGAATATCGTGAGCTCGTCATCTCGAAGTCATTTGGAATAGAAACTGACAAAAATAGCTGTCAGCTATGCAATCCGTACTCCAACATACGACGGCCCCATCAACGACGTAACCACCAACGATATCGTCTGCAATGGTGGCCCAAATCCAACAACTCCTTCGTCGAATGTCATCACCGTCCAAGCTGGATCTACAGTCAAGGCGAAATGGAGACATACCTTGACCAGCACAGCCGCGAACGATGCCACATATGTGATTGATCCCAGTCACAAGGGCCCAGTGATGGCATACATGAAGAAGGTCACGAACGCTACTACCGATTCTGGAATCGGAGGTGGGTGGTTCAAGATCGCTCATGCCGGTTTGAACGTTGCAGGTAAGCTTCCACACGCTCAAGACTATTTGCGAAGAGATCATGTTGAGCTAACACACTTATAGCACAAACATGGGCTGTCAACGATATGGTGAGATTATAACCATGATGTTCAAACTGTTCATGCTAAGACTTCTTAGATCGCTGCCGATGGTTATCAAAGCATCACTATTCCATCTTGCATTGAGAATGGACAGTATCTGCTGCGAGCTGAATTGATCGCTCTTCACTCCGCTGGAAGCAGTCTTGGTGCTCAATTTTACGTACGTCGACGGCCTGGAAACTCAAAGAACAATGACTGACCAATTCAGATGGAATGTGCTCAAATCAACGTCGTAGGAGGCACTGCCTCGTCCACCCCCGCAACTGTTTCGTTCCCAGGCGCATACGGAGTAAGTTCACTATATCACCTCTGTTTCCATAGCTAATTTCATCACAGCAATCTGACCCAGGAATCCTGATCAACATCTATCAAACTCTCACCACATATGTCATCCCAGGCCCAACTCCATTCACATGTGGAGCTGCCCAGGCTACTTCAACAGCCAAGGCAAGCACCGCCACCACACTCGTGACAAGCACAAAGCCAGCAACCACTTCAAGCAGCACAAAGGCATCGACCACCTCGAGCACCAAGACTTCCACAACTTCATCAAGCACCGCTGCTGCCACTGGAGCCGCACTCTACGGACAATGTGGCGGTATCTCATGGACCGGGCCAACGACTTGTGCGGTCGGTACTTGCACTGTGAACAATGCCTATTTCAGTAAGTCCAAACACATTACAGGGAAGGAAGACATGGATCTAACTATGTAATAGGTCAATGCTTATTGTAGATGGAACGCGACAAGAAGTGACGATGACCATAGTTGCGAAAGGATAGACCACACCACGTTGACAAAATGACGAAATATTTCGGGTAGAAGGGCTAAGCGGAGAATGACTGACCCGTCCAGAAATTTGTATATACTTTCTTCTTCTTTGGTGAGCAGATATTATGAATGCCAGACCTTGTACATATCAACAACATGTCGGATACTTGTGTGTTTATCCCTCACCTCACTACAGTCCTCGATCTGAACCGTGAGCAATTGAAGGGAACATCAACAATTCCATGGACAATAAATACACGTGTAGCCTTGCACGCGGAATAAAGCTCTCGGATCGTGCCGCTGACGATTATTCGCATACGAGGATACGGGGAGAACGATCTCAAGTTCAAGTCCAGTAATGATAGCTCATTGCAAGACACGTGCATCGGGAATTCGAAAACCCTTTTTGTACCTAACTCTACCTTCCTCATTTATCGTCACACAATTGCAAGCGCGAAGACTGCTACGAATAGCAACAGTGAGGAACAATTCTAGAAGGAACACATCCCAGCATGTGCTATAATGCCAAGTTCCCATTCGCTCTGATGTTTCGAAAACAATAAGCGTATAGTGATTCGGCAGCGCCGTTGGTGGGTATCCCGGCACTTGCAGCGCTACTGTCGCAGCTTAGCCTGGGAGATCATTGACAATCCTTCGAAATAAAAGCTTGCTCATGTCCTGCAAGTGAAATGAAACACAATCTGCTGGGAACAATTCAAGAGGAACTGATCTCGATAATCTGAATAATGCAGGTCACCAATATTTTGGTCCCTTTGCTTGCTGTGACAGTCTCCGCACAGACCGTCTATCTCATTCGCCATGGCGAAAAGCCTGCAGATGGTGGCAATGGCCTCACTATTCAGGGACAACAGCGTGCGCAGTGCTTGAGGACGGTATTTGGTGCTTCTTCGGGATACAATATTGGTTATATACTAGCTCAGCAACCGAAGTCGAGTAAGTGGCACGGCAATATGCAATCAATTGTACTGACATACTAGATGGAAAACGTACACGTCCATTGATGACAGTGCAGCCACTGGCTACAGATCTTGGTCTTACTGTCGACACATCTTGTGATCGAGACGATGCTGCATGCGTTGTAAACCTCGTCAATGGATATACAGGTAGTGGGAACGTGTTAATCTGCTGGGAGCATGACAATCTGTCGGTCATTGCCGAAGCATTGGGTGACAAGACTCCGCCAACCTATCCGGATGAATCGTAAGTGCAGTTGATAAAGAGGAGATTATAATGGCACACTGACCACGAAAAGTTTCAATCTGATCTGGACTGATCCGGTTCCATATAGCGCCATAACAGCAACTACCTCGGAAAATTGCCCAGGTTTGGATAGTAGTTGAATGAAAATAGAATGCATGCTTAGACAGTTACCTAATATATGAACGTGAATTGGACAATTCTGAAGAGGCATTTGTGACAGTGAAACTTTGCCAATCACTGTCGATGTGGCTTCACATCTCCATATATTGGACGATGGGACCATCAAACGAGCATCACGCAACTTTGGAACGCCATGGATACAAAACCAGAGAGTAGTGACAGTGCAAACCCCAGAATTTGTCCTTATCTATAAGAATCTGAAGACAATGGAAAATGAACACAAGCGGAAAGCTGGATTCCCCGAGCTCGCGTTCTTACTACAACAAGGTCCCGAAACATCTATTTATCGAAGATTTGATGAACTTGCCGCGCGGAATCTTGTATACTTGGAGGCGGAGCTTCAGCTGCTCTCACAAGAGCTCTATTCCACAGAGGCAGCCACCGATAGAACCGAGCCCTATGTCATAGAAACGAAGACACATGAAATGGTATTTGGACCAAATGTAGGGTGGAGAGGACTAGAGGATACGTCACGATCCTGGGAGGCTATTCTGTTGCAATCGCAACGAGTTGCAAGCGACCAACACGAACGTTCAGTTGTTCAAGATATGGAAATCGAAAGCGTTAGGACCCCTGGGCACAACACCAACAAACTTGAGCTGATTTTGAGAATTAGGACAGTCCTCAGGGAATATGGTACTACCCATTCCAGGCTACTCCATGTCATACGAAGACTGACAGAACAGTAGAGGAGGCGATAATCCGTCGAAACCAAATCCTACAAACACGAGATCCTGACAGTGTAGTTTTCCACAAATTCTACTCGTGGTTTAATGGGAAAGAACCACTTGAGGGCTCTGGGCGTGATCTTCTCGAGAGGGGGAATGACTTTTTGAGTTTGGGAAGCGGTAGCAATTTCAATCTACTTACGCGTATGGTGTGCGTTTTGGTCGACAGCTTGACCAAAAGAGCTGTGCTTCTGAGGAGGTTTATGCTATCCGATATCGACGCCAACCCCGAGCGCTGGGACTATCTGTATAAGCCTATTTTTTGGAAGCAACTGGTACAATCCTATGTGGGAGTTGCGGCTGCATTGCAGTTATTTTTCCCAGTCATCACTATGGTGTACGTATCGCGTGTGGTCGTTCGACTCTCATTGGTCATATTATGGACAATTATGTTCGCATTCATGGCTGCCTCTGTCACTACAGCATCCGGAGAACAAATATTGAGCGGCTCAATTGCGTACGTGGAGCAATGACATGATCGTATCCGTGTTAACACATTTAGGTATGCTGGCTTTCTAGCCATTTTTGTCAAAGGCAACTTGACAAGCACCGATTAGGAAGATGTACGTATGCGGAGAGAGGGAGGACAAGCAGTATTGAAACAGTTTGGAGGGGCGGGGACGATCTTGGGCGGGTCTTTTGACATGTCTGGATGTATCGAGTCGGGAGGAAAAATCGAGCGTAGGTCGGTGTAGCTTATTGATCGTGGTTTCTAGCATCTGCCAGAGTATATGCAGAGCAATCTGGAGGACCTTGAAGGCATTCGACTTGGTTGTTCAGCGAAAATAAAGGTGTAGCTTTTGAAAGTGGAACAGGGGTGATGAAATGAACTTGGTTGCGTTCTTGGTCTCCACGAATTGCCGTAATGCTATGTTCTATGGCGCCTGCCAGCAGCAGTCATCCACTCATATCACACAACGTGCTTTTGAATGTTGAACTTGATCATTCATCTCTCTATTGCATTGGGCTGACAGGATATGCTGTGATGATTTCAGCCCGCGCTGCGGAGGAAGTCTTGTTGCACGTCACAAAAGCTTGATACCCCGCAATGGCGCTCGCTCAAAACGTAACGTCAACGATTCCACAGGCTACATTGGACGCCATGTTCCGGTTTTCATTGTGAATCATATCTGAAAGCTTCATTACACCTCTTGCATGTCGGCCGCTGGGAAGTCCCGCCGGAAGGCATATTATTTGCTTCGTGGAATGTCTGCGGAAGTGGAAAGCTGCCACTGTTCAGTTCTGAGAGACTGCTTGAATATCCACTTGCAAATTGGAGGGCCAGGTTCATATAACAAAGTCTATCATGGAAGTGACCATCACCAATGGACGACAGCTGGATCTTGGATGTGTAAATTTTGCAAGTGAACCTTTATAGATGGACAACGTTTCCAAAGATCTACACCTGTGTTGCAGATTTGGGACTCGACGATCCTCCTGCTGCTTTGATCAATCGTTAAGAGAAGTATATTAGCTACCAACACTAAATTCACTATGGAAGTCTTCTATTTACTCCTCGGCTTCCTCCTTGCTTCTCTCACGGCAAGTGCCAATGATCATCCAGCACAAAATCAATGTGCCAGGCTTCGTCATGGTTGTCTGTGACACGAAGATAAAGTCTACAATCTCAGCATCTAGCCTCGTCTGTTTGAATACCGAGGCCGCTATTTGGTTCAACGATACGAGAGTCTGTATCGCTACGGAGAAGTTCGCAAGTAACAATGAAGGAAGTATGGTTATAGGCTTCCCATGTATTGAGGCTCATGCAACACGAGCAGCATAATTAATTCTCGACCGACATTAGTTCCTATCTCGTTGTCTCATCATAATCATGAAACAGTATTATTATTACATCACGTGCTTCTCATTATCATGCTCCATCCAAATATCGCGTGGATCAGTCAAGGCAGCACCTCATAAATATCTCCAATACTCCTCGGTGGCTCCAAATAGTCCTCAGGCACAATCTCCGGTGCCTGTCTTTCCTCTGCCCATTTCCTCACAGCCTCAAAATTCCTACACGTATGCTTGGTGTTGAAATCCGGGTATGCAGTCGGTTGGTTCTTGTTCCACCACACCTGGCCTAAAACCCCGATATCGACTGTGCACATAAGTTGCTGGCGGATAATATCGAGACAGTGTGCTATGAGAAGTCAGTTCTTTTCCCATGCAAGAAAAATACATCTCCATTCCAACAAAGATTTAAAACTCAAGATCCCCCAAGAAAATGGGAATACTCACTAACATGCCACCTCAAAACCTCCTCCTCATTAACAAAAGCCCCCTTCCCCATCTCCTTGTAATACCCATAATTGAACCACAATCCCTGCCTCAGCAAATTCAAGCAATGCAAGTGATGCAGTCCCTCCACATTCGCTGGGTATCCTCCCCCATATTTCTCTCGTACTTTTACTTGCGAAGGCTTTAATCCAGATGCTGCTGCTAGTTCTGAAGGAACGATTAGAGCACGGTAGTCTACGCCTAGGGATTGCCAGGCTTCGTCGACGGAGGGAGAGGCTGGGAGACGGAAAATGTTGGAATGCATTAGGGAGCCATTGAAGAGATGGGAGGTGTATGTTATGGGCGTGGTGGAGAGGACGGGTGCTAATTGAGGGTTAACATTTTGTAGAGCGGAAGGGGGGAGAGGGAGAAGTACAATAGTTTGAAGTATGAGATATACAGAAATTATCTGCATCAACAACGACATTCCGAGTAAGGAATGCTCCTAAGCAGGCGGAGAGGATGAGGGATATGATATACCCAAAAGTCGTGCAAATTGTTGAAAATGTCGTTCTTCTAGCTTTCATAGGAAGGGAGACATCGTCTCTATCTGAGGCTTCTTTGAGTAGAGATTCACAGTCTTCTGAGGAAGTGCGAGTTTCTCTCTCGTCGTGTTTTCGGAATGAGAACATTATGCTATTCTCATGGGATGAGACAACACTTTGGAGATGAACAAGAAGCTGACATGAAAATCTTCAAAATAATTCTCCCACCAGAAACCTAACTCAGCTCCATCCCATTCCCGTGACCAAACGCCAAACTCCGCATCTCCCCTCCCCCAGCTCCCCAATTCATCATCCATAACCTGCATCCCCATAGTTAGCTATCGATATCATGACACCACCTCTTTCCCCCAAGCCCAACTCAAAAATGTCTCATCAAGCCGCCTCGCGAGGGGTCAAAAGCTATCGAAAAGTAAAAACACGCATGATGATCTGGTCGAGAACGCGGGTCGCCAAGGACGCCACGGATGTTGAATGGTTGAACCTTCAGCCTCGAGCTTAGCGGCTGTGAAGTGTCGGACATAGGTCGCTTAGATTGGTACAGGTACTTGCGATTGGGAGACTAGAGAGGGGAATAAGGCTGTCCTGACCCGTGTTGGTGGACTCTACTGGGGTTTGGAGGTAGGGGAGGAGGATTGGGGATTGTTGCGATGGGGGAGTAGGAGCTAAGTGGTATTTTTGAGAGTTATTTTGGAGAGGAATTTCGGAGAGGAATTATGATAAGGTTTGACATTGGTTTTCTCGTGAGCTATACTTTGACATCACGAAAGTTGATATATATCGAGACTTAATTGTTAATCTAAGAGAGGTCAACATAGTTGTAGCCTTCGTCAATTAGTTTGGGTATCAAAGCTCCCTTCTCCAAAGCGGGAAGTAAAAACAACGAAACTGCGTGTCAAAACGATCACTGGACCACCTGCCGGGAAGCCCGTCCCTCTTGTTCCCTGTATCCAGTAATATCAGCCTCATATACACTAATTCTCTCAGCACACGTATCTGCTGTCCATGCATTTTCCCCTCTCTGCATGATGACAAGCCCAAGCACACAGATCGGCCGCATATGCCCAGGACGGTATTGGTACATATATCTGACATATGAATAACCTGAGTAAGTCCGAGGATCTGCATCGATTGACTTTCAGCCCTCTGGCTCAAAATTGAATATGGCGATTCAGAGGAGTTGGGATTGGTGAGAAATGATGACTATGCGCCGGAAGCATGGGAAGTTTACTTCATGCTGCGATACCTTGGGGTTAGCGTCTGCTATCACACCACCGGATCTAGATACACATCGCTGGACCTTTGTAGAGGGCTGAGCTGAGCTTGCTTGCCTGGCTTGGGGGTTCTGAGAGCTTTGTCCATGAAGTTGTGAGGGGTAAGCTCATCGGGGTTCTTTATGAAGAACCAAATTCCCGCTTGAGTTACTTGGTGTATTGCAGACTTCCTTTCCTCTTCATACATAATCCATATCGTCAAGTCATCAACAACATGAAGCTCACCGCAATCCTCATCCCATTGGCATTCGTGCCTCTAGCGCTCACTGCACCTGTATCGAGCGAAGCCCGTGACGCCCAAGGTTATGGTGCCTATGGATCGTATGGAGATTATGGCAATGTCGCTCCAGCACCACCTGCAGGTGGATATGGAAGTTATGGGTATGTGTCTTCCCCGTCCCAAACAGGCCAATTGTGAAATATATATCATTGTGCCGCAGCGCTTCATGAATGTAAAAGCGGTACACTAACTCTATGTTGCAAACAGGAACTACCCACCTCCTTCCGGTACGTCGTGAACTTGGCCGTGAGGATGAAGCTAACACAATGAAGGAGGATACGGCAGCTACGGTGCCTATAAGAGAGCCATTGGAGAGTGGGTGAAGAAGATCTGGAACTGAGATAGAGAAGTGAAGAAGTGAAATGCAAGCGGATGGAGTAATTCGGAGGTGGAATGGCAACAGAAACAGGTACAGGATGGCATTTGCCGCGTAATGAGACTGATGATAATTCGAAACTTTGGAGTGGCAAACACACTTGGGTTGAGCCTTGAGAATTGCGTAAATATACTGTCCTTAATGAGAATGAATTGAAATAATCGAAATATATATATGCTTGTGATAGTTAAAACATATCTTGAGATGAAGCTATACCTTCTTAGTGAGACCTTCTAGAGACTGTTCTATGCTCAATTCATCAGAGCCGAATTTGATCGCTAAACGTTGCTCGTGCGGGCACCAGATAATCGAGGTATTTTATTTGGTGTACTTGACTTGTACTACCACTTCCGTGTCTGTCTCGATGCTGCTGAATTCCTGGAGAAGCAATTTTGGACATTCTTCCAGACCTCACCTCCCATAATTTTGCTACCCCCGCTATGAACACCAAATTGTCTGACGGCTTTTCCCATCCACCAAGGTCTTTTTGAGTTGATCTCTGTTGTATCACGAGCATAATTCGCTAGCCCAAGTCGCTCTTTGACAGGGTAGAGTTCTCGAGCTTTCATCCTCGTCACTTTTGGTTTCCCGATGAAGTTCATCGTTGTGATGTCAATCTCGGCATTTTTGGGGAGGTTCTGCGCATAGCGCATCAACATCTCTTTGGACTGGCGAGCGAAAACTGGAAGACGAAGATGGATATAGTTGACGAAGGGTCCAGTCATATAGGCAACGGAGACCATGGGTACGATTCCAGAGAGCATCACTACAGGAACGTCAGCATTTAACTTTACCAGGCTGGAGTATAATCGATTCTGGCAAACACAGCAGGTTGGATGGTCCAGCATTGGTCACATGATATGAAAATGAGGGCTGGGAAAGAATGACTATCTGTACCTGCGCCGGCTACCCATCTGGGCTGATCTTCTGCATAGAAGTGAGTTGGAGCAACTACTAAGCAGAAGAAGGAGAAAATGAAGATAGTCGTGACTTTGAGACAGCCAAGAAATACAGTCCTTCCTGTCCCTGCATGATACACAATCAATCGCTCCGGGTATACTATAGCCAGGTTGGTAAATTTGTAGGTTCCACGAGTTATTGATGAAGAGTCTCTTACAGTATTTCTGGCCACCCTTTGCGATATTGGTCGGCGTATTGTATTGACGGAAAGGAAAGCTTAGATGCCTGGAAATCCGAAGTCTTAGGACATTTTTCGATTGTATAGCTCGAATTCCAGATGGATTCAAAAGCTGCCGCAGCAGTATCATTGCAGATCTGATGTTACAAACGGAGCTGAAGATGCTGATTTCATAGGAAGAAGCCGAGGAAGATTCTCCACATGCTCTTACATGCAGGAAGCTTGGTGGTGTCGCGAACTGACTTCAAAATATGTCAATTGCTTCAACTTTTCATTTTAACAGTGACTTCAATCGAAATAGTACCCGTGAAAGTGAGAACGACAAAGACAATTGATGGCATGTGTGATTCAGGGGAGAAATATATTTGTTTGCAAGGTTTAGCGCATTAACCGGCGCTAAGCGGCTAGATTGCTGCTCCATTCTTCCCAGACTATATCGTCTTGTTGACACGATACGAAAAGTGCGAGGGATATTTCGACGTCACAGGTTGATTGATCATGATTCTACGGAAATCTTCATCTTAGAACATCAGGCTTTCGCCTTCCAATCCTTCAAAATGGTCTCTTTATTCATACAAACGTGGCTACTTGTTTGCGCTCTCCTCGGCGTTGCAGCATACACACCATTGTCTGATGAGACACTCAAAAACCTTCCTGCTGCTGGCGCAGATTTCGACATTAAAACGGGTTCGATATTGGCTCCGATCCTGATCCCACGAGTACCTGGGACTCCTGGGTCAACTGCAGTGCAGCAGCATTTCGTGCAGTGGTTCACGACACATCTCCCGAATTGGCATTTAGAATTTCAGAATTCGACTTCGAAGACTCCTGCCACTGGAGATACAGCTGTCCCCTTTGCAAACATCATTATAACGCGCGATCCGCCATGGACGAAGCCTGGCGATGTTGGGAGATTGGCTCTGGTCGCGCATTACGATTCTAAGCTTACTCCCGCTGGCTTCGTGGGTGCTACAGACAGCGCAGCTCCATGCGCAATGATTATGCATGCTGCAAGAAGTGTGGACGAAGCATTGACGCGAAAGTGGGCTGCTATGCAATCAGATGGATCCAGTGGGCTCGAAGAAGAGAAGGGTGTTCAGATTTTGTTCCTTGATGGAGAGGAAGCATTTGTGAGCTGGACCAATACAGATTCGCTATACGGAGCAAGGTAATTCCAATGCTATTAGCATCATGCCATTACTGACTCTGCAGATCATTGGCTGAAGAATGGGACTCGAAGCCACACGCTGCAATGTCTACGTACCACACAGCATTAAATTCGATAACACTATTCCTTCTTTTAGATCTTCTCGGTACCACGAAACCTATACCTCGAGTTCCCTCATACTTTAAAACCACACATTGGGCATACCAAAATCTTGCAGGGATCGAATCAAGAATGCGATCCCTTGGCTTGATCAACACGAAAGGTGGACCCTTTCTTCCAGAATCCGAAAAGGCATCCAACCAATTTAATGCAGCTTGGATGGTGCAAGACGACCACGTTCCCTTCATGGCACGCGGCGTAGAAGTCCTACACATAATTCCCACACCATTTCCCGATGTTTGGCACCACATCGAAGACGATGCAGAGCATTTGGATATCCCTATCGTGGAAGATTGGGCGAGGATGGTCACGGCGTTTGTAGGAGAATGGATGGATCTAGAGGGATTCTTTCCCCCGACTCCAAGGGCACAGGAAAAATCCAAGCGGAAGACTGAGCTGTGAGTTGGGTCCCGCTTGTTCCATGTGGCTGCCAGCTTACACTCAATTCCAGTGATGATAGCAGATAGCTGAATTACATCGAACATTTTTAAACGCGTCGCATCCTACCACTGAATGTATTATACCTTGTATCGTTTGTCTACATATTCCAACGTGCTTGAGCTTCTGCGAGTCTTAGCCTTCGAGCCGAGTTGGGATTTGCTTTGAATCAATACTACGTCTACGTCTAAGTCTACGTCTTACAAGTCTTAGATATAGATTTGGGAGAGTATATAACTCTGATCGCTACGATATTCGCCATAAAAATGGATCAAGGGGTTGCCCGAAATCGACCTCATTTGTATCAGAGGTGCGAATAGATGGTCAGATAGATCAGATAGCCATTTGCTGTTCGTCTGATGAATAGCACTATGTTTAGAGGCCCATGAGAACCTTTATTTCTTCTTTCACGTATTTACAAATTGGTGGTACTGATCAGCTTTTAAGAGTATATCAAGGCGGCTTACTTGCAATCTTTTCATTAATACCCTATGAAGTGATTTGCAAATATACTACCTCAAAGAGAGACCCTGAGATTTTATAACCTTCAATGAGTATACTGTTACGAGCTCGCGCAATTATGTCGATCGGTTCACTCTTTTTTTAGCCGTTACAAACCGGTATTAGCAACCTTTAACGTAATTGTAATGTGCTCTCTATCGCTTTCATATAACCTTAGGAGGGTGGTTTGATCAATTTTGAGTTGGGTTCTTTTCATTTCTTGCTTTTATATTTTATTACTAGGAAACGGCTCGACACTGCGGCAAATACCCACTTGGTACCTAGGTACCTATGGTTCTCTAGAAGGAACCCCCACCATACCCCGCCAGCTGCCCAAGCTTGATGGAATTCGGGGGCCATGCAGCAACACAAGCCTCAGGCTCGGCTATCCCTCAGCCTCACCTGCACCTCGATTCTCCAAAACAGATTGACTGAGACTCATTATTCAGCACTCCAGAGCGCTGTCATATCTGATTGCCAAAGCCGGACGCCTCTCTACGCAGACGCACCATATCCTACACCGAGAATAGATGTTTATGAGCCTGCGAAGCTTCTATCACCATATGTCCTGCTTCAGGCAGCAATACAGCCTTGCGCCATCATGTCGAAGATTTTTCGTAATATAGTATACAGTCCGGGAGAGATACTTGTACGTGACGGTAGGTAAATGCGATATGCTTGCACACTGTGTGCTAGCTGACTTTTGTAGCAACGAACTCTGATAGTAGAGAATTTCCTAATGCCAAAATCTTGGTAGAAATCGAACTGGAAACACGAAACAAGCAAGAGCTCTCCCGAATTGTGAGAATTCTCAAAGCACGACTCAAGAGAAGTCATTTGCACTTTCGCAACTCTTTGATCGTACTGGGCTATCTACTTCTTAAGGGATCGGAAGAGTGTGCTGCGTCGATACAAGAAAGCTTAAAGGGTGGGGTTTTGCCCCAGGCATTAACTTACCACTTGCAAAAAATCTCTCGCCCTATTCTTTTGAGCCGAGAGCGGAGAATAGTGGCAGGGTTTGAAATATTAATGGCAAATAATGGTCAGAGATTGCGAGCTGAACGAAGCGAGAAGTACTCGTATGAGGCAGTGCTCCTAAAGATTGGATATAGTGGTCCCTTCGGTGCTCCTCGAAGAGTTCAGTCTGACAGAAACCAAATGGGCCAGGGGCCACCACATTTCACACCCATTTACTCGAAGGACCACGCTATCAACGACTGGCCTAGTATGCGGGAGAGGGCAGATGCAAGTCAACTGACATTTCACTCTAATGGCTCTTACCGTACCTCACATCATCTATCCTCCTCATTAGAAACGAATTCTGCAAAAGAACAATTGAATGCGGTACAGCACAATCTACCTGAGTCTCAAACACCCGACTTCAAGGACGATTTGACTTTCCAATCGGCGTACCCTGATGCAACCACAAATGGCATGCGGGGCCTTAGAGATCTTTCCATCATACCTGACCGTCGGATGGAGTCGGCCATGCTCTCGGGAGAAGAAAGGAGGAAGGCCGCTGACAAATTGACAAAGGCACTTGAAGAAGCCTCGTATCAACACGAGACTCACGTGGAAGCAAATATTTACCAACAACCCGCTGATGAAATCGCTGAGTTGGAAGAAGCCGATGCAGATGATTATTATAGGGAACCAGAAATTGCCAAAATTCACGTCAACCATCCACCTTTACATGCATTTTCTCCCTACTTGGGCCCACTTCCACGCAGACGGTCTTTCACAGCTGAAGACTTGATGGAGCAAAAGACTTTCAATGAAGTCAAAAGCCTAGCTCCAACCAAGGAAGTCAACATGCCAGTAGCTGAAGGCTACCATGCCAATAGTTCACTGGACAATATGAGAACTGCGGGGGGGCCAGAGAATGAGGAGCCTATGAACAAAGTTCGCGAACTTGGAGAAAAGTCATCGCCCCAGGGATCTGACCAGCCTAGTGACCATCAACAGCAGATTTATCCTCTATCGCTGAAGCCCAATGCCCTAGAGCTAGGTTCACAAAACTCAACTGCAGCCCTAGAAGTCCAGCATAGCCAGCCAGCGATAGATTACACACTGTTCACGACCTCCGGAAAGACAGAAATGAAAGCCAAGAAGGAAAAGCCTATCAATATGATTTATTCGGACAATGATTTGGGCCCAGAAGAGAAGTTAGCCAAGATACCAAGATACGCATTCGTCCCAGAAGAGAATACTGAAACATCACTTGTCGGCGCAGTAACAATCCCTGGTGTGGGCGGACTTTCGGATCTGGAAGTAGAGTCGTCAATGTCCACGCTTACAACAGAAGCAAAGCTCGGAGACTACTTCCCCACTGGAACACCAAATGCAT
Source organism: Filosporella fistucella (assembly GCA_030077755.1). Lineage (NCBI taxonomy): Eukaryota > Fungi > Ascomycota > Leotiomycetes > Helotiales > Filosporella > Filosporella fistucella. The sequence continues at coordinate 815,823 of JAQJZZ010000001.1, forward strand.
ATACCGACGGCGATTGTCAAGCGATATCAGTTCTTCTGCAACGGTCTGGGAGATCTACATGGAGTGTAGCTCCAAGATTGTACATTATTCTTCGCATCATTGGTCAACTACAGCACCTTGACTCATTTCTTGATCAAGCTATAGATGATCTTTGGCTTCCATTCACGACCGCATCGCTTCCTCGGACTTTGAGTCTCGCCTATCATGATGAGTTCCTGAAAACGCAGCAGTTTGTCCTTACGAAGGCTATCAACCTAGAGAATGGAGGCAAGGGACATGCTCATTTCACAAAAGACGACCCCTTTCCATTCGAGGTCAAAGGAAGTCTTGGACAGGGAGGTTACGGATTTGTGGACAAGATCATGAGTTCATTGAGTGGTCGAGAATTTGCTCGCAAGCGCTTCAGGAGGGTCAAGGGTCTGCGCAAGAGAGAACTTCAGAGCTTTATGACAGAGTTGAAAATATTAAAACGTTTGCATCATATTCACTGTGTGGAGTTAGTGAGTTTCGTCATTGTCACCGGCTCTGGAACTTTGTTATTGATATGTGCAGGTCGCTTCGTATACAGATCCGAAATATTTTGGCATTATCATCGCTCCCGTCGCTGATTGTGATCTTGCAGCTTATTATTCAGTCACTACACCTGAGTCCAGAGTACTTCTCCGATCGTTCTGTGGGTGTCTCGCCAACGCTGTGGATTTCCTTCATGATGCCAAAATTCGACATCGAGATATCAAACCTCAAAACATCCTCGTCAAAGGGCCTAATGTTTATCTTACAGACTTTGGAATCTCACTGGACTGGGAAAATTTATCGAGAAGCACTACTACAAAGGATTCGGCAAAAAGTATGCTCTATTGTGCTCCAGAAGTAGCTCGTTTCGAGAGAAGGAATACGTCTGCAGATATATGGTCGCTTGGATGTGTGTTCCTGGAAATGCTCACAATTATTAAGGGCAAAAGTATACAAGATCAAAGAGACTTTTTCTGCTTAAATAACAGCAACTATCGCTTCTACGAGAACATAACTGCGGCCGTGCAGTGGGTCGGTCAATTACAGCAAATGGAGGAGCAGAATGATCCCGACATTCGATTATCTGAAATCATCCTCGAGATGCTGCAGGAGGACGCAGATGGCAGGATACCTTCGGCAGTGCTTGCGAGCAGGCTTTCGAGATACAAAATTCCAAAATCGAGGATGAATAATCCTCTGTGTGGGGAGTGCTGCTCTGACGACTCTCATTCAATCTCCGACAGCGGTTCTGATCGAGATCCCTTTGAGGATTCCGATTGAGGCCCAGTGGCAGGAAACATTGTTCTCCCAGAACGACTCCGATTTCGATCATGATCGCAATGAAAACCAGTACTCCGGCAAAACGCCTGAACGAAAGGTCAAAGCATGGAGTGACCTCGTCGTCGACAAAGACCAGTTGATCGAGGAAAATGGCTGTCAGAACATGATTTTGAAAGTGGAGGTGTGAAACATCATGACGAGGCCAACAGAAAACATCTGAATATTATCTGTGCCGATAGGACCTAATATTTTCTCATGGCAGCCTGGCACAGGCTCCGTGCAGAGGGAAACTGTGCAACTAGTGTGATTGCCAATTCCAAGGAATAAACCAGTACACAAGAGTTGAAGGATTAGTCTCTGCAATGAATGTGTGCATTCGTCGAGCCAATATGGCCAGGAAGCTCGACCATTTGTTGTTGGAGACTGAAGGAAGTATATTGACCGACAGGAAAATAAACAGGCTCGAAGGATTAAACAATCCGTCTCTACTTCGAACTTTCGAAACTTTGGATATTTCTTTTCACTATTAGCTGTATATAAAATTTTAGATTGGTCTATACCACTCAGGAGTTCTCCTCGCTCTTCATTGTAGCGGAGTATGTCCAGGCAATATAAATTGAAGAGAACACGATCTCGGAAACGAGAATTCAAGCAGCTTGAAAATATCCAACACACTTGGAGAATATATCCAGATCATCGATATAAAATCTATTCATGCAATCAATTTTCCTCCCAACAATTGAAAGAAACTTCGACAGAACCAAACGTTGATAATAAACATACTTGACGGTAAACCGAATCCCATCATTCAAAGAAATCTATGAACAATACTCTCAACAGAGTGCCTGCACCTCGTTTCTACCTCGTTCTTGTTTTTAAAGATATGAAAATCATCTACACTGTGCAAGAAACTATGCACGATACTGTGCACCTGCTTCAACATACCGCCGGTGAAAGCGCGTAAAACCTTCATAGCTGAACTGCGGGGCCATAAAGGTGGTTCGTGCGCTTTATATATTTATATATACTGCTCAGGTTACTTGAAATTGGTTGCGGTAAGTGAATGAAATTAGCGATGGCGTGTTTGATTATCACTGTAATTGCAGGCTAAAGGAAGGATGTAATGAATTGGGTTAGCGATGTCGTGACTGCTTGTCATTGAAAAGTTTGCAAGATCGGAATATTGAATTGAGTTGCCAGTACGCGATGATACACGTTCAACTAGGGACATTGACATGGGTTGGCGATATCGTGTCTACTTGTAAGTTGGATTTTTGGGTAACATAGACATTGAGTTAGGAATGCAATATCGAGCTCAACAATGAATCTAATGGTTGAAAGCAGGAGACTTTGAATGACAGCAGCAAAGTCGATTTCATTTGTCTTTTTGCTACTTGAGAATAAAGTTTGTTAAAATGCAAACATGATATCGAGTTTCATTATTATCGAAGATCATTAGAGTCATGCTATAGAAATATGTCTGGCTATGGCAGACGCCAGATTTTTGAACCAGCAAAAGTGCTCGTCTCAGCTTCTGCTTTCACGTGAAGTAAGAAAATGGTTATTGCAAAGGTACAACCACAGTTTGCATTGTACCTGCAATATATAAAACATTTGACAAGACGCCGAGGAGAAAAAAGCTGACAGTGGCTCATTTGTAGTAGCATTCAAGTGCTTGCCTTTTACTTTGCTATTTCGGAGATTGCCACTTCCTATCTACGATAAAAGCCATTCAATACAGATTGCTTGTCAAACCGTGCCTGATTCACAACATCGCAGCGATGAAGTCCTGCAAACTCAATTGTAAATAAGGCTTCCGGTAGTATATTGTAGATGAACTCTTCCGAACAACCACCTCTAACCAAACTAGAAAGCTTCAAATTCCATGTGAAGAGTACTGCAACATCCTTCCTGATCTTTTGTGAAGGTGTGAAACTCACTTCCAAAGCAGCGTCCATTCACTCGAGTCAGATAATTACTCTGAACCAAACTGGTATTGTCAACACCGTGCTATTGTGAATGTTGCAAAAACAGCCGTGATTCGGGCATCCTATTGTAAGGTATCAGCAAAACTTTCCTATTGTCACCCCCGCGATATATAAACTCCTACTTCACCACATCCCCGCTCGACGACTAATCGACACCACGATATCCATACACCGGCGCGTGAAATAGCACATCTCAGCGACATCCCTTATTGCTTTACTATTGCTTTTGCTGTTGCTTTTGCTTTCACTTTTGGATTTGCGATGTGCCATCTTTGCAGGAAAGTGGAGAATCTCAAGGATGTAGACTCCAAACTTCTGAGGCCTGTCAAGTTCCTCATCACAAAGCTTCACAAGAATATCGAGCCGCATCTGGGCGATCTATGGACCAGAAGATACATTGACACCAAGAGATTGAAGGACTCTTTGGTGTCGGTCAACAAGACTCTTCGATCTGATATCTTGAGGGAACTGATCGAAGAGCTGGAGGACGATTTAGTGCATATTCAGAAGCAGATCGACGACCATGAGGTAGATCAGCAGACAAAGGGAACAGATGAGTACCATGACAAGCAACTATCCATTGATTACGGCTCAGATGGTCGCATGAAGAATGGTAGAGTGCAGAATATAAATCCTCAAGACTATCCTGCGGATCGATATAAAACGCGTGGCAAGAAGTCGTATATTGAGAGGCAAGTCGACCGTTGGAGGCCACGTGAACGCAGTGCTACCCGCAAGATCTACACCGATTCAATTGCGCCTCAAGACAGTGTGACTGAAAGAGAATGGTCTTCCAGCAAATATCCAGCTGGGAAAGCAGAGTTTCAGGTTCGTGCATCCATAGCACGTGATCGCTTAAGCCCCTGAGGTTGTTGAGGAGAACTTCTATTTTACCATCTTATGTTGCTCTAGTCCTGTCACGAGACTTCGAATTCAATACTGATTTGAAAAACAGGAGAATAGAGCTGTTGATCGATGGAAAGTGAACAGACGAAACACAAGAACTGCGAAGGAAAAAGCGAGCGAAAACCAGGAGCTCTTTGAGCTTGCAAGTGATATCGATCCTCCTCTGCCAATTATTCAACAGTCAACTAGACTTGCTGACAAGTGGATGGACAAGTGCGACATTGCTGTTGAAGAAGACTCAGATACAGACAAGATCTCGATTGTATCATTCATTGGAGGAGAGGATCGTGAGCGACCAAATCTCGATATCCCAGCTTGGAGACGCCGCTCAGAAAAACGCCGTCGCCGCGCGAATAGGCAGGATCACGAGACTATTGCAGGATCCCGATACTTCAGTACCAGTCCCAGCGCGACTCAAACAACTCCAGCGTCTCGGACAGCTCCAGCAACTCGCACAGCTACAGCCACTCATACAACTCCTGCGACTTATTCAACCTCACAAAGTCAGTTTGACGCAAATTTACTTTCAGACATAATCAAACATCAACCACGAGCACGGAACAACAGCAAAATGTTACGCTCTATCGTTACACACGTCAAGGCACATGCCATTGCGTACAAACATGACATCCCTTTTGAAGAAGCATTCGTCCTTGTCAAAGAGAGTTCGTCAAAGAAAGACATGCCAAAAGTCGTCCTGAAGAGCAAACGTGGAACTTTGAAGAAAGCATTCAGTATGAGAACGAAATACAAGACACCCGATCCTGAGCCAGAAGTCAAACCAGCACCACGCTTGAACTTTGATACAGCTTGGAATAATGTCTCTGTCACTCCCACTGATGTCAGAGTCGCGATGGCTGAGGCAAAGGCGAGAAAAGGCCATGCGATTGACGAGTACGAAAGCTCCAGTACTACGAGAAGCTCCGAGATCACTGAGATGAGCAGTCGCGCGTCTCCTATCAATATGGTAAGCCATGGATTCCTCTTCTACTCTTCATTCTCAACCATCCATCAACAATTAAGACTCTAAGTGCTAACTTGCGTGTAGGGTAGCATCACGAATCGGTTCTCGTCAAGAGCCACCAGCGAAGCATCAACACTGGGTTCGAATATAACTCGCCTGGCAGATGGAAGCATCAAGATCGATATCCCACGCAGCACAATGCCAGCTACACCTGACCAAGACCGATTGCAACGAGAAGACGAGACTTACAATTCGCTTCACAACTTGCCATCCTATACCAACCGAACCGCTGCTGCACAAGGATCGAGCTTTCGAGTCAGTACACCTCAGCCACTCGAGTCTACATATAAGCGAAAGTCCATGCCTCTCCCAGCGAACTCTCCAACACCATTGCCCATCTCATTCAAGAGAAAGTCGGCCTTCAACCTCGACGTGCCTGGTCCACCACCATCTCAGCTGCCGCCAACTCCACCACGGCGTGGAAGATTTATCCCGCCCAGCGAGACAGGGACGACCATGGCATCCGAGGCCACCGACATTCTCTTGGATGAGATGGGCACTTCGCCTAAGAAGGGATCTCCCGCGAGGGAGATGGACTTCTCGAAGAACCGGGAGAGACGTCGGGCGGAGAGGGTTTCGGTGGTCCCAGAGAGACCTACTGGCGAAGGGTACTCTGCCTTCGTCAGTAGGGCTCGACGGGGAAGTGGTGTTGGGGGTGATGTCCCAGCCCACCACCTAGCAGTGAAGCGGAACGGGGATATTCTCCCTGGATCCATGCGTTATGCGGCGTGGAGGTAGGGGGAGGAGAGGTGGGCTGAGGAAGAAGATTGTTGTATATTAGATTTGTTGGGGATAGACGAGAGAATTACAGAGTTATTCAAAAGTCCGAAGCTGTGCAGTCATTGAGTGCATCTTCTGATATTAGGACTTCAGTAGCTGTAAGCCAGTCCAGATACATCTGGGCAGATGACTGGGATGAGATAGCTGCATCTGGGGGATAGCTGTTTCAATAAGCTCATATTGGTTGCAGAGAGCTGGAACAACAAATAGACCGTAACCTTTTAGGAGCCGTCGTTCTATCACAAGAGAATAGGCACAAGTGAGAGTCATAATGTCAGAAGGTTCTATGTCGGAAAGTGAAGACGTTTGAGCTGGCGAGGAACATTAGTCAGCCGCAGCCACCCTGAGCCATCCCTGAAATCAATCAATCGCGACTTCGAAAACGCGCTAGACACACGCTCGCGTTACCCCTAGGCTCTCCTTCTAACATTAAATCCCCGAGTCCTTTCTTTGTTACAACACCAAGTTCACTTTCTCGATCATTGTTCGACTCGTACAGCCTTATCTCATTTGATACATATAAGGCTTTCAAGATGGTGAAAGCCAAAGCAGCCGCAGATGCTACTCCAGCACGACCCCCGCCGTTGAAGAAACAAAACTCGAGCTCCGGTCCTGCTTCAACACAACGATCAATCCAAAGTTTTTTCACCAAAGCACCAGCTAGTGGAACCCCTTCTTCTTCCAATGGCATTCTGAAAGCCAATGATACATCAAATGCAGTCAATGCCATGGCGAAACCCAGTGTTGCTTTAAAGAAGCCTACTTTTAGGAAACCCACGGTCAAGGGCATGACACCCGTTCCCAGCAGCGATGCAATGGGTCCTTCTAGCTCGCAGGAGAATGATAATGGTGGAATTCCGGAAGAGGTAGAGAATAATGGTCTGCCATCACCTTCGACGCCTGCTAAGAGAGTCCAGCAGGTTGTCAATGGTAGTGCAATGGCACTTGGGAGTAGTCCTTCGCGAAAGGTACGATGAGCCTATATCTCTGCGTGTAACAGGCTTAATACTTATGCATCATAGGCTAAGAAGGTTGTGAGCTACGCGGAATCCGACGATGACGATGAGGACGTATTCGACCCCGCCACAGTTTTTGCCCAAAAGCGGAGAGCTCAAAGAAAGGCGAAGGTAGAGGAGGAAAGCGATGCAGAGGATACTTTCGTTGGAGGACTAGATGGTGCAGATGATGATGGTTTGTGATCATGACGCTATGACAGAGATGAGAATACTTACACATGGCAGAGGATGATATCGACGATTTCGTTGTTGACGATGATTCCGACGCACCAGCCAAACCCTCAAAAAAACGGAAAAGGCCCACCTCCACTGCAACATCTCGAAAACGCTCCAACATTTCTCCACCAGCGCCAGTAGATATTCCCGACGATGATGTTGATATGGACATGGATATACCTAACGCATCTACTGCACAACAATGGAAATATGATCCCGAGAATACCGAGAGATTGCTACCAAAAGTGGAAACATCAAAACTCCCGGCTTCAGACAAGAAAAAGTTCAAAGAGAAGGCATGTAAAACCGAGCCAGATCAAAGATACCCGTGGCTTGCTGTTCAACAAGATATGGATCGGAACCCAGTAGGGCATCCGGATTATGATCCAAGGACGATTTATGTCCCTCCTGGAGCATGGGCAAAATTCTCGCCTTTTGAAAAGCAGTACTGGGAGATCAAGCAGAAGTTCTGGGACACAATTGTGTTCTTCAAAAAGGGAAAGTTTTACGAGTTGTATGAAAATGATGCTACTATCGGCCATCAACTCTTTGACCTGAAGCTTACCGATCGAGTCAATATGCGAATGGTAGGTGTACCAGAAATGTCCTTGGATCATTGGGCGAATCAATTTGTCGCGAAGGGTTTCAAGATCGCCAGAGTAGATCAGTGTGAGTCTGCATTGGGGAAGGAAATGCGCGAAGCTGAAGGGAAGAGCAATGGAAAGAAAGCTCCAGGAAAGGTCGACAAAATTATCAAGCGCGAGCTAGCCTGTGTATTGACTGGAGGTACTCTGGTCGAAGGCAGCATGCTTCAAGATGATATGGCTACATACTGTGTTGCCATTAAAGAGGAAATGGTCGGCGACCTGCCCAACTTTGGAATTGCATTTGTCGACACAGCCACCGGTCAATTCTTTCTCTCGGAATTCGTTGATGACTTGGACTTGACAAAATTCGAGACATTTGTCGCTCAAACTCGGCCACAAGAGCTTCTTCTGGAGAAGTCTTGTATATCTACCAAAGCAATGCGCATCCTAAAAAATAATACTGGCCCAACAACCATCTGGAATTTGATGAAACCCCTTAAGGAGTTTTGGCCTGCCGATATCACTCGACGCGAACTCGAGTGCGGTGGCTATTTTGTGTCTGAAGAAGGTGGCGATGAAGTTTGGCCTGAAGTACTTCAAGAAGCTCAAGAGAAAGATCTCCTGATGTCTGCAATGGGTGCTCTTGTCCAGTACCTGCGAACACTCAAGCTCGAACGAAATCTATTGACCCAAGGCAATTTCACTTGGTACAACCCAATTCAGAAAGGCACAACCTTGGTGTTGGACGGCCAAACGCTAATCAACCTTGAGATCTTTTCAAACACTTTCGATGGAAGCTCAGAAGGGACACTGTTCACTCTATTGAATCGATGCGTAACTCCTTTCGGGAAGCGGATGTTCAGGCAATGGGTGTGCCATCCATTAGCTGATGCCGACCGGATCAATGAGCGTTTAGACGCTGTTGAAATGCTGAACAAGGATCGCACTCTGAGTGACCAATTCACAGCATCGTTATCGAGAATGCCGGATTTGGAAAGATTCATATCTCGTATTCACGCCGGGTCGTGCCGGCCCGATGATTTCGTCAAGGTTCTCGATGGCTTTGAGCAGATTGAGTATACGATGGATCTTCTAAGTGCATTTGCTGGAGGTGACGGCATTGTTGATCGTTTGATTACTACTATGCCAGACTTGAAGAAGCCATTGAAGTTCTGGAAGACCGCCTTTGATCACTCCAAAGCCAGAGAACTCAGACTCCTTGTCCCAGAACGAGGAATCGAGGAAGATTTTGACGCAAGTCAGGATACTATCGAGGACATCGAAGGTAGATTGAATACGCTTCTACAAAAGAAACGTAAGGAGCTCGGTGGTAGCTCAAAGATAGCTTTCAAGAACATCGGCAAGGAGGTCTACCAAATCGAGGTTCCTGCCAGTATTAAAGTTCCAAAAGATTGGCAGATGATGTCCTCTGCATCAGGATTTAAGCGCTACTACTTCTCAGAGTTAAAGTCTCTCATTCGATCGCTACAAGAGGCTCAAGAAACCCATGGTCAAATTGTGAAACAAGTTTCTGGTCGATTCTATGCTCGATTCGATGAAGACTATTCGACTTGGTTGCAAGCTATCAAGGTCATCGCACAACTTGATTGCCTCATCAGTCTTGCCGCAGCATCAGCAAATCTTGGTGAACCCAGTTGCAGACCTAAGTTCGTTGACTCGGAGCGAAGTGTCGTTGAATTTGAAGAGCTTCGCCACCCTTGCATGCTCCCAAATGTTACCGACTTCATTCCTAATGATGTCAAACTTGGTGGAGATGCAGCAAATATCAACTTGTTGACTGGTGCTAATGCCGCTGGAAAGTCAACAATTCTTCGAATGGTAAGTTTTATCCAACCTTGTGGTACTATCAGCTAACGACTATAGACTTGTGTTGCTGTCATCATGGCCCAGATCGGGTGCTATGTTCCATGTGTTTCGGCGACTCTAACGCCTGTCGATCGTATCATGTCTCGTCTTGGAGCGAACGATAATATCTTTGCTGCGCAAAGTACCTTCTTCGTCGAACTTTCTGAAACGAAGAAAATTCTCGACGAAGCTACACCTAGATCTCTGGTCATCTTGGATGAGCTTGGACGTGGAACAAGCTCATACGATGGAGTGGCTGTAGCTCAAGCTGTTCTCCATCACGTCGCTACACACATTGGCTGTGTCGGTTTCTTCGCCACTCACTACCATTCTCTAGCAACAGAGTTTGAAGGCCACCCTGAGATCGCACCAAGACGAATGCAGATTCACGTCGATGAAGATAATCGCCGTGTCACCTTTCTGTACAAACTTGAAGAAGGTGTCGCAGAAGGTAGTTTCGGTATGCATTGCGCAGCCATGTGCGGTATTCCCACCAAAGTTATCGATAGAGCAGAAATTGCTGCTAAAGAGTGGGAACATACAAGTAGATTGAAAGAGAGTCTTGATAAGGCGAGGAGTGGATGTTATATCCCGCTGGGTGTACAGAGTGATATCAGCTGGATTTTGAAGGAAGCAATGGGCGAGCACAAGGTGGAAGACAGAGCTTTGAGTGTTCTCATGAAAGCGATTGCGAGTCTGTAAGATATACCTAGGATTTGATTTTGGAGTTGCTGGCGGATTGTATTGGATCGAAATAATGGCGTGGTATTGCTCCTTCTTTGCTGGAATTATATGATGGGAGGAAGAGCTTGCTATAGGTACCTAGATGTACATCATTGCTTTAGAGTGTGTAGAATATATCTCCATCGTCTCCTTTATCATTCTGTTATTCCTCTAGTTCTCAACTTCCTCGATTCACCACATGTCCCTAAGAAACAAAACTAAATCACTAATTTCCTCCCCCGAATACGAATGTTCTAGCCCATCATAACTCTTCCAGTCGACTTCGTACCCCATTCTTAGCAGCACCTCCCGCATTTCTCTCCCCCATTCTACACGCATTTTTGTATCATTTTCTCCATGCCCCATCCAGACTTTTAATTTTCTTCCTCCCCCTTCTTTCTCTCCCTCCATCTTTTCATTTCCGACCTCTTCACCCTCGTCCCCACCCAAGAGTTCTCTAATATATCCCCCCACCTCCCCTCCCCCCTCCAAAACCCCTTCCATCTCCCGTCTAAAAGGCAACCACCCACTCATTCCCACCCAAGCCCGCACACCCAATTCCTCTAATACACCACTAACAAGTACCATCCCACTCATAGCACACCCTTGACTGAATCCACCTACTATTACCTTCCCTTTCCCATCTAATACCTCAACTTCTTTCTTAATAAGTTGTTTTAGATAAGATAAGGAAGAGGAAAGACCAGGGATTTGAGACTCTTGATTAAGTGTTCGATCAGAGAAAGAATGGAAATCGAACCAGGCGTTTGCGAGAGTATTGCCGAGGACGGTGACGGGTTTTAGGGAACCGGTTGGGAAGAGGAATTTTGTGTTGGGGAAAAGGATGGGGAGTGTTGTTGTTGCGTTTGAAGCTGTTTCTTCTCTTGTGGCTTGACTGAGAGAGGAGGAGATAGGGAGAGGAATAGGAAAAGAAAGGAGTTCAGATCCGAAAGAGGGGCCTGAGGTGGAGGTTCCGTGGAGGAGAATGAGGGTTTGTTTGTGTACGGAGGTGGGGTGGTGGATGAATGGTTCTGGGTGTGAATGGGGCATATTTGTGGATTATTACAGTAGGTATTCGTTTGGTGTTTAGAGGGAGAGGGTGAGGGAGTTGATGGGAAGGAGGTGAGGAGGAAACTGGTCTAGTCTCGTGACGTGGTGGGAAAAGTGTGTCCGGGATCGGTGTTATATTTGGAGATTACAGAAACAACTTGGGTTTGAATATAGATATTAAATCAATCTGAATTATGAATCGATATTTGATTGTCATTTTTAGCTTAAAATGAAAGCCAACAGAGGCATGACACGTGGTTAGCCAGCAGGTCTTTATCACGTGCCCCAGCGCCATTCATCTTCTGCAACGACTCAAGCAAATGCAATGCTTTTTAATCCAATCTAATCTTGTTCTCTATATGATCATATTTCTCCATGTAGCAAGACAAAGCATGAGATGCCACCTCTAATCCACTCTCGGGGCTGTAATCAGTCAAGCAGGATTAATACCAATCATGACTTCAACCTCATTGCTCCATCCAGCTTCAAGGTCAAGCTGTTTCCATGCAGCAGCGACATCAATCTCCAAAACATGCTTGTCAACTTTGCTGATATTGACTGTTTCGATTGGAAGGACTTTGCCAAGGATAGTGATCATCATGTTGTCTTTGAAGGATATTTTGGGGAGGGTGGAGATATAGATGCCTTAATCATTAGCAAAAGCGAATTTCCTTGATCAATCAAAATATACTCACCGAGAACACCGAGGGCCTTGATATTAGTGTCTAGCACAATTCTTCCATTTTCGTGCTTTGTGATCGTGTTATGCACGATGGCAGCTGCGCCAGCCATCTTACCAAGTAATCCAAGGTTTGCAATCCATGTCGTCTCTGATTTCCTCTCGTCTACAAAGCCTCTGAGTGAGAACGCCGAAAGAATATCATAGCCACGAATGCCGAGCGAGATATTAATAAGCGAATTCGTATCGACAACTTGCATAGGCTTTGAAATCAGACCTGAGGAGTGAGCACGGACGATGTAGTATTGGGCCTCGACGACTCCGGGGAATTTCGAGAGAGGAATAAGCTCGGTCAGAGGGCGCTGAGATACATTAAATACTCCGATAAGACCTGTACCGGTTACTGCATCACCTGAACGGTGTTAGCTAGCCTTTACATATAGGTTTCTGAAAACATACCATGATATGTGCCAACCAGTAGCAAGTGGTCATCATCATAACCATTATATTGATCCAAACTCTTGCCTACCACACTCGGTCGGAAAATGACAGTCTTCCCGCGTGGGGTCTGTCCTGTCATCTGACTAATAAGATCGAGATCGTGTTGACCTGGAACATCCGTAATATAAATCGGTCCACCACTAACACAGCGAGCGGCAGCATGAAAGCCGGAATAATCATGCACCGTTTGAAACATATCCCAATCTGGAATAAGATTGAGATGCTGGGTAAACAGAGCATTGTGAGCATTGACGAAAATATGCCATGGATGACTTGTTGGAATCTCAGGGAAGAAATCATCTGAGTTGCGAACCAAAATCGGCGGTCGATTTTGCGGCATCTGTGAGTGGAATAGTATTTGAGGCGTTTGTGACATGCAGGAGATGGCTTTGACGCTAAAGTGGCGCAGTGTCGAAACGGACCAGGCATCTTGGTATGTTGATATGAGATCTCGTCGAGCTTCGGCAGAGATGAGTGTATCAAGCATAAATTGCGCGCTGGGTAGTGGTTAACACTGAAACCTCTCTCTTTCGCGGAAGACTTACTCAGTCTTGACAGCATCAACTCCACAAGATGACAAAAACCGATAAAAGTCATCATAAAACTTGTGCACATCTTCTTTAGCGACAACAGTCATCTTGCCGCCAAGTGGTAGATTTCTCCTCTCAGCATCCTCCCGCACGACCTGAACTGTTTTGTAAGTCTGAGCGAGTTTTCCGTCAGGTGATAGTCCTCCCCAGTAACCCAAAATAGCATGCCAAACCGCAACATGCTGGATACTAGGCTGCTTCTCCCGAATAAGATTGATCGTGTGCTTTAAGCCGTGAGGGAAAGCATCTCTCTCTGCTTCAAACTCTTTCCAGCCATGTTGAAACTGACCATGGCCTCTATAATCGATTGATTGCCAATTGTCGTCGATAATGAAATTTGTGACATTAATGTTATTTTCTGCCAGAGTAGTGACAGCCTTGATGACTTTCTCCTCAGTGAGTCGCTGACCAAGAGCATTCCAGGTACCTGATAATTAGCATTATAACAACGAAAGCAGATGAGTACTCACAGTATGTTAGACCATCATACCAATTCTCTGCCCAGAGTTTTGTTGCCTCATCGCCTTCTTTGAGAGCGGCTAATTCTTTTTGTTGCTCGCCACTTGCAATTTCTGCAGCTGCCACGATGCCACGTGCATGATACATGACTGCAGCATTTGCTGACTCGAAATTATCCCCAAGCCCTACTAGAACTCGGGCTACAGTACTCTCCAGCCCATCGTTGCGGACCTATACTGATCAGCATACCTTGTTCACAACAGAGCCATTGTCCATACATGTAGAACAACGTTCCCATCAGCATCGCTTTTGAACATGGTCATAACGTCTTCCACTCCACTAATAGCCAGTAATACCAGGTGCTTGCCAGATGTACTGAGAAAAGAGCACATTACAGCCTCCTTGTCGAGAGCGAATTCAGACTTTCCTTGACGAGGGGCCAACCAAGGACTCCAGATCCGAATAAGTGCGAACCACCTTTTAACAGTCAGTATATGTATGCGTATACGCAATCGACTTCTAAATTATCTAGAACCGTGAACTTACCTCGAAAACTTCCCCTTGCCCCAAGGCAATCCGAACTTGATGTCTTTAAAAGCTGACTTCTCACCATCGGCACCCTCAATTGGTGCTTCAACAGACCAGAGAGTAGTTCCAGGTGACTGACTTCGGTAATTTCTCGAGCTCAAAGCTGGATTGAGGTCTTGAATGTAATCTCCAAGCTCACTCGAGATATCCTCCTGGCTAGTAATAGTCTTCAACAAGACCACCCCATCTTGTGTCCCTTGATGATCCTTAACCCATTTCCAGGATTGGTCCGGGCCACCACGAAATTTCACTGTGAAATTTGTTGGGAGGTGGATTGCAAGTGGGGTCGTAAAGTACAGCTGTGTAAGAGACGATCCAAATGTAGATTTGGATATTTGAAGATTCGTAGGATGAAGGGACTCTTTCGAGACAATGTCCATAGGAACTTCCCTCCACTCTTTGCCCTCTGAATGCCATAAAGAGATCTGCCAAGGATTCGAGGCTCGACTCGAATCAACCTCTAACAATGCAGTAAAGACGGTGATATTCTTGTCAATCTGCGTCACCTGACCCAATGCAGGGTAGGTAGAAATATATGCCAACATACTGGGATGGTCCGAGGCCGGAGATCCTTTTTGTATGGGAATATATTGCGCTTGAAAGACCTCGTTCCCGTCGGCGGCGCTTATGAAACTTTTCTTGGGTTCTTCTGCCATTGTGAATTTGTATTTTCTCTTGTAGGAGAAAGACAGGATAATTGATATATTTGATGAAGAGAGGAATGAGAGTACCTACAAGGCAACAAGTGAAAAGATGCTAAGTCACAGGATGATGAGAGCGAGACGAGGCCGATGTATGGTGGAACATATCCAGCGGTTATGCAAGTTGACGGCGGGCGGGGCAGTTGGACGTGTAGTCTCACTTTGTATGGTGGTTCTTGGAGAAGTGGGGGAACCTTGGGGCATAATAGGCATGGCTCAGGTCAATTGGTCACCGGGCTCACTCTTATTCGGCAGTGGTGGCGCCTAACTCGTCAGACGCGAACAAGAGTTCTGCCGCGCGGAGATATTTTAGGTTAAGCGCGCAGCTCATGGTCTCATTTCGATGATGTTCAAATGAAAATTTAAACGACGACAACTCATTCCTTTTGTTCCTCCTCTGTTCAATCTCTCCTACTTTCTGTTCTACCAATTTCTTCTTGAATTCACAATTTTCAAATCTCCAATGAGATAGCATAAGCCCGCGACTGCCACCATGGCACCACCTTCACTCATTCGTTGTCCGCTACGGCATGACTTCCGGGTCTGCGCAAGCCTTGTCTTTCTCGGACGGAAATCAGGTAGCAAGCTCGCAAGAAGAACGATCGCCACAGATGCTGGGCAAAAAAGTGACGAGCTCAGGGCAAAGCTTGCGAAAACTGAATGGGAAATGAAAGCTTTGAGGGTTCGTGATGGTAAAGAAGAGAGCATGCTCACAATCCTCGAGGGGAGAGGTCTTGTACATAAAATTACTGGGTGAGGAGGTCATGCCCCACTATGGAGACTGTGTAGCTAACAATGAGCAGGAACAGAGCTGACGTTGAGCGAATCCTGACTGATCGCCGATGTGGTGCGTACGTCGGTATCGATCCTACCGCACCTTCCCTCCACGTTGGACATATGCTACCTTTCATGGCGTTATTTTGGATGTATATACATGGATATCACACTGTGTCTCTTCTAGGTGGAGCTACATCAGCAGTCGGGGATCCCACAGGCCGATTGAAGTCACGAGAGAATCACAGCGAATACACGCGGACTGAAAACATGGATAATATGCACTCGCAATTAAAGGGGCTGTGGAAAAATGTGGCATTGTATGCTGGCAAATATGGATACGAAAATAAGTCTGTGAGGAATTACGAATTGATCAACAACAATACATGGTGGAACACTTTGCCATTGCTCGAGGTGATCCAAGTCCTTGGTCCTGGGATGAGATTGGGTTCTATGTTGGCCCGTGATACAGTGAAGAATAAAATGGAGAAAGGGGATGGTATGTCATGGGCGGAATTCACATATCCACTGATGCAAGCATGGGATTGGTGGCATATGTATCATACCAAAGAGGTCCAGATACAGATCGGGGGAAAGGATCAGTATGGCAACATTACAGCTGGTATGGATGCTATCAAATACATTGCCAAAACCCATCCAGATTTCAATGTCAGATGGAACGTTAGGGATGTTGGAGAGCCATTTGGCTTCACAGTTCCTCTGCTTACAACTTCTTCTGGGGCAAAATTTGGTAAAAGTGCAGGTAATGCCATTTGGCTGGATGGTAAGAAGACCAGCCCTTTCAATTTATATGGCTATTTTCTGCGGACCGCTGATGAGGATGTCGAAAAACATTTGAAGATGTTTACCTTCATGCCAATCAGCGAAATAAATCTTTTGGCCAAGGAACATTCTCTAGCGCCAGAACTCCGCAAAGCTCAGCATAAACTTGCTAGAGAATTTGTGGAACTGGTTCACGGTGTTGAGGCAGCCGAAGATGCGGAAAATCATCACCGTCTCGTATTTCGGGGTAAGAATTCGGCCGAAGGAGAAAAGGCAGACGGTGCTGAAGCTAGCTCGGCTACAGCTAGAAACAGACCAAAGGCCAATATCACATTCCCGCGTTCCTTTCTCAACGAGTATAACATCTCAAAGATGATCTTTGCGTCAGGCCTCGAGAAATCCAGAAGTGCTGCAATCAGACTGATTGAGCAGGGAGGGGCGTACATTGCTCGACCACATGATATAGCCAAGACTTCTAAAAACAACGACCTGCCATCATTCGACTGGCTGCCTATACAGAAGGACCAAGTCTCCGGCCTAGTCAATTTTATAATTGACGAAGAGGTCCTCATATTACGGAAAGGCAAGAGCAATGTGCGCTTTGTGCAATTGGTTTCAGACGAAGATTATGTAATGAATGGGAAAGGGTTCCCTTCACAGCCCATTGATTGGAAAGCGATCGTGTTGTGCAGGATGCTGCGTTCAGATTCATGGAAACATAGAAGAGGGTCCCTTTTAGATATGCTAGCTACTGAAGTGGAGATGATCGAAGATGCAGATAGGGCAGAAGCAGCCAAGAATGGCAAGGAATCTTTTGGTCAATCTTTTGGTCTTAGATCCGAGCAGCTAGCCGACGAATTGGCTTTGGCGGATTTTGACAACGAATGGAAGAAAATGATCTCGGGGGAAGAGCCCGATGATAAATCTGTTAATGGATAGGTGATAAGGACCTTTTTTAGGAGAAGCATGGGCTGCAGCTCAAACTTAGACATCGTCGTGTACACTATGTAGCTATATGCTTGTACTTGTATGCAATTACAGATACCCATCTCAGAGTATTTCTACCGAAAGTTAACGTTCTCTCATACTGACTGCGGAGTGGGGCATCATTTGAAATTACCACCGCCTTTTGCCATTTAAAGGGAGACTCTATGCGATCTACTGTCGTGGGACAAGAGAGGGAGGCTCCTTCCCTTGCAGGCCAAGGCCATCGACCCTTGTGGCCTTGCCGGATTGAAGTTGAATGGAAGGAATGACCGAGAAGTCGTGGCAAGGAGTCAGAACATTGTAGATCGCTTGGGTGTTTTGCTTGTACATTGAACGATAGGAAAATGTCAATGTTCCGACATTTGAGCTGTACTTCAGCCAGGTACTCAGAGTACCTGACTTACCCACGACCTCGAGCTATCTCTATTGATCTGATCGTTCGAGTATACTCCTCAGGGCTACTAGACAGAAAATCTCTCTGAACAAGTAAGAAAGTAGTTGTCTCGGTATATTGTTCGTACATTTGATTTTACAATAATACAAAGTAGTTTTCATACAGGCTTTTCCTCCCTTTTGATAAAACCAAGTTCCATACCTCATCAGATCTCGACCCATCCTCTCAAGTAGCACAGGCAACATAAGCTTGCACAGCAGAAGCAGTACACGAAACCGTACAAGCAGCATCTGGCTTCCCATTCCCATCCTTCGGACAAGTCTGAATACATTCCACCTGATCAGCAGCCGTCTGGACCTCGCAAGAAGCAACATCTCGTTTCGTCACTCCGGCGCAGCCAGAAAAGCTCGTCGTAGCAGTCTCAATACATCTCGTTGCACATGCTGATGTAGGTTTCCCGTCTTCAACCCTAGGGCAAGCCGATAGACAGGATACCTCTTCTGCGGCAGGGTCCATCTCGCAAGATGCAATGTCACGTTTTCCAGCTGCTCCGCATTTGGCGAATGCTACTGTGGACGCCGAATTACTAGGTTTTGTAAGCACTTGTGAAACAAGTTCAGAATGATTCACATACCACTTGTTTGAACAATCTGCGGTTGGTTTCTTTTTGGAATCCTTCGGACATGCGTCGATGCAAGCGACTTCCTGTTGAGCGGCCCAAGCCTCGCAAGTTGCGATATCACGATTTGTAAGAGGTGACGCTGTCGCAAGTAGAGCAACAGCCAGAATGGAGAACAATGAGAGCTTGAGGTAATGCATGTTGACGAGAGGATGAGATGAGATGAGGTATTGATAGCCTTGGCTGACCCTTTATCGAGAGGATATGGCTGATACTTTATATGT
Source organism: Filosporella fistucella (assembly GCA_030077755.1). Taxonomy (NCBI): domain Eukaryota; kingdom Fungi; phylum Ascomycota; class Leotiomycetes; order Helotiales; genus Filosporella; species Filosporella fistucella. The sequence goes on from JAQJZZ010000001.1 coordinate 834,631, forward strand.
GCTGATTGTTCCCCATCTTCTTGTTTTGACACCTGCTCATCTACACCAGACGAGCGGCGACAAGGTAGGGTTTCCTTCGCGATGATAAGGTTTAAGGCATGAAGCGAGCCTCTCCACATATAGAAGTCCACATTCGCGTTTTGGGTGACATTTCGGTCCGCTGAATAACCTCACTGTTCTTGGCAATTTGGTGATAGATAAATTAAAATCTCTTGGTCTGCATCATGAGAGTAGTGACTAGTATTAGTGCTACCTTAAAACCCTCCGACGAGTTTATAAATCTCCGCTCTAGATGGTGAGGCCGAAAAGGTGGTTATAGAAGACAGCTTCGATGTCTCCTGATCATACAAGTACGCGTCTTGAGTTCGGATGGGATGCCAGTTCCCCTACAGCAGTACTACGTACGCAAGATCGTGGGCATCGATGCAAGCATCCACGTTGCAACATCAGGCTGAAGAACAAGCCAGGAGACCTAAGCCACCTGTCAAAAGTATCTCATGTTTTGCGAGCCAAGAATAGAGACAATCGGACGAGGTTTCAAAAGCCGGGTATGGGCTTTTGTTCGGACTCATGTTTTAGATCACCGGTAGCTCCGAGGAAGGATAGGAAGGATGAACTTCATGAACGCCAAGAATACCAGACTTGATACTACTGACAGATCCAGTTGCGGGTCCCTGACTTGGCTTTTCTGGCGTCCAGAATAATTGCCCAGTTGAGTTTATGTGTGCGTTCCAGCCCCAATTCGAAAAAAGTGCATGTGTCCTGGTGCGGATCATGGTGACGGAATTCGAGCCACGAAGAGGTTGACCCTTGGTACTTGCCACATGGCGGGGAACGTTGACCTGAAAACCAATGAAATTTAGTTGCCATGTAGCCTACATTTTAGGTTTCCCGTATAGGAGGCTTGGTCGTGCCAATTACCTCTTTAGGTCACCTGAGGAGAATATTGTTTCGGATAATCCACCTCGAGACGCTGATACCTTGCTAGGCGTGTCGATAGGCGATTTTCCAGCACAAACATGCGGAAATGGGGCTGAGTAGTTGACTGACAGTCTGATGAGAGTCTAGAATAGATGAAGAGCTTCTCGACCACCCTCCAAAGTGGCCGAGTTAAGGGTACCAAGCTGCCGGAAACGCTGGAAATTCAAGAACGCCAATTCGTCGCATGTCTGAAACATCTCAATCCTGACATGAGAATATATCTTACGAATCTCTCGGCTCAATGGATACTGCCGTAGTAGAATTGAACGGGAAGTGCTGCCTGATGGAAATACCAGAGCGAGTGAATTGAGTCTTTCGACGCCATTTTGATCTTTCTCGTGCCTCCTCTCATTTAACCCCGTAGAAGATGCCCAATAGTTCGAGTAATGTTCCACTAGGAAGCAGCGAGAGATATCCTCAGACTGCAGTCAGGGCGAAAGATGCCGGGCGCAGTCTTCAGCCATAGAAGACAGACAAAGGGATATCCACAAAACCACCACCACTAACCGGATTTGAGTTATGAATGATTGATATGTGTACGTTTGTCAAGCTTCTTCTATCCTTTCGAACCACGGTGTGAATTGAGGAAGCTGGCTGCGGCCAATTTCAAACATCTCTCGCAGAGAATTTAACTTCGTGGAACTGCACCAGCGAGCGGGTGTGACGATAGCATCATCTCCCACGCCTCAAATGTCCTAAGTATGCGGACCGAAGGGAGATATCTCAAAGGCATCATCTGCAGAATGTCAAATTCATAGTACAGAAATGTTGGAGGTCATTTCACACTTACAAATTCTGAAAGAAGCTGGTGACAACGAAACACTTGAAAGACCGGACAATAAGAAATTTACCTACCATGGCTACTTACCTCTTCAAGACGGCAATTGACATATCGTGATGGAAAGGGTATCCGGAAGTGTAGCCGAAGAAGTCTCCAGCACAAATATCCTCTCTTAGCTCAAGAACATAGCATTCATACTCCCTAGGAAGCTGCACAATTCATTGCAGATATCTAGCAGAGTCAGAGACGAGTATGAGAAGCGATTCCGCGAAGTGAATGAGGTATCGATGTGCCATGGAGAGCTCCTGGGCAAATCCGCTGTGGACGTTGCGGTCTGTGACTAGAAAGTAGGAAAGCTTGAGCTATAGGAGTCTAAGCGGTGGGAGGTGGCAGAATTGACAACACGTGACTTGACCTGGAAATCCCAAATTCTCCCCATCCTTTTCAACTCGTCTTCATATACCCGTGTGGTTTGCGAAGGATATTTACTACTACCTTTTGTTCTTGCTCCTATATATCACACATATATCTTAATACATGCCACAATTTCTGAAGGAGGACAGGAAGGAGGGCTTTAAGGGGTACAAAACCAATAGGAGACTGAAAAGAGAGCTGCATTCACCTTCAGTATCATTTAGTTGGGAAGTCTCCTGTCTTACACGCATTTATTTTCGCGTTTTCACTGCGCGGGATCTTTTCCGTACAACATGTGTATATGTCAAGTCTGATAAAGCACTGTTTCAGCTGAACTCATGGCCTATATCCCTTCTTGAAAGTCTCAGTCTTTTCAGGCGAACCTTGCCTCCCTTCATCGGGAAGAAGAAACACGCATCCCTATACTTTCTGCTTCAAAATCCCAATATCAAATTAATTATCTACAACCTCGCCCTACTCTTTTCCCCTAACTTCTCAACCACCTCCTTCGCACCTCTTATCCCCGACCTCACAGCACCCTCCATATACCCGCTCCAAACCTCACTAGTCTCTGTTCCCACAAAATGTACATTCCCAACACTCTCTCTTAAAGCCTTTCCGCATTTCGTCAAGACACCAGGACTTGTTACCGGGCATGGAGCTCCTTTACTCCATTCTTCTTTCGTCCATTCTTGCTCGAATATCTCGATTGGTTTGAATGCGTCTTCTTTGTTGTTGAACATGTTTGCGATTTGATGGAGGACTTGGGCTCGACGCTCGTGTTGGGGAAGTTTGGACCACTGCGTAACATTAGCTTGTTTGTCTTTTGGGAGGAGATTCGGACGCATATACCGCCACCCCGGGAGCACCGGTTAGGAAACATGTCAATGAGTATTGACCGTCAACTGCGACTGAAGTATCACGAGCGACACACACGGGAGTCTGGTAAGATAGTGCTAGACCACATGAATTCGTCTTAGTCCACCATGGTGTATCGTAGCAGAGAATCATTTTGCTGTAATATCCAAGAGTGGTAGAAGATGAGAATTCCAACTTGTCGCCTGACAGAGGCGGAGAGAATTCGATATCTTTGTATAAGGGAGTTGGAATACTGAGAATGAGTTTCTTGGCCGTGAAGGATTGTCCTGTGGTGGTCGTTGCTGTGACAGATGAGCCGTTGTCATTGATAGCTGCGATAGGGTGGGAGAGTTTCAAGCTGCCAGTCTTGAGAAGTGCAGCAAGTCCGTGAGAGAGAGATTGAGTTCCTAATTCTGGTAAGCTCAGTCATCTTCTGTGTGTTATGCAATATACCTTTTCTAAATCTCAAATATTGACCACCATGCTTCTGATCAGAACGCATAGTCATCAGTCCCCCACCTTTACCAGCATACTCAATGAAAAATTGAGCACTCATATCCTTTGCCTCAATTCCGGTCATGACTCTCGCCCAAATTCCTACCATGTCAACCGTGGATTTCGTAGCACCTTTGCTAATGACGAATTGCTCGAGACTCATCTGATCATAGTTCTCCACATTGGTGGCCTCGGAGCCCCATGCTATAGAGAGGTCATGGATTGTATCTCTAATCCGCTCAAGATCTTTGACATCTGTCTCTGTAAACTTAAGTATATTAGCCTCTGGTTCATTCCTTTCGTCCTGAAAATCCATACCTTTGGAGAAGTCCCATAAGGAAATGCATGCGTCGATCCATCCAGCGCTTGGAACACACAATCTCCTTCCGTATTCTGCTTCACAAGCTCAATACCAAATCGCTTCGTTAATGCATAAATATGAGATTGATTCGTATCATTCGTCCACGCAGCTCCAATATCAACACATCCTTTCCCGCTTGCAAGTGGTACTGTCCAAGTTTTTCCTCCCACTCTATCTCTGGCTTCTAGGACAACACACGATAAGCCAGCTTGTTGGACATCGTACGCTGCTTGTAAACCGCTGAGTCCAGCTCCTACTACAATAACGTCGTATTTTTTGCTCATTTTGTCCTGCGAGATCGTGGATATACTCTTAAAAGTCAGTCTGCATATAAATCTCCTTTTATAGCACCCTCAAAATCACACTCCCACTTATACCATTCCCCCACTTCACAAATGCCAGAATATCGTATCAGCCTTGCAGCCGGAGTCGGCACTCAATTCCTTCTCGGCGTCTCTTACTCGAAGTGTACACAATCGGTTTAAGAAATGCCAGCAGCGGTTTATGAATTATATCAAAAGCAATTCTGTCTTATTTTGTGCGAAAGTGGGAGTTTTGGAGTGAAGTTACTCGGGTTCACTTACCCCTCTGAGCGGGGTCATCAAAGATGATCGACGATAAGAAGAGACGATAAGCTACAAACCGAGACTAGCCGTCCTGGCCCCACTATCAATAACTTCAGTGAGTGAGATAGGGATTTTGATATGAGAGAAGTTATTGATATATAGTATATAATCTAGTAATTGAAAATCTCAATCCCAAAGTGTCAATCACAGTTCCAGTTCCAATCCCAATTCAATTTTTATTCACCTACTTTCCAAGTCCCACTACCCCCACTAACAAAGCACATCTTCCTACTTACACATCACCATGGGATCCATCGAAGCACCCCAAATTCAACGAATCCACCGCGATGAAGTCGACAAGATAATTCAAGCCATCATCACCGACGGCGGCGTAATAATCAATAATTTCGTTTCCACAGAATCAGTCGATCGCGTAAACGCAGATACACTCCCCTATCTCGAAGCCGATCGTCCATGGGAAGTATATCTCCCTCCCTCCCCCTTCTCACATCAACCAAACTCACACCCCTCAGGGCGATCTCTTCCCCCCCGAAACCCGCCGTTGCTGCCGTCTAGTATCTCGCTCCAAAACCGTTCGCGAGGAATGGCTCTGTGACCCCTTGATTGATACTCTTTTATCTACATTCGTAGATAAGACAACGAGTAACTGGTATGGAGAGACGGAACATACGTATACGAGCCATGCGGTGATAAACACAGCTTTGACGATGAGAATCGGACCGGGAGGGAAGGCACAGAGGCTACATAGGGATGATAAGAATTTTCATGTTGAGCATCCTGATTTGAGGGGGAGTGGGTATAAGATGTAAGTGTTTTGACTTCTTAAGTTCCTTTTTGTCAAATTCTGCAATCATCTAACTCTTTCTGTATTTTTTGTTCGGAGTTTTTCGAAGGTTGAAATAGGCTTATTTGCTGAAATTTGAGATAATAAATTGGATACAGCTAATTCATACAGTGGAACGGACGTTGAACTCTCCTTCCTAATCCCCGGTGTCGACACTACCATCGAAAACGGAGCAACACATGTACCTATCCCCCCTTCCTCCCCTCCCCATCCCCAACCATCCCTCTAACAACCCTCCAGGTAATCCCCGGCTCCCACCTCTGGCCCTCCTCTCTCTCTCCCTCCCCCTCCAACCCCCTCTGCAAGCTAACCTACGCAACCATGCCAAAGGGTTCCTGTCTCGCCTTCCTAGGCGGTCTTTACCACGCCGGCGGCTCCAACACTACTTCCACCCAATATCGCCCTGTGCACGATCTCTCATTCATACGTGGATATCTGAGACAGGAAGAGAATGCTTATTTGGCTTATAGTAAGGAAGAGGTGGGGAGTTGGAGTCTGGAGGTTAAGAGGAGGATGGGGTATATGTGCTCCAGTCCTAATTTGGGGTTTGTGGATTTTGTGCAGCCTTATAAGTTTTTGAGTGGGGATTTTGGTGAGTTTCTGCTCTTCTTTTTGGGAGTTTTGTTTTCCATGTTTGTGGTTGTGTGTTTGGTTTATGACCATGGCCGTGTTTGCGTGTTTGCGCTTTTGGTTTTGCTTCAGTGGTTCCAATTGGGAGTGCTGAAGCCAGGAGAGTAGAGGAACAAGGTCACAGGCTTAAAAATGGATAAATATATATACTAACCCCCATCCCCCAGATCCCGAACATCCAGGCGATCTAGATGCATCTCAAGAGCCCTCAACCAAGAAAATCAGCGTCTAGCTTTCGAAACACGACTTTTACCTCCTCTCCAAATACACCCTTCAATCGACAGCTTATTCATTCATATTATATGCATCTTGAATTCGCAGAACTTCAAGCCGCTTCAGTGCAACCGGGCTATGTGTGTTACACTCCAAGATATAGAATATTAAGCTTGCAGAGGACAGGACAGGCTATTTGGGTGCTGAGATTTGAATAGTTTACGAATTTTAAATTGATCTATATTTCTCTGCAGGATTTTTCTCGGATATCATGTGTGAGTGAATGACAGGGGCTTTACTCAGAATTTGGAAATGGGTGCTTAGCTCCTATACCCTTAAGATATATTTCTCGAACCTGAAATCTCAACGATCACAAGTATCGTTTCTTCAGGGGAAGGTATAGTACTGTGAATCAATATCAGATGTTAGTTCATATACTTCAGCCGAAGACACAAGGGAAGTTTTTAGTCACCCTCTCCTTTTTCCTTTTCAAAATTGGACAACGATTAACGATCCATGACACCGAACCAAGAAATAAGTATAAGAATAATTACTAAATAAAATTATCTATCTACACTAATTTCACCCCCTCCCTCCCCTCCCTCCACTATTCACCTCCATCTCTTCCTCCACCATTTACCTCCTCTCCCCCTCCCCAAAAGAAACCCTTCGAACTATATATCTCGCGTGCGCAAACTCATAAGCGCAGTCATGTGATTCGACTAAAAATAGGTACAAGTATAAGAAAAGATGTATGAGGTCAGTAGGTAGTGGGGTAGCACCTCCACATGGGTATCAAGATATGAGAGGCCCGTATGTAAAAGGAAAAGGTAAAGGAAAGAGGCTGTATAGCCGTTATGCGCTCCGTGAAATGCTGCGAAGATATCCGCCCTCGATCTATCCATGCTTCGTTCTTCCATCTTCTGCCGTCTCTTCGTTCGATTCTCGGATTTTTCGTGCTAAGAGGTAAAGCTTATCTTGGCTTGCCTCTATATTCTCCTCCATAGAGAAGCGATGCAACTCTGCTTATCTTCGCCGGCTATGAGATAGTATCATCGCAGTTCCGACCACAGGCTCGACGAGCCTAAACTTCCTATCCTCGTTAATGGCAAAACATAAATCGCCATCAACCAAAAACACCATAATCGAAATGTCTTCTTATCCTCCCTTAATTCTATTTTCCGCATCGTCCTACACGCAATCCATATCCCTAACCCCACCGGCACGAGAAAAGATTCCCATCTCAGTTCCCAGAAAATTGGTCCTGTGAATGAGAATAGTATAATAGATATCGCGTTCACGATTCTCGTTCTCGAATCGCCGAGGACAAGGGGAAGTGTAAGTCGATTTCTCATCGCGTCGCCTCCCTGATCTTCCATGTCTTGGAATTGAATCGTGCATGTTATAATAAGCGCGATGACGGCTAGCCATATATACGCTTTCCCATTCAAAGCCGTACCACAAGCTACTCTCGCGGCCCCCGCGCCAAAAGTAGTGAATCCTAGCGCGTTATTCAGATGTCTGAAGAAGAAGTTCTCTTCTGCGGCGCCGAGATCGTTATATATCCATGTTAGGACCATGAGGAAGAGACATTCGTTCCTGCCACCGAGATAGAATGTTGATAGGAAGACGAGAGGGATAGATATTAATAAGGTTTTGCGAGCTTCTTCTGAAGTGAGACGACCGGAGGGGATGGCGCGCCAGGGTTTGTTGATCGTGTCTTCGAGGACGGAGTTGGGGAGTCGTTGATTTGAAAGATTGAAGATGAAGAGGTTCAACCATGTCCAGATGATTGATTTGAGGAGACCAGAGAGAATGAAAGGTGTATCTGAAGGAGAGGCATCGGTGAGGAGACCGGAAAATAAGGCTGTGAACGCAAACGTTGTAGCTGGGAGGATGGTAGTTTTGATGTCGCTTTTGGTGAAGATATATGCTGTTCTTAGATGGAAGAGGAGGGTTCTTGACTGTATACACATAAGTATAGTATCATTCATATAGGAAGAAGACATACCTTTGCATGAGAAGATATCTTTCCTTCTTCAGCATACTCCAACTCCATTGTGCTATTCATCGTTCATGCATTATTCTCGCCGTCACCAAATCTACGTTGTGTTGCGGGACAGAAGGCACCATGGTGGGAGCAGCTGGATAAGACAGAAAAAACTCAATATTACACCAAAAGTCCGATCCTTTGGTATGACCCGCTCTCTTTCTGTCGATGCTCGTCATTGGTGCCGGGGCCACCGACGAGGATTGACTATCGATATCACCTCGTATGATACTCTCCTCCGCATAGAGATTCCAGACTCGATTAGTGTGGCAGACTTTCAACAAGTGCGGCACGGAGATGAGTTTTTACACAATGCATACGGAGGTTCAGCTCCAATTTCTTGCCTGGTTTGTCCAGGTGTCTGCTCGAAGCCTGCCAATTGTTCCTGATGAAAGCCCCAATTGGTAGCTGCGGCCGTTCATGGCGCATGTCAAACATTTGGATTTGAGTAAAGAGTCCGAGGGCTGCCCGAGATGTGTAATGACTAGGTTACGGAGGAGGGGATTCACACTGGCTTGAGCAATTGCGAATGTTCGAGGCTAGAAACAGTATCTCTCCTCCGTCAATGGGTGTAGGAGAAACGATGATAGACCCAATGAATAGCTCTTCTTGAAACATTCCCCACATTGCTCTGCTTCATGGATATTCGGATGATTCGGTTGACATGGTGCACAAGCAGCGTGATCACATCTTGCACAATCTTTATCTGTTTACCAACAAAGCGCCGTCCAGACTTTTCGAAAGTCTGTCTTCGCGGTCGTAAGCGAATCTGTAATCTCAGGGGTACGAGCGCCGAGTAAGTGTTGGAGTTAGAGTCAGTTTGTGTTAGTGTTGGCCTCCACACCCTCGGTAATCGCACATCAACCGCTGATTGACGGAAGGTACAGGCCAGGACGATCATCACTGCAGGCACATGCTTGTCGAACGGTCAGGTACCTCCACATTATCTCGACGACGTGCCCCCCCGTACCTGCAGCGCATCAACACGGCTGGGTCACTGGGTAGACCGTGCCTGTCCGTGCCTTGGTCCGTGAGATCTGTGCAGCTTCAAAAAGTGTGGCTCGGGATTGGGATGAACAGGATGAATAGGTATCTTTGACAGTTGCACAGACATGATTGACAGCGGTGAACAAGAGGGGCACACCAGGTTACTCTACAACGACATCAGCCGGATTGTGTTATCGATGCTCTGTGCAAACATAGTGCAGGTGAGAGCATGCAACTTGATATGCCGAAAACTCAGATGTGCATATCCTACTTCGTAATGGACGCCACATTCAGCTTTGAAGGATCTTCAATAATGATAAGAATAATCAGCAGATAATTCTTGGTCGACCCGAATTCTATTTTAAAAGAAATTTGGTGGCGGCATAGCGGCTCGGAAATTTTGAGGAGAAATGAGTTGTGGAGTAACGGATTAAGAAACTTTTCTCCTTCTCCCGAAAAGGCTGCGGTTCCTGAATAAGAAGAGGTGGGAATGAGACAGAAAGTATGTTTAGGCGAATTGCAGCTTCTAAGATGGTGTGGATGCTGCGTGGAAGGCTTGTTAGAGACTGCTAGGGCTTGTTAGTAGCTGGCTGATTCGTGCTTTGCCCTGAAACCTTTCTCAACGCAGGGGCTAACGACGCCGTCTGCAGTAGTCTACAGTGGCTTTCATGACCTAGCTTACCATTATTTTACCCTGTACGTACCTGATCACTCAATGTCACTCAGCTACCAACACCCCTAACTGGCCAGTAAAGAGCTGGAAAATCCTGAAGTTGTTTCCTGACTCTCTTCACTATCCGAAATCTTCCTCCGCTATCCGCCCCACCATATCTAAATGAGTAAGTATCTCCTTGCATAGCACCACTCATCACCATTTACCACCACTCACATAACCACAACACATACAAATACATTCCTTCACATCCAGCGCTGGGATCCCTTCCCTCCATGTCCACCACGCTTTCCCTCTGTGATTGTGAATCGGAGATGCATGCGCAAATCACTTTCCGTCTGTGCCCCCTGCCCAGAGCCCGAGCATGGCCGAACCCATCCTCACCATCCTCGCCATCCCATACCAGCTTTGCTCTCAAGGCGGTCATTCCAATAGTCCAGCTCCTCCCAAGTGGCAAAGGCCGAAAGTCACTAGGTACCTAACCTGGTCCAGTGCAAGCCGAGTTACCTTCTCGGCAATCTGGCTGCATGGTGGACATAAGGAGATCCTGTCGTTCAGTGAGAAATGTCGACTTCCTCGTCCTGGGATCTGTCTCTTTAACATCAACTTCCACAATCACCTTTCACAATTACAATATCCTCGCTACACATAAGGAAAAGTTTGAAGCTCCTTCTGACCTGATTTTAAAGTTCAGAGTCTGATTTAAAGCTCCGTACCTCGCACTGACTCTACGCTTATTCCTCCTCACTTACTTATTCTTATCCGTTCTTCTATACCTATCTCCCCGAGTCCACATCTTTCCGAGAACAAATTTCTTTTCTAATATCAGCTCGCAAATATGGTCGACCTTCAAGCTGCATGCTATGCTATCGTGTCGGTGTTTTTCGTTGCGTCGACTATAACTATCTTGCTACGAATCTACTCTCGTGGATTCGTGGTAAAGAATTTTGGATGGGATGATTGGTGTATGACTGCTATTCTGGTGAAATATATCCCTCATATATAAAAAAGACACTTTCTAACTTGTTCCAGTTCTTCAATTGCGGGCAGCAATTCATTCTATACTACTTCCTTCACTATGGAGGTGGGCTGTAAGCAACCCCCTCCCGTCCAAAAACCTATAACTAACAACCACAGACATGTCACCGAACTCATGGCCACACACCCAGAATGGGTTTCAAAATTAACATACGTAAGCTATCTCACCTCTCCTACCCACAACCCATCATTAACGCACCTAGGCCCTCTTCGCCGAAGAACTCTACTATGTCCTCATGCATTTCATAATCAAAATGGCCTTCCTCCTCTTCTACCTCCGTTTCGCCACCAAGCTCTTCCGCAAACTCGTCTTCGTAGTAATAGCCATCAACACCCTCTTCACGCTCATCCAATGGCTCATCTACTGTCTCCAATGCACAACCCTAGACGCATTTTTCCACCGCGCCGCCCACCCACTCGTCAAATGTCTCGATAACTCGATTCTCGCCTTCGTACCTGCTGCTATGTGTATCTTCACCGATATATGCATAGTCGTTCTCCCCATCCAACCACTTTGGTCTATCCAGATCAGTCTCCGCAAGAGACTTATGCTCCTAAGCATCATCTCGCTTGGTGGAATCGTAGTCTTAATCTCCATTCTACGTCTCACAGTCCTTCTCGAGTTTCAAAAAATGACGGATTTCACATACTCTCTGGGCAAAATCATCATTATCTCCTGCATCGAGCTCGAAGTAGCTATCATGGCCGCAAATGCACCATCGCTCAAAATCTTCTTCTCGGGTGCGGCGACGACACAAGGGAGTGGAAATCAGCATTCTTTGACTAAATTATCTAGACCACAAAGCCAGTCAAAGAAATTCTCCGTCACCACTAGTCAGTGTCATATCTCTAGTAGAGCAGCGCAAGAGGCGAGGAATAATGCCTCGAATAGTTCTGAAGAGAGCTTGACGAAACAGACGAGTGAGAACGGGATTTTTGTCGTTAGCACGGTGGGTGTAGAGAGTACGTATGCGAATAGTCATAGGGGGCACGATGATATGGTTTAAGTTTTCTTTCTCCACTTTGGATAGGTGGTCTTCTCCTGTATGGGCACGGATTCTGATTTGATATTGGATTTGATTTGAGGTTGGGATTTGGGATTTGGGTATACTATTGGCGTTCGGCGTGTGGTGTTTGTATGGGAATCCGAGTCTGATCTCGAAGGATATGACGAGATGGAGAAATCAGCTTTATCAAGCGAAAATATATTGTTTATTCTTACTTTCACGATCTGTTTTCAACTGCTCACTTGACATCTCTAACCCATCCTCCGCAGATAAATCGTCAAGTCTCTCATCCCATCTCATCGAAACCCACAATTCCTCTACAACATCTTACTCCACAACACAAACTTTCCTCCCATTTCCATCAGTGCATCACAACAACCAATCCCCTCAAAAATGCAATCCCTCACTCGATCCCCAGCTGCCGAACACACACACCCTCACAAAGTCTACCCCTCATCTGATCTCCACTCCTCTGCTCCTAAGCGTAAGCCTCTTCTCTATCTAAACTTTGATTTCCGAGGACTGTGCGGCTGCTACTACTGCCCTATGAGGTATCGATAAGCAACGACTTCAAAGCTTAAACTTTAAACTTGAAACTCAAGAATAGAGTTGAATTTTTGAAGTTTAGAGTCAGGATTTCATCTGAACGGTTTGATTTATGTCTGTGTAAAAGTATACTCAGCTTCCCCGCAAAGATCTGCGAGTCATCATCTCTTTTCAGAGTCAGGAATCATATTTTTACTGGCTCTTGGCATATTTTGTTGCGGTGAGGAGTTTTCGAGTTTCAGATAATAGGAAGTAAGCAGCTAAAGGTTAGAATCCAACCTTGCAGAGGTAAGGGTAGAAGCGTGGCGAATACTGATGTTCTAAAAAAAAATCGGATTGAAGAGTAAAAGAGTGGTGGGCATGCAGTGCTTATGAGCTGCTTCATGATAGAGGGGAAAAGATGGATTCATATATACCGAATTGATAATTAGGATAGAGAAGTGAAAATTCTAAGATATGATGTTTTGGATGGTGTGAAGAAAATAAAATGGATACCCTCGTAGTCTGACATTTGACACAGCTTTTGAGGGGGAATCATGAGAAAGTAATATCAAGCTTCTGGTAATCAATTGTCCTTTGAATGACCTGATGATTCAAGCCTGCGGAGACAATGTTACTGCATTTTGCTATCAATTCACTAGTCTCACTCATGGACTTCAAGGATTGCTCTAGCTGATGATAGTTATTCATTCATACATGAAGACGTTATATATACCACTGTATCTGTTCCCATATCCTGTGTCTATGCATACCCAAAACACCTACTCATATGCCAAAACCCGATCATTCTCAATCCCATAAGCGCCACCCAAATTCCACATGTAAATGCTTTCAAACACCTTCCATGAAAATGCAAAAACATGCCCAACCCAGCCAGCACCAATAATAGCCCCTCAAGCAGGCGCAGAAGCTGCTCTCTCTAATCCCATCCTTTCTCCTCCCCTCCTAATTTGCCTCTCAATCTCCGGCAAAAGTTCCGGAATCCTAAACGGTTTCGTAACAACACTGTCCATTCCACTTTCCTTCGCATTAGCGATCTGTTCACTTCTCACATTTGCCGTGACTGCAATAACAGGAATATGGCCTATAATGACACCTTCCCTCTGCAGTTGTCTGATTTTCATGACGCAGGTTAGACCGTCCATAACAGGCATTTCAAGATCCATGAGGACGACGGAGAGTTCTTTGCCGTTGCCTTCCTGGCCTTTCCAGTATCTGGATGTCTCGATGAACGCGAGGGCTTCGCCGCCGTGGTTGGCCACTGAGACTATGCAGCCTGCTGAGCGAAGTTGTTTGGACAGGACTTTTTGGTTGACGATATTGTCTTCTACGATGAGAACGTGGTTCGGTGCACCTGTTTTCTCGGTTGATTTCTTGTCCGATGGGTTTCCTGGCCCGGCTCCTCTTTGGATGCGTGCTATTGCTGCAGGCGTAATTATTTTTGCTTGACTTTCCATATCGACGGGATGTGCAAGAGGTGATGAATCTTGTGGAGCGCTACATCTGCGCGCTTTCACGTAGAATGCAAACGTGCTTCCAACTCCAGCTTCTGAAGCGACTCCGATTTGTCCACCTTGAAGCTCGGTCAACTCTCTCGATATAAAGAGCCCCAGCCCTGAACCTCCGTACTGAACGTGTGTTCTCGGCGAAGCTTGAGAGAATCGTTTGAACAAAAGATTGCGCTCATGAACATCTAATCCACGACCTGTATCTTCAACTTCGATGTATATATAAACCATCTCGCCAGTACCCCATTGTAAACCTTTACTCATGTCTTTGCGAGTACTACTTCTTGGTAGATACTCCAATCCCAATTTAACAGGTGGCTTTTCGGTCGAAGCAGCGATACTAATCTTGATCTTCCTTTTAGGCTGGGACTGTGTGAACTTGATGGCATTTGTTGTGAGGTTGATGAAAACTTGGAGAAGTCGACTCGGGTCAAGCTTCACCCAGTCTACGGCCAATGTCGAGTAGGATGGATCTACGTGGAATCGAAGTTCCATGTCGCTCTTCTGGAGTTCATTATCAAACATCCTGAGCGCGTTATGGATCACAGAAATAGGTTGAACTTCAACCGGTGTAATTAGGAGTAGGTCCGAATCGAGTTTTGAAAGCGTCAAAATATCGTCAATGATTCTCTTCTGATGCTGTGCGCATAATATCACAGTTTGTGCGGCATCTGAGAACCCATCTGTTACTTCGGTCGGAAGGGTGACTGTCAACCCCTTCACGGACCCCTCATATTCCGATAGAGAGGTGCAAATCCAATCCGCTGATTGAATTATTGCAGATAATGGATTCCGCATTTCACTACCATAAAGTTAGTAGAAGTACATGATTTAATGATTATTACTCACTGAGATGTCATGTCGATAAAGTTTTCTTGTTGCCTTTTGAGTTCGACCGCTTCAAGCATCTTCCGTTTCTGGAACCCCTCCATATATTTCTGTCGAGATATATCTGTCAATGTCCCTAATACACCGATGACAGATCCATCATCAGCACGCTCAGGATAGGCCGCTGCTAGGATCCAAGTAGGTCCTTCCACCCTTTCACCATTGATGAACTCTTCAGCAACGAATGGCCGTCTTAGCCTCAACTCAAAAGAGACAGTTTCACCGCCTAGTAACCTTCCCCATTCCCTATCCATTTTTGGAAACTCATCCTCGGCAATAACGTTATACCAAGACTAGACTATCAGCTGGTGCTATTTAGACCTTACAAGATCACTCACCATAGGGTACGAAACATCACGGGGGTGCTCAGTCAATCTGGGAAAGTGTTAGCTGGGTCTTTGAGATGATTCTCCATATCATACGTGTAATAGTCATTGTTAGCGTACAGAAGTGCACCTTCAGGATCTATATGGAACATTCCAACTGGTGCCAAATCTGCCATCCTGCGAAACCTGGTTTCAATTTCGATCGTCTCATGTTCTTGGATAGCAAGTTTTTGTGATAGTAGGTTCCGGTCTTGAGCAGCTTGCTCAGCGGCCATTCGGCCTCGACGGATTTCCTCCTCAAATAAAACTGCAGACTGCAGCAATTAGCGGGATTCTGGAAACAAATAGATAAACATACAGCCATCGAGTTTGTTAACTGCCGGTTGAGTAATTCGGCGAAGATACTATAATCATCGTCAAACTTCTTACGGGGATTCAGACCGATAATCATAAAACCGAGGACTGTGTCTGATGTTGAGCGAATTGGCAGAAGCACGGCGGAGTCGCACGGTAGTCCATCTTGTAATTGGATCTCTTGCAAAAAGATGGGTAATGTTCCATCAGCAGCAGTCAGAACGGATAAAGATTCTTTGATCAACTCCTGGAATCCTGGTAAAAATTCATCTATTCCTCGCTCGGTTGTAATTCGACTCGGGACCTCGCACGAAGGAGGTATTCTAACTGTTCCTTCTAAAGACCAAGATTTCGTGTATTGACTCTGCTCGGAACTTTCGGATAAAGTCTCGTTAATGTCGCTGCCTGTAGAGTACAGTATTGCAAAGGGTAAATCGACGTGGATAGGCTGTAATCCTAGTAGAAGTTGCTGCCAAAAATCCCTAGGCTCTCTGGAAGACGCAATGTACTGGCCTAGACGGAGAAGAAATGCCATTCGTCGATCTGCGATGACTTGTCGAGTTGTATCGAAAACTGGATTGTAACTAAAGTTCAGTTAACTTTCACGTCTCTTCTTGGACCAGACATTGAAATAGGGCAATACTCACAAACCAACTTCATTGCCCTGAGTGCTGAATGGTATGATGGAAATACAGAAATATGTTTCTTCTAGATAACCATGCCTCTCAATGTAAAACCGAGCATCATCTACAACGAAAGCCTTTCCAGTTTCATATGCAGTGTCAAAGGCAGGTGTGAAATCACCTTCAACCTCCGCCCACGCTTCGGCGAAGCGTTTACCCATCATTCCCGGATGCCTCTGATTCATAGTGACCATATACGGCTCGTTATACAACATGACTCTCTCCATACCCCAGTACATGGCCGCTGGCCGGGGGTCTGTCATCAAGATATTTGCCATTCGACGTAAATCTGGCAACCAATGTTTTATTGGCCCGAGGGCAGTTGATGCCCAGTCAAAATTCAAAACGAAACTGAGATGATCAGATAATTCCACAGTAGTGCTTGGAGATGTGAAGTCAATGCGACCGATATTGAGGACCTCTGGTGAGGAGTTGCGATGGCCATTTGGCATATTCTTTTGCGTTTCTTCAGACTCTTGTACACTTCCCCGTCTTGCGCGATTTTCATCCGGGGCCACTGAGGGATATGTTTGTATATTCTCGTCCCGCCGCAGTCTGAAAGCTGCAAGCTGTGCTTCCAGCGTGTCATGAGGTGAGAACACTAGAGATGTGCGATTGCTCCTCGCCTTTTCCGAGCGTTCAGGCTGTGTAGTTTGCGATCGACCAGGTGGAGGGAACTCTGACTGACGTCGATTGATAGCTGTGACTGCAGGCTCACTTCCTACATCCCCAAATACTATTCTCCACCTTTTTCTCAACGTTTTCGCTGTCCATTTTATCCCACAGTATGTTGTTCGTAGAAGAACGCCGTCCGGAACTCCTGAAACAGCCCATTCGATGAATCTCGCAAATTTTGGATCCCTTGCAATTTTACCAGCAATTCCTGTCCCCAACTTCGACTCCAGCAATGGTATTTCTCGTAGGCTTGCGTTGCAGTAAACGGGGATTGTTCGAGTCGAGCTTGTCAAGTCGGTAATGAAAACAGGGCGATCGTCGACCTCGAGAAGTTCCAAAACCCCAATAGACAGTAAGCCCTCTTTCGATGCCTCCTGGCTGCCATTTGGGCGGAGTGAGGCAGTTGTGATCTGCGAGCCCGCCTTGTCAAATACATTTGCAGAATCCGATTCTTGAAAGCCAGGTTCGTTAACCGTGGTATGGCCAAGATCTGCCATTGATATTCTATAGACGATTCGCACCGCCGCGTCTCCTCCTTCAGCGAGACGATGTTTACTTTACAGATTCGCAATTTGCCGTTGACAGAATCTGTTCGCAAACCAAAATGTCGTCACGCTGCACCCGTACTGCTCACCCCGAGCCAAGAATTCCCTCGCAGATTGTCAGTCACAAGCCAAGGAGAAGCATTTCAGGGACTCTGATAAGATCGTGAGAATAAGATGCTAAGGAAAATTCAGTGCCATTGTACTGGCGCCTCACTCGCAGCGTGGGTAAGGAAAGAATACGGTCCACCTGGATCTGGTGCTTGCTCACAAGGCCGGCCTAGTTCCCAGTCCGACGGATTCCAGAGCCATCAGCGGCCCAGGCTAATAGAGCCCATGACTTCAAACGACCTAGTCGCGGTTCGGTTCAAACGCCGACAGGAGATGAAAAAGGCATCAAGCCGAGCTTTGGATGCGTCATGTGTACTAGTAAGTATGTATATAGAGATAAAAAGTCTCAAGATAAGGTTGAGAGAAATTTGTTGAAATGATTTGGATCGGACTGCATCTTCTTTCTGTTCATGACCAATCTCGACATCGCCATAAATGGAGACAACAGAGCATTGCTCATTCCCCAGTGTTGACCGATAATTAACCGCAGTGGATGCAGCTGCTGGTGTACGTGGTGAAGTTGAACGAATTTTGAAACGAAATGCAGGTTGCGCCACCTCGTCATATCCCGTGACAGTTATAAATGAGAGCCGAGTCATGCTTGTGGAGCTGAGATTGGAAGTTTATCGCTATCAATCGGATTGTCAAAAACTACCTACAGTAGACAATCGAGAGATAATCGTTGGCACGCACCCTCATGCAGTTTAAGACCATTATATTTACAGAAAGTCTCAACTCATAAATTGTTGGCGAGTCAAATATTTGAAACATTCCAATCGAGAAGTATATGTCTTCTAACCACAAAAATGGCGAGAAATGGGTGGTCCACCCGCTCAGCAGACTCAACATTGATTTGGTGATCTACACAATCGTTATATTCGTCGAATTATCTCTATACTAGGCGGTGGACATAAAGTCACGTTCAACTACACCGAACATCAAACACATTTTCCTTGTCTTGCTAACTCCCAACACCAGATCCTTCTGCCAAAACTATCCTCGACTTGGTGTCCGCAAACTCGAGGTACCATCCAATTCGACTGGCATCAATGCTTCAGCATATGTCGGCGCTGGGCTCATTGCTGAGACAGGACTCCTCGCTTCATAAGCACCCATCTCTGCGGCAGCAGGACTTTTCTTTTCGCCCAGTATTGCGGATCGATCATCCATCTCATGCGTGTCTGCATATGGTCCTTTGTAGTAGCTGTGAGCTTGTGGAGGTTTGGTCGCTTCATTCACACCAACTTCGTAGGGATGGACCTGATCTGCTCCAACTGGTCCGTTGGCTGGAGGATAGTTTCCAGAATCGATTCGAGTTGCTCGCTGCGATGCCCGCTTCCTGCGAACGAAGAAGAAAACCCCGATGCATATCGCAATGGCGAGCAGTGGGCCGGCAATGATTGCAACAAGAACACCGGTTGTGAGGACCACCTTCCCATTGGCTGTGCTGGTATTGTTATTTGCCCCATCGGTTCCGTTGGCTGGTACCGCGGAACCAGAAACCTTCGCGCTTGCAGTGCTACTACTACCAGATGGACTCAGAGTGCTTGTGAAGGTGCTCATGAATGTGCTAGTCTTGGTTGTTGTCTGAGCGAGGGCAGTAATAATTGTTGTGTAGGTATCTGTTTGAACAGAGAATCTAGCTGTATCAACCGAAGGTGGAGGCGTATAACGTCCTGCAGAAGTCGTCGACACGGAGGTTTGGTATGCCGTCTTGGATGCTTGGCCGCTTTTGCATGATGGAGTTGTATGAGAACCACCAGAGTATTCACCACAGGTTACTGAGGCTGAAGCACCAGAATCGCATTCTAAAGCCCACTGCCAGGTTGTCTCGAAACCTGAGAGTATCATCAGTTATGGCCATTAATGACGCGCAATATCACCAACCAGATACACAGGTTCCAACGTTGCATGAGGGATCATTCCAGGTCCGATCTGTGCATGTCCCTCTATATGTCATATTCGCCAATGGGTAAAAGCAGAGTCCATCAGGCTGGCAAATATCTCCTTCACTTGGTACACAACAAGCCGAATATTTGCTTCCAGTACATGGCTCCCAGAGGAAATCAGTTGGGATTGAGCCATCTGGATAATAACATTGATTGAATGCCAAAACAGCCTTCAGGTTCAAAAGAGCGACAATAGAAACGAACGACTTAATATTAATGAGCGAAAACATTTTGCAAACGAGTGTTGAAGAATCTAGAATGTATTCAAAAGGCCGAAAAGAACGACTGAAAACGAGCGACGAAGACTAAAGGAAAGTTACGATGAAGAGTGGGAAATGAATCACGACCCCTGAAGTTCAAGCCGACGACTTGCTTTTTGGGCGTTCTAAAGATCCCGTTTGGTGGTGTTTTTGCTTTGAATTCAGCCCTGTGCCAAGCTTTTGGCTTGTGTCGGACTCAGTTTGCGAGGAATTGATTTGCTAAAGATCGCCTGCGACCGAAAAGACACCACTCATACTCCTGCCACTTCGCAATGTGGAAGTTAGAAGGGGCAAACACGGCAGATACAGATGTTGGAAGAAGCTTAATTCATCCGACTTTTGAGATGTGGAAAGGAGATGACCCATTGTGACTTATTGCCATTCGTACATGAGTACCATCAATTGCAGTCAGCTTGGAATAATATTCTTCATTCCCATTGAAGTAGAGGCAGATGTTTTGACGCAAGGCACTCAGTTGGGCTCACTGCTACCGTATGTTATTCTCTATTATATGTTTAAACTCACCTGACAGCTGGTCAGCCCATACGTAGGCAGCCGTCCTGCTTCACTGCCTCATGAGCAGCGCATATGAAGACTTCTCCCTTGTAAACATCAAGTGTCCACTATCATGTCGAACCCTCCCAAAAAGCAGCTATGTCATTCGGATTTTCCGTTGGAGATTTCATCGCAGCTTTGGAGCTAGTTGCGACCGTCGCGAAGGCCTTGGGGAATAGTAGCAATTCCTCGGCTGAGTACCAGGGTCTCCTGACCCAAGTCAACACACCCTGCAATCGGCACTCGAGGCTACGCTTCACCCTGTGCAGCTGCTTGTACTCGATGGCGGAGACTATCCTGAGATCGGGATGTTACATCAAGCGGTGGAAGAGTGCCACAAGACAATCGAGAAGTTTTGGCGGAAAGCACGGAAATATCATCCTAGTCTGCGGGAAGGTGGAAGTGGGAACTCGATAAAAGATGGATGGAGAAAGATCCAGTGGACAATATGCATGCCGGAAGATGTCACAAAATTTAGAGACGACCTCAGGGCACAAACTCAGAATATTGAGATATTTTTGATGGCTGTTCAATTGTGAGTTGCTTGCTTTTAATTTGATTTTAATTGACATGAACAGTGCAGCGACAACAGTCGGCTCCAAAAAGAATGAGCAGCACCAGCTCTCTCTGATGGAACGAGTCCAGGATACCTACTCCAAATGCGTGAGAAACCTAACGATACTGATCGATTGCTCTGCAATGTAAGCAGCCGCTGCCGTTTTCGCAACTTACGCTGATTTCATATAGGACCATTCAGCAGGGAAACATCCTTCTGGACCATGCCATCCGAATACTGTTGGCGCAATGAGCTACTGTGTGAAGACTGTACTGATTGTATTTACAGACATATCGTCGTGGATATACAAAGTTTCTTGACAAGCCTACCCTTGCAGGTTATGCGCCAACAGCCTGTATATTTCATCGATGCGCTAGGCCGCGAGACGCCTTTCTACCTCGAGTTTATCAAGTGTCCAGAGGTGTGTAACACAGCTGAACTGCCGTCGGGTATTTGAAACTGACCTAATGAAGTCACTTCTCGCTGTTCTTTTGAACAACTTTAAAGATATAGGACCCGGTGCAGATAAAGTTCGAAATGGACATTTCGCAATTCAGGACGTGAAAACCAAAATGGATATTGATTTGTCTGCGCCTTGGGAAACCTGTTTTTTCCCGGGTCAAAAAGTTGTTATGAGTATGCTGTTTACGTTGGAAAGCGACACCGATCACAATTGTTTAAAGTGTGGACTGGACGGAGTACGAGCTCGTCAGCGAGACCATGGCTCAGCTTCGTGCAGCAGATGCCACACATCGTACCAATCCGCGGAATTGACACCAACGCACTCATTGCCCGGAGACGTTAGCCTCGCAGAAGTGGTACGGTTGCGTGACACGCCCGCTCCTGACTTTCGAGCGAGGCAGGTGGAACCGCCAGCAGATACTATCGGACTGAGAAAGTATGACAACAAGGAGCATATTCGACTGTTCCGCAATCTACGCTTAAAGTTATCCATTCTCCAATTCGAGATACCTGATTACGAACCACATTATCCCAGAGTATTCAAACGGCGCCGTGGTATCGGGTACACTGATGATTCGGAAAACGGTTGTATAATGAACTATCTCGAGTGGGGTTCGTAAGAGGTGATCATCTCAAACATCTTCGCTAGGTACACAGGTTGCGGCAGGGTCCTTGAGGTCAACATGAAAAGAAAACCTTCACTTATTACGATCGCAGGAACCTTATTAGAGTGAACTTCTAAGGCTTGTGTATTCCCCTAGGACTCGAAGCTCGGAACAGAGCGCAGAAGAGAAAAGCGTTGCGAAGTTGCATTGAGTATTCACAACTTATTCAGAAATTTGGGTTCACATTTATGTCCACCCAGATGCGGGGCAAGCAATGCAGGGTGAGGAGGACGAGAGAACATGAGTTTAGAATGGAGATGGTACAGGTACTGCCATATCAGCGATGGAGTAGGAGTGGCAGTCAAGCTATTCAGCATTAGCTAGACCTCTCATGAGGAGACTGAAATGAAAATGCAGTGAGACATGATTCACTAGAGAATGTCATGGCAAGCGCGGAGGATGTCAAAGCCAGGTGGGAAATGCAAGTCTCATATCTAAGAGGGAAACAACTATAGGGGATGATTTACTTGCCTGGACATACAGACTCAGAGCAGGAACAAAGCACATCATTTTCCAAACACTTAATCACAATTTCAAGTCATTAAATTCTACCCACTACCTCAAAACTCCATCAATGCGAAATATCCCATAGCAAGTTAGCAACTACCTATTCTACACTAATTTACTGGGTATATTCCCATATCCCTGTCCCATCCATAAACATCGTCTCTCATCACCAAAAATACAAGACATCATGACCATATCTAAGTATGTCCAATCAAACCAGCCTGAGGAGCATTATCAGGGTTGGTATCTGTGCCAGCAAAGCCCAAGAGGCTGTTCCATGTATCAGCAGTGGTAACATCTCTCGTTCCCAACGCTGAAATCTGTGCCTTGGCATCAGCGCATGCCGCCTCAGCAGCAGCGTTCGCACCGCAAACATTGCCAATTTGATCACAGATACGGTTGGTGATAATGTTAGGGTTCAGAGCTTCTTGTTGGCCCTTGTTGACAACGGGGTCAATGGCTTGGAAGGTGAATTCGCCTGGTTTACGGCCGTTGAGAGATTCCTCGAATTTAATTGTGGGAACACAGGTTCCAAAGTCGAGACCCGCGATGGAAGAGGCGACGAAGCCGAGGAATGTGCCTGTTACTACGTCGGAAACTGCCCCTACTCCTGCGCCTACGGCTGCTCCTGCTCCTGCTCCTGCTCCTGCGGTGGCGGCGGGGTTTTCTGCTGTTGCGATGGCGACTTCAGTTGCCTTTGCTTTGCCTTTGCCCTTTCCCTTGGCCTTTGCTTTGCCCTTCTTGGCAGCTTTGGTCTTAGTGGCTGCTTCTGCTCCTCTGTCTTCAATTAGTATAGGTCTTGTATTGAAAGAGGTGACGTGGAATGAGGTGAGAGATTGGGAATGAGACTTACTTGGTGACAGTTACAAAAGTGGTCGCCGCGGCGGCACAGTCAACGACAGCTGAGGATGCTTCGACAACAGCGCTTGCGACTGGTGCGGCACTGGCTACTGCTCCTGCTCCTGCTCCTGCTCCGGCTCCGGCTCCGGCTCCAGCTGCTGGTGCTGCACCAACAGTTCCATCAGCTGCTTTGGTAGAGAAGTTTGAGAAACCATTTGCGGCCATGACTTCAGCAACGCTCAACCCATCAGCGACAAATGGAGCCGTGAGGGAGGAGGCAGCATTCTTGTTCTCGATATCCGATCCCCCCACAGCTGGATCTACAAGGGGAACAACACCACGAAGTTCTGCTGTAGCAGGAAGACTTGCATCACTGCAGATAGATGGGATGGAGACAGCGGAGGGATTAAAGTTCTGCTCTGCTCCAACGAGACCTCTAGCTGCAGCAATGACTGCAGGATCGGTTCCAAGAGTTTTAACGATCAAGTCGGCTTGGGAAAGCTTGTAATGATTAGCCACGCTTTGATGTTCGGGGTGGGTAAGTATATACCTTTCCACATGGGTTGGCAGCACCAAGCAAGAAGGAGATGGACTGACCAGCAAGAGTTGCTGCGTCACCGGATTTTCCAAAAGCACCGAGGGCTGAGATAGCAGCAATTGGGACTTGCTCTTGACCAAATCTAAGTACGTTAGGTCTGATATCTCAAATTATTTGTGTTGAACTTACCTGGCCTCGGCAACGGCCACTAGGGCCGAAAGAAGAAGAGCTTGGGTATACATTATGTTGAACAGAATCTCAATGCTCGACTTAGAAAACTTGAAGCTTGACTTTGAAAAGATTGGACCGGCCCTAGGAACTGAATGAAGGAGTGTAAAGAATGTATAGTTCACAGAACTAGAAACGAAGGTTGGAAAGTGCAAGGCAAGTACAGAACAATAAGAACAAAAAACTGGCGTGGAAACTATCGTACGTTATATACATAAGCCGTGGGCTCTACTTGCCAAGTTCAGTTGACACCTGTCAGGGCATGGATGAGTACTCCTGTCATCCTTCTTGTTCATTGAAATGAGGATCAGACTTTCCAGCAGATTTCTGGGATGAACAGGAGCGGCGCATGGGCTTACAGACCCTTGGTAAAGGCATGATATATAACCTTAACTGTGTGCAATGCCTGAATGGCGCTATAGCCAAGGTATAAGAGGCGTTTTCCCGCGACTGTTCAGTGCCATCTGATATTCTTGGGGAGTTTCGCACGCAAAATCGGATCGTCAGCCGAGAGTGGGTACGTGGGGAGAAAGTGTATTTGGTATGAACTATGACAACACAGGAGTTCAGATGAAGCTCAGTCTCATGTTGGAAACCGGCAGCGATTGAGATTTTATCTGGTCAATGCGAAACCAGCGCCTCAAAAGGACCAATGAGACAGCGTGGAGTTCGAAGTCCTTTACCCGGCAGGGGAGAATGTCAGATCGAACTAAACTTTAATCCTATGGTTATTCAGACGACAAACAAACGCTTGATGTGAACCATAGAATAAATGCTTACCTACCCCGGAGGATGTGACTCCAGCTCGGGTGGCGTTCTGCATGGTTTCCGGACCAGGCGACGAGACGACTTCTCATACAGGAGCTGTTTGAAAGCTCGTGATGCCAAGATCAACCGCAACAACATCATCCGAAAATATGAGGACGCGCTTTTATAGCATTTGAGTGAGCGAGGTGATCATAATCTGAATTTTGGATAGCATTTCGATCATATTTCACAATCGTGCAAGACACCGCCAATTGAGTCGACTACCATAACCAAAAGCGTTTGGTTTATGTCGTGCAAAGCCCGCAAAAGCTCTTTATTGGCACGTCAATTTCCTGAATCTGACTTGATTCGTTATTTCCCTTGGTCAATTTGCTCTCTAAATCTTGGAGTGCTTGATAATGTGTTCCGGTAAAGGCTGATAAACGACGTGGTATTCGAGGAACATGAGATGACTACGGATCTACAGTTAGATTTTGTTTTGGGTCCTTCGGAACCCAACAAGGGGAAAAATCTGGGGTGCCGTCAGCTGAGAAGTTCCTAGATTATGACTCCATAAAGCGAAAAAGGTTCAATTGGGGCAATCTAGCATAGAGGATGCTGTAATATTCTGTATGAAATGGACTCGGAGTTACTTGTGCTTGGCTGAAGAGAGGATGATGCAGCATTCGTCCACAACTCCGTGTCATGACGAAATGACGAAGATGTTGTGACTGTGGCTGTGTATTCGATGCATTTGACGAACGGCATAGACTCCCCCAGTTTTGATTGAGGTTGCAGAGGAAATCTGGATCGAGGAGCTCTGTAACTAGAGCCATGCCTCCACCTGGAGATGACCTTGGAAGTGGGTACTGGCCAATGCTTATTGAATTGCCAGATCTCAATGCTTGATAATGGTTGACACTGCATTACGCAGTATTGCTGTTGCGGCGTTGACACTCTCATGGCATTCCCGCAAGTACTGCGTTAGGTAATGCCTGGTAACTTAACACTTGTTTTGAAAACCTGATTCAATGCTACTATTTGCCGCTATCCGATGATTGCTGTGTCCTAGTCCAACTTGTGATAATGTCCAGAAAGCTGTCATGATACGTAACGAACTGATGGCCTAAGCTTCGATTTCTTTGAGTCTATGATTGTAACAATTGGGATAATGTTCTAGCTTTGATTCATCGGAAGACTAGAGCGAAAATTGAGATTGGAGCAAAATGAGCATACTAGTCCAATCTGATAAGACCTGTAGATTCGTTTAAGGCCTTTGACTAAACCCGCATTTCGAAGCGTATCTGCTCGAAGAAACATGAAGAGAAGGAGTAACAGTCTGTAAGGCGGAAACTGCCTCGATAGGAGATATCATCGGGCATGTCCAGTCTACCAATGCACCGCTTGATTCGAGCCCCAAAAGTGTAGTAGATCTTGATCCAAAATATGTCTTGCTGATTTCCGCCCAAGGAGCTTCAGTCCATCCAAATTGGTCCGGTCGAAAAGCCTTAACTCCTCCAGCACGTTGAAAAGTTGTGAAGCGGTATTACCTGTTTCCTGCTACCTAGCTATCTATCGCATTAGAAAAAAGCAATAGAGGGTATCAAGGGCCGAGGAAATATGCCAGCTGTAACCCACCTGAGCGATTGCAAAATCGGGAATCATTTGCACGCAACAGTGTTACAGTCCTGTGTATTTCGGAGATCATATGTTTTATAGCGTAGCTTGGTGTACTAATACGGTAGTTGGGATTCTGGTTCCATCTGCAATGTTACAGTTGTGAGGCTGCGGGCAGAATGCGGGAAGAGAAGGCTGAAGCGAAAACATGTGGAAAGCAAACGTAACCTCAAAAGCTTTGAACACTCTCAGTCACCGCCACCATATTTCTCCAACTCAATCAGCTTGAAACTGGTAGACTCCGAAAGACATGACTGTCTCGACTACTTTGATGGTTAGGTAGACCTCATCGAGCCCCGAGAGGCAACACTTACCATGTCAGCCTCATCTGCCGCAGCCTCAAGTACACTCTCGAGATCAAGAATCACAATCGCTGCTGTCACTGCTGTCATTACTGCTTTCACTGTCTATCATTTCTACAGAGGAAGAGACTACGACGCTCAGCTCGCATCTCTGCCAGGTTCGGGCCTTCACCGAAGTAATGCGGTTCATCGAAGGCGGCGACGGAACACAACAAGCACGGCAGACACAGCCATCTTCGTCGATGATGGAACAGAGAACGAAACGGAAGAGCAAATAATTGCGCGAGCATTGACTGATGGAGAAACGGTCATAGACGGGGAAGGGGCGCAAGAGGAGTACGCATGGACAAATGCACCTCAATCATACGATCGTGCTGGGCAGAATATTGTTCAATTGCTATTTCGAGTCTCGGAAGACGCTACACGAAGGAATTCCTACGTTCATAGAGGTTGTGCATGCAACAGCTGTGGTGTAGTTCCTATCAGAGGAACACGATATCGATGTGCGAACTGCGCCGACTACGACCTCTGCGAAACATGTGAAGCACAAGGCGGCCTGCACACGAAAACTCATATATTCTACAAAATCAAGGTTCCAGCACCGTCTTTTAGCCCCAGGCATATTCAGCCAGTATGGTACTCTGGGGATCCAGATTCTGTCATGCGAATTCTGCCAAAGGAGGTACTTACAAAACTTTCACGCGAGACGGGCTTCGAGAGGACGGAATTGGATGCATATTGGGAACAGTGGACATTTATGGCAAATACGGATTGGAGAGATGACCCCGATGACATAAATCTTGCGATGGACCGGAAAACGTTCGAAAGATGTTTGGTACCATCCGGAGGATATAGACAATCTGCTCCAAGTCTCATCTTCGACAGAATGTTTGCATTTTATGACAGCAACAAAGACGATCTTATTGGGTTCTCCGAATTTCTTCACGGTATCGCGTATAGGAAGAAGAAGGACAAATGGGGCAAAATCTTCGAAGGCTACGATATTGATGGAGATGGGTTCGTCGACAGAAAAGATTTCTTACGAATGTTCCGCTCCTACTATGTTCTATACCGTCAGATGCATCGAGATATGTTGGAAGGGATGGACGAGCAACAAATGAGCACAACCGAAGCTCATCGTTTGATTAATGGTCGACAGCCTTTGAGCAGTGCATTCGGGCAAGATGGGATTTATCCTAGAGCGCCAGATCTACGGGCAGGGGAAGGCAAGATCATGAGACCAAATGGTGAGCAGGAGGTTGTTGATGGCAAAGGAGTCATGACAGAAAGTGGCAACGATACTGGAAACAGGGAAGATGTCTTTAGAAGAGACTTGCCACCGCCAAGGCGGAATTCTTACTACACAGACAATAACACAGGCTTCTGGGAGACGATGCTGAATCCTCCGGAGACAGTAGAGCAGCTACCGGATGTTATTGAGAGTCTTCGTAGGAATGAGGTACGCGATCGATTCGTCTTCCGTGATGAAGCAGATCCTACTATTCAAGGGGCTCGTGAAGATGAGAATGAAGAAACTGATAGTGATTCTGATGATGCCTTATCAAATCCGGATGCTTCTCGAAATTGGCCTCCAGCTTTCGTTACCGTCACGGATCATGATGCTGAAGCGATACAAGGTGCTGGGACTCGTGTCGCCGATGTTCTACGATCGAACCGGCGAGCTGTGATTTCACATGCAATTTACCGGGAGAAGGCTGAGCGTGACCTACACGAACGATGGCAAAGAAGACAGTTCTATACCGATGAAGAAGATGGAGCTGTACCACCTGCGAATTGGAATGATGATGATGATTGTCTAGTTCATGCTGGTATAGCGGGTGAAAGTTCTATACCTACTCGGCCTGTTATACATTCTCGATCATCTTCCAAAGTCCGATTTGTGGAAAACATGGACGATTTTTACGAAACCCAGTCAAATCATTCCACCTCTTCTAGAAGTGTTCCTGAGCGTTGGGGAGGTATGGAGATTCCAGATGCTGAGAAAGATGCCGGAAAAGAAATTTTGTATCAAGTCACGCAGCAAGCTTTCAACGAATTGTTGGATGCATTGTTCAAGAAAAAGGAAGATCTTGCGGTTATGGCTGCGGAGACTAAAGCAGCTCGCGAGAAGCACAGAAATTTATTTACTCATCCCGAATTCGAAGAGTGGGCAAAAGAACGGGAGGCGAAGGCGATTGAAAAGGAAGAAATTGATGAGCACACAGTGGGTAATTCTCAGCCATCACAGAGATGGCCACATTTCCCCGAAACAGAGCTTGAAGAGGTTCGTGAGCGGCCATTGGAGGAGCTGCTAGCTGCAACGGGCTACGAAATCCAAGAACATATGCCAGAGTTAGAGGCGCCCGATGCCTCGGAATCAGATTCAGCCGAGCCTGTTCCTATCATTGAGGAAACGAGTAGCCACGATACTGACTCGAGACCACGAGCTCCACCTCCCACTTCACCAACAGAAGTTTTGTCGATTATAGCACAATATGATGATGATCGTGGGCCACCGACACCTCATTCGACGCCTCCACAGGCCACACCATCTACATCTGGATCGGATTCTTCACGAAGGGATCCTACTCTTCCTCAATTTCGCCCAAACTCAGTGGATGCCTTTGATCCAACATTTCCTCAATTCCGCCCTGATTCTGATTACTCTTTCAATCCTGCCGATCATCCTCGCCAAACCGACTTTTTGCCTCTCACGAAAGAGGAGCAGGAACTACGGAGTAGCTTTTCTCCTGACTCTGAGGATGAGTCTGCCCCTGTCAAGCAGAAGAGTCCCATGTCTAAGCGGAAAGAGCGTACACCAACGAAAGAAAAACTGTATCTGTATTGGAAAGCCGACAAGGCTGCAAAAGAAGCAGAGGAGAGGGGAGGCTGGGGTAGATTAAATTTTGAGGAGTTTGAGAAGCTGGTAAAGAGGGCAGCGAAGGAAAGGGGAGATAATGGAATGCAGATGGGCTATTTAGGAAGCTGGATTGAATTCTGTATTCCATAGTGTAGGTATTAGTGTAATTTGATTGACTTGGTTCCCCATTTTGACATCCCATCCAACACCTGTGACATGCAATGTATCACTATATGTGGCGGTGATGGCAGTTCCGTCAAATTTCAAAATCAACAGTGATCACTAAATCATTATATAATAGAGATTAATTTTTGGAACTCTCCGATTGTCTGAGCCATATGAATAAAATGACCATAGTCATGTGTATTGGATATACTATACGTTACAAAAGAAAGCCCTGACTGAAGATCAAAGAGGCTCTTCGTAGTCAATCAAGGGGCAGTAGCGTGATCAAATTAATATTGCTAATTCGTAAGGATATCAAGAAAAAAACATGGCGGTATTTAAATCTAAGGGGGTGCGAGGATTCCCTTTTTCACAAAGTGCAAGCCAAATCATAGCCTATTCCATTTTCACGAACTTGGAAGGCGTGTCTAATTCTTGTCGTGTAAATCATTTCCCCTCTTTGTTCTATATCTGGCCTACGCGACACCCTTTAAATTGGGACAGCTAATCCAGGCAATGCTTCACTTGCTCCCATCGCCAACAGATTTTGATAGCCCTGTCAATGGAGGTACTTTCTCTCTACCCTCTCTTTGAAAATAACAGAACGATTTCGTCTTATCTACCTTTCCCTGTCAGCCTTCAAACTCGCCAAAGCAATGTGGGGTCTCAAAGCAGCCCCTCCTGCATATTAACCCAGATTATGCACCACTAACAAGTGGATCTCACCTTGAGCACTTTCTAATCCCACCCCGTCTGTCTACAGCTGTTCTAACTCGCCAATTCTCCATTTCTTTCAAGCCGCTTACCCACAGAGAGCGCTTATGCCCTACCACACCTAATTCTTCACGCCGAGCACCCCACCTCTCGGCGTGACAAACACACCATTCTCTCCCACGTTTATTATGCGTAATAAGGCGTCTTGAAACATATCAAGGCACTTTGGCGGAGTGGTTAACGCGATGGCCTGCTAAGCCATTTCCTTCGGGAGCGTGTGTTCGAATCACACAGGTGTCGAAACTTGACCGGTTTCTTATTCTTTTTTGGATTTTTTTGGTATTTCTGGGGCTTGGATAACTGTTTAGATTGATCGAGTAGATTGACATTGGGTTTGGAGCTCAGATTAGGGCTTGGCTTGGTAACTGGGAGCTGGATATTTATTTTAATATCGGCTGGGTCTTTACGACTTGATTTACTTTAGACCCTTGGTTCTTTTGTAATCTTCACATTCTATATCAACAATAGTAGCTAACAGCCTCTTTCGAAAGGCTTCAGTTGCTGAGTGGCTTTGAGCTTCGAAGGGAAGCTGAAATGGATACCAAGAGCGGGGTAAACAGCCTGGCTTTTTCGCTACTCACCGCCTAGAAAGTGACCTGTTTTAAGCCAAATACTGCCATCTTCTTTATTCAATTATCACAACTGTGTAAAGCACCGAATACTTCAATTCTAGAGAGTGGTGTTCAAGTAGGTGCAGGGGCATATCAAATGGTTATTTCACTCGCTTTAAAGCTACACGGAAAGAAGTACAAACCTGGTTGTTCGTTTGCGATGATAAGTAGCGTAACATATAAGTTTAGAGCCCAGCTTGACGACTTTCAGGAACAAGATAGGGCAGCAATTACTTGCACACCGATTCGTAAAGGTATAGGCGGCAGGCTGCCTGCCCTGGAATTGCTGCGTACTAGAAATCAGGCCAAAACAGGGACATTGCCCTTAAAATCATCATCTGGAAACAATGGGAAGCCATAGTTGCTTCCCAAAACGATGCAATCAGCCGCTTTCTCATTTTACCATTCCGGCCGTACTTCGTCGTCGCCGCCCTTGACCAAAGCAAGGTCGACGTCGACACAAGAAAAGGGGGTCTCGGTAAGCATTCACTCTCTCGCTGTCTATGGGAAAGAACATGGCGCCAAGACTGAAGGTACGAACTCCTCATGACAAGACCCAAGATGGGAGCAACAATGCTGCCTTCCCATTGTGAAACACTCGCATACCCGAGAATCAGTTGTGTGACCAGCACAGCCACCCTCCTCGAGCTGTGAGAAAAGTCTAGATTTGGCTGGAGATCAAAAGCTTGTTTTGAGGCAATGATTGCGCGGCTTTTCAAATATGTATCCGATCGAATGAGATCCTCTCTCCATAGTGTACGTCGTTGAAGAATCGTGTTGGCTTGAGGCACAGTCAAATCCCATCTTACCCAGCATTATTACCCATAGCGGCAGTCAGACGGTGGCGTTGGGACCTGGGTTTCAAAAGCTTGGCAGATCGGGAATCTCGGGTCAGATAGTACAAAGAAAAATGATATCAGCTCGGATATCTTACGGATAGAATGGCATCAGGCAGTATCATGTACTTGTTCATGACTTCAAAGCTTGTGAAAGCGCCTACAGATTACGTGTACTCCCCAAGTGACTCTCAGTCTTAGAAGCGTGGCTGGTGGTTGTGAGATTTCCATTATTGGAGATTGTGAGACTATAATAACCCTGCCTCTAGTGGCGTTTGCTGCAACAAGACCCTGTAGCACCAAGCAGGTTAGCAGAGCGTCAAATGCTTGTTTGGAATAAGGCTTCATTTGCCAACTTCCCCATCTTGTTGCTTTTCTCCATCATCTTGGCATTCAAGATTTGAATAACTTCGCACCGAGGTTTGTTTGGTGTGTCTTTGTATCGCGGGTCGAAATCGAAAGTTTATCGTGGTAGCGCATCTGCAACCCCAGCACTAGATCTTCAACAGCGTCATCGCATTGAATGCGAGAGCGAGTGGTTGTTGACTTGAAAGACTAACCTCTTCTCCACCAATTGTCGCCTTCTTCCTATTTACCTTCTTCCTCCTTTTCTTTCAACCTCTTCCTAATATCTACGCCTACAACCATGGCACAACTCACTTCCGCCGTTGTACTCTCCCTCCTCTCCGTTGCCACGGCCAACACTGTTCGATTCGATATTGTCAAGAACCGCGATGTCGAGATTGCGCAATTACAGACCAGAGAAGCCCTACTACGAAGTCGAGATGTAGAAACATGGGGAATGATCAAGCGCGAAGATACTGTCACTGAGCAATTGACGAACGCACGTACACAAGGTCTCTACTTTGCGAATGTCAGTGTTGGTACTCCATTCCAGGACTTTGCTTTGCAGATCGATACTGGCAGTTCGGATGTTTGGGTTCCTTCCAGCTCTGCCAGTTATTGCTCTCTACCTGCCAGACAAGGAGGATGCCCAAATGGAAAATGTAGGTCTAGATGCAGATTTAGGTCGAGCTAGCTAATAAGTTATAGTTGATGCCTCGAAATCATCCACCTTTTTGACTGTCGGACAAGGCGATTTCAATATCTCATACGTCGATGGCTCTGGATCTACGGGCGATTATTTCCAAGACAGATTTGACATCGGTGGTTCAATTCTGCAGAATTTCCAGATGGGACTGGCATTAG
The DNA here is from genome assembly GCA_030077755.1 of Filosporella fistucella. Taxonomy (NCBI): domain Eukaryota; kingdom Fungi; phylum Ascomycota; class Leotiomycetes; order Helotiales; genus Filosporella; species Filosporella fistucella. The sequence continues at coordinate 867,924 of JAQJZZ010000001.1, forward strand.
ATACAAGCATTGGCACTGGTATTATGGGGATCGGATATAATACTTCTGAGGCCAACATCGATACCGGAAATGGCACCATATATCCCAATTTGCCTTTGGCTATGGTTAATGCTGGAGTCATTAAGTCGTCTGCATATAGCTTGTGGTTGAACGATCTTCGTAAGTTAATTTCTGGCGTACAATACACCTCTAACATTGAGCAGAATCAAGCACAGGATCTATACTCTTCGGTGGTATCGATACAGAGAAATACGTTGGGGATCTTGTATCCATCCAAGTATATCCCACATCCCGAAGTGGCCGAGTAACTTCATTCACTGTAGCTTTCACATCGCTTTCTGCTACAAGCTCTTCAGGAACTGATCAGCTTACACCATCCAATTATGCTGAAGCTGCAATCTTGGATTCTGGAACAACCATTACTCTCCTTCCAAACGATGTTGCCGCAGCTGTGTATGAAGAGCTTGGAGCTACTGTATCGAGACAGCTTGGTGCTGTTGTGGTTCCTTGTGATCTGGCAAAGAATACTGGTACTTTGAATTATGGATTTGGAGGACCTGGTGGCCCAACCATCAAAGTCGCAGTCTCTGACCTGGTCTTACCACTTACCCTTACCAATGGTCGAACTCCTACATATACCAACGGTCAAACCGCTTGCCAGCTCGGTATTCAAGCTGCCGGCCAACTTCCAGTCTTGTTCGGAGATACCTTCCTTCGATCTGCGTATGTTGTCTATGATTTGGATAACAATCGTATCGCTTTGGCTCAAACCGACTTCAATGCTACAGGCTCCAACATAGTTCCATTTGCTAGCTCTGGGGCACCAATACCAAGTGCTTCCACCGCTGCAGGTCAGGCACAAGTTACGCAAACTGCAAGCGGAGTTCCAAGAGTCAGCGGGCCAGTCGGAACTGCAACTGGAACAGATGCTGCGACATTCAATCCTACTGCGACTGGTCTCAGTGCTGCCAGTGGATTTGCAAGCAATCCTACTAGTTCTTCGACTTCCGGCAAGAAGAATGCTGGTAATGCAGGCCCGGAGCCATTTGCTTGGTCTCGAGTGCTCATTACTGGTGTGACTGTTGCTCTGATGGGCGTTGGTGGTGGACTCTTTGTTTGGATATAATTGAGAATGGACTGCTATGAATTCTAGCAGCAATGCAAGTTCATTTGTACTTGATTTCATGCATTTCTCGGCGTTGGGTTAATGAAACTAGAGTATGGATACATCTGGGTGAGGCATCTGTTGGCATATCAGATCTAGAAGCAACAGAGTGGCACACAGTACGAACAAAGGAATTGAATTCGTTGATAACGCTACAGTAATTGTGCAATATTATGGAGAATTATGAACGAACTGTGCTGCTGGTAGGTAATGTTCTGTATGCCATATCACGTGGCGATAAGGATATCTTTATCTCCCACGTCCTGCCTGGTGAGCCTATGGTCTCGGAGCTTCTCACTCCTCAACTTTCTGCATACAAACAGGGCGTCATCGAGTGACTGGCCCTCTGATACATCGACCACATCTCCCGGAAGTATACTCACCGCACACACCATGTCTGCTGCAGAATCGATACCAACCTCTCCAGCTCCAGGCAAAGATCCACCAAACCTCAACCCACCTACTACCTCACCCTCTTCCTCATTCAAGCCTCACTCCCCTTCCTCCCTCTCGATGCCACCTCCTCCTCTTCCAACTCTCCAAACAACATCTACATCCATATCTCATCTTACAGGCGAAAGCACGCTCAAACCACGACCTCCATTCACACCATTCTTCACGCTCGTCAACGATTTAAGTTCTGGGACACAGAATACATTTCATCCAAAGATTCACTATTTATTTAGTGACGACGATGATTCTCTTCTGACGGACACGCTACTACAAACACTCTCTGCCAATCAAAACGTTGCGTCTGCGTCCATTCAACAGCCTAGCGAAACTGGTTCCTCGAGCTCTAGCGCTATGTTACCTCCGCAGAGTAAAGACAAGGGGAGGGGCAAACCCAAAGAGGCTATGAGGAGGAGAGAAGAGAGGGTGGTGATCGTGGATATTAATGAGGATGGGAGTGGAGTCAAGGCTATCAGCAGCTTAAATCCTACTTGGCAGGTTCTCAACGCTGGTGTAGAGAATGCGCCTACATGGGAAGGAGATTTGGGAGATGATGAAAATGGGCTGATGCTTAGGATTGAAGGGGTAAGTGTTGAGCGGTATGAAGAGGCGGAGAAGCAGAAGGGGAGTGGGGTCCTAGGAGACGAGGAGGTAAACGCTTTGGTGGATGGATTTGAGAAGAGAATGGCTGTTTTGAGAGGAGTGGTCGGTGCTGTGGGAGAGGCGGATGCTGGCCCGGATGAAGGGGAGTGCGGAAAGAGAGAGAAAGAGGAGGTTTGAAGATGGGTCTGGGTTATTATAAGAGATGGAAATCGGGTCGGAAGGGAACGGCATATACTAGACTTCCAGGAGTCACGGATCGCGCACAGGTGGGTACGATGAGGGTGTAACTGGTATAGTGCTACGGATTACGGCATTCGACAGACCTCCGAATACAGCATCAGAACGGCTCGACGCCATATTATTCGGCTCACAAGGCCAGAACGCATGGCGTTATATTGGGGTGTCGGATTCAGGCGTCAATACAGGCTATCATACAGGGTACTGTGGGCAAGGAGTTTCTAGGTCTATAGGTCTCCAGTAATGGTGTAAAATGGTTGGATTCTGGAATATATTTTGTGTCTATATAATTTCCCCTCTTGTTTCCAAGCCTCACTTTGGCCATATTTTTAATTTTCTGACAAGCCAAAGCATTTCGCTTGCCTTCTAGTTTTCAAAATCATAGTCCCATTTCTTTCATATCTATGAGCCCAAAAATTCTCCGTACATCTCGAGAGCGAGATCTATGTCAAGAGCACAAGTGCTACAGTGTAGCATCTGAGTCCAAAATGAAATGTTGTTGGCGCAAGTTCTGCATTAGCTCTCGAAAATTGTTGACTTGCTTTGACTTAATGGTTATGCCAGCATGATTCCTCGCTACTCACTGCATCGAAACAGCGAGACCGTCTCCTGCAAAATCCTTTGCTATAATAGTCTTTCTATTCATATAACCAACTGAGGTGTGCTTGTCCCAGGGGTACTACAAACCGAAGCCGAAGCCGGTACCGCGAACCATCCTTGAGTTGGCAACTTGACAGAGACAATCTCTTCCAAATCTAGAGCAAGAAGGTTACAGTATCTGTCGAGGTCGAGATCATTCGGCCCTTCGCCCCAGGGCTTTGACACAATTACATCATTAGTTTTCTCAGTGGTAAAAACTTAGAGTCTTTGCTGTTGAAACGAAAAGGAGGACAAACATTTTCAATTTCTAGCCCTACTTCAGCTAAGGCAAAAAGCGCATACGCGGTCAGCATGGTAACACCAATGCTCCACCATCGCAGCTCTCTCCAAAGCTGACTTGGCAATCCAATTACGAATATCCATACAATCCTCGATATGGCAATATTGTATCCCAATGGGATGGGAGTACGCAATAGCCTCTCACAGGCAGATACAATTGCTGTAAGTCCATCTACATGAGTCAGGAGATGTGTATATACCTGGGGATCCATGTTCGTTGTCAAATGAGCGTGTTCGATATAACTACTCATGTATAGAGTAACAGTTATTGGGTGGTTAGCAGCAGTGTATGGATACTGTGGTCTCAGTCAGCTCGATCTATTTTTATTTTTACATCTCACAAATATTCTGGGACGGCCTTCTCTGTGCTAAGGGAATTGAGAGAAGAGGGATGCATCATAAATAGAAACGACACTCACATTAGGTAAATATCTCAACAGTTCCCTGAGCTGTATACAACTATCCCAATCCCTCTGATCACGAAGATGATGTTTCAGCGCTACAGCCAAGATATGAGGACATTGAACAGCAAGCCTCTTACCCTGAAGCGACAGCTCTTCATCGCCTTCATGATCACAAGCGTCAGGGACATGTATCCAAATGGTCCTTGCGAACGACCTTGAAAGAGTTGATAGCCTATCCCATTGGATACGACCATCCCACCACCGGTTATACGAAGCTTGCATTCGGAACGAAATCGCAAGACCTACAATGAACCTGAATGTTTTTTGTAAGCGACTAGATAGGGTTTGGAAATGTCTGGAGCGCTCTCACCCGAAAACGGGGAATAGGATGGGTGATTTCAACGAGAGTTCATCGCCTAGAAACCTGGATGCTGAGCAAACTGCTAGAGAAATTACGCCTGATAGGAGGATCTATATGAATGAATTTATCTTCTCTTCTCTTGTACCCTCATTCAACCCAAGATTGAGGAAAAACTACCTGCGGAACAATCTTCACAAATATCCCACCTTTCCACCGTAGCGAATAGGGTACCCATCTTGAGCGTCTCCGCCGCTCTCGTTGATCTGCATGCCAACCTTGCAGGAAGGCGTATTGGTGATGATGTTGGGATCGCATATTGCTTTTTCCACGAACAGATTATAGTTGGACCTTGATTCTACGAGAACATGTAGGAAATTTGAAAACTTACTATAGTATCCCTGAAAGAAGGGCATCCTGGGAGAGAAATTTGTGCCAAGCTCCGAGGTAGATTTAGATTATGGTATTTCGTCATAACAGGCCATGTGTTATCAGACCACTTTGGAGGCGAAATATTTATTTGGGAGAATATTCTTTGGAGTATTTATTTGTGCTGATTCGTATATTTGGTATAGTTTTCTAACGCGAAATTGTCATAGAGAAAAGGAGTATATCGAATATCTTAGCTTTTATAAAATAAATTATTTAATTTTAATTTTCTTTAAATTTAAGTTATTTTGAGATTATTTGAAAGTATACTCGTTTTTAAGACTTTATACAAAATAGAAAAGTTATTTCAAGCTTTAAACTTTTGAAAATAGCTTAAAAGTCTAATCGAAAATTTTGAGATTAACTATTCAAATTGTCTTACCTGAACCTGAAAAGCACAAATATACTTTGTCAGGTATATTTCACTTGATTTGTTTATTACAAAGGTGGACAATCTTACTTTATTACTATCGACTTGGAAATTGAGGACAATCTTTCGTTTTTTTTATTGTCGTCAAACCCTTCACCGTCGTCGAATCCGCCAATTGTTCCTCCACCTCTTCTCCAAATTCTCACCTAATGCCCTGAATGTAACCCATCAAAGCCGAGCCAGGCTCTATCTCCGGAATCAAGCCGGAGCTACCCCGGCCGACTGTGGAAATCGCGTTCCTTGGGTTTCCTCCAATGCTTGATGTCGAACAGTCAAGATGATGGGTGTGGAGTTAAGATCGGATCCGAGGGAGATAGTTATACCGGGCCCGGGATAGCTGTTGTTTAGAGAGGGAAGGAACTAGGAGGTTATCTTCCCTCGACATCAATTTCCATTGTGAACTTGACATTTCGTAATATGTTTGGCTTTCTTACAGTTCTCTTCGAACTCAATAAACAGCTGGTCAACCTAAATTAGCCCCTCGAAGCGCCTCGTCCCGACCCCCGCCCGCTCGAAACAAGTCACTCCTCACCGGTCCACAGCCTCTTCCACCCGCAACTCTATTCCACCCATCTACACATTTATCCGCAGAATGATTCAGCTCAGCCTTCCATTTGCTAGGTATAACTTGATTCTGTGACGCTCTCAGCCTGTTTTTACTATGCGTTCCAGTGTGTCGGGTCGAATGATCCTTGGGGTAGGGGGCTGTGAGCGCGCGCATCCTTGGCCAATTATGGGCTATGTGTGGATGCCAACATTGTGTGTGGCAACTCAGCCAGTAGGCCGCATAGATATATGCTTACTTCTTTATTTTGTGTCCCTACATGCTTTCCAATTTTCCTGTTCCGTTGTTGTGTTTCTATGTGGCCTTTTTGTTTGTTTCTGAGCTCGATTTCCGTATTGTTTGACTGGAATGAGAGGCAAAATGGGAGTAAGTTGATCGTCCTTATTTTTCAGATCATTTCAAACCAAGCTCTTACCTCTAACACAATATACTGATCTCGTTTTCCTGTCTAGATATTTAGAAGACGCAGCCCAATTCCCACAACCCCAGTCCCTTCAACTTCCACTTCTTCTGATCTTCCAGAGCGTTCAGGAAAATGGGGTCTTTTTCCTCTGAACAATGTAAAACCTCGTGCAAGCTCGGACTCAGGGCCATATTTCCCTATAGATATCGTGGCGATTCATGGTATTACAGGCGACGCATACACGACGTGGACAGCTGCGAATAATCATTTCTGGCTGCAAGATAGTCTGCCCAAGGAATTCCCTGGTGCTAGAATATTTTCATACGGATACCCAGCGGATGTATTTATGAGTCTTGGAACGGGGAAAATCGATCAATTTGCGGAGGACTTGTTAGGGCTTTTGTATTCCGAGCGGACTACCAGGGAGGTCAGTTCTCGGTATTTTCATGACTAGCTTCAATGCTGATGTGCACTAGGAAAAGCGTAGACCTATCATATTCATATGCCATAGTATGGGTGGTATAATTGTGAAGAAAGTATGTTCACTCTCTTTATTCTCGATTGCCAATCTCATTAAAACAGGCCCTCGTCAATACAGTCCTAGATCCACGCTACAAGTCTATACGGAAGTCCGTGACCACAATTCTATTCCTCTCTACCCCTCACCGCGGATCCAAGTCTGCAGATCTACTCGAAGTCATCGGCCAAATCGCCAATGTTTCCACACTAGGTACAATGACACTTGTTCGAACGGATTTAGTTAAGGCTCTGCGAAGAGATTCCGAGATCTTGTCGAGGATTGCGACGGACTTTAGACATCAGAGTTCGGACTACGTGATTTACTCTTTTGTAGAGCAGGAGATTACCCCGCCTCTGAAAATCAGGGTAAGTTCCAACATTCTCGCCAGCCTCCAAATTTGCTGAAGAGAATCTTTTTTCCTGCTAATTGCTGACTTTGCCTGTTAGATTGTAGATGAACTTAGTGCCTACCTCAATGTAAGCAAGGAAGTTCCTATTCCAATGCAAGGATGCAATCACCAAAATATATGTCGATTTTCAAGTGAGAAAGAATTGGGCTACACACGAATTAGAGGGGCATTAAGAGAGGCTGCCAATAATGCAATTTTTAGTTAGTTGATCTTTTGATACCTTAAATACAATATCCTATCTCTATTTCCAAGGACCTATATTCTGACTTCTTTCATTGTAGAACTGACAACTGATTTCACCGAGGAAGACATTCGTACGTTTCCCCCCTTTCTTCTTTCAAGCATACCACTTGCAAAAGATCATTAATCACCTCAATAGCATGTCTCCACTCTCTCTCCTTCCCTACCTACGCTCTCCAAACAACCCCTCACACGAAAACCTGCACCTGGATCCACACCCATCCCCTCTTCCTCAGTTGGTATCGATTCAATGAATCAACCACATCTCTCCTCTACCTTAAAGGCCACCCAGGAACCGGCAAATCAACCATGCTATCCTACCTCTACAACCACTTTTCCACATCACCCTCTCTCCAATCCGGCGACGCAGTTCTCTATTTCGCATTCCAAGGATCTGGATCTTTCCTCCAACGCTCAGAAATAGGCATGTTGAGAAGTTTAGTGCAACAACTATACACACAAAATCTGAACGCGAGAGCTAGAATTTTTGCGGCTTATGAGGAGAAGAAGAGGGTGTTTGGTGAGCAGGGGACAGATTGGGAGTGGGGTGTTGTGGAACTTAGGGGATTGCTGGAGGAGTCTCTGCTTGCGGAGAAGGGAGAGAGAGAAATCTGGATTTTTGTGGATGCGCTTGATGAGGCTGTAGATGAAAGGGGAAAGGCTGCTGAAGGATTAGTGCGTTTCTTTGGAGGTTTGGGTGAGAAGCTGGCTGCTAGAGAAGTTAGCGAGGGAGGGAAGACGAGGATTTGTCTCTCTTGTAGACATTACCCTGTTATTGCTGCTAGTAAGGGAATAAGTATAAGTATGGAAGAAGAGAATGAAGGAGATGTAAGGGCGTATGTTGATGATATATTGAGTACCGGTATTGATGACTGGGCACTTGAATCAAGCGAGAAGAGAACGGAGTTGGTTGAAACTATCGTGAAGAAAGCAGCTGGCTTATTCCTCTGGCTCAACTTCACCCTGCCCCGCTTAACCGAGAACCTGAACGATGGGGTGTTCTCTTTCGACGCAGCAAAGGATGTTATAGAAAACCAATCTAATGATTTGAATCTTCTGTACACAGAGATTATAAACAGGGATGTCAAACCCGCGTTGAGAGAAAAATCACTTCTGTTCATGCAGTGGGTCTCTCTAGCAGAGAGACCATTGAGGGTACAAGAAATGAGGTATGCGATGGTGTTGGGTGAAAAGACGTTTGACTTTGGAAATGCGACATGTGAGGAAATGGAAGAGTTTGTGCCGGAGGATAAGAGGATGGAGAGGCTTGTGAAGAGTCTATCAGGGGGGCTGGCCGAGGTGAGAAAGCAGGACGGAGGCGGGATTATCCAGTTGTTTCATCAGACTGTGCGAGAATTCATGCGCGAAGGAGGGTTGAAGACTCTCCACCTGTTTTCATCCTCGCAGTTGTCAGAAGCAACTGACAGGGAAATCGAGGCTTTAAGTGAGGAGCGTCTTAAGGTCGCTTGCTTCAATTATCTCCGACTCGATAGCATCCTGGGAAGAGTCAACTTCATTTCAGCAGGTGCTGTTGTCGACGAAGCTTTTGTTTCGTATGCTTCAAATTTTTTCCTCACGCATGCAGAAAGAGCTGAACAGCAAGGCTTTAAACAAGATGGATGGATAAGAATGCTTGACAAATATCCGGATCCTGATATTCTTCGAAAGTTGAGGAACATCATGGTTGTTGTGAAAGCAAAAAAATGTCCAAATAGCGACACGACATTACTTCATGTCGCTTGTATGTGGAACTTGGAGTCTGCAGTTGTCTACCTGCTAAATAGAGGAGCATTGATCGATGCAAGAGATTGGCATGGCCAAACAGCGCTGCATCATGCTGCGCGGTGGGGGTACGAAAACATTGTGAATTTATTATTGGACTCGGGCGCGGATATCGATGCAAAAAAGCCTGTAGACGCTTCTAAAGAGATCTATTTCTCCGCCAATACGCCATTGACCCTTGCAGCTAAAAATGGACACAATTCGGTGGTCCGATGTCTACTCAAAAGAGGGGCAGGTATGGATGTACAGACTGGTGAATCTGGGACAGCTTTACAAGCAGCCATTGAGAGTGAAAACTTCACGCTTGCAAAGCTACTTGTCAATGCTGGAGCTGAGTTGAATATCGAAGATGGCAAATATGGTACAGCTTTGCAAGCAGCTGCATACAAGTGCAATCACGAAGTTGTCAAGCTCTTGATTGAAAAAGGCGCCGACGTCAACTCAAAAAGCGGATACTATGGTTCTGCCTTGAATGCAGCAATATTTAGCTCAGGGCCGGAAAGAGATGCCATCATTGATCTTTTGTTCGATTCTGAGGCAGATGTATCCATCCAAGGGGGCACGTACGGAAACGCGCTACAGACAGCCGTACAGAAGCATGACTTAGCTTTTGTTGAAATGCTTCTAGGCGGAGTTGACGTAAATGCAACAGGCGGATACTATCACACGGCGCTCCAAGCTGCCTGTCAAACCTATAACCTGGAAATGATTCGGTTATTGGTAGACCATGGAGCAGATGTTAATGCGCAAGGGGGGGAATATGGGACATCTCTCCAAGCAGCTGTAAACTATGGTGAGAAAGAGATTGTGCAGTATCTGTTAAGCAAAGGTGCATCAGTCAATGCTCAAGGTGGAAAGTTTGGCTCAGCACTACAGGCAGCAGCAGCTGGATCTGCATTCTTTCCAGATCTTGTACCACTTTTGATTAAAAATGGTGCTAACATCCAGGTGCAAGGCGGCTTTTTTGGCAACATGCTACAGGCGGCAGCTTATAGTGGTCATATGCCTACCATAAAGCTCTTTCTGGATGCTGGATTGGACATCAACCAGTCCGGAGGAGAACATGGAAGTGTATTGCAGGCTGCGATGGCCTATTCTAAGCCTGATGCCATTTCGTATCTTTTGGATATGGGTGCAGATATAAATGCACAAGGGGGGAAACTAGGATGCGTATTGGCGGCAGCTAAGTTTCACAGAAGGGAGGATTTGATACCAATGCTTCTGGAACGAGGAGCGAAACTTGAACAACGAAGCAGTGGTCAAGAGAATGAGAAGAATAACATTGAATAAAGTGACACACCAAACAGAATGAAATATCTACAACTCGATTTTCAGTTACACTATCGGCCTCTTTATAACATCAAGAGGTAATGAGAGGAGAGAAACTCTATTAAATCTGGTGAGCTTGAAAATCACGTGTACGTAGTCTCACGGATATGCGACCACTTGGGTACTACGATTTCAGAGCAAATAGATCTAGAGGATTTATTTCAGAATATTCAAGCACCAGAGGTTCGTACTCGTAGCAGATTATTTGCCTTTGATCCCTAGAACGCACTTCTGCTGGATCGTGTGGGCAAAATCACATGACTATGTACTTCTCGTGATGAGAATTTCCGGCACTCTCGATATCCTTTCCTATGCAGTCGAGACTATTACAATTCGAATGCGCTCTCTTGAATCTAGTACATCCGCATGAAGTAATTGTATTATCATGTGGTCCATTTATCGATGTTGCCTGAGATCAACGATTAAAGAGACTTCTATCCAAGGTGCAGGACACCTTCAGGACTTATCGACTCCAAAATCCCTGTGGATCCAAGACTCAATGTATACCCCACCTCTTCAGTGACGTTGAATCAGGCTTCAGCGGAACAAACCTACGAGATCGCCCCTTCTAAATCAATAGTTCATCGGCAACAACTTTCGCCGCAGTTTTGCTGCGCCCCGACAGCTACGCACGAATGGCGATGAACTTATTGCGTTGCCTGAATGGCAAAAGCATGTCATCCAGGTTACAAGAGAGACAGCTCGTATGAGACGCGAGTTGTCGGTGATAGACAAGATGCGATGATGCATCTACGAGCTTCAACGAGCATCAGCAAGCACCATGTGGCGTACGGAAAGGACACCCAGATGACCAGGAAGGTGCCGAAGGCTGAAGAGCAGAACGATTCGGGTCGCAGAAGCAGAGACACTTGAACACTACATTGCCTTTACTACACCCGTTTTGCAATCGAACCATTCCACCGCCTTGACTCTATGCAAGCCATCAATTGAGACAATAAAGCACTCGCTTTGCCTTGCCTGACATTGCCTGCTGCTGCTGATGCTGCTGGCCTTTCTCCGTATTGAGGCTCTCGATCATAGTCTCACTCAGGCGTTATCGTTATCCCACACCACCCTCACCGCATCTGGGTAATATCTTAGCTACAGAACACTGCAGTCGCACGACAGCCTGCACATTTTAACCTTCTCAAGCTCTTGTTTGCTTTGGTAAGATTCCAAAAATACCATTCATCGCCTCCCCACGACGCTCTTCTGCCACACTACAGCTTAGCTTGCCGCTCTGCTGGCCACTCATACACAACGAAGCCCCCTGAACTGTGGCTAAGCTGCACCATATCGATCCCTGGAATTCCGGTTGTCGTTGGGTACGGACGTTCCTGGCGCCGTTCGTCTAGACTGACACCGATCGCGTCTGGCGCTGGGCAGATCAATCCAAAAGGGCTGACCATCCTGAACTTTCAAACTCCTTCTTCTCTCCTTTCAATCTCATTCACGACAACTTCGCATCGCCGATAATTCGAATTTCTTCCCAGGCAATTGGCACAGACTTGACGCCTCGTCCAACCTTCGATTTCCACGGCATTCAATTTAAAAAGAAAGAATTCGGCACATAAGATTACTCGGGTGCAGATCCTAAACCGAGCCTTTAGGGGTAACCTTGTCCAAGATGAGTGTATGTGCTTTGTTTCAACTTCAAATTTCGCGCGTTTGACTCGAGTGTTACACCTACATCTTTGCTTCTCCCTTCTCGATCTTCTGCCTCTGGCCGAGTCTACTTCTTCAAGTCATCTCGCAAAGTTACTCTGGTAGAAACTTTATATACAATACTAACAATTATGTCTCAGTACGGGTTAGTTTTCCTCCAGCTTCGGAACACGATTGCGATTTCGACAACCCGACCGTCACACAATGGGTTGATGAATTGTACTGATGGGATGAAACAGATATCAAGGAGGGCGTTCAAACCCTTACGACCAACGAGGCATGCCATCGCCTCAATACGGTGCGCCTTATAATGCCCCTTCTATGGGAAGGGATGAGTATACTGGTATGTGTATATATATCAGATGGAGATTCTCCGACCGCCCATCTAACGAACAGCTTCTGCAGGACAAAACGTCGAAATGGAACCCTTAGCACAAAATGGCTCTCAATTTGGCAGACAGGCAGATCCGAATGCGATTCTCAACGAGTGCCGAGAGATCAATGCGGGTATAGATGAGGTCAATCAAATGCTGGCTGCATTGAGCAGCCTTCAAATCAGCTCCTTGGACGATGTCAACACCAATGCGAAGGGTCAAGTGGAAACATTGTCGGCGGACATTATGGTCTTGTATCGCAACTTGGTTAGCAGAGTAAAGCATGTCAAGTCACAACCCGAGTCTGGCAGTCCTCGCAATGCTCCACAAGTCGGAAATGTCGATCGTTCTTTGAAGAAAGCTATCAATAGATACCAGGTGCTTGACTCTGAATTCAGGAAAAAGTTGGAGGAGCAAGCAGCACGCCAATACCGTATTGTTCGACCCGATGCGTCAGAAGAAGAAGTTCGACGAGCGGCTGCTGATCCTAGTCCACAAATGTTCTCCCAGGCCCTCATGCAGAGCGATCGCAGAGGACAATCTCAGAGCGCGATGAAGGCCGTTGCGGACCGTCATGCTGCGATTCAGAAGATTGAACAACAGATGATCGAACTGGCCGAGCTTTTCCAAGATATGGATGTCCTAGTCGTACAACAAGAGGCCGCAGTCGTTAATATCGAGATGAAGGGCGAGGAAGTTGTAGAGAATATGGATAAGGGCACAGAGCAGATCGGAGTTGCTATCAAGAGCGCCAGGAATGCACGAAAATGGAAGTGGTGGTGCTTGGGCATATGTGGTAAGTTGCCATCTCCTCTCTCTATATACTCCTCTCTAACATTTGTAGTCCTTATCATCATCATTATCGTCATCGTTGTTCTTATCTATAAATTCGTTATTCAAAACAACGCTCCCACGACCAAAGCCGCAAAGAGATGGGTTCTCACCGATTCTATTCCCACCGAAATGCTCTCCGCAGCAGGGCGCCGGGTCGTTCCAGGTCGAGAATTCACACCATCCTCGAGAATGGTTGTTCCAGGTCTTGAATGGTCGAATGACAACACACTTGCTCCAGCCGCACCAGTACGAAAGATGAGAGCTTTCTCGGCTTAAGAGTATATATTTGGTGCTGGCACATATTGTTCTCCTCCTGTTTGGCGCATTTCTCGGCGTTTTGATCATCATTGCTTCATGCTACAGTGTCCTGTTTCGTTTTGTCTGTCGGAATTCTTAGTCTTCCACGAGAAGAGAGAGAAAATCGGAAAATTGCCATGAGAGGCCCTTTCGAGGCTTATGGCTGTAGGAGTAAATACCATCGCTCGTTTGTCTGTTTTTGTTGTGTGTTTTCTGAGTGGATGTAGTTGTGGATGACGGAGGGAGAGGAGAAAGGGCTCATGATTGTGAGGAGGTGGTTTGAAGATTCGTTTCTGGCGTGTCAGTGGGGTGGAAGCCGAGAAGAGAAGGAGGTGGAGATGTTTGAGGAGATGGAAGGGGGGAAGATGTTAAAGATAGGAACGTTTAATTGAGATTTCGTTTCTTGACCAATTCATGCTCTATTAGAGCTTCTTTGTGTGGGAGTGTTTGCATATGCTCAGCTGCTTTTATCTTTGCAAGTGAAATTCGTTATTACAAACTATTTAGCGTTGAACCAAGCCTGAACCTGGTAGCTAAGCCTATGCGGCCAGTTTCAAATGTGAGGATATATTTGGTACAAGGTGCCCTGAACACCTTATCATGACTCCAAAGTCTTAGCAGAACTTGGACTTTATTAGCGTATGATTACACATTGCTATCAATAAGCTATTACTTTAAGTGTCAAAGTCCCAGAGTCTACAAATGGCAATCTGATACTGAGCAATAGTGCTGGGGGCTTGCAATTGATATCGGTGGACGGGCTGGGTATAGCAAGTCTGATAGCTGGTATCGTTGGTGCTACACCAGGTATATCCTCTTTCAAGCTGCAGACTGGGGGAGGGAACGGCCATATATTTACAAGCAGAATAAGTAAACAAAATCTAAGTACAGTACAAGTACCAAAAGCGGGTTGGCATCCAACAGAGAGACCGCAAAATGCCGATGTGCTGCCACAGTTCCCTTTGACTGAGCAGCAAGTTCCAAACGAGCTGCCTATGCAGACCGCGTTTAAAGTACAAGCAGAACCGCACTTCCCATCTGTAGTCTTAGGAGTGCAGGTTCCAAAGTTAGGCTGGCATGAGTTGGAAATAGCACAGAATGCCGCTGAAGTGCCACAATTGCCTTTGACAGAACAGCAATTCCCAAACGTGCTACCAATGCAAGAAGCACCAGTGGCAGAGGCCGATCCACATTTTCCATCCAGGGAAGTAGGAGTACATCGCCAAAAAGGGCTGGCATGAATTGGCGACGGGGCAAAAAGCAGCTGAAGTACCGCAATCGCCTTTCACAGAACAGCATGTCCCAAAGGAACTGCCAGCACAGCATGCTTTTGTAGACGATGCAGAAATATATTTACTGTCCAGACTCACTGGAGTGCAAGAATCAAACGCGGTTTGACACCCATTTGGAGTCCCGCAATTGTCAAGTGTACTACCACAATTGCTTTTAACAGAGCAGCATTGGCCGAAAGATTAGAAGCAACTCATAGTTAGCATTGGTATTTGAATTAGAGTGCCCGATACCTTATCTAAGAGGAGAAATATTCCGGAAGACTTCGGAAGGAATGAGGCGGATATAGAATCATGGGTGGAATGAGACCTCAAGTCTCTCGAACCTGCTTCCAAGCAAAATAATGAACTTGCAGAACACTTACTACTACCAGAACAAGTCGCTCCAGTGGCCGATGCTGCACCACACTTCCCATCAGAACTGACCGGAGGGTTCACATCGCAGGTACCAAAGGATTTCTGGCACACAGCCGGTGCGCAAAATGACGAATTCCACCCGCATTGCCCAGCAGTCGAACAACAGTTTCCAAAAGCACTTCCCGCACACGTTGCTTTCTTTGAAGAGGAGGCACCACAGAGTCCGTCGAAACTGATTGGCGAAGTAGGAGTTTGGACACTGGTGCTAGATGAAGATGTCGACGTTGTGGAGCTAGAAGTACTGGCACTTGGTAATACCGCTTTATATACATTGATACGTCCTGTACCTCCACAGATTTGCGCTGCGTTCCCTGCACATGTCATATTACAGTCCGTGGAGTTTGCCAATTCATTTGCAACGTAATCGCTACACCAGCATTGGGACTTTGCTTCAAGGCCAGTAAATGTGAAATGACCGGAATAACAAGCCGTTTGGCATTTTTCGATTGTCATTACGCTATCACCATCAGTGATGTTTGTCCGCGTCGACAAAGTGGAGGGTGAAGAGTCTAGATAACATCCAAGAGAGATCCATAGCGGTTTTACCGTGCTCGTAGGTGTAGCGGAGGAGGCAGTGCTGGACTTGGTGCTTGTCGTTGATGATTGGGTAGATGTGTAACTCATTGAAGCACGAGGAATCTCAACACAGTAGGAACGCTCTTTCCAATTACCGCAAGTGCTGGTAAGAGATGGGTTCCAAAGTACCATATTTTCGATACTGACTGCAAAGGCGTTTCGGATGTAATCACAAGTGAGGCCCTCCAAGTTGTCATACCACCAAGTGCAATATTTGGTGGTATTGGGGTCCTGAAGTTCATGTCAATCAATGCATATCATCATAACAACATTCATCAGAAGCACGATACCGAGAGCAAAGCTTCTTGCCTCTATATAGCCCACAGGACTTCTGTACTTTGCAATTTTGTACAAAAGAGAAGATAAGCATAGGATAGGTTTACATACGTATGGCAAATTGGGCTGTGAGCCTGCAGCAACGATTGTGGGGAATACGCATAGCAGAGCCCATGATCGCTGCATTGTGACCAAGAGCCTGGCGCTCGAGTTCAGTGAGTAATATATTCGAGATAAGATGAAATAGAAAGGATACCACAGAAATCGTAGCAAAACTCCTGTAGAAAACTTTAGCACTTGGATATGAAGAAGATGGGAGGGGAGTGCAACATACCGTAAAGCTCACTTGAAAACTATAATACGAGAAAGGAATTGCAGTCCCTCATATAGCGATAATTCTGCTCCGGAAATTGATCCTTCACCCTGCGTCTCCGTATATCATCATGCACGCGTTAATCAGTGATAATGCGGAATCGTGGAAGTACGTCTGAATAAAGTCACCAAATCTCCGAGTTTCGGGCTCGTATATGATGACCTGGCGGTTAGCAGCCGGGCATTGTTGTTTGTTTGTCACTTGAGGGCAAAATCAAGCTTGTCAATATTTCAATGTAGGTGCTTGTTATCTCTAAGCATCCATGCCAGTTTCCTTCTGGGCTGACTTTCCCTTGGCACCACTGTTTCTCGATAACACCTTCTACATCCAGCCGTTGGGATAAAAGATGGCATCCCCTATCCGTTATCAATGCGATCTAGCGTATTTGGAGCTCAAAAGTTTGGGGATAAATAAAAGCAGCGATAAGTAAAGCAGTGATAAGTAAAAGCAGCGATATTGCGATAGAGGGTTGGTTTGAAAATACCCAGGTTATGTCCGCAATGGGTGCGGCACAGGCACTTGGACATGCAGGATCGAAGCGTCCGGGGTTCAGCGGGATCACGGATTAAATTTGTATCAAGGGTCGAAATACTGCTTTCTACGGCCTAGTACCAATGAGAGCAAACTCAATGAGAAAAGCCCTCAGTGAATAGGAAACATATTTCCAGTCCAGCTAGAGGTGTGATTTGGAGGTCTAGGCAATTTAAGAGCCTCTGGCATTTCCAAGCACACTTGTCTAGAATGATAGATATTGTCAGTCTGTATTCACTCACATACCGATTTGAACGCCATTAGCCTATTTGACCCGGTTCAGAAAGCAAATACATGTGATGAAATTGCACAAAATCTTACCAAATCAACTCATGTCTCATACAGAAGTCAATATACAATATATTTTCACCTACGGAATTGGATGTTGCATGCGGCTTAATGTAGGCGCACGCCCTGAGCTCCAGACTGGATATGTACTTGGTTCTTATATACGGTGAAAACATGCTTCTCACATAGCAATATGAATTAGATACGTGGTGGAATCGATTCAATCTGGTCTCAGACCACCCCTCGGTCCGCGTGTCTACTTCTTCGCCAGACATAGGGTCCGGACGTTGGAAATTCTGTTCAAGTCTCCTCTGATAGGCGTCAAAGACTCTAATTCCTTGCTTCTCATTCCATGACGGGCTCTAGCAGTATTACCGAACAACTTTGCAGATCCCTTACCACCAAGCAAAGCATTAAAGAGAGTGAAAATCGCACTCTTCGGATCTTCGACAATGCCCTGTATTTCCAATGCAATGCCGCCGAGGCCCCCGATGAGATTGATGAAGGTTTTTAATGTAGCCATTCCGGCTGCGTTTGCGATCTCGCCAACCCCTGGGATTAACAATAATATGCCCATGATGAAGTTCAAGATCATCTCCTTGCGTTGGGCTGCTGTGATTTCTTTGGCTATTTCCACTACCTTGCCATGCTTTGTACGCCAGAGTAGACCCTAGGTAAACGAATGATGATCAGACCCGGATCTTGAATCCCAAAGAAAGAAATAAAGCGTGTCTTGAGAATGGAACAAGTCTGGGGAGGGAGATGTGATTCTCAGCGTACTCACATGAGAGCGGGGATACTAGCTGCGTCAACCAAGTCAGACTACATTACGCCCTCAAAATTAGAATCGATCCACGTCTCTGTTGTCGCTAGTTCTGCCGCCAGGCTTCCCATGTTGTCGTAGGTGCCACTGATGAGATCTTTTTGGGTCGGGCACTTGAAAAGAAGCAGCAGGAAGCGGGAATCCAGACCAAATCACCTTCACTTGACTTGCATCGCATTTGGACTGCCAACATCCCCCATTGATCCGGGCGGTGTAGTCTCCAAAGACAATCCAGAAAGGGTCGATGCCATACTTCTTCACAATGTCGGCTTTGAAGCCGCCAACATTGGTGCAGGTGTATGCGATCGCGTCCACGGGGGTCTGGTCGGTCGACTCCGGGATCGATGATGGGCAATTCACAGCATTCAATTGATAGCCCTTCTGGCAGTCTTTACTATTGCTACACGGGACCGCAGGGCATTAAAAAGCTGGTATTGGTAGAGAACACAATGCTCGGATGATGCGCCGTAGAGCCACGTCGGCCCTTGACTTTCAATGAGAATACCTAGTCCAGTAGATCAGTAGTGAATCTTTCCAGAGTAGAAGTGGTAAAATTTAAATTAGAAACCGTCAAATTCGTTAGAAAACGGTGCCAATGACTACCAGATCGTCTTAGTAAAGGGGAGCTTTTGATAGCGACCGGAAATAGAGAAGACACGGACTCCGGCTCGAGTAAAGCTTACTTGACACGGCTTGCCGTTGCCAGGATATCAGATATTCAGCTTAAGTTAAGCTACGCTTTAAACCCCGAAGCCACCTAGTCACGAAATCGTCAGCGAAGGACACGATATCAATCTCTAGTCCCCGAGAAAGTACTACAGATCGATTAGCTTCATAAAGGTGAAAATAACGAGCACTAATCAGAGAGCTTACTTATTAATTTTTGAGAGGAATTACTCAGGACTTCCCAATCTATCTAGAACGGCCCTCGCTCAAGAGCATTGCCAAAGTGCGCACGACAAACAGAATCTTCATATCGACCGTGGTGGTTTGAGTGAGAATGGAGTACATGAGTAGAATTTGCAACAAAGGCAAGAGCAAGGAGAAGATATGTGCAAACGAGCTACTTCTGGAGGTTCTGATAGAGGATCATGCCAGCGAAAGTTGGTCCATTGGGTGCGGTTGTGTAAGCTGAAAAAATTATGAAAAGAACGAAGTTGTGAAAAGCTGTACTCCGTAGAACATGGAACTACAAAATCGTGATGGAAGCAGTCACCAAACTATGGTCTTTGCTATCGAGCCTCCTATCAAGTCGCCTGATTTGATAGAGCCCAGTTGACAAGCTTCGTAATTGAGAAAAGGGACAAATATGAGTGTCTGGGCTTTGATAATCAGGGTAACCACCCTTCAAATCTTGGGCCGAGATGTTTATCGTGGACAGGCATTGCACATCGTGCTCCAACAATAGAAGGATGGAGCAACAACGCAATCTAGATCATTTCACTTCTCTCTCTATTGCCTTCCCCTGCCTTTGGAAGCGGACCCCTGGGGTAAAGTCTTATATAACTTAAAAGTTAAATCTCAATAGGTGGCCGTGCAGTGGTCTAGCGCCTCCTTCCGAGCAGCCGCCCCTAGCTGTGTGTCCGGGCCGTTCCAGGTTTCCCCCAAAGTCACCTGATAACCTGTGCCGTGACTGTCCCTCAACTTCATCTCTACCACCTTGATATCTTTTCTTTCCTAGCCCCATTTACACCTCCATTTCAAAGCAATTTTATCCAGATTTCAAATTAATATCTCGTTTTTGTCCGCAATCAGACTCCGAAGCGCTTCCCTTCTTACGAGAACGATGTCAGCCACTCGCCCTCTGACCACCTTTTGCCCCTTCTCACGCCTTCCAATGGAGATTCGAATTCAGATATGGAAGTTTGCTTCCTGGGAGCCCCGGATGGTTACCATCCATTCCGATCATCCCAGGAATTTTAGCGAGCCGCTTCGATACTTTTACTCTCCCGATCCAGTCCCATCTGTTCTTCACGTTTGCCAAGAATCCCGTCTGGAAGCTCTCCGGTTTTATATAGCTGCTTTTACGAACGGTTTGAATCCGCGCTACGTATGGATGAACTTTCATCTCGATACTATTAATCTTAGCGACCGGGATCTTTGCAAACTTAGCCATGTCGACAAAACCTGCATACGACAGTTGTTCGTCGACGCTGCAAGCCTGGAGTACTTTCATGGGGAGTGTCAGAGTGAATTCGAGCCCATGGTAAACATCGTCAAACTCAAAATCACAATCTCGGAGTGTCTTTGGGGCTGGAGTCGCCTGATGCTCCACCTACGAGCTGAATTTACGACCTGGTTTGGGCATATTCCTGGGCATGTGTGTCCAGAGATACAGATCATAAACGAAGGTACGCAATGGGAAATGAATGCCGATAATTATGAAGCTATCAGCAGGGCTGGGAGAGAGCAAGTCCAAATTGCGAGTCGAGCCGGAGTGCGTGGAACCCCATTTGCAAATCCTACATTGCCCCACTCTTGTGAAAGTCTGCAGCATTGATGGTTATTGTTCCTTGGAAGTTTGGAATGGTCAAAGAGGAAGGTAGGTTTGCATTACGTTGGCAATGATATGGATAGTGCAGAACATCTCGGTGATTACCTTGAGCTTGGCAAAGATATCGAAATGGGGAAAAGGATTGCGGATGTTGCATACCCTCTCCCAAGTGTGACCTAGAGGATTTGGACGGAGGAATACTATCGCCCGTTCCGAAATTTTAGTTGTTCTTCCAAACTTCTGTCTACTCCAGCTAGTGAGAAGACACTGAATATTTATCACAGTTAGTCTGAAAGCCCAGAGATATATGTTGTAGGCTGTGATGCTCTCGTGCTGAATACTACGTACGTCCAATTGTCCCACCTTTCGTGTTCTGAGCATGTCTTTCAACGATGACTGCGCTGTTTAACTCTCTATGCTGAATGCAAAATGACACATTACTAGTGAGACCATGCGGCCCCCAATTATTTTTATTTTCATTTTCATTTTCCTTACAACATATGTTCATGCAGATGGGATTGCCAATGGCTTTGAGCGGATGTGGATCTGGTATTCATTCCTACTGAATGTAGATGTTTGAAGTTCTTGTTTTCTTTTCGTTCTTTATTCATGAAGAATGTAGAGTTTTGTTGCGCTTGTCGAAGGTGTGTGGCATGTTGGAATTATGCTAGTCTAGTGGTCAATGAGGGCGAAGAGACTACGATCGAGATCAAGTAGCTCGGTCCTTCTAGAAAGTTAAACTTTATACTTGTCTAGATTTAGTACTTCTGTTGGAACTTGATGCATATAGTGTAATGTAGCAGTAATATATGTAAGGGTCGACGCTAGGGAAGCCTAAATTTTGGCTATCCTTACATTTCAAGAATCATTTGCCTTTCCTGTTTGTTCATCAAGACGCAGCGTTTCCGCTGGATGGGGAGGAACTCTGATCTTGAGATCAGGAAAATACAGCTTTGGGTACAGAGAGCACATTTTTTCGCGATGTCTGATGGCTTGCAGGAAGTCTTGAGATGTGGAGACGCTTCGACGATGCAAATCGGCAAGATACACATGCTTAGCATTCTCTGCAACGATAAGGAGAATAAGATCTGACCTGTTCAAGAACCTGACGACCCTACTGCACTGGAAACATTGCTAGTCTAAAGTAAGGTAGTTTGTCTGCCTGGACATTTTAACCCTCAAGTCAGTCCCCGTACCATATCTTCAGCGCCAACTCTTTATGTGCCGCTATGGAACTTTCCAGATACTCTGATATCTAGCTTGATATCAAAAGCAGCTGTAGAAATGCAGTAGCTGCGCCTCCATCACTGGCTTGGTGAAGTGGGTGATATGCGTGCCGTTCTCGAAAGTTCCCAGCCGGTACTCTGGAGTTGACCATCAAAAGAGCAATGATAATTGTTGGGACGAGTTCTTATTTCATGTCTCCAGGTAATCTAGAAAAGGGAGGGGAGGGGAGGCGAGGCGAGGGGAGCGGAGGTAGAAACGCGTTCACGTTATACGATACTACAGGAGCTATGAGCAGTAATAGTTAGGAGCATAACCTATGTCTTACGGGATAAAGATAAAGCTTAGCGTGGTCTTATGAGTGAGATATTTTGATTCATGTGTGTGAACATAGTGATCGTGAGAGATGTCGGATCCAAGTCAATTTGGTGATTAAGGATGGAATGCTGCAAACTATGAACACTAAAACCTCATCTTTCATGAATCATGTACAATAACTTCTCTCCCTCCAAGCCCAGGAGAATCAAAGCAGCATAATTCATATCTTTTCATCTCCCTTCTAAGCAGCAACACCCTTCCCCTCCAACGCCTCCCTCCGACTCCCACTCTCAGCATCAAAGTAAGGTTTCTCCCCCACACTCACAGTCCTAACCCCATATCTCTCTCCCTGTCCCTCGATATCATACGTCGCCGTATGGAACACACTTCTATTATCCCACACGGCGAGATCACCCTCTCCCTGCCACTTGAACCTAACCTGCAAATCATGGTTATCAACCAACAGCCTCTCAAACCATTCTAGCAGCGCTTTACTCTCTGCCTCAGTCACATCATTGATATGTGAGATATGGCCGCCTACAGGGAAGACGGATTTCCAGCCGGTAACGGGATTGGTGCGGATAACAGGGTGGATGGCAGTAAGTTCCTCGCCTACATTTTCAGGGGCGCCGCGTTCACCAGAGTAGATTTCAAATCCACCCTTCTTGGCTGCCTCAATGAACCCAGGTTGGCTAAATGTAGCAGTTAATCCCTCCAGGAACTTCTGATATGGAGCAGAGATTCGATCATAGATCTCGTATCCACTGGCCCATAGAGTATCCCCTCCTGTCTTTGGAAGTTTCTCCAATTTCAAACTCGAGTAATCAGCTGGCTTTGGTTCGAAGGCGATGTCGGAGTGCCAGCCGCCGTGCTTTTGTTTCTTCTCGCTGAGAGCGAATTTTGAGACGTTGAGGTAGAGTTTCTTGTTTAGTTCCGAGTCGATGGTGGAGATTTCGGGATCGGTTACGCGGTAGCCTTCGCGAGAAGAGTTGAGGATGGGGTGGATGTGGAGACCGGAGGTGGAGGGTTTGCCTGAGAGGAGGCCGAGGCGTTGGATAAAATCTTTTTGTTGGTCGGCTGTGAGGTTCTTCTGGGAGCGGAAGAAGACGACGCCGCGTTGAGAGACTGAAGGTGTCAGATTTTGGCTTGATAAGGTATATGGTTGAAGATTCGAGGGTTAAGAGGAGTAAGAAAATGAAATATATACCAGTGAGAGCCAACTCTTTAAGAAGATCATCCGAATTTGGAGCCTTAAGAAGATCCACAATGTTCAAGTGAGGATACTCTCGTCCAATTACAGGAGTAACTTCAAAATGCTCATACTGATCCAATGCACCCGTACTCTTCACCCACGGCTTTGTAGCTGAGCTTGCAGCAGCTTCTGCTTTTCCGAGATGGACTGGGATGGCAGTCTGGGGTTCGGCTTCTGTTGCTGAGGGAGCCATTGTTGCTGGATTTGAGATTGAGGTGAGGTTTGAGGTGGAGATAGTTTTGGCTTATGAGGATGAACGATCTGTGAAATGGTTCTGAGTGATAGAGAACTGGATATCATGGTGAGAGATGGGTAAGAAGCATCTTTAAAGGTAGTACTTATGCACAAAAGCTCCACTGCTTTGTCTAAGATGTAGACGGAATATCGGTGATGCAGTCACCGGCCAGAGATGATAACATTCAAGATCAGAGTGACGAGCTTGCCAGGCGTTGATACAATGATCTGGTAGGAGAGAAATGAGAAAATGGCCGTGTTTACTCACTTGAGAAGGAGGGGTAGAAGGCTGTTGAAGTGCAAGCGAGCCTGCTAACGAGGCTGTAGACAAGGGGGGGCATCTTGTGATTTTACCCCCATATTACGCCATATGCGGAGCTTTGTCAGCATATTTCTTCACTTGAAGTATCTAGAGTATTTGATAGGTAGAATTTAGTAAATACTGGTAATTCGAAATACGCAATTGGTGGAGTCTTATCACTTGGCAATGCGGAGAGACAGCGCCAGAGCAGAGTAGCCTGCAAGTGTCGATTCTGGGCTGATTTCCCATCGGTGTTCTTATCCCCTATTTCCAGAGTAATTTTTTACCAGCCATGGTACCGGTAATCCCAGTACCACAGTGCCGGTATCCCTCCTCATCAAAAGTAGTGGCATGATGACAGCTTCCCCTTGGTCATAGCTCAAAGTCTAGAGCTCCCATTGTCCTTCATGAAAGACACTTGCTTCCTGCGGTCCCTCACTTTCCCGTATATATCCCAATTCGCACTTATCAAATCTCACATTCTGCGCCAGACTTGTGTAGAAAGAATCGAACCTCGAATCCAGAGCATCCTGAAGAGTTCTGACATTTAGAGCTGGATGAATCACAGACCATGGGTTGACGCAAGTCTCGCCTTTGCATGATTTGGTGACCATGAGTAGTGCATCAAGTCTTGGGAGAACTTTGGAAAGAGGTAGGTTGAGGATTGTGTGAGTTGAGCTTGAAGATGAGGGATAGATATTGTTGACCTGACTTGGATCGGTCTGCGAGTTGTTAGTCAAACGTACGCAAAACTGTGAAAGCACATACCGTCAAATCATAGAGCTCATGCTCATTTGTGCACCAAACTGAGTAGTATAAATTGTAATTTGATCCAATGACTCTCAGTGCTTTGTATGTGTTGTTTGGTCCATAATCGACTGACATATATTAGCCCGGTACTTTTCTTCATTTAAAGTGACTTACCAATCTTCCCATCATCCAGCGAGAACTTGAAAATGCCTTCTGGAATACTTCTCCCCCAAAATTCCACATTAACATGCTCCTGTCTGTGCTTCGTCGCCTGGGTTAACTCCTCCTTGCTCAGCGGAACAGGCGTTCCATCGAGCCCATCCCACCCGACCTTCCCTCCCGCAATCTTCAGAAACGAGGGGGCAAGATCAGTATGCGCAGTCACCACTTCTGTTTCTCCGACTGGAACAAATGGCCCTCTGATGATAAGCGGCACATTGATATCTTCTTCAAACCCACACTCCTTTCCGGGGTTCAGTCGATGTTGGGAGATGTGATAACCATTATCTGTCGTGTAAATTATATATGTATTATCCAAGATACCGTAGTCGTCCAGACGAGTAACAATGCCCTCAACGAGTTCATCGACGGCTTGAAGAGCTTGTAGACGAGCACGATAAAAGGCATCGTTATATCCAATCACCTCGTCCGACAGGCGATCTAAATGCTTCACCCACGAAGCTCCTCCAGGCTACTGAATTATCAGTTTACAGAACACCTCTAGTGATATAGCAAGCATACCTCTTTCGGATTGAAATTCGCCTTCCTTGGAACCTTGGCACCAGGAAACAGATGCTTATGTCTATCCGCAGGAATTGGCGCAGTCATCCTGATATCCTTAAGAGCATCTCCACCATCTCTTGGTTCCGTGGGGAAAGCTCCCACATTAGAATGTGGAGCTATTGGTGCAACGGTCAGGAAGAAAGGTTTCTTGGATTTGACTCCTTCTTCAAGAAGGCCATATGCTTTCGCTGCTAGGACATCGGTAGAGTATTCTCCTTCGTGGCTTACTGGTGGATGCTCGTTTCGCTGGAATGTTGCGTTCAGATACTCGTAGGTATGGGGGTCGAGGAGGAAGTCTGAGGAAGTCTATTCGCAAGTTAGTCTTGGACCCGTTGACTTCGGTAAATGGCGCCAACTTACCCAACCAGCAGGATGAGGGTTATTCCAATTATCGACCGTATGAGCATTGAATAGCTTTCCTGTGTAAAAGGTGCTATATCCAGCTTCTTGTAGCCAGACCGGCAACCAATTGGAATTGAATCCCTGAGCAACAAATTTAGGGTATCCTCCTATTTACTATTAGTCCTTAATCCCTTCTTCAAATCAAATTCAAGAATTCTGTCTTACCATAAGGAGGAAACACATCCGTGACATTCGTGTTATGAGCATTCCTCCCCGTCCACAAAGTAACCCGTGACGGACAACAGATAGCAGTCGAGCAATAGTGTCGCTTATAAAATGTCCCTTTACTTGTGATATGTTTCTTGAGCAAAGGCATATAATCCAATGAATCCATATGTAGATCTTGATCATCTGTCAGAATCACCACGATATTTGGTCTATCCGCATGATGAAGCGGTGCTTGCTCCACTGCATTGACAGCAATTATCCATGCCAACCACAAACTGAGATATATCTTCATTTTGTACTCAATTGACCAAAAACAAACACAATTGTAGAAAAGCATAAATGTAGAAAAATATACAGATAAGAAAATCAAAGTGGTGTCGTGATGAGGTCCACCCCGATCCAAGTGGAGTAGGGGAAGCTTTCTGGTTTGCATAATTAGCGTCGCATCCCTGTTAGGTCACTGCTGAGTGGGGAATTGGTGATGGCGTGCTAACGAGGTCGTGATTCGTGACTGCTAACAACAAGCAAGTCAGAAGCTGAGAAGCCGACCACCAAACCAAATGCATCTACTTCCACCCATTTAAATTCCGACTTCCGGAAGATGCAAGCCAGGAAAAGTTTTGTTCCTTATCCAGATTTGCGTCCGAGGAATTGGGAGTCATAGCTTCTGAGCTGGGATGTATGTTGCTGTTCCTGACTCAATTGTAATCCCATTCTTGAGACATTTCTAGCTGCCATCATATTCATATTTGCCTCTTCACTTGACACATACTTTTTGTGTCTAAATGCACCGACTTGATACAGCTCAGTCAAAACAATGACGTCCCAAGATCTCGACTACGACGCAATTGAATCCGGTACTCATACAGACTCATCATCTGACTCATGGGATTCAAAGTTCCTTTCAGAGCGAGTCCGAGAACGAGAATCCTTGCTCTCACCTACAAGCCCAAATGACCTCAACTACAAAGCCACAGTACTTGCTTCCGAGACTGAATCTCCTGGTAAGCAACAATGATCATACATCTTATTCCAAAAACATAAGCACAATCGCAAGTATCCTCGGGTACTAACACCAACCAGCAGATGAGGAAGGAACAATCTCAGAACCCGTCTCCTCAAAAGGTGCCTGGGCAATAATAAGTCTCCTTATGATAGGCGTCTTTGTCTCCTCAGCAGACTCAACTCTCATCCTCGCAACCTATGGAACCATCTCCTCAGAATTTAATGCCTTTGGGGCAGGCGCCTGGCTGACCAACAGTTTTGGCTTATCTGCTTCGGCTGCCCAACCTATCATGGGGAAATTGAGTGACATATATGGAAGAAAAAGTGTATTGTTGGTGAATTATGTGTTCTTTGCTCTGGGATGTGTAGTTGTGTGAGTAAACCTAGCCTTGGATTTAGGCTTCTTGAAGCAAGCTGACCGAAACAGTGGCATAGCTCAATCAATGGGACAGGCTATTCTCGGCCGTGTGATATCTGGTTTCGGCGCTGGTGGTATGGTCGTTATTGTCTCTATTCTCATAACTGGTATGTTGCACTCTTAATCACACTTACTTTTCCAGCTAACACGCCGAAGATCTAGTTCCCCTCATCCAAGTAGCTTCCTGGAGAAGTTATGTGAATGTCGTTACAACAGCTGGTCGAAGTATCGGCGGTCCATTAGGAGGCCTCTTAGCAGATACCGTAGGATGGCGCTGTAAATCTCTCTTTCCTCAACGCCCCTTCCCCTTCAGGAAACCAAACTAACATCCGCAGGGTCGTTCGCTGGCCAAGGGCCACTTTTCCTTCTCGCCATAATTCTCGTTGCATTCCGCCTCTCATCACCCAAACTGAAACCACAACCTAAAGGCGGCCCCTCCAAGCTGCGACGTATAGACTTCATAGGTGCTTTAACACTCAGTCTAACAATCGTTTCTTTCCTCGGGGCCCTCAGTCTAGGCGGCCAGACTCTCCCTTGGTCTCACCCACTAGTGCTTGGCCTCGTTGGATTTTCAATACTCCTAGGTATCGTATTCGCAGCATACGAAACAAAATTCGCTCTGGAGCCTATCTTTCCCCCTTCCCTAGTCATAAAACGAGACGTAGCAACTCCATACGCAATCATCAGTCTTCAAACTAGTGCTCAACTAGCCGTACGTCTTTTCTCTCATCCAATGATCTGCTCCAGAACTAACGAAACACAAAAAGATGATGTGGTCCATCCCCCTCTACTTCCGCATAACCCAATCCTCCTCCAACACCGAAGCCGGCTCTCATCTCTTCCCCGCCGTTCTCGGAAACACAGCCGGCGGTCTCCTAACCGGCTACCTCATCCAAAAAACAGGCCACTACAAATCTCTCACTCTCCTCGGAGCTTTCTCTTCCTCCTTAACCTATTTCCTCCTCATAATCCGCTGGAAAGGCCATACCAGCTGGCTTGAATCCCTAGAAATCATCCCCGGTGGCTTCGGGACCGGAATCGCAAATTCAGCTACCTTTATAGCGGTCACAACGGCGGTGGAGAAACATGAGTTGGCGATGGCGACGAGCGGGATGTATCTTGCTAGCGGCGTGTTTATGATGGTGGGTATTGCGGCGAGTAGTGCGATTCAGTTGGGGAGTTTGAGAGGGTTGCTTCGGAGGGGTTTGAAAGGTGTGGAGGGGAGAACGGAGGTGTGTTTTTCCTTCATCATAACTCCCGGATTTTCCCTTGTTTTTAAATCTCATATCTCGAATCCTTACGGCAGCATCAAAAGCATACCCAGCTGACCTATCCAGATAATTGAACAAGTCATCTCCAATGTAGGCAGTATAGCGCGTCTGGAAGAAGAAGTCAAGCAAATAGTGGTAGAAGGCTATGTAAAGAGTTTGGAATACTGTCATAGTAAGTTTCCTCTCCTACTTCAATCTAGATGTAGAGAGAGAACGGAAAGGATGCTTACTTACCAAACCAGTGTTTTCGCTTGGTTGTGCGCTTTTGGCACTTGCCGTGGCGTTTACGATTCGAGAGCATCCTTTGAGATGAGGATTTAGTCGTCAATTGGAGTTTGGAATGAGATTAGAAGTGGGAAGGTAGATCTAACTTTGAGAGGGAAGCTGTTCATGGCTGGCTTTTGAAGATAGATAAATATGCAACATATAGTACAATGACGAACGAACCATTTAGACTCATATAGAGATAAAAGTAGTTTTACAAAGTCCAATTGTAGGATATGCTATCTAATGCGATGCTGAAAAGAAACAACATACATAGTCTGTCTATAGGTACTATCAAGCATGTGCTCGGAAAAGCTGAAGCCGAAGAACAATCTACTCGATCCTCTTCTTTCCTTCCTCTGCATTGGTGTATCGAGCAGTGCTCAAACCACGTTCATGTCTTGCGACGAGCCCTCCAATCACCTTGTCTTTCCGGACATTGTTGATGGCCTCATTATATCCCTCTGTAGCCCATGGTCTTGGGTTCAGTTTTGGCCAATTGACCTATACAATTAGTACTTGGTACCAGTTTGTGAGTAAGGGTGACTTACATAAAGCATTCCATTCCGATAAATAAAGTTGAAGGACCATGCACCGACTACGAACCAGAAGAAAACGAAGATTCGAAGAGGGAGAACGGCTGCATCTGGAAGACGTCTTGTGAATGTTCCCACAAATACAAAAAACAAACTGAAGGCTAGAACGTAGGGAATTGCTTGAATAAGCAGTGGGCGCCTGTCGGCAAACACAAGGTGAGAAGAAGTATTAGGGAGATAATTGCCGAGGAACAGATCAAATGCATCTTGTTTTGGACCATCGGCGAAATTGTTTTTGGCGTATCTTGTGATCGAGTTTTGCAAATCTTGAAGGGCGCCAGCCTTGGTTCGTTGTCCAGTTCGGGTGAAGTCAGTCTTGAGTGCACCAGTTCCAGAGTATGATTTTGAAACCACATCTGCGTTGTCGGCCCAAAGTTTGCGGAACAGGACTTCAAAAGCCGGGTCCGCTGATGTGAAAGTCTCTCCCCGAGTCAATACACCGAGATCAGTAAGTTGACGATTGAGGGAATGACGGGCAACCATGCTTTGAACGACATTGGTACGGTCAAGACAGTCCATGCAGTTAGTTCGGATAACACTAGTTTGGTGATTGCGAACTTCCAAGCGGCCTTCAGTATCTCCAGGCATGTCGACACCACGGAAATACTGTTGTGCATCCAATCCGTCCTTCAATTGATCCAGAAGTAATTGTACACGGTGCCATTGCAAGCCCTTAGTCTCGTGGTGAAAGTCGAAATAAATATAGTGTAGACGATCCATGTGAGTTCGACGACCACTTGGCTCCACGATATGAAACTTCTCATCAGAAATTTTATCTTGATGAGTTTGTTCAATGGGTGAAGAGACGAGCATTCTGATAACCTGCTCATATGCTTCCTTCACTCGCTGTTCTCTACCCTTCTGTTTGACAAGATTGACCAGATAATTATCTCCATACAGTCGAATCTGCTCATCAAAATGTGCTTTAGCAGCAGAAACTGCAGTCTCAACACCTCTGATTTGCAGCTTTGGAGTATAATGCAGAGTATTGACCTCGGCCCAGTACACGGGAACACTTCCTCTGGTCTGCACATAAGACATAATCTGCACTTCCTTCCCACCTGAACCGCCAATCTTGCCATTTTGCATTCCACCACCACCAGCAAAGCCACCAAGGCCAGTCAAGCTATCATTCAAGATAACAATTTGCTCAGTTTCGTTGAAGTTGGAGACATTTCCTTGCTCGTCGATACCTCGAGAGAAATATCTGGTTCCAGCTCGATGTCGAGATCGTCGAGTGATAAGAACAACGGTAAGAGGAGTGGATTTAACACGCGTCGGAATAATCTCTAGCATGCCATATACCACAGGAAGTATATATGGATCCACACCTGGTTGTTGCCCGTGCTGGTGTCGAGTTCCAGATGTTCGGAAATCGATTAGATCAGACTGAACGAATTTGTTCCAGAAGAAGCGATCATCTGCTCGTTTCCATAGGGGCGCGGAGGGGTCGAGTTGAGATTGGCGTTGGAAAGTGTTTGTGATGTCGAAAGAATACGAAAAGTACATAGGACCTGCCTTGATGAAGCTCTTCAACAAGGCTAAGTACATGTCTTCATCTTGATCGTGAAGAGGTCGCTCTCGCAGAGGCAGGAAGTCGGTAGAAATGACTTTGTAAACCATATGCCCCTTTAATCTGCCCATAGGTTGTGCCTTTGTGATGACGATGATGTATTTATCTACATGGGTCAGTAACTGGAAATTGCGGCCTTCAGATTGTGTCTACCTAGACGCAGTTTGATCATTCCCATGATCCCCGCAATACTAGAAACACGCTTTCCACCCATAAGCGGTCCATCGTTCAATCGAATATCTCCTGTAGGCCGGTCGACAACAAGAGTTGGGGCGGATTGGGATGAGGGTGAAGTGAAGGAGTAATGCGACGCAGAAGCGTGGACATTAATGTCCCTGAAAGGTAACAAACTCATGATGCGCTGAGAATGGATTCCTTGCCCCCGGTTTTACTATGCGTCGTTGATCAAAATCTTCGCGATCATGGCAAATTATTTGGTCGATGGAGCTTGATAGCTGGCTTCTATCGTGAAGTTGAGCCTCGCCTTCTAAATTAAAACAAGGCGGCAATAGACCGTGCATATATCCAACTATGCACGGAGCTCTAATAGCACACTATCACATTGCAGGTAGCAGCCTTTGAGAGTTTCAATCAAACAACTGGTGACTTAAAGAAAGCACTGTTCTCTGAGCCCGACTAGGTAGAGTCTCCCATCAAATATCTTCACTCAACGGTGCTCACTACACAATTCTTCCTTTGCCAAATATACCTAATTGCCTTGCACTTTAAGATTGTGCCGAGATCCGGGTTTATACTCCAAAATTGTTTAGGTTGTAAGGTGGCCAAGTCTGTTTGAAATGGGTGAAATTACTCTTTTTCCACGAAAAGAACGAGACTTGGGAACGTGAGATCTTTTATATTATTTGCTGAATCACAGTTCATTTTGTGTTGAGAGCTGTGACTGTAATAGCAACATCAAGTTTGACTTTATCAAGATTACGCATGGGCTTGCATCACGTGTGCGCAGCCTCTCCCGACTTGCGTTAGAACGTTGCGTTCCTTCCCATCATAAACCGTCGTCACCTATCTGCTCTTCAAGTTTGAGAATTCAATACCACCCACCTTTCTTTCGACACCGCTGTATCCTAAATCTCGAGAGTTATATTGCGCGCCCAAAAGCTCCATCCGCCGACACCACTTCACAACAATCCAATATGGCTGCCAGAGGTCAAGCAGGCACCCGTGGTGGGAACAACCGTTTTGCGCAATTCAAGCTGGTGTTACTAGGTAGGCACATTGTTCAGGATATAAAGGAATATGAATCTAATATCTTGGTATAGGAGAATCTGCAGTGGGAAAGGTGTGTTGGTGATTTCTCAGACCTGGGTCAGCTGCTAACATCTAATGTAGAGCTCCCTCGTTCTTCGTTTCGTCAAGGTTGGAATATCCTCCCAGAATAAGCTTTAGCTATACTGACATTCGTAAAGGACCAGTTTGATGATTTCAGAGAGTCCACGATCGGCGCTGCATTCCTAACACAAACGATATCCCTCGACGATAATACAACAGTCAAGTTCGAGATATGGGATACTGCTGGCCAGGAAAGATATAAGTCGCTGGCACCTATGTATTACCGGAATGCAAACTGTGCCGTGGTTGTCTATGATATTACACAAGCCGTAAGCTGCCGGTGGACGGACATGTTTTGAGCATCGCTAACATATGTCAATAGTCGTCATTGGATAAGGCAAAACAGTGGGTGAAAGAGCTTCAAAGACAGGCCAACGAAAATATAATCATCGCACTCGCTGGCAATAAGCTCGATTTGGTTGCAAGCCAGCCTGATAAGCGTGCAATCAGTACTGCAGATGCCGAGGCGTATGCAAAGGAAGCAGGGTTACTCTTTTTCGAAACATCCGCCAAGACATCAGAGAACGTGAGAGAACTATTTACATCAATCGCGAAGAAGCTACCATTAGACCAAGCTGGTCCGAGGAATCCAAGATCAGGCGGGAGAGGAGGCGTTGAGTTGAGACCTGAAGCGCCAGGCACACAAGGAGCTGGAGCTTGTGCTTGTTAAAGGGGTGGTACTTGAATCATGGAATATGATAGCAAGGTGTACTATCATTTGAGATCCGACATTCTTCATGGTCTCCAAACAACATCGTCATATTCAACGAAATTGCCTGGTTGTGATGAGGGAAGCATAGATGTGGTCATTCAGACCATTTACGAGAGCAGTCTTTAATACCTGGATGTGTCTTAGTTCTCATTGTAGGGTTGTGGCAGGGTATTCTTCCTGCAATGGCGTGAGGGTTTTCTCTTGAATTGTTCTGCAGCATTTTCTGGGTGTACGATATGCAATAGAACACATTCACGATTTCATCATATGACTTTAATACAATATATTGTGATATTCCACTTACTATGACCTGATAGCTTTGCAAAGGTGTAGCAACGGTTCATAGCAATTTAAAATCGTAGTAAAGTCGGCTGGTTGAGTGCGAGTAGGATTTTACAGCCTTGTTGATTTCCGGCGGCTGAGAGATGCATCATCGCTTGGCATTCGCAGGAGCTTGCCAACTTGCTCCAAAACCTTTTCTACCGACCTCACGCGCGGACAACATCACAACCTCAACAATTATTTGTCGCCAACGCAGCCCGTCATGCTGCGCGCCTCAATTCGGTCGTCGAGGGCCTTTGGCTACAAGGCAAGTGTAGCCAATGCTGGACGTCAATGGCACACAGTTCAAACTGGTCGGGTGGCCTCGGGTAGTGAGGTAAGAGCTCATCAGAATTCGGGATTAATCAATTGGCATGATGGTTGGATTCTAACACTCTCTGTCAATATAGAGATGGTACGCCGATG
The DNA here is from genome assembly GCA_030077755.1 of Filosporella fistucella. Lineage (NCBI taxonomy): Eukaryota > Fungi > Ascomycota > Leotiomycetes > Helotiales > Filosporella > Filosporella fistucella. Next base: position 901,792 of record JAQJZZ010000001.1, read on the forward strand.
AGAAGAAACCTAGTATCACCGATTCGCGAGCTCCTGTCCTTCCAGGATCTGCGAGCGCAAGCACCAATGAACCACTCCCTCCTGGACGAGTTGCACCCACACCGGTGACTCCAGCTTCACCTACTTTGAAGACAATTCCATCAGAGAACGTGCCTATCACTCCCCCGCCCCCCTCGAACCTAGGTTCTGTGCCTCCACCTGCACCAACCCCGAAACCAAAGCGAAGATTCTTCCGCAAGTTCTTTACTACCCTCGTCCTTCTGACAACACTTGGATTTGGAGGAGGAGTATACTATTCGAGGGTCAACGATAATTTCCATGACTTCTTTACCGAGTATATTCCTTTCGGAGAGGAGGCTGTTTTATACTTTGAGGAAAAAGAGTTCCGGAAACGATTCCCCAAGATTGCAGATCGTTCGACTTCAAGACCCAGGGATACTGGTGAATCAATCAAGATTCCCAGCCAGAGCGGTGTTTCATGGAGAGTATCTGATGATAGCCAGCAAAGTACTGCTGGGAGACAAAAGAGTGCTCTGAAGGATACACCAAAGCCGAAGGAAGCTATACAAACCCCAGCTGAGAAGAAGCCCGAGGAGAAGGTCAAGGCTGTAGAGAAAGTCAAGAAAGAGGCTGCCGCTCCAGTACCCAGTAAACCCACACCTCCAGCTGGCACGTCTCCTGAATCGCAACCGCCTCTCAAGCCGGGCCACCCTGTGACTGCCCAAGTGACACCTAAAGAGCCATCAGGTGTTTCATTCACTGCCCCGGAAGTCGACCAGCCGTCCAAGTTCCCTCCTGAAGTCACTCGAATTGATCCGATCAACATTAAAGATGCCAATGAGCCTTTGGTGCAGGATTTGGTCAAGATTCTCAATGATATTATCACAGTGGTCAACGCTGATAATGCAAATGCCAAGTTCTCGAGTACCATCAGCAAGGCAAAAGGCGAGCTAAGTAAAGTTGGTTCCAAGATTAAGGCGTTGAAAGATGCTGCCGAAAAGGAGGCTGAAGCAAAGATCTTAGCTGAGAAGGCTGATTTCGATCGAGCTGCCAAAGAACTCATTCGGCGTGTAGAGGCAGAGATGACCCATCAACAATCAGAATGGCAGGAAGAGTATCAAACAGAGCGCCAAAAGATCCAAGAAAGCTATGAACAGAAGTTAAAGGCTGAGATCGAACGCGCAAACGAGGTTAATGAACAACGTCTACGTAATAGCCTGCTTGAGCAGGCTGTTGAGATGAAGCGCCAGTTCATTGGAGAAGTCAAGGATCGTGTTGAGTCAGAGCGTGAAGGTCGTTTGGGCAAGCTTTCCGACCTGTCAAACACTGTTACCGAGCTCGAGAAGCTTACTTCAGATTGGAACTCAGTGGTTGACACCAACTTGAAGACTCAACATCTCCACGTTGCAGTTGAAGCTGTACGAGCCAATTTGGAGAAGAGTCAAGTTCCCAGGCCGTTTGTGAGGGAATTGGCAGCTTTGAAAGAAATCGCATCTGACGACCCAGTCGTGAATGCTGCCATCGCTTCCATCAACCCTACTGCGTACCAAAGAGGTATTCCATCGTCAGCCCAGTTGATCGATCGTTTCCGCCGTGTTGCGACTGAGGTCCGAAAAGCTTCTTTGCTACCAAGCGATGCTGGTGTTGCTAGTCACGCTTCTAGCTATGTCCTCAGCAAATTGCTGTTCAAGAAGAAGGGTCTTGCTACTGGTGATGATGTTGAGAGCATCTTGACAAGAACTGAGACTTTCCTTGAGGAAGGTGATTTAGATAACGCCGCCAGGGAGATGAACGGATTGAAGGGATGGGCCAAGACTTTGAGCAGAGATTGGTTGGGAGAGGTCAGAAAGGTATTGGAAGTGCAGCAAGCTTTGGATGTAAGTTTTCCCGTGTCCTACTGAGCTCCATTGTTAATTCAGCATAGGTCATCGCTACAGAAGCGAGGTTACAGAGCTTGAGAGTCGAATAGATGAAATTTTCTTTTGTACATGCATCGGGGGGAGAACGTAGTCTAGAACACTGCGGGCTTGTATGAGATACAAAATAGATATGTACTTTATTTGCTTCCATGTTGAAATTTACATGCTGTTCTTTGTGGTGATATTATCGGTGTTGAAAGGTATATGTCAAGTAGCAGGTATGGATGTGCAAGTGCAACTAATTTGGACTAGACCAAGTCGCGCGGAAACGCCGACCGGTCTTCGAGTCGGCTAACAGTTTTCCTTTTCACACCTGGAGGCAACAATTTGATTTCATACACTCAAAAGATGGACACTGCCGGTACAGAAGATATGTCTGAGATTCGACAATTGCTTCTTCAAAAAAGTTGGTTCGGATTCGATCTTGATGATACTCTTCACGAATTTCGCAAAGCTTCCAAAGCTGCCTCACATACGACACTCCTCCAAATGTCGACAAAATACCAAGTATCAATTGATGCTCTGACCGCATCTTACTCCAAAGTACTTCAACAAAAGGCCATCTCATTCACAGACGGGAAAAATTCCGATTGCTATCGCAAAGATCGTTTTCGGACTGTCCTTGAGGAGCACTCTATTCTTATCAATGATGAAATTTTAGATGAACTTGCCTCGACATATAAGACCTCCCTTGAAGAAGCTTTAGAATTGAAAGCAGGAGCTCTGAGTTTACTCCAATACCTCAAATCTATTGGCAAGAAAATTGTCGTCATTACTGAAGGTCCACAAGATGCTCAAGAGTGGACCCTAGAGAAGCTTGGATTGTTAGGCATTGTCGATTTCTTGGCTACCTCAAACTCGTTTGGAAAAAGTAAGACAGCTGGCCTTTTTGATGAGGTGCTACAGAGACTGGGAATTGATTCTAGAGAGCTTGTATTTGTAGGAGACAATAAGCAAAGAGATGTTGATGCAGCACAGAGGTGTGGGATTCTTGCCGTACACTATGCTAAGAAGGAGTCAAATATCTTAACGGGAGACACTTTGAGAATATCGTCGCTGGAAATTCTAGAGAAGATTTTAAGAAACTAAATCAGACTCTCGAGAGCTCGACGCAGACCTTGGATAGTTGAGAAATAGGAGCGGGCGAGATATCCGTCCGACCTGTCCGATGGTTTAAAATGCTTCAGTCGATATGAAACTTTTTTGAACCAACTTTTCAGTCACACGTAACTTGAATATCTCATGTTCATATCCACGTTTCGCAACACCACTTCTCCCAATTGGTCATGTCGTAATCTCTCGGGATAGCACCCGGTACCCCTGAGCAAATACAACAACCCAACAGGCACAATATCCGCCAAGCTAAGGTGCCGAACCTCAATGCTTGTCTCTCCATACCTCCTTCCTCGTCTGGTTATCTAATGAGAATCTGACTGGTCAATTGCGATGACCGCATATTCTCTGCATCGCACAAATTGTTCTCATACAACCATGGCTTTGTCCCGCATCTACGCACTTTTGCCGCAATATGGTGGCACGGTGCGACTCTGACATAGCGAGGAAATTCATATAAGGCGTGATTCTTCCACTACTTGTTTATCTTATGATGTATTTGTTTCGTCGATATACGAAATGAGGCTCTCACAGCTAGGTCTTGGGCTCGTCGCTCTCGCGACTTCAATTTCTGCCAGCAAATATGATTACGAGCCTCTCGTTGAGACCGTACGTACCCCGCACTTTATATGCTCGAAACACCTTCTCATCCAACTAGAACAAACTCCGAAGAACAATCGTACGATCAGAATTACTCAAAAAAGCAAAGATTCTTCAGTCATTTGCGGATGAGAGTCCTAAGAAAAATCGCCAGATTGGAACACAGGGTCATGCTTCAACAATAGCTTGGATCTATAATGAATTGAATCAGTATCCTGACTATTATGATGTGCAATTACAACCATATCCAATGCTGCTTAATAATGGAGCGAATCTTACCGTCAATGGACAGGCGCTGGAGGTTTATGCTATGGGGATGAGTCCAAGTGGGAAGGCGAAGGGACCGTTGGTTCATATTCCTAATCTGGGATGCAATTTGGTTCGTCCCCATTCGGTACTGTCTTAGTATGGAGGCAAGGAGCTGATGCATTTTAACAGTCTGACTTCCCCAAAAACCTTACGGGCAAGATTGCTCTCATTTCGAGAGGCACTTGCCAATCAGCCATCAAGGATGCCTATGCTGGTGTTGTTGGTGCTGGTGCTGTGATTATTTACAATGTCAATAATCCGAACTACAGCAGTATGAATGGGTACTCTTTGCAGAAAACATCCACTCCTGAAGGTATGTCTGCTTCATTAGGTTGCAGTAAAGTGGGATCCTGGAATTAAAAGCTTGAGGCTTGGAGATTCGACGCAAAAAATAATGCGAGCCTGTCACAGAATTCAACTGACAGTTCCAAAGGGCCTTATATTCCAGCCGGAGGAATCACAAAAGCAGATGGGCTGGCATTAGTTGCCCGACTTGACGCTGGTGAATCAATCATAGCTGATCTGTCAACCGAGACCATCAATAGAACTACGTGAGTTTCGTCGAGATTGAAGCTTAAAGCGCTCTAATAGCTCTAAAGATATAACATCATTGCTCAGACGAAAGGAGGCGATCAAAACAATGTTCTACAGATGGGAGCACATACCGACTCGGTCGCTCCTGGTCAGTCATGCTTAATCGAGAGGGGGTACAGCTGATTGAAGAAATTCAGGGCCTGGAATAAATGACAATGGATCTGGAACAATCTCCCTACTTGAGATTGCCATCCAACTCACCAATTTTAGAGTCAACAATGCAATTCGATTTTCTTGGTAAACTTTGAGTCCGGTCCCATTTGGCACTTGCTGACGAAGACCAGGTGGACAGCAGAAGAACCCGGACTTTTGGGCTCCACATTCTATGTAGCTCACCTAAATCAAACCGAGCTGAACAAGATTCGCCTTCTCTTGAGTATGGTATTCCTGTCATGCAGCTGTGCTTGAGCGTTGGAGATACTAACATGAAGCAGATTTTGACATGCTCGCAAGTCCCAACTACGCTTATCAAATCTACGACGGCGATGGCTCAGCATTCAACTCAAGTGGCCCTCCAGGTTCTGCGCAGGTCGAAAAAGTATTCCAAGACTATCTATTTAACATAGGTCAGGTCAACTGGACATCCACCGATTTCGACGGTCGCTCAGACTACGGCCCATTCCTTGACGTTGGTATCCCCTGTGGTGGTCTTGCAACTGGAGCTGAAGAAATAAAAACTGCAGAGGAGCAGGACAAATTTGGAGGACAAGCCGGCATTGCGTTGGACAAGAATTATCATCAGAAGGGCGATAATGTTAGTAACCTGAATATGGATGCTTGGTGGGTTATGACCAAGGCAATTGGACACGTTACGGCACTTTATGGCAGGAGTTTCGAGAGTATTCCGGTGAGGAATACGAGTACAGTAACAAAGAGGGGTTTGAGTATGATGAATATGGAGAGAAAGTGGTGGGTTTGACCGGCTAAATTGCATTTACCCGCAAATTCCAAGCACATGGCAACAGGGTTAATCATCAACAATTACCCCATCTTGGCTCTAAATTTCTTGTCTTTACATGCCTAGATCCACAGATCATTGGAGCGCAAGAAATTCTGCAGCAAATCCTTAATCCAGCCATTTTCCGTTCCCCAGTGTCCCCGCATAGTAAGCAAGATACATCGTCCGCGTTGAGAAAAATGACTGTTCCGAGTTCGAGCCGATGCCGTTCTACACGGTAATTATCTTCATTCTTTAAGTTTTAAGGTTCGTCGGGAACTTATCCGGTTCGCAAGCCACACAATCAGTTGAGTTTGAACATTCTTCTTAAAGATCGGCTGTCATTGCTCAAGAACACGGATTTAGTTTTGACTACCGTTGATCGACATTATCCCACAGGGCGATCTTGTACCGAGAGACATCTTGAGTTGGTGGAAAATTTCGAGATACATGTAAGCAGCATATGATGCCAGAAGAGCCTTTAAACGAAAATGAGGAGATTCCTAATTCTACCTAGGGGCCTGTGGAAAGAGACAACTATAGCATTTATATTTAAGTTCGTCGGTGGAAGACCTTGGTGAGTTTGAAAGCCATCACTTCTCCTCTCACACAAGCCATCATGGCTTCCCTCCGCTGGATCTGGTTATTCTGTCTGACACTGGCTACCTCAGTCTCTAGCAACACCATGAATAGAACGTACACCAACCCAATTCTCCCAGGATGGAATTCGGATCCCAGTTGCACTTTCGTGAAAGAGTGGGATAACACTTTCTTCTGCACCACCTCATCCTTCCTAGCATTCCCAGGTGTGCCAGTCTTTGCCAGCAAAGATCTTACCAATTGGAAGCTTGCTAGTCATGCTTTGACGAGACCAGAACAGCTACCTGAGTTGTCAGCAAATGGTCAACAGATGGAGGGTATTTGGGCTTCGACAATCCGGTTCCATAAAGGCACTTTCTACCTCATCACATCGTACATCTCTTTTGCAGTCTGGAAACCAAAGCTTCTTCTCTTCACGACCAAGAATCCATTCGATGACGCTTCTTGGTCTGGTCCAATAACTGTTGAGAACCCAGCAAATGACATCGATCCAGATATCTTCTTTGATGATGATGGAAAGACATATATGGCAATCGCGGCTGGTATCTACATCAGCGAAATTAATGTCTCGACTGGTGCAGCCACACAACCTTTCAAAGTCTGGAATGGAACTGGAGATCGAAATCCAGAGGGACCGCATCTGTACAAGAAAGATGATTACTATTACCTGATGATTGGCGAAGGAGGAACAGAGACCAATCATTCTGCGACTATTGCTCGATCGAAAAATATCCAGGGACCCTACGAAGGAGATGCCAAGAATCCGATCCTGACAGCTAAGAACACGAATAATTATTTCCAAACGGTCGGACACGCCGATCTCTTTCAAGACGCCTCTGGGAACTGGTGGGCTGCTGCTTTGGCTACCAGGTCTGGCCCAGCATGGGACGTGTATCCCATGGGACGAGAAACTATTCTCGTCCCTGCTAAATGGGAAAAGGGAGAATGGCCTGTCTTGGAACCTGCAAAAGGAACAATGTCTGGTCCTCTCCCTCCAAAGAATAGAAATATTCCTGGCAATGGACCGTGGCATGATGACCCAGATGTTGTTGATTTCCCACCCCGATCAGCGATTCCTAGACAATTTGTCTTCTGGAGACCCCCAAAGACATCTCTTTTCGCAGTGTCGCCACCAGGACATCCGAATACATTGCGGATTTCGCCATCGAGGGTTAATCTTACCGCTGATGCCGCTTTCCAGCCAGCGGTAGATGGATTGGGTTTTATCGCCCGCAAGCAGACTGCTACTTTATTCACTTATAGTGTCGATATCTCTTTCAACCCCACAGCTCTGAATGAAGAGGCAGGGATATCTGTCTTCCTAACACAGCTACAACATGCTGATCTCAGCATCGTAAATCTTCCATCTCGTTCTGGATCCTCTTTAGCACCAAGCTTGAGATTCCAAGTCGAAGCATCAGGGAAACCAAATGCGACTGTACCAGAAACAGTTGTAATCCCGATCCCGAAATCTTGGTTGGGTGGTGATATCAGGCTTTCGGTGGAAGCAACTAGTGATTCTACATATGTCTTCTCAGCTGCTTCGGCGAAAAACTCTGGAGAAGTGAAGGAATTGGGATCGGTAAGTGCGGCTATCATGTCTGGAGGAAGTGGACCTTTTACTGGTAAGTGCACATACCCAGAATGCTAGCGAATGGGTTTTCTGATTAATGGTGATGTGTAGGTACTTTGGTTGGGGCATATGCGACGAGTAATGGTGGGAAAGGAAATACCCCGGCGTATTTTAGTCGTTGGCGGTATACGCCCGTCGCTCAAGAGATTGAGGAGGGTGAGTTCGTTCATGCGCACTGAGAGCGAGTTCAAGTGACTCCTTCGAACGAAGGGATTTTAGAGATGTGATATTTCAGAAGGCAACCTGGTAACCTTTAGGTTAGAAGACATATATACAAATAGAATATAAGAGGCTTCTAAATTCCAACCCTAGAATAGAGGTGATAGAAAGACTGAGATAAAATCACATGAGCCCCAGCTGATGTCCCGAACCCCATCACCTGATCTCCCGCCCTAGGAAATCCCCCATCCCCTGCCAACAACACATGCAGATATACCCTCCCTCCCTCCCCCTCCCCGTCTCGGAAGATCAATGCGAAGGCCTGTTCCTCCCCATACTCCGCAACATCTCACCTCCGTTCTGTATAAGAAAATACTGCGGGGAAACCTGCAATGTGGGGCCAGCATCCAGATCATCGACCCCACCACCAAAGAATGTCTTCAGATGAAATGGGTACAGGAAAGCGATTGAGCCGATAGGCTAGAGGTGCTTGTTTGCTAAAGTCGGCAATATAGAGACCGAGTGGTGGGGTGGTTATGAATGATTATCGTTTGAGGATATGTTGTTATGTGACTTGGACTTTTGTTTTTGTATTTTTTTGATATTGGGAGATTGGAACTTGAGAGGTCTGACTGAGAAATATAAAAGAGGAATATTGAAGCTTGAATTGAGAGGTAGCAATTGTTGAATATCAGAGATACGACAAGTCAAAATGGCAGTCACGATAGAAACGGAGCAAGCTCCTGCATCACCAACTGGAATCCGCGTCATTGTCGTAGGAGCAGGTCAGACATATTCCTCTCCCAAATATTGCAAATACTGACCTCACCCAGGATTCGGCGGTTTGACCGCAGCAATAGAATGCCATAAACAAGGCCACACAGTCGAGATCTACGAGTCGTTCCCCGAGCTCAAAGTCCTGGGCGATATCATCTCCTTTGGTCCCAACGCAGGCCGTATTTTCCACCGCTGGGATAACGGGAAAGTAGCTGCTAAGATGCGTGAATTGAGTATTGATCTCAGAGCTTATGGGTTTAAGATCCATAAATATGATACCGGGGAAGTGGTGGCACATCAGAAGACTCCCGAGGGAGACCCGCTGGCGCCCAATTTTAATGGACATAGAGGCGAATTACATAAAGTTGTTTTTGAGTTTGCGAGGGATACGTTGGGGATTCCGATTCATCTTGGGAAGAAGGTTGTGCAGTATTTTGAGGATGGGGAAAAGGCTGGGATTGAGCTTGAGGGAGGTGAGAAGGTGAGTAATCTTTCTTTTTGAATATAATTTGGGATTTCTGCTAAAATAGGTAGATTATCGGAGATGTAGTCGTGGGATCAGATGGCGTGAGATCGAAAGCCAGAACACTTGTTCTGGGTTATGAGGATAAGCCAAAGAGTAGTGGCTACGCAGTATGGAGAGCATGGTAAGCTTCCATTCCAATCCAACTCAATTATGATTTCTTCCACTTACAAACCCCAGGTTCTCAAACAAAGACATGATCGCCGACCCTCGCACGCGCCAATTCTGCGAAAACGGAGACACCTTCAACGGCTGGATAGGCCCAGACGTACATTTCCTCTTCAGCACCATCAAGAACGGCTCAGACTGCTGCTGGGTCCTGACCCACCGCGACGAGCACGACATCGATGAATCCTGGTCTTTCCCTGGTAATCTAGAGGACGTATATAAAGTACTCGAAGGCTGGGATCCAATGTGTAGAGCGATTGTAGAAAAGACACCTAGTCTGGTAGATTGGAAGCTAGTCTATCGAGATCCACTTCCCACTTGGGTATCGAAACATGGGCGGATTGCTCTGCTAGGAGATGCGGCGCATCCTTTTTTGCCTACTAGTGCGCAAGGTGCTACTCAGGCGCTGGAAGATGGAGTCACGCTTGCTGTTACTTTGAAGAGAGCGGGGAAGGGAAATGTGCCTGCGGCTGTGAAGGCATATCAAGCCATAAGATATGAGCGGGTGAAGGCTGTACAGAAGACCGGGGAGACGACGAGGGATATGTGGCATAAGGCTGATTGGGAGAAGGTGAAGAAGGACCCTAAGTTGATTGAGTTTCCCAGGGAGGATTGGATTTTTGGGTTTGATGCGCAGAAACATGCTGAGGATGTTTATGAGGAGGTTGTGAAGGAGTTTTTGTGAGAGGGGCTATGAAGTAGGCAGAGGGGTAAGGTGGTATAGAGAAGAATATTAAGATTTACATTGTTATGAATTGAGCTTGCGTGGAATGGAAGATTTCCCGATGAGAGAAATGAGGAAAGGAAGGAATATCCGACCAAGACTATAAGAACGGGTGCATGAAAATTGTGAGGAATGGGGTTATGGTGCCGAGGTCAAAGAGTTCTTTTTGATTTCTTGTCTCAGACTCCGCCTCATTGAAGTCTAGATTAGGAAACAAGTGCCTGGAATCCTTATCATAATTGTCGCAACTTTGCCGTTTGGGGAACCAGCATTTCTATTGACTTTGTTGACAGTACCCCAGAAGTCGTAGTCACGAAGAAAGACTTGGGAGTAGATGCACCAATCACAAAACAGCTTCAAAGCAATATATTCATTAATATCTCTCCCAGAAAAGATACCACTCAACAGCGAGCCTCCAGCGCCTCAAACCAAACATTCATCTCATCATTCAACACCAAGTAGAGGATATGAGCCTCTATTCCACATGCATAGCAGCCTCAGTAACAGCCTTCGGATTCGACCACACGACTTCCTCGACACTGATCCTCGGATGCTTCTCATCGACTGCCAGAGCTGCGGCACCGATACATCTATAAGTGCGGAATTTACGTGCAGGGAGACCAGCCATAAACTGTGTGATTTAGTATTTGAGACGTCAAACGGGAAAAGGAGAGAGCTTACCATTTCGTCGATTTCTTCGAAAGTGCGGTTCTAGGAAGAAATGTTAGAAGAGGTTTTAGATGATGGAGATGAATGGGATATACCTTGACTTCAGGAAGGTAGAACCAAACCCACAGAGCGCCGATGAAGCAGCTGGGTGTCCAAATATAGCCGTATTTTGGTCCCCACTATTTTGTACAGGTCAGTATATGCTGTTCAAATGGAAAGGGAAATGATGGAGGTCTTACATCAAGTGCATCAGGATTAATGAAATATGGAGCAGTGAATGTAGTGAGCCAAGCGCCGAAGAAGCCAACTGCGGCAGCGAGACCGAAGGTATAGCTTCGAAGTCGTTGAGATGGGAATTCTCCTCCACAGAGCCATGCGTAAGTTGATACCATGCCGTTGTAGCCCATAATGTATACGACCGATATTCCGACAATAACCTGTAATATTTAGCATTGGCGCCTTGAGATGCATTAATGTACGCTCACCTTTCCTGTCGAAGCAGTGCCGGGTTTAGCAGTGTATACACAAGCTATGATGAGCTGGCAGATACCACAGATGATCAATCCAATAGAAAGGAAGACCCTGCGACGACCGTATCTTGTGATGATGGCGCTGTTGACTAAGATGATGAACACACCAACGCCAGTCAAGATGCAAGAGTTTTCGAACGGAGAGCCGACACCAGCCATCTGGAAGAAGTATGTTCCGTATGCTGATATCCAGTTAGTTACACTATCAACAACGATATTAAGAATGCTTACAGATCATGTACATGGCACCAGAAGCTGCTTGCAAAGTCACTGCGGCGACAGCAAGCAGGGTTCGACGACGGTCTACCGGGTTACGAATGATGTCCATAATTTCCGAGTTCTGTGCGAGTGCTTTTTCAGCATCGATTGCAGTTTTCATTTCATGAAGCTCGTCTGGGACCCGTTCGGGAAAGGGTCTCAGCCACAAGAGTGACTTGCGTGCTTTCTCTTCCTGATCCATCTGCAACAGCCAACGTGGTGATTCAGGAATAAAGAACAGGGCAATCGAGAGCAGACCGGGAACCACGTAAACTATACCGAGGGAGACGATGTAGGATTGTTTGCCACCGATTTTGACTGTGAAATTATCGATGACAGTTCCCACAAGAGATCCTGATATAAATGTAAGCTTAGGAAAAAGATTTGGAAGCAGGTACTATACCCAAAGATGTCCAGCTTTGGAAAGCTCCGATGGTGAGTCCACGGTATCTGGCCGGGGCACACTCTTGAAGGTAAAGCTGAGAGAATGTCATGAGCATTCCGTTCGAGAGCCCAATGATGAATCTTCCTGCGTACAAGCCACCGATCGAGGTGACCGTCATCATTATAACGTTGGCAACAATACAAAGAAGGCATGCTGCCCAGATTGAAGGCTTTCGGCCAATATATTTTGCAATTGGACCTATTACGGTCAGTTCTAATGTCGATCCTCAAACTGGGGTTCCGGATCATACCTGCTCCTGAAGAGGCGATGAATGCTCCAAGAATCATTAACGACGAGATAAGTTGCTGACGGCCTGGTGAAATATTATATCCCGTCCTGCTCTTTGGATCTACATTTCCAAAAACCTGATATCATGAGCATGTTCCCAGTCCATGGGTAACAGAGTACTTACCTGCAAGAAGCCGGGCATTGCTTGCAAACCACCAATAATCCCAAAATCAACACCATATTGGAAAGGGCACATCGACACAAGGGTACATGCCAACAAGCATTTCCAGTGCGCAAGAACGCCTTCTCTAGGTTGGGCCTCCATTGTGAGCTTTTTTGATAGGGAAATCCGCAAAGTTCCGAGTAATTGTGCTCAAATCGTACGAGAAGTCTCGTGTGCCCGAAGTAGTGGACCTGATGAGATGAAGAAGCTGCAGGTAGCAGGAGATATACCTGGATCGCGCCCTCCAATTCTATATCGAACTGGTGTGCAGAAAATTGCCGGTCTTGCCTGCATATTGGCAGCGGGGTAAAATCTGTCTTGCGCGTGGCGAATCACATAATGTTCCTGATCACCTGGTAGATTGTTGCATTTGCCTTTGCCTATCTTCACTACTAACGTGTATGAGAGTAACACAATGCTGCAAGTTGTATGGTCGGCTGTATTGAAGCGAAGCTAATTGGAGGCTTACGCCCCAACTCCCCAACGAAGCTTGAAACAAACCATGTCCACTTTCATGGCTTGCAAAAGAACAGTTTGCGGTTCCAAGCGGCAGGGCCAACCTCATATGGACATTATGGACATGATGATGGCGTTGGCCACATGGAAGACAAGACGGATGAGGTCCAATCTCGCTGCTCTCCGAGCAAAGTTGCAAGGGCAAGACTGGGGTTTACCCCTCACCAATGCAACGACACTCTGGCTTCGGCCCCACACACTATGGGGAAAAGCTACCTGCATGTGGGGAAGTCTGGGGAATATAGCTTTGATTAAATTTCGTATTCTATTTATCGAGTAAATAAACGACGGATTGTTGGCGAACTAGATATAGATAGTCGGTAGTAATTTGTGTCCTCGTTATCATGCAAATAACACTAACAAATCCAAGAACAAATATGAAAACGATCCTATGAATGGGGACGAGCCGAATCACCAATTCAACTTGGGTAGATTTTCGCTGTTCCAGAAATATTTTGTAATGTAATGGGAGTGACAGAATGGGTACTCAGTGAAGAGAACAGTGTGGCTGTTGGTTGCAGGTCACCCTCGGTACCTAGTCCACAGGATGAGCTCGACTGCCAGGACAAGAATTGAGCGGTCTCCTGGGCCAGCTACACATTCCAAAGTTGACCGAAGTGGTCTCCAATCCTGAATCGGGATCAAAGAGATGAACCCGAAGCAATGGCCAGTGGTTGCTAATATGCTTCCGCAAAAGCTAGCTGAAGTAGATCAGACGTGGCACTTGCTTCCTGTCCCTATCTATGAGCAGAAACGGGCTGTCCCGTGTATTATCACAGACATCTGCCACTGTTCCCAGAGTCTCCCTCGCCCTAGGTATGTCCAAGATTCATGACTTGCGCCCAGACACGCCTTTCGTGGTCGAGTCATCGTTGCTAGCGATGCAGAAGTCGATTGCGAGGTGATTTTGTTTGTTGTCAGGTTGAGGAGCATCTTACGCTTCCTGAGTCCTCCGATGATAGTCAGCTACAAGTTTGTACCAATTGTTTCCACAAACGATACTTCACCGCCAAGTTGAATAATCCTTCTTACGACGTTGTAAAAGCCTCAAATATGCGTCTCTTTGATAGGTAACTGGAACAGCAGAACTTGAGAAGTGTAATGTAGGAGCATTTCCCACGGCACTATCGTTCCGAGAGCCTTTGAACAACTTGCGCTCCAATTCCCAAAAGTTCCCAGAATATTGAGGCTGGTAGATGGCCAAAATCCGCGCCACGAAAGGTAAAGGTTGGTTCTCGAAGTCTCCTCGCGACCTACCTGTGTGCTCATGAAACTAAGCTTCGGCATTTTTGGGCCGAGCAAGCCCTTATAGCTATGAGGCCGTGGTCACAGAGACATACGTCTGGACTTTTGATCTCGGCAGGATCTTACATCGCAAGCGCATCAAATGAAAAGGAACCCGACTTTGCGAAATTTCGATATCGTTCTTGGTAGTGAAACCTCCGTGTATCGCATTGGTCTGGATTGTGGTCTCTTACTGATTATTTTTGGGGAAGATGAACAAGCTTGGGCGCGGTTTGATGGTGGGGTGGGACAGGAGACAAGTCCATTTTAAGCCTAGCGCCGTCATTGATATCAACTCTTCTGCAGGACACTGGACTCTTTATCCTCACTCTCTCCAACGCTGAGAAAACATTGTATTCAGAAAATAGTATCGAGTTCAGAAGACAACTCGTTATGACTAGATGATCCACATTGCACTTTTGCACTTTACCTATTTACTAAGCTGCCGCAAGGTGGAGAGGCAAAGGTCACCACCACGAAACACGTCAAGGTTGTATCTAAGAGAATCCCTGCTTTCAACACCTCAATGACATACTCAAATCGTTCCAGTGAGCGGTACTATACAATTCCACTTTTGAGGATAGCATATTACTCTCCATCTAGATCAAAAATCCCCAATTATGTCCTTCTTTTGTTCTAACCGTGCAAGCTTGTAAGTTACGCTATGGATGGCATTACAATCTACAAATCCAACCTTAAAACCAAGAAAAATCAGCTTGTTCAAACTCTAATCAAAACCTGACAAAGGAAATCTGGTCTCTCTGTATTCTTTCCCCCTCCCTCCCTTTCCAATAGTAGCCTTCTTCATTGTGCTGCAATCCTCAAATCTCTGATCGACCGACCTCTAGAATGCCTGTCCAAGTGGATTCAAACCAAGTGGTCCGAAGCACTTCCCTCCGATTTGGGAATTGCTCGCATGTGAATAGGGCTGTTCATTTCTGCTCTCGTCACTGCCTGCGACTCTTTGAATATGAAACCAGGATGGTAGATGTTCAGTGCAAAGACTGCAATGACACACATAGCACCATCCAGGATGATGAAGGATATCTGATCTTGCATGATCACATTCTGCCATCCCCCAGCCATTTCAGCGATACGGTATACACAACGAATCATGATAGCTGTGTATGCAATGATCAAAGCGATGATGACGTTCTTGAAACGTCTCGAGCTTCTGATCTCCTCCGTTGAGCGATTGAATTCGGCGCTGCCGTTCTTGATACGCTTCCAGACATCGAAACACATGCCTGCGAATATAGCGAGGGTGACGACCTGAAGCACCAATCCAAGAATCATAATGTTGTTTCCATTCTTCGCTTTTGAGCCACTACCTGAGGCCATTGCTGCACCGAGACTATTGTTGTTCAGTACCAGTCCCGCATCGTTAGAAATGCAACTTACACCTGAATGACAATACTCAAGACATCACAGAAAATGAAGATTCGAGTGTACCATTTCGGCTGAATGCGAGAGAATCCTACACCATAAACGATGATCCTGAAACTATTAGCAGGAGTTGCATGGAGACAGACGTATTCCCTACAGGTGCTTCAAGGTAAGATATATGCCGGCAGAGATGAAAGCTGGGGCAACGGTGAGACAGATGAGTTGAATTGCAATGCTGATATGATGTGTTAGCTGTGCCGACCAAATTTACGATATCGACTTCTGACTTACGCTCCCTTGCTGAAAGGATCACTTCGTAACATCATACGCCCAACATATCCTGCTTTTCGTCAGTTCCGGTTTTGGTGATCATGTCCTTAGCCGCCTTACCGATTGCTTCTAGGAAAGTCCCAATTGCCAGTCCCGTCACAAATGTCCAGGCTCGCGCCTTGACTCCTTGAACAAGATGCCAAAGCAAAGAGATCACAAATAGCGCAATGAGAATTACAGTAACCACTTTCGAAGGGTAGTAACCGTAGAGAGACTCTTCGATGGAACACGTCTCCTTGGTGCAGTCAGGTTTATCGTTGGCTCTAGCTAGGAGCAAAAGAGTGAGATTCTCCAATGCGATCATGTTGTTCGTTGAATGTCAGTGAAATGGGATCGACGTGGATCTTAGAGTTTGAGGGCGGTAGGAACACACGAGAGGTTGTAGGTGAGAGAAGCGAATAAATATGTGCGGTTCGATGTATTGTGTATTACACGGTTGGATAAGGAGTAAGAGATAATCGTTTACTTATGATCGAACTTGAGTTGAGAGAGTAGTGAAGAGCAGGAAGTAGCAGGGCGAGCCTGCTATTAAATCGTTCTTCTGACTTCTATACGCCTCAAAACACGTGTGCAATCTTCTTATTTCCAGCGTATAGTTATTCATATCTTTCTTGGTCTATATCTTCATGATCTTCCGGATCGTAAAGCGTATTGTGTGCTATCTGGCTGTACAATATTTGCATAACTTTAATTGCTTACCGCCAAGACAATCAGGCAGACAGATTTCACAGTTCCAGATCTTGCATCTAAGCATATGGAAGTTCTGTCATTCTATTCTCGTGTTCGACATCAATTCGATACTAGTCTGATAGGTATCGTCCACCAAAGTTTGAGCCTCAGCGTATTGGCCGGCGTATCAACGAAATGCTGATAGGTCAATTTATACGATCCCTGCAAGTACCGTTTCGATACCTTATCAAGCATGACTCGATATATTTATATGATGACCGACTCCTGCTTCGAAATCATGGTGGCGGAGTATCACAGAACTATTGTGTTACTTCAGGTGCCAAGCCACTGCGCCATAAAACTCGTGATGTAGAGTTTTCAAACCTTGGCGAAATTTATATGTCCCATACTCACTTACAGGAACTTGGTCTCTGAGATGCTATTATTTTTTTGGTTCCCGCAGCCTAACGGCGTGTCTGAACTACCGGTAGTCTATCTAGGGTATCTGAAACTCGCCGACTCCTCAAAGCAGCCAAGCTTGGGGCTCTGTTCCCGAAATCAGAGGTACCAAATTAAGCCATTGTCCAAATAGCCAAGCAATATTCTGTCCAATAATGAAATGTCACTAGACTTTATGGTTACGAAGCTTTATGACGCGTGTTTAATTCTCAACCACGAGCAACATCTCATGACGGGGCCTATGAATAAGCTTAAATCGACCAGTGAAGCAGCAAAGCCCACAAAATTTCGAACTTCGTCGGATTCTTCAAAGAAATTCTTTTCTCTTATATAGCAGCCAATATTCGGCCTCCCCAGTTTCAAGTTTGCTGTCGTACGTGATACATCAGCGCAACCGAAAACGGATACTTCCGCCGCTGATATCTGCCAAATATCGTTGGAAATGGGACTCGTCCACTTGGAACACCTCAGCGTATAGGTTATCCAATCATGTACCGTCGGAAAACACATCGGAAGAGTAGACAGGGTTGCCGGAGGTGTAAAGAAAGACGGAAGAAGGTGAGGACGTTGCCAAACCCTCTCCTCAATATTGGATATAATACGCCCGTGCCATACTGTACTGATACCGCCCAACCAGTGTGATGAGGTACATCCAATCTGTGGTAGCTGCTCTAGACTAGAGCTTTCATGTGATTTCTCGTCATCGGAGCTTGAAACTGTTACGTCGCAATCGCCAGCAGCAAATGTCCCAAAGAAACTTGCTCATCGAGCTGCACCTCCTCCTTCACCACAGCAACTCACTTCAAGTCCTCCTTTCATCGCATCACCACCGTCGTCTGGACCATTTGTCCAGGCTCAGAATGAAACGCCATGGACTCTACAGCCTGGAGAGCTTCCAGCAATGACCATCAACACGCCGTCCGAACGACTCCTGGAGCTCAAATTGATGCACCATTTTACGACAGTAGGCTCAGAGAACCTTTTTGGAATCATCGGATCATGTGGATTTCGCAGACTAGAGAACGGAGATAAATGTTCTCGATGGATCATCGATCTTGCCATGCAAAGTTCCGGTTTGATGGACGCGCTCCTTGGTTTCGCAGCTTTTAATCTAAGAAAAATGGAGCCGAACAATAAGCAGTTGACTTATGCTTCGCACAAGTATATGACAAGTGCCATTGAAGCTCATGCGAAGGAACTTCAGGCGGGCATCACACCGCAGAATGCAGAACTGATCTTTGCCGGAAGCTTGACGATAGCTTTTATCTCTGTCGAAAGTCATCAATATATGTCAATGGAGACGAACGCGTCGCTGCCCTTCCACTGGTTCAAGCCCTGGAGAGGGGTTCGCCAGGGTAAGCACCCACTACTTGTCTCAAGGCATGTTACTTTCATCGCATGCTAATCAATCCCAGTAACGTCCGTCTCTTGGGACCACATCCACACGCCAGATATCAAAAGCCTATTGGAGTTAGAAAAAGGCTTGTTTCTGACCACAGCCTGTCTCTCCGAAGAAGCACAACATAGATTCGATTTCCTGCTCGAAGACCTTGATCGAGACAATACAGACGAGCGAGCACTATTTGCATATGATCGCAGCATCAAGTACCTTTGTGTCAGCTACGACAGTCCTGATTTCGACTATGTCTTCAAATTCGCTGCAAAGGTCGGGCCTGAGTTTACAGACTTATTGATGCAGAATGATCCGAGAACGTTATCAATTCTGGGATATTTTTTCATGGTTATGAAAATTACTGATAGAGTGGACTGGCTACCCCGACCAACGAAGAAAGATTTCGACGTCGTGATGAGCTTATTACCAGAAGATTGGAGACCGAGGATGGCTTGGGCTGTACGGGAGTTTGAAGGTTACTCGGGTTGAAAAGTGTTTGCAGTGGAGTAAAATTCTCCATTATTATATTTGAGAACTTTTGGTAAGTTTTGTACAAATTTCCCTGTATCCCTCCGACCGGCCTTCAATCAATCTTACACAAAGACAGCCTCAACTCCCCCCCTCCTTGCGGACCCGTATATGTATGCATCAGCCTTCCCAGTCCGTCCGAATGCTACCCCTCCAGCCCGCGAATCGACCCAATTCTATCCACCAAGAAAATAGTATCCCAACATTCACCCCCTAAGTTCTTCTACCGACTGATTGGAGCAATCTTGATGCTAACATGTGCGACTTTCGGTATCTTTGGCCCAACCTCTTCTTCTCTTGGAACTTTTGCACCGCCGTTTGACAGAAAACCCCCGAGATCGGTAGGTACAGCTGTGGTTGTGGTTGTGGGTGCAGTTGTGACAGATGATTCGTCAGGGATTGGAGCTGGAAGTGCTGATGAGAGAGTGAAAAGGATGGACACAGCAAGCGAGATGAATTTGAGGCACAGCATCTTGAAATTGATGTAGTGTAACGGTGCAAGGATATGTAAGAGGATATCGAAGAGGATATATGAATGCCTGAGTGATTGCAAGGCAAACTTTTGTACAGTGAAGGAGAGTGAGTGAGAATGGTCTACAGGGAAATCAAGAACATGGAAGGACTGGGAGCAGGGCAGATTTTATGAGTTGAGGGTAATAGCACAAATCAGAGTTAATAGGTACCAATAAGCCACATTTGCCTCTCAAGATACTTTGGTTCGGATCGTGTGATTCCTACCGTCTCGTTTAGTATTTCGGGCATTATGAGGCGCTGGAACAGCCTGAAACAGGCCAAAAAGCGGGTGGTGATACAGGGCCAGTATTTCGGTTCCGACGCTCCGGGCTGCCATGCATGCTCGTTTAAGGACTGTGCTGACGGAGGCAATGTAACTCCCTGAAAAAGGTCCATTATAACGTGTGCTTCCGAATATAAGGTGGAGATGATGGCTTGCAGGAAATATATAACCGCTGTATTAACCAGCCATTAGGATGCTACGGAGGCTTCGTCTGGGCGGCAAAGTTTGGTACTCGGTTCGTAAAACTATTAGGGGATAAGCTTAAACGGCTTGCATATGGTCAGTTGAGGATTTGGGTCAATATTGGCTTTAGTTGGCGTCTGTCACACTTAGCTGGCGACATCAAATGAGCTGAAAAATTTACAAGATTGGACTGTGCCCCGCATTATGGTCTTTATCACACCACCACGTTTTTATTATTTATGTGGATAAGGAGGGCAGTATCAGGTCTCATTCAATGGTAACTCAACTTATAAAGTGCTGGAAAAATTCCAGTAACCCAGATGTTAACATACCCCGCATCTCCGTACTTTGATATGCCTGGTAAGCTTCTCGGCCCTGGCTATTAGGGCATGAAAAATACCGGAAATGCAATATTTGCCCTAATATAACTCTTCCCGCGATTGATGTTCTGTGCCGTACTCATTACATTTGCCACGTCACGCCAAATTGTGATTGATGCTGAAGATTTGTGCAGAAGCTGTGGCCTAGACGGAATGCCATGCGGTTCACTATCACAAAGCTTCCCGTGTGAGAGAGGTCCACAATAGGCGAGTGGTCCAATCATGCTTTGCGTGGCTTCTTAGAAGCTGTCGTATTTATTGAAAGTTCTGGGCCGTTTGTGCGAAAAAATTGACTTGGCTTTTGTGAGATAGGTGGGGTCGGGAAACAGAGAGGAAAGGCTGACTTATGCAGGCACAGGTACTTGTGCAAATAAGTACATGTCTACCTTTCATGTTTCTTGCAGTCTGAATAATAATTGGATAAAACGTTGTGCTCGCCTCTTTTCCCCTTGAAGTTTGAACAATTGCCTGAATCGTGCGGTAAACTTTTGCAACTCTTCAAGAGTACCTAGGGTCGCATCGACCACCTGCGATGAGAATAATTATGCACCTCATTTTTCAGCAACTATCGCTTCACCTCAAAACTACTAATTAGACATGCAACTCAACTGAGTTTACTCTGCTGTCCAAAGATATTAAATTGGATACTGAGAAAGTTTGGTTTGATTCGAGAGATCTGGGTATGACATGAGCATAATAAATGCCCAGTGCTGACAATATTAGCGCACCAAATGCTGGAACCTTCACGTACAAAACGGTACCAGACCGTGGTAAGGTCGGTCTTTAGCTTCAGGTACTTGCAAGCCAAGAAGTCGCTGCTGATGATCTACGAAGTTAAGATGGCAAGTTTACCAATAAATGGAACACTATACACGGAAATTATGGGATTTGACAGAAGTGCATATTCTCTAGGACTTTAGTCTCCAGCATTCACATTCTAGAGAATATATTACATCATATCAATCCCCGTGGCAAATAAAATGCTGAAATCCTGCTTCAAGGCAAGCCATAATTTTCCTGAGCATCTTTCTTTGGCTGTCACGAGGCTGTCCCACCTTCTTGATGGAGCTCTCGCTTCCCCTATTCTAACGAGGGTACGGTTGAAGGTAATTGTACCTGTGATGATAAAGGTCTTCAATGGCTTGAACA
Organism: Filosporella fistucella; assembly: GCA_030077755.1. Taxonomy (NCBI): domain Eukaryota; kingdom Fungi; phylum Ascomycota; class Leotiomycetes; order Helotiales; genus Filosporella; species Filosporella fistucella. The sequence continues at coordinate 923,274 of JAQJZZ010000001.1, forward strand.
AAGATAACCGCCAAGCTCCTTCATTTCCTACAGAGGGCCTCCAGGCCAAATTTACAACGCTGGCAGATACTGGGAAAACCAGTTCAGCAAAAATGCCAGTGTGGTAGTTTTCCCCGCCTCAACACAAGATGTGAGCTACACCGTATAAGCGACCAAGAAAACGCCTCTTGGGAAGGGATATGCCTTTGTGTCGGGTGCGCATTCAATGACAAATGCTTCGAGCTCCTACAGTATGGTCATCGACTTGACATATGTAAATAAAACGACCATCATTCCCGAATTCACTTCTGCCAATGGAAGCAAGATTGCAGTCATCGCGTACCAAGGCGGAAGTAACTGGGAACAAGTCCTGGCACATACCGCAGGATCTAGGTATACAGCTGTCTCCGCACGAGATTCAAAAGTTGGAGTCGGTGGATTTTCAGCTGGAGGAAGTATTGGGTTTCTAGCAGGAGCCTATAGGTATGCTACAGACAGGCTTCTGCTCCTTGAGGTTGTCCCCCCGAATGGCAAGGTTGTCAACGCCACCAAGGACAACAAATACTCGGATCTTTTTTTGGGCTTTCCAAGGAGGCGGGGTGCAATTTGGAATTGTGACAACCTTTTACCAAGAGGCTGCTCCAGAGCCTACCGAGCCATCAATTGGTGTCTATGTTAGTGGGAAATGTTTGCTGAGCAGAAAACTGCTCACACTTACTTCTAGTATATCGACAATAAAGATCTCGCACAGGCTCAGTATAATGTAGTGAAATTCTTCGACTCCAACGCAGATCCTTTCTCCTTGATTTATTACGCCGTAGGATACGTCCCTACGAATCTCACAACCCAAGACCCTTCCACATTCTCCACGCGAACTCTCATCGTCGCACTTCGCTTCCATGATCCACTACTCAATCGCAGCCAAGCTACAATACAAAATTCTCCAAATTGTTCGCTGGACTTACTCCAACCTACAGCCAGGTATACAACGTCACATACGTCAATGCAACCCAACTCGTTGATCCGTTCTTCCCATACGACTTCCGACGAAGTTTCTACAGTCCCCGGAATACCAAGATCAGCACACCATACCTCAAAAATATCACCATCACCATGTCAGAATATATCCAAGCTCTTGTCGACCGAGGAGAAAATCCAACGACTTGTGTATTCGTAATGCAATGCGTGTTCCCTGGTCTGAACGACCATCTTCCCCTTTCAAATTCTGGGACAGCATGGCCCACGCAGTAGGCGGGCATCAAACGCTTTTCTCTCCAGCATGGTCACTTGCTGAAAATGATGGTCTTGCTGAAGATGCCACAAATAAGTTGAATCAGATTACGTATGTTAGGCAGAAAGAGCTAAATGAGACTGCTGCGGATTATCCGAATTATATTTCGCCTGGCGATCCAGGGAAGAGGCTTTGGAGTGATAATTTGAAGAGATTGTTTAGGGTGAAGCAGATGTATGATCCTGAGTGTGATATTTATCAGAGTAGGGACGAATATTTTTGAGTGAAGGAGTGACCGCACAACACCGGTTCACTACACGCTGCTCACGACATATTTTGAGATTTTTGATTAGCAATCTGATTTTGCCTAGAGATATAGATCAATGAAAATGGTTATTGTGTCTGAAAGTGGTTTGATGTTAATCAATTTTTTTAATGTCATGCTTCCACTATTTTATGAGTTTACCTACCCCCCTCCCTGCCAACACTTAACAACTTCTCTGTCAAACCAGGATACTGGCGTTTCAAAATGTATCTGAACCATGTAAAACTTGTCAAAGACTGCTTGCATATATTTATTATCTTCAATTTCCAAGTCAATCATTTTTCGTAGCCATTCTTCTGCAACCTCTCTCGAGAACGTGACATGCATCTTCATCCTATCTAAGAGATCAATGCCACAGCTCGTAACACAATCCAAGTCTACTTGTAACAAACTCAAGAACGATATTCCAATTCCATAATAAAGGGTCAAGAAAATGGCCTCTGCGTCATGTTGAGCTGAAAATATCATCCCATTGGGTTGACGCACAATACCCTAAATTCCCAACCTTTTCCTGGGTATATATATGATTAAGTGACTCCACGCGAGACAACATCCTCTTTGCCTCAAGCTTAATCACATCTCTCGAGGTCTGAACACCTTGAGTATTCAAACTAATGGTCTATAGAAAAAAACAGAAAATCCCCAAAAAGAATTCAAAGTTCAAAAAACACCAAGAAAAGTCCATAGCTGTATCGGAGTTAGGACAGCAATTTCCAGGGCTTACTTGTATGTGCTCAATCTGGGGGAAGCAGTGGCTTCCCCTTTCATCTCATTTCTCCAGTTCCGCGACAAAAAAGTTCGAAGCAGGAAAGGAATCATGAGGTGGTTTCGTATAAATGTTTACATTGGAAACCAGGTTAGCGAGAGCACCGGAGCTACTACCTGTCAAGTAAGTTACAAATTCCTCTTTTAACTTGAGAAATGTGATAAAGCTTAAGCAAAGCAACTATTTTTTGGCCTTATCTTCAATTTCAAAGTCCAATGAATAGCCTCTACTCGGATTGTCGTTTTCCACGGATTCCCCGGCGTTACTACTCCTTCCCTTTGTGGTAGGGATATCGAACAAGATAAGTCGTCAAATTTCAACTCATCACTGTGGCTCAAGCTTGCTCAAATCTCTATCAGTCAAATCATCCAGAAAATTTGTAGTAATAGCACACAGATACAACAACCATACTCCTCATCTTATTACCCCTCTGCATGCTCTGGAGGTCGCCTTTGCCCCCGGCACGGGAAAAGTAAATCCTCCCGTGTAAGTTCGACACGGTCAGGGCATTAGTTCTCTTCTGTTAGCTAACGCGCAGATTCCCCTCTCTTCCGATTTAGTAAGTACTTATCTTATTCTCCCTATCAATTTGAGAAATTTGGGGAAGCTTGAGCAAGCAACAATTTTTCACCGTTTCGAATAAACAAGTTCACTTGCAATGAGAAATATTCGCATAGAGAAATTAAACTAATCCCTTTTACATCTTCCTTCGCAATCATTCTCTTATGTCAACCCTGCAAAACTCTTGTTTCACATCTGTTTCAATATGCTGAATTCTTTAGCGCTGCATCGTACACTTCATAAAAGTCTTCTGACTCGCACTATGCTTCGAACAGTATGCGGCTCTGGACCTAATCTCAAATTGCAGGCTTGCACAGCTGACGCTCCGTATAGCTTTATGATAAATCGGCTACATTAATCTTCCATCGTCTAGTTGCTAGAGATCGATTTCAGTCGAAGTTTATCTTCATTTTGTAAGCTATTTCACAGGAGAAAATCAATGTGTTCTTGTACTGTATCTGAGATCTACTGTGTGATTCATTATGAGAAACTTGGAGGCTGAAAAAGGGTCATATACATTTCTTTGATAGAGACAAAAATGGATCAGGAGACGACTGTGGCTATGTTGCGCCTTCCACTGCCGATCAGGCAAATTCCTGACGCCATGCGCTACTCGACTACCCTTCAATGGTTCCCGGAAGCGAACTCTCAAAATCAATATGCTGTGTACCATTCGAAACCAATGGATGGCGGTTCTAAATGTGGCTTGGCTGGAGCTGAAAGATGCTGACCCTGCCCTGCAGCCTCACAGGTTGTGACGGGACGTGCGAGCGATAAGCCGCAGTACTCCCAACGATATATCAATCTGTGATCACCTTGAAATGAATCGGCTGCTATGTAAAACTTGAGGAGACCAAATCTTTAACACTAGAGGGTTATGGTTCTGATATATTGATGCTCTAGCTATCAGGTCCAGCAACTCCTTTTTGGTTCTTACCTCCAGTACTGCTTACTATCATGCTTGATCCAATCACCGCTCTTGCCATAGCTGGGAACATAGCTCAATTCATTGATTTAGGTCTCAAAATCACGTCGAAAGCTCGTGAGATTCAACGATCGGCTAGCGGAACGACAAATGAGAATGCCGATCTGGAGTTGATTGTGACAGACTTGAGAGCTGTGAACGCACAGCTATATTCTTCTATCGGCACGACTGGGGATCTTGCGACACTGGGAGATTTATGCCAAAAATGTGCAGAAACAGCTGATGAATTGATCAAAGCTTTGGACAGCTTCAAAGTAGTCGGGAATAAATCTAAATGGAAAAGTGCAAGAAAGGCACTTAAGGTGGTGTTGGGCCGACACGTTGTAGAAGATATGAAATCTCGTTTGTTAGGATTTCGAGAACAACTAAAGCTTCACATATTGGTGAGACTGAAGTAAGCCCTATAGTTAACCACTCGCTATAGATTGGCTAATCGGATCAGAAATGAACTTGATCTTCTTGCAATACAGCAGAACGGTCGCTTCGATGAGCTGGACGACAGAGCAAAAAAGCTCTTGGAAGAATTGATCCTTTCCAGAGAGACACTAGCCCAGTCACTCCAAGAACAAGAAGCAATCAATCAAAAGCGACAGAGGGAGTCGCTTGAATTCATCGAAGCTCAGCAGACTGAAACTAGGAAAGAAGTCATCGTTGCTGTGGAGAGTGCCGCTGCAAGTACAGAGACTCAATTTGAGATGACACGGAAAGAGATAGAGATAGTGAGTGACACTGTAATGAAGCAGGAAGATCACCTTGTTCAACTGCGCGAAGAGGTGAGGAGACTTGCACAAGCTCTGGCTCGAGCAAGAACGGACCACCAGCGCAGGAAAATCCAGGAGAAAAGTAACCGAGTCACGGAGACTCTATGTAAGGTGGTTGAGTTTTGTAATGCTCTAGCGGTAACTATATGTCTTCATGATTCGAACTCCACAAACTCACACAGTACAGACCCTACTGGAGAAGCTCAAAGCTCAAGCTGTGTCTCTTCTTGCTTCGATTAAATTCGCCCAATTATGGAAAGCTCAAGAGGAGGCCAGTTTACCATTCTCGTTTCAGAGACCTGATTCAGCAACAAGTATCGGAACAAAGCTCAAGGCAGAAACTGAAGAAATCCGACAGAGACGCACAGCAGTCCTCTGTAGTAACTACTATTACTACTATTTCCCACTCTGCAGACGACGTCATATCGTTCTGAAGAACCGAGTGCGGGCCCAGCTGAATTCGATATACCCAGTCGATGCTGAAACGCAAGCACAATTTCCAAATCTTCCATTATTGCTTACCCTGAGCCGAGACGAGTGGAAACCTAATTTCGCCTGGGCCTTTAAGGATGCCATCGAGCTGCCATTCTTATTTCACCTTCCTTCTCCAAGTGTAGCCTACGACTTTCTATCGCTAGCCATTGCATTTTCAGCAATCATGCCACACATAGCCGATGAAAGCTACGCCGAGGATATTCTTGCCGATCTATTCGGGAATTCAACATACCTCAGCGCTCCTCGTGGCAGTGCTCAAAGACAAAGAATCAAAAACGACTTCAGTGATTGGCAGAAAATTGCCGGCCTCCTCTGGCTTGACGTGCTGTTCAATACATGTCGGGAAGAAGCCTGTGAACTGTGGCAAGTTGAGTCTTCAAAATTGGTTCTTGAAAATTCTGGTTCCAATACAGAATCCGAGCCTCTATTAATTAAGTTTTGGCTGTGGCTAATGTCAGGATGGAGTACTTGCTTCTCATTCGATGTCCCACACAATCCTCACATCAGCAACCAAAGGACTGGCACTATGGAAACAGCCAATGAGGCCATTTTGGTCTACACTGTGGCCGATTTTCTGGTGCGGTCTTCCTACAACCTCAAATTGAAGATCGAGGATGCTGGACCAAACCACGCTATGGCCAAGGTATATTTTTTGGGAACACAAAATGAGCTCTCTGTACCAGCACCTGCAATCATATCATCACGTCGACAGTCGCCGGTCCCGGACGAAGAGTTGGAATAATAATGAATCGGCCAAAATGTAAACCTATTTGGTCGCCTCTGTACTTTAGTTTACGATTCCATGCATCCTGCTTGAAAGATTCACAGCAGCTTAAAGAAAGTACTTCTATCCTTTGTATCTACTCTATCCCTTCTATAACCCAGTCTCCTAGTAGCCTCCGTTGTTTGAACCTATAAGATATGGCTCTGCATGTATAAAACTTCACTTTTTTCCGAATCCTCTTTGTACTAAACACCTGGCGAGATCTTGCCCCTGCTCCTTTTCCCTTCCTAACCAAAACAGCAAGCTCGAGAGCCGCTGGACCACAGCGCTCGGCAGAACTCATTTAAAAGTATTAATAAGGCTAATGACTGAGTAGATTGACATATAGCTTGCCCAACCTGAGCCCCAATGGTCTCCGAAGGAGCAAAAACTGCTTCCGCACATACTTCTGAAAAGCTTGCAAATTTACTTGCTCAAGTCAGGTCAATATAAATATTACCCCTCACAAACACTCCTCACTGAGGAACACTATACCCTCGCCTAAATCTGGCTTCAATTACCTCCTTTACAGCGTAAGATAACGCGCGCAACACCGACTCGCTCGCATGGCTCAAGCTTCTCTCGTCTCTCTTGGTGCAAACACCTTGACTTAAAGACTAACAGTTCACAGATCCATCAGAAATCAAAAAATAACATATTTTTCCTTTCTGTTCTTGCCTCTGTGGGGATTCCTCGGCCCCGCAGAGGATTTTGGGGCATGTAATCATACATGTTCTTTCGCATGAAACGATGGTATGTGGGAATTCGTTAGCTACCGCGCGCTATTCTAAGATAAAGTGAGTACATACTTTCATAACTCCTTCATTCTACTTTGAGAGATGAGAGAAATTGAGCGAGCTAAATATTTTTGTCATATCCGTGCTGCTGTTTAGAAATGATTCTCCAAAGGCTCTCCTCTAGTCAATCGTACTTAACGCTGTCTCAGATTTTCTCGTCCAGCTACGCAAAGAGTGAAAGTCCCATAGATGCCTACCCGATGTATAGGCTTGATTTTTCCTAAGTCTCCTGCCTTGCTCTCTAATTCTTGAATGTCCTCCTCTGGTATGGAGACTTTATTTTCCTCAAATCTTCTATATAGCTCCGCATCTGGCATTTCTATCCAAACACCAAAAGTACATCATTCTCCACATAGACCTGGTTTCTCCAAAATCGCCTTCCTAGCTTCTAGACTTTAACTTCCTCTATTTTATACAGATATTCAGGTGTCTTATAATCACCTATCTAAGAATTCCGTTGATATTCTTATACAAAGACCCAAAGCTAATCCTTTGGCAAGGAGATACTATTTCTCCCAGCTCTCTTCATCCGAACTCATAAGTATTATATGCTCCCTTGCAAATCAAACATTCCCTTTATCTCCCCTCCCCCCACGGCCATTATCGACACAAATACGTCCCCCTCACCAGCTCGCTTAGCTCTCTCTCACCCCTCTCCTCTTCCTTGAAACACCCTTTCCCACTCTTCACAGTCTAACGTTCATTTACAGATCCACCAACATTGGGTGTTTTTATACCCAATACAGATCATCAAACAGGTTGTCGTCCAGGTTTCGTGGTAGTTAAGAACGGCTGAAGCAGAATCCTCCACAGCTATGTGAGGTTTACATAGCACTTCCCATGTCATCTGATGGAGTACGTGGGCTGTCTGTTAGCTTCGGCGCGGATGTAAGAATTTGTGAGTTTGTTGTTTCATTTCTAGTAGGGAGAGCTTGAGCGAGCATATTTTTTGTTTATTTTTTGGTTGTTGAGGCATTGTCGAGCAGGACTGTCCCTTGTGGAGGTGCCATCATTTAGCTCACTAAGGAGAACATAGAGAATGCTGATCTGGGCTCGCTCTCACTTGAGTCGTCATCATTCAGCGCAGTATGTAGAGCAAAGAGTATGCCGAGTTCGGCTATCACTTGTGGAATTACCTCAGATCATTGCCGACAAGATTGATCAAAGAGGCGACAACAAGAGACACAGAAGAGCAAAGGTATTTCTAGAATATGAATACCGCTAATATCAATTGCTACACCTACTGCTGCTATTGGTTACAAATTCATGCTTCCTTCTTTCACCCAAAGGTTCCTCAATGCTGCCATTTCGGTTGCATTTACTTTGCTTCCACCTGCTCTGCTTCAGCAGCCTTCATGAACTCAGCGTTCAATTTCGCAATCTCCTCTCGTGCCTTGACATCCTCTGGGTCCTCGACAATAAGAGGCTCAGATTTTGTAGGTTCTGGTGTGGTGATGGTCTCGATCTTCGCTGGCTCTTCCTTTGCAGGCTCTTCTGCTGCAGTTACAGGTTCTGGGACCGGCTCCACCTTTTCCTCCGCCTTCTCCTCCACCTTCTCCTCAACGGGGGCTTCAGCAAGTGGTTTCTCAGGCTCGGTGACTTCGGGAACTATTGGCTTCTCTTCTTCCACTGGTGCAACACTAACGGGCTCCTTTGGAGCGGGGGTATCATTCAAAGTTTGAGCCATTTCCTCAATTATTGGCTCTTCTTTCACAACCTCAGGGACTTTAGTTTCCTCTGCTTTAGGTTCCTCAGCAACAGGTGTGATGTCTTCCTTCTTTGGCTCAGCGATTTCAACCGCTTCTGGCTTTTCGGCAACTGGTGCAGATTCCTTGACCTCCTTCTTCTCCTCCAAAACTGGTGTTGCCTCTTTCTCAATTGGCTTTGGCTCCTCCTTAGTCTTCACAGGCGCCTTTGAAACAGGCTTGTGCTCCTTGGAGACAGGCTTTACTGATGCAGTCTCCTTTTTAGCTCTTGCGACAGGGCTCCCAAGCGACGTAGGGTGCTTTGCAGGTCCATCTCTAGTTGCTGGTCGCTTCACCGATTGAGACCGCTTTGGTGGAGTAGTGGTTTTCTCTGCAAGCTTAGATGCTGACGCTGTGGTAGGTCGCATCATGCGAGCGAGAAATCCCTCATCTGCTGGAGCACTTGTTGAAGGCAAACTTTGTCTTGAAGTTTGTTTCTTCAATGTGTTTGATGGAGGTGGACCTAGGGAAGGCCGGTTGGTGGCACTTTTCAGAGTGGATGGCTTTCGCACCAAAGAAGTCTTCGAGGCCGTCGTGCTTGCGCGACTTGGCGACCGATTGGCAGCATGATGTGTCTGCAGAGTATTTGCGGGTTGTGCATTTCCAGATGCGCGACTTAGCGATTGTCTGCTTGCGGGAGGAGCTGCTGTTGCAGTTTTAGAGCCCGATGAGGCTGTATGTGCAGTGAGTGAAGCTGGAAGCTTGACAGGTCGGGTAGGAGATTTCGGTCTAGGTTTGACGAATCCAGTTTGTGGTGGTGAAGCTGGTATTCTTGTCTTTGCTGCAGCTCCTTGTACGGCAGTGGTAGGCGGTCTGCTCGCTGGTTTCGAAGTTGGAGCCACAGCTGCTTTGGCTGGCTTCTTGTCTGATTTCTGCTCAATCCTCTTCTCTGGAGCTTTCGCAGGCGCGCTTCTCGCAGAAGGTGTAGTTGGTGTCTTTGGCGCTGGCACCTTCTTGGGTGAAGTTTTAGCTGGAACTGCTGTTTTCGAGGTAGATATAGGAGCTGGTTTCGTGACGGTTTTGCTAGTAGAGCTCTTTTCTGCCGCTTTCGCCACGGGCTTTGTAGTTCCATTTGTATGTCCATTGGAAACTGGTGCCTTCTTCGCATCCACCTTTGGCTTCACAGCCTCCTTCTTTTCACTGTCCGCGGGAACACCTGACTTCTTATTCACTTCAAATGAAGGAGTTTCCACTGCTTTCTCGGGAGCCGTTTGCCCAATCACCGGATCCTTTGTTTTTGGCTCCATAGCAATCGATTGATTCCTGTCAGCAGCAACTTTCGGTGGCTCCTCTTCGTCGATGCTAAAACTTGTCCTCCGCTTGCTCATACTTGGTTCACCACTATTGTCCCTCCTCAATCCCAGCTGGCTGCCTGAGCTTCCACTTCTTTCCACCGTGACGAAACTAGTTCGTACTTTCGAAAGTGGCCTGGGTGATGTTCCGCTGCTTGCACCACCTAGAATATCTCTCAGCAGATGTCCCTACAGCTAGTTGTTATATAGCTCACCAACTGAATCACCTGGTGACCGACCCCGATCTGGAGGACTCGTGTCCTTATCCTTATTCTCAAACATGGCGCGCAGATTCTTAATGTTCGACATTTTTGGCGGCAGATCAGCAGGTTGGCAAAACCAGTCTGCCTCCAAAAGGAAAGAGCGTTGCTGAGCTGGTGACCGACTGGCAGCTCGAGTAGGACCAGGGCAAGCTCTGGAGAAGTTGACAATTAAATACGAAGATGGAGAAGACAAAAGTGCGCACACCGACTATCCGAAACTTGGACACCAGATCCGAGTCACTTTGAATGTACCGAGTCAGAAATCCAAGGGGTTCAGATGGTTATGCGAAAGCGTTGGTTAAGATTAAAGCCAAACGATGTGGTGGCAGAAAGCAAAGGAGGAGGTTGAGATGGGGAAAACACGATGGGCGAACAGGCGATTTGTTAGTACGCGACTTGGTATTTCCTTGTAAACAACGCGGTATCCAGAAAGATGGGACGATTTTCCAGAATTGTGCTGTGTAAGGTTAAGGTACTATACACACAGTATGTCGAGATAAAGAGTGCCGGATGATGGGTGTTTGTCTTGTGTGCTGGACCGTCACAGATGAACCGCTGGTGCACTCCGCGTCTCGAATTTATATGTGAGCTCTTATTATGCAGGGGCTCAGTGGAGTGTGAAGCTTTATTTTGGGGTGGGGGAGCTTCCCTGAAGAACGGAATAGGGGGTTTTGGTTAGAGGCATGCTGTACCGAGTAGCCCGGCAAATGGGGGAGGAGGATAGGTATCGCTTGGTGGGTTGATAGCTGTGGGCTGGGCTGGGCTGGGCTGGGAAAATATTTCAGCGATATCGCAGTTTACAGTCACAGTTTGGAATTACTCCCAAACAAATACAAAATGGCAGCCAGAACATTGCGCATAGGTATGTGAGGTTAATTGTTATGTTTCATTGAGTCTGCAAGTTCAATTGAGATTACTCAACGTAGAGCAGTTGCATTTTCACCACTCCAGTTCCAAATCCAATTGCACTCTTACAGCTCTTTCTCACAATGCCGCACGCAATTGAACATCTCTAACACAACTAGGTCTCATTCCCGGTGATGGAATCGGCAAAGAAGTCATCCCCGCCGGTCGTCGTCTTCTTGAAGCTCTGCCTGCCTCTCTTAAGCTAAAATTCGAATTCGTCGACCTCAAAGCCGGTTTCGAGACCTTTGAGCAGACTGGTACCGCACTGCCAGACAATACCGTCTCGGTCCTCAAGAACGAATGCGATGGTGCACTCTTCGGTGCCGTTAGCTCTCCCTCCAAAGCCGTAAAAGGCTATTCCTCGCCCATTGTCGCTCTCCGCAAGCGTCTGGATCTCTACGCCAATGTCCGACCAGTCAAGAGTGTCATGACGGCTAAGAATCCCATTGATATGGTAATTGTACGAGAAAATACAGAGGATCTGTATGTGAAGGAGGAAAAGACATATGATACCCCAGAGGGCAAGGTCGCAGAAGCTATTAAGCGGATTTCAGAGAGAGCTTCGTTCCGAATTGCTACCATGGCCGGAGAAATTGCGTTGAGGAGACAGAAGATTAGAGAAAGTGGCGCTCCAAGCATCCATAAGTCGCCTTTGGTCACTATCACCCACAAATCGAATGTTTTGAGCCAGACGGATGGATTGTTCAGGGCTACGGCTAGAGAGGCATTGGCGAACCCCAGGTTCTCAAGCGTAGGTGTGGAGGAGCAAATTGTGGATTCTATGGTCTACAAGTTGTTCCGCCAACCAGAAACATATGATGTTATCGTTGCGCCAAACTTGTACGGAGACATCCTCTCTGATGGAGCTGCTGCTTTGGTAGGATCTTTGGGCTTGGTACCAAGTGCCAATGTTGGTGAGGGATTCGCTATTGGAGAGCCTTGCCATGGTAGTGCTCCTGATATCATGGGTCAGAACATCGCCAACCCAATTGCTACTTTGAGAAGTGTGGCTTTGATGTTGGAGTTCTTAAATGAGGAAGCGGCTGCTGCAAAGATCTATGCCGCAGTTGACGGTAACCTTGAGGAGGGCAAGCTTCTTAGTCCTGATTTGGGAGGTACTGCTACGACGACACAGGTTTTGGAGGATATTTTGAGACGACTATAGATGTGTGAATAGGGCGAATGAAGATTGCAGTGGCCATGTAATCACATTGTCCCAAGCTCACAAAGTTGGCTGAATCTTTGATATGCCTTGAGACCTGACATTTGCCTCCGCTTCTGGGTCTGAATTACACTTTTTTTTTACACTGTCCCTGTGACATACCCCTATCCATCTGTAAGATTCTTAGAAGCAGAGTCGACGCCATCCATGCTCATAATATACACTTCCATACTTGCATCCCCCACCCAACCTCTTATACCACCCTACATAACAGCATCCCCCCAACTTTCCTCTCCACACACTCCCTACTCTCCATAACCCCTCTATCAGTACTAACAAACAAACACTCCCCGGGCTTCGTCAGTCCCTTCACATAACCAGCCTCCCGTCCCCTGACAATTCTCCCCAGTCCCTCAACATCCATCCACACCCTCTTCGTTGGTTTACTAACCATACTCATCTTACTAAGAACAGGCTCATTATTCCAATATTTCAATCCCAGCCACAATCTCCTCGTCGATATATTCTCCTGTGTAACCGGTTCTGCGACGTAGGATGAGAGATCGTCTAAGGGTGGAGGAGTGAGGCCGCCACGGGTAACAGAGGATAGGAAACCGGACGATTGGAGAGCGAGGGTGAGCGTTAGGATCATGTTTGTGGAGGGCACGGAGGTGAGGCCTAGACGTGCTTTGGAGGCGTTTTGGAGGTGGGAACACACGTTTGAGAGGTGAACGAGGGACATGGTCGCTGGCCCTGAGGGCGCAAAAGGAGGATTTGTGGCTCGAGGAAGAAGGGATGTGATGGTTTGTGAAGCCGTGGGAGGGAGAGGAGAGGTCGCAGAGCTTGAGATGGTAATTGTTGAATCGTTGGAATTAGGATGAGAGTTTGACGGTGTGAGAGAGGTGGAACGGCGGTCAATTCGTTGGTGAGGCTCTTAGTATGGTGTTCTGATGGAGCTCTTGTCAAAATAATTTTGCCGACTCTCGGGACTTAGCGCGGATTGGGGTTGGTATTGATAGGAACGCAAAATCGGAGTTGATATTAGAACTTGTACTGCCACAATTATTTGGGCGCTGTAGGTTTCTATCCCTTGCACCTACAATACCAATCGATCTCTTCATCATATCTCAAACTTTTTCTACTTAGTCCAAGGAATTCTTTTGCCGCAGTTGCAATTGTTTTTCGATAGCAGTCAGGTGACTCGTCCCACGGGCCTGCGCAGGGCGGTTAGAGCTGCCATTTCATCGCTCCGGGTGCTCCAATTCTTTCAAACCTTTCCAACTTCTTTGTTCTCGACTGCATTTCCTTTTTATACATAATAACGATTTGCCAGCGCAGAGAATAATAATGTCAGATCCCATTCGAATTCAAACACATATCAATCACCAAGACATAAAGAGTCTTGGAGGTGGAGCGAAAATCTTAGCGCGCTTCTCCCAGATCCTATTTATAGCGGCTCATTGGCTGATAAACCTGCTCTTGCCGCCCAACATGCACCTCAAGGTAGGTACACCCCACCAAACAATCAGCCTGTCAGCGGATCGTAGGTAGCAGGTCGCATTTCTTGCGTGACATCTCTTTTGCTGTTACTTTGATATTTCCCAGTTGAATATTTTTCATTTATATTTCTGTTTGTTGATTGAGCAAGGCGCAAAACCATCAGGATGGCGGCACGACCGGGTGAAGATGTCGCTGCTACACTGTAAGCTCGCGCCCTTCGATGGGAAGCAGTCGTACTGATAAGAGGAAGCTTCGCAGACGTACATTACTTTTACGGACCTCCCACAGCGAAGCCACCTCATCACCGATTCGATAAGGGATCATACGTTTATCTATTCGAGAATCCCGCTTTGAGAAGAGCACGCATAGAGATCGCTAACAATGCGGGCACCCCCGATCAAGATGCTTTCAATGGCTGTATGTATACTCGCTACCTCGGTCCGCACTCACTGACTTTGGCAGACTTGGATGGCACTCATGTACAGTATTCATACAAACATACGACGCTAGTTACTGTGACGGTGGACGCTCAAAACGCCCAACAACAGCCCTCGAATGGCCAAGAGTGGCACCTTCCAACTTTCGACCCACGAAACGAAAACAAGTACATGTATAAACTCCACACGGTTGATATATACTTTTGGGCAAAAGAGGATGCGGTTGTATTTGTGAATGGCGTAAGAAGGATGTTACCACCGCACCAGATAACCATTTTGGACGAGCCTATTGCACCGCCTCCACATCAGGATGATATGAGTCCTGTGGTACAGAAATTGGAAAACGTGGCTATCACAGACCCTTCGTACCAGCAAGGTCGTACAAGAGACTCTCGGACTACGACTTCTCTGCCTGGGCCGCCGATTTCTGCTACACCACAGAATACGGAAGCAGCCAACTTTGCGCCGATGGCATATAATCCAGCAGCTCCAGCAGCTCCCGAAGTTATCCAGCACCGAGAGAAAACACCACCTCCACCAGATGGCGCCGCTAATCCATTAGTGGTAGCGGCGACATCAGACCAGGGCCAAACGTTCGGGCCTCCTTATCAGCAACATGGGTTTTCTGGACCACCTCTCCAAGCCCAAATCCAACAGCAAAGTTATTTCACCGGACCACCGCCGGGTCCTCCCGCTGCAGCATCATCTGCCCCTCCACAGTTTAGTCAACCTCCCCAAACCCAACAAGCTCAGCAGCCTGCAGTACCACAATCACCTTACGCACATCATTTCCAAAACTCTTTTGCTCCTCCACCAACGGCTCCAGTCACAACAAACCCATACTCCCAACCATCTCCTGTTAATGCGCCGCCGCCTCCAGGATACCAACAGCAACAGCAGCAGCAACAACAACAACAACAACAACCGCCTCAGAATCCCACTCATATTCCAGTGACTCAATTCGCAAATTACCCGGGATCCCCGTCATCTGGCATGACCTCACCTGGAATTTACTCTCCGGGAACCCCTTTAACGAGTCCGGGCGTACCTACTCCAGTTGCACCGCCTGGAGGATTTGCGCAATATAATTATACGAAAACTAGCAATACCCAACCTTTAATGACTGATTACTCAATTCATCAACAAGTATATCGACCTACCGAAAATGAGGCGTATAAACCAGGAAAAGCGCCTAAACCGCCAAGAGGTAAATTGGAAGAGCGAGCCGGACAATTAGAGAAAGGTATGGGAAGTCTGTTCAAGAAATTAGAGAGGAAGATTGGGTAGTTGCCTATCTCGTCATTCCTCTTCAAGCCAATATATATGAGGGGGTTCTTTTGAGATGGAGGAGATTCGGGATGCATTCCAAGCGCTTTCGTTGTCTGAGCGAATTTTGCGAGCGGTCGAATTTGCAAACATTTCCAGTTACCATATATATCCATGACAACACCTAATTGGCACCGCTATATCACACATCTTCCCTTCGCCGAATCGGTGATTTCCCCCAAGTAGTCCATCACGATTGAGCTTTGATGTTGTTACCTTGAATTGTCTGTCGAGCCGAATTGTTCGGTTGCAAATATACTGAAATGGCTGAAGGAGGTGGAATGTTACGTTGATGTATGTGTCTAACATTGGTAGTGGGCGGGTGTGTCATCCGATCTGGGCAGGCATGGTTTCACAACGCACAGCTCTCGCCATCGATGAATGGACACTTTCATCACCTTTCTCAGTGCCGGCGCCGATCGATGAGAATCTGATGCAGGTGGACACAAAACAATTTCTCGATGTTCATTTGCATCCCCCAGCGGAAGAGCGACCCCTCATCCCCGGAGGAGTTTCCCAGCACCAGAAAAGGAGGCTTTCTGGCTGCACCGACGACTCGCCCGGTTAAAAATAGGTTGGGTGAGAACAACACATATGCATGCATCATCTTTTGCGAACCAGAGCCTCATTAAAGTCAAATACGTTTTCAATTGCTACTGGGAGTCTTAACCGGGGACGTGGGAGTTGCCCATCGTGCTTAGATTACTCGTCAGGTGTGAGCGTCTCGAAGTGGTCCGACAAATTGTTGCTTTCTTCTGTACGGAGGGTAGTTGGGTAAGCCAATGAAGAACGAATCTGCAGATTAACGAGAAAAGATAAAGTCGCGCGGAGGGCGCCTCTTGGTCTTTTTTGGCGATGGGTGCGCACGTGTGCCGATGCGCTACGGAAGGTCAAACGCTGCACCCGTACCGACCTGGTTTCTTCTTTCCCGGGACCAGCGAACCACAATCGACGACGGTAAAGTAAGAGAGGGGGGGATGGGAGGTGGAGGAGTGAAAGAAGGGTAAGGAGGTGTAAGGATGTAAGGATCAAGAGGTGGAGGGATTGCGATTGGGATTGGGATTGATTGGGATATTGGGGATGCTATATTGGGGTCTCATTCCGCGGAGCCGGACCCTGGTTAGGTAGGACAGTGGTAAGTAGATTGAGGATATCTTGCTTGCTTGCTTGCATACTAGCATGCTTCCATTGATCATGTTGCGTTGAAGATTCCAAGGGGGACTTTGTAGGTTGTCGCGAGCTTATGTCGTATAGCTCACCCGGGAACTCTCGTAATTATTGTCACCACGGTCGGCTTCTCATTTCACGACTACGGACCGGAACCATCAATAATTTCTTGCCGTATTCTCATATTGAAACTGTCGGCTCAACCGATATTACTGGCCCTTGCCGCCGATATCACACTCCGAACGGGGCCAATTCATGCGGTTCCAGCAGGGGCTGCACGGTGGCTGAGGCGGGCTCAGGCTTGAAGAGGGTAGGACGTCCTGTTTGATCCAGGCGCATTACCGGCTGTGAAAGATGTTGCCCCGGACCGCTACTGATTGTCCGCTTGCGCAAGGTGAGAACACAGTAGTTCAAGAGCAGGTTGGTCGGAAGTAAGTCAGATCAAAGTAGGTGAGGTTGACAGAGCTAAGGTGCAAAGCTAAACTTGATAGCAGCCAGGGGCAAGATGTGAGAGGAGGGGGGGAGGAGGGCCTGGAGGGGGAATAAGAGAAGTGCAAAAGCATGGCAAGGCATGGCATGGCATGGCATTTGCATGGGTTCGATGTACGTGAGAGTGTGAGGGGAGACCAACCCCAACTCTTTTTTCACTTGCCTTGCACCCATTTCTTGCTATTCTCATCTCGCCGTTGTCCGTCTCTGTGTTTTGGGATACATATTTCCACGGCGGCATGCGGTCAGATAGCAGCATTTTGGACAGGGCTGATCCAGTGATCCCCCCGCACAGTGGCGTACATCGTCTCCTCTACCTTATTGTCCCCGTCCACTTCCACGTTCATCTACGCTCCTCGAAACAAAAAGTTCTGTATGATATTGTCCTAGTTTCCTCATGTCTCTGTTCTGTTGGGCCCCCGAACAGCACATGTTCAAATGATACACGATGTCCAGGGACTGGAAGCGTTACAAAACCGAGATTGAGCAACTCCATATCACCGAAGGAAAACCACTTGACGATGTTCGGCGGATACTGAGGGCGCGGCACGGTTTTGATGCTTCGTGAGTGGCGAAACACCAAATATTTAAGGTTCATCAGAACAAATCTAACTTTAGTAGTAATCGAGCCTATCGGATACGCATCAAGAACTGGGGCCTCACGAAGCATAAATCAATGAAGAGCGAACAACATCCTCATCTTGCCGCTGGCAATACACTCATTGAGAGTCCTACAGATGAAGATTTGGGGTTCTCGTCTCCGGAGGAAAAGTCCGAGCTTGAAGATGATTTTCCAATATCTACCCCAACATTTTCCTCACCGGCCTCCGAAATCCTCGCAAGTTATAAATTTCTCGATCCAACCTCTGCCTTGCACAATTTACGAAAGTTATGGTCGTCTTGTCCAGATATCGGGATTCTACTTCAACACCCAGATTATAAACAATGGGAACGGCGCTCGACGCCAAATAATGCACCCATCATATTTTTAATCATTGAAACTGTCGTTCTTTCAAAGGAAGAGAGATTTCAGTTGATGAAGGATGTTCTGGTAGCCGATTTGAAGTTTCAGCAAGAAGGAGATTACCCATATGAAAGGTGGCGAAATTCTTGGCACGATTTGGTAGAGAAGCCATCTGAAGAAAATGTCCCAGACTCTGAACTTGAAGATTGGGACGACACGAAAGAATTACTATCAAGATCAGATGTCATCACCCAAGCAGCTGGCCAAGTCTTCCTCGACTGCGCGTTGATCGTCACAGCCGAACGACATCTCCAAATATGTCACGATCTGAAACGTCCGCGGTGCTCGCACAAGACGAGATATCTGTATATCCTAGGTGATTTCAGATACAATCATCTCAGTTTAAAAATCGATCCTTTTTTCTACAGAGCAGCGTTACCAAAACTGGAGAAATTGGAAATGTTTCAGGAGAACATTCCTTCCTTGAAAAATTGGCAGACATTTGGGAATTACTGTCGACAGACTTTCGTGCAACTTACGGCTAAGAAGCCTGCACCCTTCGATCCGAGGGATATGCCAGGTAGGAATTTCAATCACCTCTGTTCCGAATCTGGGTTTTTCTTACACTGCACAGCACCCATCTCTGTTCCCCGTATAACAGCCGCCCAATCCAAATCCGAGGACAACAGTCTGAATATTAAACAAGAAGACATCGATGGAAATGATCTCGATTTCTCCACTACAGAAGAAGTCTACACGACGCTAACAACAAAATGGCTCTCCCTGTCCGGCTTCAACTCATACGTCGAAGCCATAATCCGCACAGACGGCCACAGCATCTCCATCTTCGAACCCACTTACCTCAAAACTCCCAATTTATTCGACACAATCCACTCTTCCTTCCCTCCCGATTCGAGGAACGCATTTATACAATCCCTGCTCATCTCCTTAGCCTCAGTCACCCTATCTCCAACATACTCTCCCTCCTTCCTCTTATGGTGGACATCCGTCTACGTCTCTTCATCCTGGGATACATTTACCGAACGCCTGGATGAAGTCCGCATCAAAGAATATCTATCACACATCATGTCCGTCCCTTCCATAACTATGCTCTTAAATGCCATTGTTCTTCTCGTCGGAGAAACGCTCCTCCTCTCTCTTAAAACAAGACTCGTGGCTGTGAAAGCTAGGAGTAGCAGCCAGAGCGTACATCCCAGATTATGTCAACAATACATGGCTATCCTGCGTGGGTTTCGGGATAGACAGCTAGTGGTTGATCAGCGCTGGATCAGTATTTTGTTTAATGTTATGTGATTTTCATTTCCATGCGAGAGGGGATGGATTATCCACAGGAGTCAAGAGCGTGCACGGTGTTCGGAGAGTTGGGTTCTGGAAGGGCATTTTTAGGTGTTCTTGGGGAATTTATCTGGGGCTGCATGGGAGAATTTTGATGGGAGATGGGGTTGAGTGATTTGTGTTTTGCACTCTCATGGCATTGATTGGAGGGTTTACAGATTGCATGGTTTTGTTTTGCGATATCCAAAGGAGTCGTCGGTATGAAGAAAGCATTTGGCGTAGCCTGATTTATGAATATTATTATCTGTTGCCTCATTTGTACTTCTTCTTTGGGGTGCGCCTTCATTATCTTCTTTCTCTGGACTTTTCTTTTCTTTTTTCTCACGTTTCCCGTTTGTCGCAAAGTGCAAATGTTTGACGGTTTGGGTTGGCCGCGGGATCCACGAACGAATAGTGCAAATGATTTTTCGTGGGGGCTTACGCCCGCCCTGAATGTATATCCCGCACCCGCCACTGGGCGGTGGGAAAGTGCAAATGGACACCGATAAGGGATCAAAATGGTATTTATGTTTTGACAAGCCTAGGTTTGGGTGCCGCGACAGATATCCTCTCTGCTCTGCAACCGCTCCCGTCTGAAGGTGTCGCGTCTTGATACTAAGCCTATCTCAAATTCAACATTTGATCAGCGACGCTCCAGTTTATAAGATGTGCAGGAAAAAAGATTGGGATCGTTATAAGAATGATATCCAGGACTTATATATCGTCAAAGGCCACGCCTTACGTGAGGTCCAGGATATCATGATCAAACGATACGGCTTCAACGCTTGGTAAGTAATTTTTGTGGGTTCGGAAATTTCAACTGACAATCTTAGTATCCGGTCATATAAGATGAGGCTGGATGACTGGAGAGTTCGGAAAAATGGGAGCAGTAAAAGGAAAGATTTCGTGCATGATCCTGAGCCGTGTGCAAGCAGTCCCTCATATGTGACGGACGACGCTTGCAAAGTCAATCGCACTCCAAAAGAATCCTTCGTAATCCCTTCCAATCAGGACGCCGAGAAGAGTGCGACAACTTTTACTCAACTTCTCCCTGTACGAGATCAGGGTAATTACGTAGCAGGTTCATACATAACACAGACTCCCATCTTTTCTTCCAAATCAATAGTCGAGAAGGATGTCTTCAGCACACTCAATTCAGGACCCCTCGTCAATTCATCACTCATGTTCTTCTCGACCCGAACTCCCTCAGACAACCTCTTCTCCCTAGCTCAATTACCTTGCATGGCTCCCCGTGCACTCGAAATTCTACTTCGAAACTGGAAGCCCGGCGGCGAATGTATGCGTTATGCTCATTTCTTCTTGCGCAATATCGAATACTGTCGTACGATAGTCGGCGTGAACTGGACAAAATGGGATCGAGATCGGGACGACACGTTATTCGATTTGGTTGATGAATATGTCAACGAGGAAGAACAGCCATGGTTAAGAAAGGAATTGCTGAGAGCAGATGCGAGATTCAAATGTAAGCTGGAGAAACGCAGTGCGAAATGGGCGACGTATTGGAGGAGGGCATGTAGCGAGCCGACATGGCCAGGAGCAAGACATTGGGCACTACAGATGGAGGTTCGAGATCGGTTGTCGAGGTGTGCATTGAGTGTTATTGCTGAGAAATTAGTGAGAGACTTGAGGATGTTTTCTGAGCGACTAGATGGAATTCATGGGAAGAGGGTGCAGACAGAGTGGAGGAAGATCGTCGTAGATTGTGTAGAGCAAGGTATTGATATGAAAAGAAGCTGGATTTTGGAAGTGACTGAGGATTTGAAGAATGATTGGAGGATTACTGCCATTGGGCGTGCGGTATATGGAGAGTTCTTGGTTGCATAGAAGCTCGGGATAGAAACAGTCGAGAGAAGTGTCTCGAGGGTAGAACTTGAGCGAAAATCAAAGGAAGCATGTTTGAAAATGTTCGATGGAAGGTTGCGTTACAGTGTAAAACTGCCTGGTGAGCTGGTTGGCAGGTGCGAGAGGAGTCATTGTGAAATGGAAGGAACGATCAAATCCTGCAAACACGGTGGGAGCTGAGATTGATATGAAGAGTAGTAATTATATTGACTTCGAAAGCTCTTTTAAGACAAAATAAAGTACACCAAAGAGTGGGGTCAAAACCGTACCGTACCGCCATTAACCACTTAGTCCTTTTTATTTTTAACACCATCGACCAAAATTCAAACCAACGTACCACAACGAGAATCTCCCACAACTCCCTCGCTCCCTCGGCCCAAACCCCAAAATGCCTATCAGGAATGACTGACTCTCTCCAACCCACTATATCAGGTCCACACGTGACCAACAGGGAGATCATCACCATTCATGTATAGAGGGTCATCGCGTTCCCCGGAAAGGAAGGCATCGAACTGCGCACCAAAGCCTATGATTTCTTCCTTGCCAGTCATCATGACACTTGGCATCCTTTCTGTATCGTCATAATAATACACTGCATCTGAATTCACAGCTCCATCTACCAAGCTCAATGTGGTCACATCGCTTGGTAGATCATCCTGAACCTCATCCAAGTGGTCCATGGGAGTATCTTGACGAATCGTCGAGTCGTATGAGAACTCTGGAGCAGGATTGTAGTCATTGTATCGATGATATAGCAGGACTACTTCGTATTCATAGCGTGCGAGTGGTGTCATGGTTGCTAAGTCTTGGTTGTCTTCGTTGGATGTGTTTGACTGAACACTTGCATCTTGTATATTCATTCCGTATATATACTGCTGACGAGCATCATATGTGCCATTGTTGAAGTCATCAAGAAGCTGATTCTGTTCCAAAGCATCTCTGGTCAAGCGATCTGTCTGTGTTGGAGCATCATACTGGTTGATGTCTTGACGGTATGAAGGCATAGACGGTGATGAAGCTTGTGAAGTTTGAGAGCACTCGACGTTGTGACTTGAGATGGAAAATAGGCTAGGGCTTTGTGGTGGAAAGTACGACGATCTGGAAGAGCCAAGTCAGGGTTTGACCACAATAATATCTTCCAATGATGGAGAAGATCAACATACATTGTGGAGTAGCCACTGGCTTCGTTCTGATTCTGACTTGACTGCATTCTGTATAGTTGCTAATTCCCACTAAATAATCTGCCCGTAGAGGGTGATGTCGATATGGTACAGTTGACCTAAGAGAAGGCTGTGGCACATGAGGGCACATCGACAATCTGAAAGACGGGACGGTTGACAAGTGAGAACGTAGGAAGAGGTGAGAATGAGTTGGGAGCTTCAAGCAAAGCGTGAATTGGGAGGGAGATGCCTTCATTATAAACTGCATTTGGACTACAAATGCGAACCGCTTTCAAAAGTGCAAAAGATTCCTGCAAGGCTGGTTGTCTCATAGCATCAAATGCCATTTTTACTCCTGCTAGTGAGTTCATCATGGCAGAGGCGGTCTGGATTGCTGGCGAAAGATAATTTGAGGAACGAGATAGAGAGATTGGAAGGCGATACTGGGTTGGCAGGCTGGATGTCGAAAAGTGCAAATAAGCCAAAAGGTAGTGCTTGCTGCCCTGCCGCCGGCACACCGAACCCAACCTTGTCCTCCGGTTTCAGATCCACTGGCTTCTCTCAAATTCAGAGTACGCGTGGGGCAAACGACCCGTTGAGGGAGGTGGTCGCCAGGGGCTGCTCGAAGTGGCGTTCAAGGGCTGTGGGAGGCAAGAGAAAAGGTCTCCAATCATCATCCAGAAACTCATCTTGTCCCTCCTATTTGCACTTATCTTGGCCAACCAACAGAACTATACAGCGGCCCGGTAGTGGGGAGTGCAGCATCTCGCTTCCTTCTTGTCTTCTCGAGAGGCCTTTGTGACGTCGGGAAGCTCAAGGGGGTCTTAGTGATACTATGAAGGTGGTTGCAACGGGTGGCTAAGCCTGCTCACGGTCTAGACTCTGTACTCCCTTTGACAACCTTCAGAGTCTAGGCCCTCAAAGGCCTCTAAGGAAGTACATTTACGTCGATTGTCAGCCCTACAACATTCGAACTCGCGATTGTGACATCACTGGCACCGTTCATCACGATAATGCAAGATTTAGAACTTGATATTTGGTGGTCAGCAAGCAATCTGGGCAATAATAAGCTTCCTTGTCGGTTCTAGCAATAAGCATTTCAGCTGCTGTGGTGAGACAGCGGCAGCTTCCTCACACAAGGAATTAATCGTGGGAAAAGAAGCGGGAGTCATTCTAAGGTCCTACAGCAAAAGTGCAAATACTTCGAAGCACGGTTCAATGTTGCATGGGGTTTTTAGGGAGATACATTTGGCCTCTGATGATGGATGTCTCATGCAGACCTGTGGCTTACGTGTCGCAATTGAATCGCCCGTTGGATAACCTGGAAGTCCTCGCGCCCTGCAGGCTGGCTACCTTGCAGTAACGTGTCACCACTGCAATATGTAACCCAACTGAACATTCTCGGAGCCAGAATAATCCAATTCTTCATATGGCCTGTGTGACACTGTGAACCATTACCAGCGGTCTTTGATCACAGGCGAGTCTAATTTCAATGTACCCAAACGTGCGATGTGTTATCGGGAGCACAATATCCCTGAAGAGGAGATACAGCGATATACTACATAGGATTTCTATTAAATCTAGATCCGGTTCACTCATACACCAGCTTTTCAATCCATCCGTCCATTCATGGGTTCTCCAGATGAATAGGTCACGTGGTGAGAAAGGGGCATGGACGAGTGTGGATCCGTCGGAAAGATTGTGCAAATTATGCCCATTGATAGCAAACGACTATCCCGGTTCGGATTGGAGGCCCAAATGAAGTCTCCCGGCTGATCTAATCAAGTATTTCTATCAAGGAATTCCATCTTAGCTTAAAGATCTCCTCGACTCCTTATAAAACCACAATTGGATATGTTTCAATCACATTATTTGGTCTCAAGTATGCGAATATCTTCCCCTGTAAATTTGAAAAGTTGCATTAAAAGACAAAATGATGAAGGTTCTATGTCTTCACGGTGCTGGATCAAATAACAAAGTTCGTTGTTCAACGTCCCCTCATACTCTCTACAGCTCCTAAAAATGACAATGGACAGATTTTCGAGCTTCAAACAGGTACTCATCTCATCCACATATACATGCAGGGTATCTCTAATTCTCCCATCTTAGCAACTCTTCGCTCTCTCCTCCCAGAATTCTCCTTCGAATTCGTAGAAGGCACAGAACCACACCTCGAAGGAAGCTGGTCGAAACACTACCACCTCTCGCACAATGACCACAACACACCTCTTTACACCTACTGCCAGAATCTCGATCTGAAATCCATGTTGGCAGCAGAATTAGATCTGCTTGATCTCCTACTCGACGAGGATCCGCCTTTCGATGGAGTGCTAGCTTATTCCTCCGGCGCGGCTCTCGCTGCTCAAGTGTTCCTGCGACATGAGAGACAGAGGGCAGAGCAGATGGATTCGCAGCCTTTATTCAGATTCATGATTTTGTGTAATTCGGTGACGCCTGGAAGAGTCTTCCTACTGGATGAGGAAGGGAGAGGATCCAAGCCTTCATCGGAAAGAAGGCTGAAAGAGGAAGCGTTGGAATATATCGATATCATTGCTGGCTTCCGGATCAAAGCCATGCCACAACTGGAGCCTCAAATGAAATTTCGAAGAATCCAAGATAGAGCTCTCCTAGAGAAAAAGTGGACATCGATGGTCCTCCCGGGTAAGACATCTTTCCTGACAGATGGCGAGTTTTGCGTCACTTCAGTCGATGGCAACCTACCTACTATCTTCATACCAACACTTCACATCTTGGATTTGACAGAGCCGAGATTGCTGGGTACGGGAATGCTGGATTTATGTGATGAGCGACTTGCGAAAGTTTATCGGCATTCACATGGCCATGAGTTTCCGAGAGGATATAGCGAGATGAAGGAAATAGCTCGAATGGTCAGAGAGGTAGCGGAGCGTGCTTGCTCTTGAGTCGGCTTCCTCTTTTGAGACATGAAGTCATTTCACTCACTCGAAGGTCGTTGGTATTGTGGGGTGAAGTCGCCTGGGCGTATCACTAGAGAAGAGGTTATTCAGCCTGTACCTCTAGCGCGCACGTATCCTAAGGTCCTACTGCAAGCTGATATTGATTAATGTCTTATAGCCTAAACAATCCTCGGGATCAGAAGCTTGAAGATCCGCAATATCATGCATCACCAGAGACTTTCCCAACGTCTTTGAAATTATCGAATTGCCCATTCCAAAACACTTACTATGTTGCCAAAAGAGGGTACGATTAGTAAACTGGCCGGTCGCAATTTGAGAAACAGACAAAGATGGAAGAAAGCAAACTTGACTCCTCGCTGTATGGATGAGAATTCAGAATCCCAAAACCCGCTTAGGTTACCATTCTTTTTGCTGATAATCGCCTTTGGTGTCACAAGTGCTGACTATATTCCTAATCTTTGTAATGTGTGTAGGTGCCAATGTGGCGCAGTTTCCAACCAGTGCACATTGAGTATGTCAGGTTCACTTGCTCGTCTATCGGAGAGAGGAGAAGGGGTCTGTAAGGACGAATAATTGGCTATACCTGTCAAAAGAGGACAGAGTGATGAACATGTCGCGACAAAATATATTGCACGCGTCGGATTATGGTTGCATGGCGATGTGGGGTACCGGGGGTTCGGCAAACGATCCGATGACGGAACATAATTCCATTCGTTGTTTCTGTGGCAGGCAGTGCTTGGAAAAATTAGAAGAGTATGCGTGGACAGAAAACCACTTCAGCCCACGGATCTTTATGCCGTGAACCAACTGACGTATAATCTAGTATAGAACTTGAAGCGAAACTGAACGGCCTGTATGATTCATTGAGCTTCCGCAGTGGAAGAGGGCAACGTATTCCATAAATTGGAACGTGACAAGATTGGTGGGATAGCATTCTTGAGCCATTTGCAAAAGGAGGGTTGAGGACTGATCTGAGGGAAAGGAAAGGCGACAGAAACGGATAGATTATTTCCGAGAATCGTGGGTTTCCATTTCGGGCTTTCGCTCGGATAATTGGTGAATTTCGAACCTATGCTTCGGTCTTTATATTAGAATTTGTTGGTAATTTGTCCACACCGGATATCGATTGCGACGTCTGATTTTGCCATGGAGGAGGATTTTGTCACTTGGCCCCGGATATGGGAGAACAGGCTATTGGCCATACGAAATCTGCTATTTGAAAGCCATGATTGCAGAGTGGAGACTGACACTCCTCGAGGCTGTGTTTGATGTGGGATAATTTCATAAACAAATGTAAATTTTGAAACGATAGTAGTACAAGGTATTGCATACTCCAACGACGACAATCATGTCCCGGAGTGAAGAAGCCCAGGAGTGTAAGGGAGTCCTCCCATTAGAGCCAATCGTTGTCATTGGACTCGCCTGCAGATTTCCTGGCGATGCTAAGGATATAGAGAGTCTATGGAAATGTCTCTTGGAGGGCAGGTCGATGGCCACGAAAATACCGCATCGCACCTTTAATGCAAATGGTTTCTACCATCCGGATCCAGATCATGGAGGATCGATCTACACAGATACAGGTCACTTTCTTGCTGAAGATACTACTTCTTTCGACGCCCCATTTTTCAGCCTTAGCAAAAATGAGATCACGTCTATGGATCCTCAGCAGAGAATTGTGTTGGAGAATACATACCAGGCACTTGAAAATGGTCGGTTATATCTTTGATAGTCCAACCTTACTGGCGTCTAAACACAGAACTAATTGCTCAAAAAAGCTGGGCTTAAAATGGAGGATATAGTGGGAACACAGACTTCAGTGTTCATCGGAGGTGGTTTCGCACAGGATTACCTTCATTCGATCAACCAAGATACTGAGATGATCCTCAAAATGAAAGCAACAGGCACTAGCACAGCACTACTTTCCAACCGCGTCAGTTGGTTCTATGACCTCAAGGGAACAAGTATGACTATCGACACAGCGTGTAGCAGCAGTCTGGTTGCCCTCCACCAAGCATGCCAGGACATTCGATCTGGACAGTCAGAAACAGTAGGAATTCTCCAATGTCAACGTGGAGTATTGGAATGCTGATTATACAGGCCATTGTGAGTGGTGTAAATACCATAAATTTCCCAGGAACCATGCTGGCTCTGGGTAATCTTGGTGTTCTCTCCCCGGATGGGAAGTGTTACTCTTTTGACCATCGTGCAAATGGATACGGCCGAGGAGAAGGTGTCGGTACTGTGATAATCAAGCGCCTAGACGCTGCTCTCAGAGCCAAGAACACTATACGTGCAGTAATTCGCGCAACCGGGTCTAATCAGGACGGCCGAACGCCGGGAATAGCTCTACCAAGCATGGCAGCACAGGAGCGCCTCATCAAGCAGATATATGCGGACGCCAAGCTGGACATGAGTCTAACACGATACGTGGAAGCTCACGGAACTGGGACTGCCGCTGGTGATCCCATCGAGGCTAGAGCAATTTCAGCAGCCTTTGGTTCATCAAATAACGAAAATGGACCTATATATCTGGGTTCTATAAAAGGAAACATTGGCCATCTAGAATCTGCTGCTGGAATCGCTGGCGTAATCAAAGCCATTCTCATGGTAGAAAGGGGCATGATTCCGCCATCATCCAATTTTGAAAGGATCAATCCAAAAATTCCATTGGAGAAGTGGGGTATGTGTATCACAACGAAGGCACTTGAATGGCCATCTGGCGTCCGCAGAGTATCGGTCAATTCTTTCGGGTTTGGAGGCACAAACGCACATGCAGTGATTGACGATGCGGGCAGTTTCTTGGATGAGAACGAAGTACATGCACTCAGAGCGAATAAGTCCCTGATATCAAAGCCTACAATTGTTGAGTCGATTGGTATTGGTATGGTGAGCGGCACCGAGGGTTCATATTCAAATGGCTTGAATCTGGCTTCTGGCTGCTCCGCAGACAAGTCAAATCAAACGAATGATATGCACCGTCCCGAATTGGTAGCGCACACGAAATCGCAAAGTCGCATATTCTTATTTTCCACACCTGACGAGGCAGGTATAAAGAACAATGTCTCAAAGTTGGGTCACTATCTGGAAACACACGACCAAATGCCTGATAAGGAAGAACATTATCTCCGAGACCTTGCTTTCACTCTGGGCGCAAAACGATCAATGTTCAAGTGGAGGTCGTTCTGTATAGCAGACAGCCGAAAATCATTGATCTCGGAAATGCTGAATGGCACGTCCAGGCCCGTGCAGAAAGCCCGTCAGGCGCCGAAGGTTGGCTTCGTATTCACTGGCCAGGGTGCACAATGGGCAGGTATGGGCAGGGCGCTGGGTGTCTTTCCGGTTTTTAAAGAAAGCGTAGAGAGCGCTTCAGCATTTTTGCAGGCGCTTGGGAGTCCTTGGGCATTGAAAGGTGAGTCGTCTACTATCCTATGGTATGAGAAATCCAGGCTCAATGGCAATTAACGAACTCAGACCTGTTATTCAGACCAGATGCGAACGGTTCAGATGTGAATGACCCATTCCTGGCCCAAGCAGGATGTGCGGTCGTGCAAATTGCACTCATCGACCTCTTGGCAAGTTGGAGTATCTTTCCATCGCGTGTTCTAGGGCATTCATCAGGTGAGATTGCAGCTGCGTATTGTGTAGGCTTTGTAGGTCGACATGATGCGTGGAAACTGGCGTACTATCGCGGATTCGTTTCCACAATACAGAGCAATCGAAAAGGGGCAATGGCAGCTGTAGGTATGTCGGCTAACGAAACCTTGTCGTACTTGCAATCGCATCAAATGGACGGACAGGCGACAGTAGCCTGTCACAATAGCCCGAAGAATACCACGGTATCAGGAGATGCCCAGTGCATTGACCAGCTGTGTGAGGCATTGAACAGAGACAATATATTCGCTCGTAAGCTCGCAGTAAGAAACGCGTACCACTCCAGCCACATGGAGGCAGTAGCAGGGCAATATTTGTGTCTGATAGGTGACCTTTCGAAGAAAGTCCATCTTAGGCCGTCATTACCAGGAGTCGAAATGGTGTCCTCTGTTACCGGAAAGCTCGCAAATTTCGAGCAAGTCAATGATGCACGATACTGGGTGCAGAACCTCGTCAAGCCTGTCCTGTTTACTGAGGCGTTACTTGCAATGACAGCCGGCAAGCAAACAAACAATGGATCTCGTCGATTACGGGTAGGGACGAAGCTTGATGGGACTTCCGTTCAGCACATCATCGAGATTGGGCCACATTCGGCCCTTCGAAGTGCTATACGGGACTCTCTCTTCCTCAAGACTGAGGCATCTTCCATCGCATACCACAGCGTCCTCACGAGGAATGCGGACGATATCAAAACCATTCTAACCACAGCAGCTACTCTCTACTGCCATAGTTACCCTGTCGAAATCGCTGTTGTAAATTCTTGGGGTACCACGGATGCCCCGAAGATGTTGACCGATCTGCCACCATACGAGTTCAATCATGCCATCCAATACTGGAAAGAAAGTAGGTTGAGTAAGAATTTTCGGACAAGGGGTGTACCACGACACGATCTCTTTGGGGCACCCGTATCAGATTGGAACCCTGCTGAGCCTCGATGGAGAGGGTTCCTGCGCGTTTGTGAATTGCCATGGCTCAAAGACCATAAGGTGCGCTCCAACACAAGCGAGATCATATTGAAGTTGTGGGTGCTAACTAGCGTGCATATTTCAGATCACGGGAAATTATATCTTCCCCGGGGTAGGTTATTTGGTAATGGCCATTGAGGCAGCAAAGCAAATTTCTGATGCAACAAAAACAATAATTGGCTTCAAGTTGCAAGATGTGGCCTTGAAGACAGCATTGAACATTCCAGATACGGCGGACGGAATCGAATACATTCTGTCTATGCGAGATAAGACCGAGAACAATCGAAGCCGCTCTATGAATTGGAGGGAATTCACCGTGTCTTCGTGCTCTCTAGATGGAATCCACTGGACAGAGCATTGTTCTGGTAGTATCATGACAGTGTTTGAGACCGTAACCGGCGAAGTCGACGGCGGCCGAGAAGCGTTGGCCGAGTCTCATGCAAACTCAGAGACTCTGGCGGAGGCTGAGAGAAGATGCCAAGGTGAAGTCGGCACAGACTACACGTATGATGCTTGGAAATCAATCGGCATGGAATTTG
The DNA here is from genome assembly GCA_030077755.1 of Filosporella fistucella. Lineage (NCBI taxonomy): Eukaryota > Fungi > Ascomycota > Leotiomycetes > Helotiales > Filosporella > Filosporella fistucella. Next base: position 953,637 of record JAQJZZ010000001.1, read on the forward strand.
GCCCAACATTTCGGAATGTGTCCGACATGAGAGTTGGGCACGGGAAAGGACATGCCTTAAGTATGGTCACGGTTCCAGACATCGGTGCGATCATGCCAAACAATTTCATCCATCCCCATATTATTCAACCTGCCACTTTGGACAGTATACTTCAAACATTCATGGTGGCAATTGTCGATCTCCGAGGTAATGGAAGCCTCAAGAGGCCTGAGCTGCCCACATTTATCAGAGAAGTCTGGATATCTTCAAACCTGTCGAACGCCGTCGGTGCAACTTTCAAATGCTATTCTGAAGCAGAACAGGTCTCTTCGAAACAATATGAGACAGGTATTACAGTCTGGGACGGCACAACGAGGCAGCTAGTCGTCAAAATCTCTGGTATAGAAACAAAGCCTTTGGATGTCGGAACAGCAAGCAGCCCAGATGGACTGGAGCATATGTGCTATTTCGTTGAGTGGCAGCCTGATGTAAACATGTTGAGCAAAAGATCTGACGTTTTTCAACGTATGATTCCAGTCGCTGCTTTCGATGTAGGCAGACATCGAGACAACCTGAAGCGTTGCCAAACGATAGCCAAAATTTATATCGAAAGGGCGAGGGAAAGAGTTCAAGAATTAGACATCAATTCTCTGCAGGGACACCAAAGAAAGTACATCGAATGGCTAGCAGCACAAGCAGCAAGTGTATCGATGTATGGCTGTAATACATATGAAGATAGTGTGGTCCTTGACAAAATGCGTGACAATTTATCTCCGCCTGAGCATAACGTCAGTGCTCGGGAAGAATTGCTTCACGTTCTTGGCCCTAATATAATCCCAATCCTCCGTGGACAAGCGGATGCACTGGATCTCATGTTTAGCCATGGGGATTTAATGAATAGGTTTTATCAAGAGACCTCTGCTCCAGGAAACATCACGCCGCTCTTGAAATCGTATCTGAAGGCGCTGAGCGTCACTTCTCCGGCTCTTAGGGTTCTCGAGATTGGCGCTGGTACAGGAAGCACCACAGCGACTGTCTTGGAAGTCCTCAATTCAAGCGCTTCCATGTCCGCGAAGAAGGATAGCGAAGACTGCTCGTCCCGGATCGCAAGCTATACTTATACAGATGTGTCGGCAGGCTTTTTCAAGGGTGCCAAAGAGAAGTTTGGAAGTTGGGCCAGTGTGATGGATTTCAGAATTCTGAATATTGAAATAAGTCCGGTTGACCAAGGTTTCGACGAGGGAATATATGACTTGGTGATTGCTTCCAATGTGAGTTTTGTGGACGCTAGAGCTTGAAGATTGAGTTTGACTTTCCAGGTGCTTCACGCAACAAAACACCTATCGGAGACTTTGAAGCATGCCCGGTCTCTGCTGAAAAGGTTTGATGAGTTCCCATTAGCCGTATCGTTCTAGCGTATCGATAGCTGACTGTCCCCAGCGGAGGCAAATTGTTACTCGTGGAAATCGTGCAACCAGAGTTTCTGTTCAACCAGCTTTGCTTTGGTCTTCTGCCCGGGGTATGCTACCTTTTACTTTGTTTCCCTTTCCAGGTTTTGCTGTATATCAGTCTCCAAACAGTTTCCAGCCTACTCGCCTGATAAACTGTTGAAAATTTGCGGTGCTAAGTCGTTGCAGTGGTGGCTGGGTATTGAGTCTTTTCGAAGCAGCGGGCCCTTGATTATCGAAAGCAAATGGGACCAAGTGCTAAGACATAGCCATTTCTCTGGACTCGATATTGTACTGAAAGATGTTGAAGACGAAGAAATGCATGAAATCAGTGTCATGATTTCATCCGCAGAGCCAACCGATATGGTGTTGAATGGCACACAAGAAAAGGTCCCCATATATCTTATTTGCGAATCCCATCAACAAGCAACACATCAATCAACAATTATTATCGAAGCCCGACTAATCGAAGCTGGCTTTAAAACATGCACCTTGCTCAACTACCACGATTTCCCATCCAACAATGTCAAACTGGAGAGTGCTCTATGCATCTCTTTTATCGGCCTTGGAAATACAGACCTATCGAGGATCACTGACACTGAATTTGCTAGCATCCAACATATTCTCTCGCATGCCTCCCGGCTTATGTGGGTCTCAACCTGGGAGGTACAGAAGCCAGAGGCAGCAATGGCAACAGGTCTCATTAGGTCCGTCAGATGGGAAAGGGATTTTGACTCAGTCGACTTTTCTATCCTTAGTGTGGAGGATACATTTATCGAGCCCGAATCACTTGCTTTGAGTATTCTTCGTTGCGTGCAGGGCGACAGAGAGAGAAATGAGGAATATACATTGAAGGATGGAGAGCTTTGGGTTTCTCGGGTGCGTGAATCTGCGAAGACAACACGCTATATGAGACAGAAATCGGGCCAGCTCGAAGCATCACCACAAAGGATCGGAGATAGCAGCGTGCATCTTACGACGGAATCGCCAGGTCTCTTGAATAAGTTGGTATTTGAAAGTGCGTCTATTTCAAAACAACCACTTGGGGACACCGAGGTAGAAGTCAAGATACACGCTTGTGGATTGAATTTTATGGATGTCATGATCGCCATGGGCCAATTGGCAAAATTGAGTATGGGCCTTGAGGCTTCAGGATATGTAGCGCGGGTCGGACCAAGGGTAAAATGTCTTTCTGTGGGAGATCGTGTCGTATGCTTTGCTGTGGAGAGAGAAAGAGGTTGCTTTCAAACCAACTTTAGGACCGATGAGACAACGGTAACAAAGGTACCCGCCACTATGGATTTGGAGCAGGCAGCGAGTATCCCTTTGGTGTTCATGACGGCAATTTACAGCTTGAGCCGTACTGCGAAAATTACCAGGGAGGAGACTATTCTCATTCACTCGGCAGCAGGTGGAGTAGGCCAGGCGGCCATTCAGATCGCTCAACTCGCTAAAGCGGAAGTATTCGCGACAGTTTCGACGGTGGAGAAGAAGGATCTACTCATCAATATGTATGGGATTCCTGGAGACCACATTTTCTCCAGCCGGGATACATCCTTCGTCAGAGGTATTCAAAGAATGACTCAGGGTAAGGGAGTAGATGTCGTGCTGAATTCGCTGTCTGGAGAGGCTCTACATGGTACATGGGACTGCGTTGCTCCTTTTGGCCGTTTCATTGAATTGGGGAAGAAGGACATCATCACCAATGCGAGGCTACCGATGTCCCAATTCTTGAATAATGTCACGTATTCGGCTGTGGACATCAAGGCGATAATGGAATTAAAGCCTGCAGTCGCCATGGCACTGATCAGAGAGGCTCTGGAATTGTTTGAGCAAGGAAAATTGCGTGTGCCAAGTCCTCTCACAGCCTATTCTTTCTCCGACATTGAAACCGCCTTTCGGAAGTTGCAATTGGGAAAGACAATGGGGAAGATAATCCTGAAGCCGCATGAGAATGATATAGTTCAAGTAAGGACAAATTCCGAAGATCGTAGAAAACTATATTGACTAAAGCGTAGATGATGCCCAAGGTGTTGGCACCCTTTCAATTCGATAGTAGCGCGTCGTATGTTCTCGCTGGAGGCTTGGGAGGAATTGGGAGGAGTCTTGCTAGGTGGATGTTTTCCCGAGGAGCCAGAAACATCATCTTTCTCTCGAGATCTGGAGGTAAAAGTGCAGAAGCTCAAGATCTGATCAAGAATTTGGAAGATGGCGCTTGCCAAGTACAGATTCTTGCGTGCGACATCAGTAACGAGGAACAGCTCAAGGGATACATTGAAGAGTGCAGAGCAACGATGCCGTCGATAAAAGGCTGCATCCAGGGTTCAATGGTTCTCGAGGCAAGTTCTTTAGCCAATCCTAGACACTGATAATCGGACGCTGCTAACAGACCTGCTGGCAGGACTCGATGTTTGTCAACATGACCCACAGGCAATTCCAGGCAGCGATAGGGCCGAAAGTAAGAGGTTCAAGAAACCTCCAATCTGTGCTTGGCAATGACTTGGACTTTTTCGTCATGCTGTCTTCGATTACAGCAGTCGTTGGAAACAGGGGCCAGGCAAATTATGCTGCTGGAAATGCATATCAAGACGCATTTGCCCGACAACTTGTGTCCAAAGATATTAGAGCAGCATCTATTAATCTCGGAACTATCAAGGCAGTTGGTTATGTTGCCGAAAATCGGGAGAGGATCCAGAAGCAAGGAGAGATATTCACGCAGTGGGACGGGTTGTCGGAAGAAGAGCTCCATTGCGTTATTGAATATCACATCGACCCTCGAGTCAAATTCAATGATGAAGGACGTCGCTTCCAGAGCATAGCAGGTCTAATGACAGCGCCTGCCATCGCGAAGAAAGGTATACCACTCCCGGCCTTCATGAATTACCCCTTGTTCAAACAGCTACACACCATCGGCCACTCTTCTGTCGCAATAGACGAGGAGAAGGGATTCCCAATTCAGAAACTGCTCAGCAGGTGTGAAAATCTAGCAAGCGCAGCAAAGTATATCGAGGAAGCTTTGCAGCTGCAGTTATTGAGTATGATGTCCATCCCGAAGGAGGAATTTGATCCTTATAAGCCACTGGTAGCATATCGAGTTGACTCGCTGATTGCGGTGGAGATTCGAACTTGGATTTCGAAGAGTATGGGAGCCGACATTGCAATTTTTGACGTTCTTGGGAGCAATTCTATTACCGAATTCAGTAACAAAGTGGCAGGAATGAGTAACTTGGTAAGAGTTGCGAAGATTCCATGATCAATGTTGTGTAGTTTTGAGGTGGGACGCGCCTGGCGGTTGGAGACTGTTGGAGATGAGATGCGAGGTTACGTAATACCGTGCCAATGAAACTGGGAGTTTGAAAATCCCTTTTACGCATGTAAACTAACAACATCGCGCTGTTGTCATGCTTGAAAATCTTTCGACATTTGTACTTTAATCTTCATACTTCAAACCTGAAGTCAGTATTTATCAGCACTGCCCGCAAGCAGTCAGGTGGGTCTTCACTCTACACTCTGCTGTGTCCCCTACAGCTCAGGTTGTGCCTCTCGGTGATACACATTACCAAGGTAAGGTACGCCTTTATGCCATGCTCTAGCGAGTAGGGCATTTTCTCTGTCGGCGCAAATGCAGGCCTGAATATTCCATGTACCAAATATTGGATTAAATGCTCATGTGGGCGATGGCTCGAAAAAGGTAAGGTTGAAATTTTTGTCCTGAACGGGAAATTGTAGGCGAAAACGGTGCGATATGGAATGGCTTCTGTATCTGCTTTCAATCGATACCATGTCGGCTGAGTTGTCTTTTCCACGAGTTGGCTTTGTGCCTGTTATGTACCTCCGTCAGCATATTCAATTGATCTGCGCGCTATCAGATCGATGCTCCCTCAAGAGTCAATTGCATCTTAAATCTTCATTCGGGTCAGGAACCGAGCCTATGGAATTTTGGGAGAGCACCGCATGCAGATTTACCTTTTCGTCCCAGCTGTGCCTTTGAGCGGCATGTTCTGCAAGGTCAAGTGCAGTACGAGCTACGACTTGTGACTTGTGATTTGGGGCTGAAAATTGTCACGATTTTCTACTTCCTTCCAGTGAGTATATATAGTCTATCGACTCTCTCATGAGTTTGCTCGATATCAACAAACTTCTATTTTATTTGACCAATTATCATGTCACTCTTCGCGCGAGGATCTGTTACCATCGCCATTGCAGCTCTGGCTTTATGGTACTTTCTCATCTCCGCAGCCATGTCGAGCCATAAGCTAACTCAATTCAGTGATTCGTTGCCATTCATAATCACGGCGTCCTCCAGCAATCTAACTCTCAATGGCATGCATGCATACATTGACGTTTCAACACCATACCAGTATGAGAGTGTTCTGGCTTTCACTTCAAATCCGAACATAACTCCTACAAACTTCACGCTTGACCGTGCAGGTACATCTGAGGCTCCAAATTTGTAGATCAAAGCTGACGATCCAAGGCCATTGGCTAGCTCATGCAACCAATATCCAATCTGATCTCCTCGAAGCCAACATCAACAATGATGCCTATGATGAAACTGCTTACTTCTCCTCCCTTGAGATTGTTGCTTCAGGGCAGAATCCAATCTTGTGCCACAAAGCCACCAATAGTCATATATCTTGCTGGGTGACGAGTGAAGGATTGACACGACTTTCTAAGCTGTATGTTTGTCCACAGGATGTTGGATACCACACAATTGGAGGGGCACTGAAGATTGGGAATGCTGCACAGATGCCCGTAGCGTGTTCCTCGGTGCAACTGAATTATACGACTTGTCTAGGGCAGTGTTAAATGGATGGAGGCACAAACTTTATATAGAGATGAAAAATCTAGGGATTAACAGATCATGGTTCTTGTTATACAGCTTCGTGGGCTCGAAATTGTGATTCGATGAAAACATCAGGATAGTATATGGTTGGACCCAAAAACCTATGAAAATATCTTTCCAGGCCTGCAATTGCCTTGAAACTTTAGTGTCTCCACCCTGTAGCCTTGCTGTGGCGGGCCGAGCCGAGCGCCCCTTTTCCAGAATCCCATAGCTTGACGATACCGGAAACTCCGGCTGACGAAACAATGTTCAAACATCAACTTCTGAAGGATCTTCCCATCACAGATTCTCGACTCCTCCATCTCGCCATTTTTGCAACAACTCTCTCGTGCCAGCTTCCTGAAATATTAAGTGAGAAAGGGGACAAAGTAGCATCTCAGGACATTCAACTTCAACAATGACGTCTCCATACCCGTTACCGTACACCCTTCACACTCGGTATAGATCTATAGCCATAGCATGGACAATCATTATAACACCTCCGGTTGTTCTTAATTTGGCTCTCTTTTATGGCCTATGGTATCTTAAACCAAATATGGACCGTATACTCGGTCAGTCACTGCTGTTCTGCCACGGGGCACGTGACGCTAACTTCCTCTAGTCCTTACCATTCCTACAGCCATTCTTGGAATATTTACTGCAATTGCAATTGTCGAGCGTATTTATAAGCTTACTCACCACTCACCTACTTACCGCCCTCTAAACTCACCTCGATATGCACTAGGTAAGTAGGCACTATCAGATGGCTTTGGTCGAAGACACGACTCGCACACTTAATTACTGAGAATACCTTGCTAATCGCACACAGATATTTTCCAGTGGGGATACTTCGGTGCCCTAATCATCATCTCTGCACTCATTACCACTACTCTTGCGAGAGGGGACACCGACAATGACAATCACGAGCTACAGCTCCGACTCATCTCGCTCCCGGCTGCCCTCCTAATGTTCTTCCTGGCAACACTCACTCTCCTATCACTTATTCTCCACACTACGGAAATTAAACTGCCATTTCGATTCGGCAGTCTAGAAGAGGGCAATATCGTAAGACCTGCTATCTACTACATCGTGGAAGATGTTGTTGCCGTGGATGGAGAAGGAGGGATGGAGTTCAGAGAAGCTTGGACGAAGAGGTATGATAGCAGCGTCGTATTTCGAAAGATGATTATGGAATTCAGTGTAGTATGGATGGTGACGTTCTTCATTCTTGCCATATCGTTCACAATTCTTATTTTCAAGCTGCCAAAGATGGCTGTTTATGCTGTTGGATGGGCTGGACCGTTTCCACTGGCTGGATTGATGGCTGTTTGGACCATATTCTACGTGAAAGCAATGTTGAAGATGGAAGCAAAAGCGGAGACTGATAGGGAAAATGCTTGTGACATTTTAGGGGAAACCCTGACGCTGAGGATTGATGAGAGCGCTCCCTTGCTAGGTACTGTATCTTGAGATCTCTCTGGATGTGGAATACCCTGCTTCTGGACTCATATAGTCCATCATCTTTGCGGTGTAAAAGCGGTACTATCAAGACTCTTTTTCTCCAAAAAATTTCCTTCCTCGGATTTTAAAGGAAGCTTCAGCATAGTCACTTCTGCGCACAAGCCGTAGCCTGAGAACTCGCTAATTTGTGACTACTACCTCGCAGCCATTTGTATCGTTCCCATAAAATCCCTGTTTCGTAAGTTGGCAACGACCTTCATTCGTTCCTTGAACGATGAACCGCTAGCGTAATGTTCTATCAAAGCTAACGCCTTCGCAGGGCCGAGGAGCTTTCATCACTCTGTTCCAATTCATCAAATTACGTCCCGCTTCTTAAAGTCCTTCACGACTCTCTCATGGGAAGGCAACCCAAAAGGTCTCTCAATATAGTCTCACGTGATTCACCACATGACTGGATTGCAGCCCAACCACGTTGCTATGCATTTGGTGGTGGAGAAAAACAGTGCTTTTGCGCAGCCTCGCCAAGGCTGTGTATATCAAGAGCAAAAATGATGGGAGGCAAAGCGGCATATATTCTTCATATCCTCGGACAGTTTGCTTGTCGTTCAGGGTTAGCCAACGTTCCAGTTCTTCTCTAATTTCAAGATCGGCTGCACCTAATGCCGTCAAAGTTGAGTGCGAAAAAAGTAGAACGATGCCTCGGTGAGGCTCTTAGATCGAGAGAGGAGAGAGCCTATACTCGAGTCGATCAAATATATCATTGACTAGGGGTCGTGCCATTAAAAGCTGCACTTTCTATCCTCGTTAAGTTTATGACTCTTCTCCTAGATTTTAGCCTCTGTCTTTGATATGTGATCAGGCCCGCTTGACAGCTTCGGGCTGCCTCCGTCGGACCCCTCCAGGGTTGCGTAGCGAAACGACTGGTCGGTGTGATGCCGCAAGATCAACGGGGCAAAACCTACTGCATAAGGCAGAATTCATCTACCAGCTCTGCCTTCTCTATCGTCGCAGTTATTGGGAATGTTCCGTTTCTTGTTCTATCACAATCTCTCGAAAATACCTGACTGGTTATTGTACTGCCACGCAACCAAAAATTGGAGTAACCCACTTCATAAGGCAGAATCCATTTACCAGATCCGAAATACTTATCGTCACAAATATTTGCCACACCCAGTTTCTTTTCGTATCATATTCTTTTGACAATATCAACGCGTATCAATCTATTCTTCGACTGAGTACCTTTGTATAGATATTGTCTTGTTGTTTCATTTAACATAGCTGTGAAACGGCTATCAATCTGATCTATTCATTAGTTAAAGATTCCGGGCAGCAGCTAATAAAAAGCAATGACAACGTACACACGCGAAGAATCTCCTTATTGCTCATTACGATATCATTGGCCTCAGATTTTCACGGAACGTCGAGCACTCAATGATTGTTCACGCGAATCCGAGAACAGACCTTATATTGACTTTGCACAATCTCCGTGTTACATTGGCGAAGGCGATGAAGACGCTCTGTCTGACGAACAGGATTGGATAATCGATGACGATGAGGTGGAGGAGGAGGATGAGGAGGAGGGCGAAGACACTGAGAATCCTGACCAGGTCGATGAAGTTTCCAATGCAAGAAGCATCGTCAGAACCTTTATGGAAGGTATGACAGGTGACGAAGAGACTCTGCTCTATCCCGACCAGGTGGAACAGGTTGCTGGATTTTATGAGCAACGAAACCTCGGTCCACTGAAGGCAGCTGGCCAGGACAGGAATTATGTTGCACTGCTCGATCAACGCAATTTATGTGGCGCTGCTCAGACCAATTGTGGACGATCGCCATGTCCCGGACACTCGAGGCCACATCTGGGGCCTCTGACTGCTGAGAACCTATCCAAAGAATTAGAAAGACAGGTACTCTTTACTGAATCTTTATTTACTACTCAGAAAAGCTTACCAAACGCTCAGCGCCTCAAACTCTCGTCAGATCAAGATGGTGACCGGTACGCTGCTGAATCTTGGGATTGTGACGCCGAGAGAAGAACCATGTAAGTCGTGATGCCCGGTTTCCGATAATGTATCTTTGCTAATTTTTGTAGATGCATTGTACACTTAAGCCCCTCAACCATTGAGGTTCTTACACGAACAGCAACGATACACCAAGCTCCTGCGATGAGAGACCTGTTGTACAAACACTTGACAGGCAAAACATCTGTGGGAGTGACTATCCCAGTATGTAAAGATGTATCAAAGATGTCTGGTGTATAGGAACGACTAACTCTTAGGTGAATATTGTAGTCCAAAGGATTTCGTACATTTACACTTGAGTGCCATATTCCTTATTGCGCGATGAGATCGAGTGTGGAGCTACTCAAAGACGCTCGATTGAAATCCGGTGGCAAGCCCTTGAGAGAGTCTTGGAAGTTGCCGTGCTTGTTTAAGCAACAAAATCAGCAGGCATCTAACACAGGGGTTCTCTGCTTATACGAAGCACAGATGTCAGTAGTTGTGACGGGGACGAGTCACTGGTTATGGGTTGCGTTTGGGCTTTTCGATGATTATTTTGAAGCGAAAGACATTTTGGCAGCGTACAACCAGCTAAACGGAACGAAAGGGCGCCGGAAGGGTCCAAAGGGACGGGCTGATCCTCTTTCATGTGGCCGAAATGATGCTGAAAAGCCGATATGGACGCCCAGAGAATATTTCTTCGAAGTAATCAAGATTCGTGTCAACCAAGTCCTCAGAGAATGGAATGGAATTTATCTCTGGGTTGAAACGGAGGTTAAACAGTACGTACATTTTCTAACTTCCCTGGCGCTTCTGGTATGGGTTCCATTTCAAGATTTGGAAGACAATGGGAACTACGTCGTTGCCTGCCACAGCAATATTTAAAGGACAACGTGGTAGTACACTGCATAAGAAAGTAGCTGAAGATTGGAAACAGATCTAGGGTCCACCCTATATTTCTACTACCCTCTAGCAGCCTTAAATCCGAACAGGCGCGAGAGTTTTGCACTTGGTGCCTTCAAATGGTGAATGTTTTACGAAATCTGATAAGCAAACTTTCAGACACAGTTAGCGCTTGGAAGGAATTCAAACTCAGCGACATTGATTACTTCCAGGATGGCATCGAACCTCTGAGTTCTGATTCACAGCTTAAGGCATCTATTATCGCTGTGGACAGAGCCATCTCAAGCTTAAATGCTCTGCTTCCAAAGTTCGAGAATCTAGAAAAGAAATTATGCAATGACAACCCGCAAGGTGTAAGCCAACTCCTCTCTTAAATGCAGCTCAGGGCAGGGATTTGCTGCCTCCTTGCCACCTCATTGCTAACTCAAACAGCTCAATGCTCATCTAAGCATCGAAAATCACGAGGCTGCTATGTCTCAGCTAGCAACTGGAAGGAACGTCCAGGTTCTCATTGTTGTAACCGTGGTAAGTCTCACTTGAGGCATCAATTCATACATCAAGTCTGATCAATTATTTTCACCCTATTTAGGTTTTTCTCCCTCTTGTCATTGACGCAAGCCTTTTCAGTACTACAGAAGTGCTTTCTCTCGCTCCACACTTTGGGAATTTTGTGCTCGTTTTGGTTCTTTTAATGATCCTCGTTGGGACCACAGTTGTAGTAGCCTCTTTCAACTTGCCCTCGTGCTTGGAGGGAATGATTGCACTGATCGATCGCCTCCGAAATGCAAGGATATCTTCCGAGAAACAACGGGTGAAAAAAATAACTCTCGACAATGTGATCACCAAGCTGAGAGATGTGACTCGCAGGGTCTTTGATACGTGTGCCTCATCACAAGGAGACCTCGAGATGGGCTTCTCATACTCTCCTGTAAGTACTGGTGATAGAGGGCAGCATGACCTTGGTAGCTTTTCAAGAGGTGACACCACGTTACCAACAACAAATACTATTGTCAGCTGGGAAGCAGGCACATGCACGACCCCGTCAAATTCACACTTTTCTCGAGTCCGGCGACCTAGATACAAAAAATCACTATTCGGACCATTTACGAGTATTCAGAACAAATTGAAGAGATTGCTTCGTCCCCTGCCAGAGGCGGACAGACAGCGAATAGAATGGACATGTGTTAGTGAAACCCACTTAGTCCTTTCAATCCAAATACTAATCTGCTCATTCAGGGATGTGGACATGAGTTATATGCGGACCTTTCGAGTAATTCCCCAAGTGAAATTTTTAGGCTCGCGTCACTCTTACAATGCACGGGCTACCCAACTCCAATTCACGGCTCCGACAGTACGATCACATTATCTACATTACCGCCTCAGGAAAGCGTTGCCAATAGAACTCAATCCTCATCCTCAAGTCAAATCAGCACTAGCGCCTCCTCAACTCTTCTCGGGTCAGGTTCAAGACCCAGTTCAATCAGCACCCAAAGACCACCAAGTCGAAGCTATCTCGAGCTTTGTGTCAACACTGGAAAGTACGCCAAAACCTTGAGTGAAATAGATCTGCAGCATATAACATCTGATGGGGACCTCTTTGAGCAAATTCGAAGCGAATATTCTCGGTTGCGCAAGTTTCAATTAAACCTTTGGCTGCTCAAACCATCTGGAGTTCAGTTCGTCAAGGTGTGTTAACAACTCCAAGCCAGTTCCAAGGGAAAGGTCTAACGTTCACCACAGTTCTCGGTGCAGGAATCTCTTCAAGTCGGCATTCTCCAAAGCCCACTATCCATTCCCCCACAGCAAGAAGTCGACTTGCAACGATACACCTACTCTCCCTATCCCCCTAGAGATGAACCACCAATGCCCTCCAACTTATTCCTACACTACCTAACATGCACAGCCTATGATCCCTCTTCCGCTTGGATCACTCGCCTCCCAAAGAAGCTTGACACTTCCATTATTCCCGCCAGAGGCTCAATCAACGAGGGCTGGGGTATACATATCAACGAAGGGCCGAATTGGTTCGTAATTGGTGTAATGAACTTGATTTTGATGACATTAAGTGGCCTTGCAGCTGGGATGTGGAAGGTATATACGAATGATTTCCAGGGAGCTTTTGGATTTGCTGGATGGATTGTGGGAGTCGTGAATGCGATTTTGTTGGTGTATATTGCGAGGTGGAATGGATCATAGGATTTAAAGCTTGTTGTCCATGCCTGAGGGGACACCAGGACAAATATTAGGTTTTTTGAGCAAGATGAGAGCAAATGGAGTATGGAAATGTAACGAAAGCTGAAATAAAAAAGAAAGACAAAAACATAGATTTCACTTGTCTCGTCATAAACCAGATGCCTAAAAGTCGCGGCTCACATCCAGCTTAATACCTTTCAATAACCCACTCTCTCCTCTCCTTCTCCTCCATCGCCCCAAGAATCTCCATCTCCGCCCTTTTAACATCCACATACCTCTCCACCACTTCATTTCCAAGCACCTTTCTGACTACCTCATCAGCCTCTAATTCTTTCAGGGCCCCTTCCAAACTAAGCGGCAACATTTCCGTGACGCCCAATTCCTTCCTCTCACCTTCGTCAAGAATAGCTGGATCCTTCAGACAATCACCCCATTTCATCTCTTCTCCATCTTCTATCCCTTTCAAACCAATTGCGATGATCGTAGCCATAGCTAAGTAGATATTCGCCATTCCATCTAGAATTTTGATCTCGAAATGTGAGTCGCTAATGTATCTCAACGCAGCTTCTTTATTCTCCGTCCCCCAACCTACCCATCTCCCACCTGCCCAGCAGCCGTCCGCCATTCGTTCGTAGCTGGCTGGATTACTGTATGTAAATGCCAGGAGTGATTTCATATGTTTCAGGATTCCAGCATAAAACGGTTTCCAGATCTTCGGATCGTTGCCGTTAGGAGAGGAAAGGGAGATATGTGCGTGATTGGCTGTGCCTGCCATCATAGGATAGGGTTTAGGGTATAGTGTTGCTCGGAGACCACGAGCAGCTGCGATGGAGGTGATAATTTCGCGGGCATGAATGAGCGTGTCGACTGCTTCTAAAGCTGCTTTGGCAGGGAGAACGAACTCGTATTGTCCGGTGCTGGATTCGGGATGCCACGTCTCGAGGTCAATGCCAGAGAATGAAAGAGCGTCGCAGATATCTTCAATCAATTTCTTCATATCTGGGCTGTGCAATGCACGAGCGCTGTTCCATGCATGCCCCGCGGAGTCATGGAGTGGGGTGAGATGGCCTGTGGATGAGCGAGACATAAATACGATTTCTATCTCGAAACCCAGAATGAATTCTAGGTTCTGGGCATATGCTTTTTCTAATGTCTGACGGAAGATAGCTCGCGGACAGAGACTCGAGATTTTGCCGTCGCGTTCGTAGAACTCTCCTTGTACAGATGCGTAGCCGGGAGAGGGACCTGGCTGTAGAGTGGAAAATTGCGCGGTCAGGAGGTAGTCCCCTGTGGCGAAGACACCGGGGATAATGGTGTCATTTTGGAGAAGACCGAGACAGGCTCTCGTAATGCTTGTTTGGAGATGAGTGTTCTTTAAAAGGAGAAAAAGAACTCGCTTTATTGGGAAAATGCGAAGTCGTAGAGTTGATGTGTAATCGACGAATTGGAGTCTGAGGAACTTAGTCGATGGGTGCTTTGCCAAGAAAGAATTGAGAATCTGTAGATCAGAAGAAGTAGCTGGAAGAGAGCGGATTGGGATGCTTTGGGCATCAAATGGCTTTAAGGTAAGGCGAAGGTCGTAAAGATCATTTGAAGTGTTGAAAAAGATGTCTTCGACAGCTCTCACAGCTTGTGCAACTGTTAAGGCTCCATCTCGAACATATTCAGTAAGGACCTGGAAAGTCATTTTGGGTTTTTGAAATTGAAGACTAGAGAGACTTACTATTTCTAATGCTTCTCGAACTTGAATTATAGCCAGAAGATATGTTTCCGGGAACCAATGGCCATCCGTGCTCCAGCAAATCTTCTGTGTTGGACATAATTCCAGGATCTCACGAACGACTGTCACTTGTCCATCTTTACTCAAGAATGGGAACACCTCGCCAATATCGGCATAAACATTATCATAAACGGCAGCGAGGTACCCCGCCTCCTTCGTCCATGGATAACTCGCATGCAGCAACACAATTGGAACAGTCGGAAACTTTCTTATGAACTCTTGTAGGTGTGAAGGAGAAGAGGTAGTAAGAGTGATATCGTTGTCACCAAGCCCTGTATGGAATTGGAATGGCTTCTTCGGTCCGGGACTTCTGGCGATCAGGTGAGCCGTCTTGCCGACTAAATAAGCATTCAGAGGTTGGTCATCTAGCCTCTTGAAATGCTTCACTCCATCTTCCTTTAATTGTGAAATTTGATCAACGAATGCAGCTCGTACTTCTTGCGTCGAAAGGATAGGAGGAATGTTCAAGCCGGTCCGGTAGCAAATAACTGATTTGAATCCCACAACATCTTCATCCTCCAGTGCATCTTTGATGACCAACTCGAATGCTTCTCTCAGTCCTGAGAATACATCATCTGGGCTCAAGTCTCTGTTTTGCATTAACTCGTTGATGATCTCTTCCGCTACCTTCTCAATGCGAACGATTTTCTTGCATTCACTTCGAGTAAGCTTGTCATGCCAGCTGTAATCATACACTTCATCCTTGCCGTCCAACCCATCATCGACGAGAATAGTTTCGATTCCCTCTAAGCATCGTTTCTGCCACACGTGATGTGGTTTTGCGCTCTCGATGTTTATGGCCTTGACAACGTCGTCCCAAGTAGCGGGGCAATTGAGAACATCAGACAATTGCTTGACAGCACGGATGTGTGAGAGAGTTGATGGCGTAGCTCTCATAGCATCACCATGGGCTTCAGTGGTAATGGCTAAGAGGCTGTATTTTGAAAGTGCCGATGGGATGAGAAGCGGATGAGCATGGTTGTCGATGATAGGAGTGGTATTGATGGCTTTGATAAGATCCTCCATAATTGGGCTTGATTTCCAAAATTAGCTTTGTTCAATTCGATATATCTTTCACTTCTGTGAATTTGTCAAATTTTAGGTCGGCCAGACCAAATCCAATGAGCGGGTTGCAGCTCTAAGTCGTTGGTGCGGTTTTGAAGTGGTGGTTGGATGTACAATCAAGGTGGGGGTCGGTGAGACTTCGTGTCACTTCCCCTGGCGGACGATGTCTTTGAAGCAGCAAACGGACTTCATAAGACTTTCTGACAGTAAGCCAATTGAGTTGAGCAAGTGTGTTGCTCAGGACAAGACCAATGGTGAGATTTATGTCAAATTCATGTATGAGATCCCGAAGTTCCAAGTTGAGGAGGGTTGCATATCACGTGCAAGACAACTAAATGCCTTTCTACAGCCAATCGGAGGAGGATGGTGCCTAGATCTGGATAGAGAGTCACGATACTGAGGTAAAACAGAACTCACAAAAACAATTGTGAAGCAAGAGAGCAGAATGACTGTCATCATAGGAGACATGCTAACTTAGTAGACAAGTGTCAAAAGTTTCGCATCTCAAATATACACCAGATTATCAAAGTGCAGTCAAGCGAAATCGTTAATTGTATGGGTATGCTGGGTATCTATGTGTGCAAGCGCCAAAATTCAAATGTACCAGTCTAGTATCTACCACTTGCTGAACCTGCTTCTCTCAGAGCCCCAGAAGGGATTCGGCTGGAATGAGTTTCGATCACCAGGTGGCTTTTCTCCTCCAACCAGCAAAGGAGCTGTATGATCGTCAACAACTGGGGAAGGAACTTTCATTTCACCTACACAAATTAGTATATTCTTGACAGTCAAGAGCAAGATTAACTCACCCCGCATGATTTCTACCGCTGATACCAAGGGCAGCAGCAATAGGAGCAGTGGTAGCAACTGTCCAAAACTCCAGTCCTTCTCTCCCGTGTCCTTCAATGGCACACTCGGTGTTCCGAATGCAGAGCTCAGCAAGATGACCCTCACAGCAGCACCAACCCCAATTCCTCCAAGCACGAATAATCCCACAATTTGGATTCCCTTTATCCACTTCCTATTCTTGACATGGAGATACCATACAGCGAGCGCAAAGAAGATGCAATTACCCGCGATGACTGCAATGGTGCCTGTAATGGAGATCGCTGCATTGGATGGAGCACCCGTAGACTGGACTTCCCAAACACAGGCAATAGGTAGAGTAGGCTTGAGATCGCGCATCACGGCCAGGAGGATGAATATTCCAGACGTGCAGGACAGGATCAAGTTGACGAACATAAAGAACTGTCTTAGCCATCTCAAGACCCAGTCACGTTTGAAGTCGTTTACCAATGCAAGGAGAGTTCCAACATGGGTCGCCGTGGAAAGAAGAGACAACATCCAGATTATGAAGAAGTGGTAGGAGACCATACTTTTCATCTTGGCCAGACCGACACATTGAATACCGAGGCCAGTAATGACTTGTTGATCAGACAAGGAGAGAAGTAGCTTTCGAATAACTTTTGCTTCGGATTTGCGAGTTACTTCATGCAACACGATAATCAGAGACATGATGAGCGAGATGCCAGCTGTGATGATGAAGGAGAGAAGGACCTATGTCATAGTTAATCGGCTTCCAATTATTGATCTGAAAGTTCATCCACTTACACCTGCACCAGCAACGCCCGCATCGCTCGCCGTGTCATCGGGAATAACAGAACAATTGAACGTGCTTGCCATCTTTGCTCTGCAAACCCAAATCCAAAAATCGAGTATGAAGAATACGCAATTAAAGAAAAAGAGTCGTCGTCGAGATATTGTGGGATTTTCAGGAGATCGCCACGCTATATTATCGCATGGAGATCGCTATATGCTGATGTGGCGGAGCATCTCCCGGCAGGGATATCAGCCATGCGATCGTAAGCGCTCCTTGTATTCGCGACACGCTTTCCCCCTGAAACAGGCTTGTCTCCCTGAACGATGGTCTTGGCTTATTCAATGGTTGGGCAGCCGTCGATAAATGTTCAGCGCATCGCTGAGATCATTTCTGTTTGTGATTTTGTGGGACGATCTGGGGAGTATTTGGGACGAGTCACGTGAGACGGCGCCTGAGCTTCGAGACTGGCTGATATATTGTTCGACTTTGACATTTTTTGTACCAGAAGTGTGAGATATTCTGACAAGAAACTTGGAGAGTCGTAATTTCGGGATGCACCCTCGATGACCATGGGCATTGGCTGCAAGTCTTGAATCTCGAAAGTCATTGTTGGGATTCGAGACAATAATCGGATTGTTCAAGACACTTGGTATCGGGGAGTAACTGATTGAGAACCCTTTTTCTTTTACAACTCGTATCAGATACTGTAAGAAATTCTTATAGGTGAAGACTCTTAGCAACTCGTGATTGTCATACATACTCTCGTCAAGAATAGACACCGGATGCCCAGTGTTCAAGCACCACAACTTCTTGCTACTTGAAACGAATCGCACTACGGATGCACATAATCGATATGTTCAGGAGTACAAACAATGTGTTAATTAATCTCTTTGGTGATTTCAGACTCCGACCTCGTTTGAATCACAGTGCGGCAATATTAACCCCTGGTTAAGTAGGCAATTAACCCCGTCCAAGAAACGAAAACTCTGCGATACTAAGTTTTAGGCCCTATTGTTGTGAAAATATCGTATAATACAGATACAAGCAGGCTTGATTTCATAAAACCCAAAGAAATTTTGGCTCCTGAGAATAATTGGTGGACTTCCGATAATCTCTGTAGTTTAGTGGAGTAAATATTTGACGCTAGAATTTCCAATAACGTCCGACTCGTCTTCCTGCTTGTACGGATTTCACTATCCTTACTACATATAAGCAGCGGCCTCGAAACAACTAGCCTCTAGCATTTTCAGTCCCAGGATGTAAAACCACCCGGAATAGGAACAGATACAAAAGGCTCGCAAGTAAAACCACGCCCGGAACTGGAAGTCACCAATCTCTCCACTCCTCTAATTCAACCACTCATCAACCTCACTCTTCTTCTCGCCGCCCTCCAGAGCTACGATCTCCCTCCTCAACACATCCGCTTTGAAAGCCTTAAAAGCCTTCTCAATCCTCTTCTGACTCTCAGGGTCACTCGTGATACTCCTTTTCGCAGCATAAGAACCACTCAACAATCCCAACTCACCACCTACAAACAAACCACCAGCTGAGAAGAGCATATATGCTGCTACATCGCCTAGCGTAGTAGGTTTGAGAAAGGGTGTGAGATCTGGTAGTGCTTCTGTTCTTCACATTAATAACAATTTCAAAGTCGATTTCATTTTCGGTCTGGAACTTATCGTGCAGATATACACTAAAAATAAAATGAGATGCAATGAAATAGATAGGGATCACTAACCAGTTCTCCCACCCGCAAACTGGATATGCGTAGGTCTTTCCATCGCCCTAAAAGCCGTGAAATACTCTTTCCTCGCTTTCCGAACTCTGAACGCAAGAGCAACGCCTAATCCCAGCCCCACGAGCGAGCCAACAGTAGTGAAAGTGCCGAATCGCTGGGCAGCGTTATTTAGAGTATCGCGGTCGGATTGCTGGAGATCATGCTTCATGTGATCTTCCGCTAATTGGGCGAGTTCCTTGCTCGCATTCTTTCGGGAGAAGGCGAAGGAGTCGAGAGACATTTTCGGAGATTGGGGCGTGGGAGTGAGAATTAGGATAGATAGGAAGGGGCGGGTTAGAAGTTGAATTGGGCTTGTGTTGTTATGAATATTTACGGATGATGGGACAGTCTCGACATACGACGATGACGTCGATAGCCTAAAATTCGTGATCACGTGGTACTGTAGTAGCTAAATTGCGATTGCACAAGTGTTCCGCTCTGAGTTGATATAGCATTGTGCTGCTCAATGTCCCCAAGGTTTTGCCTATCTTGTGCAACATTCAATCCCAGTTTTCTTTATTTTTGAGGCTGTAAGTCTCAAATCGAACTCCTTCTTCCTTACCCCACACCTCCTCATCTATACTGACTACCGAATTCCATCCTCTAATCAAAGATCTCCAGTAACATGCTTCCGATGCTGGTGACAGATAGCCAGCTTCTACAACCATCTTCCTTTGTCTATTTGCCATTCCCTCCGCTATACTTGAATGTGATTGTAACCATTCAACAGTCTGCTCCAAATCTGCCCAGTCAGGGTCGACAAATATAATGTTGGCTTCTGATGGGCTATAGCTTTCGGGCCATCTTGGATTTCGTCCAGCTCCCGCTTTCGAGTTTGCTGAAGGCGAGAACGGCAGAGATGAGGAGAATAATGGACGCATAAGATGAGTATTATGCATCATATATGTCACAGGTGGGGTAATAATGATCGATCCGCAAGCTTGATGGTATTGCAGGCGTCCGGAATACGTGACTCCCTGGACAGTTGAGTATAATCCCACAATAATGATTCCAAACTCACCTCCGTGTATATAATATATTTATACTTGCAAAAGTCCTCAACCCTTATAGCATTAGAAGCGTTCACAGCATTTGACTCCCAGTCCAGAGTAGCTACATCTGCCCAATGCTTCCCTTTGGCGGCTGCCAACAATTTAGGTCTAAGCGCTATATTTTCAATTGAGTTGAAATGAGCTGTTCCTCTCCAGGCAACTTTATCAATTTTTTCATCCCATGTTATTCCCTTCTCGACTCGGTCGATATTTGCAAGTGCTTCATCCACAGTGCCAATAAAAGGGAGCGGCCATGACCAGAAACTGAAATGTGGCATTACCCAGTCTTTCCTCTGATGATTGGGATCGTTCGATCGGGAGAAGGACCAGGCATTCTGGTGGGGTGTGTCGAGGATTGTCAGAGTGAAAATAGTATCTGGAAGAGGTTCTGGAGAGGTCACGATGGCTCGATGTATTTGCTGGAGGACAGCGTCGCGTTCCTAGGTGGATTAGCCTTGCGAGAGGGAAATGATGGAAGCCATACAAATCGCATATGTTTTGCGGGCTTATGTTCCGAGGTGATGATATAAAGCTTTAGCACCGTCAGGCATCCTGTATGTCTGCAGATGTGCTAATCAAACCTTCCCATTCCGTATTCTCCCCTGCACCAGCCCAGTATAATCATCTGGCTCCTTCTCAAGTTTAAATGGTCCCCGCGCAACAGCCCTATCAATCTCTTTGTCTAACAGCGGAAAGTAAGTTCTGCATTGTTGTTCGGTCAGCGAGGATGATTCGAGTGTATATTTCGCAGGGTACTTGGTCATAAGCTGAGGGAATAGTATTCGAAATCTATTTGAAGCTGTTAACACGTTGAAGCAATTGAGAATCAAGATTCCAGCGAAGACGCAGCAGACGATCTGAATCGTTATCCTGCGCAGACGCGCCATGCTGTAGGTGCATCAAGAATATGTATTTTTGATTCTGCCATGAAATTGCATAGTATTCGGAGACGTATGAAAGATGCCATGGTTGTATCCTGTATTTAATTTCGAGAAGGAAATGAACAGCCTAATACTCAATTTCCACCAATGGTTGCCGACTCGGAACCTACTGAAAGTATGCGATTCACAATTTTTGAGAATTGTTTCGAATACATTGATTTCAAGAAATGCGGGGAAGATGACGGGATTGTCTAAGTTGACGAAGCATCCAAGTGTGGAGGGAGGAAGTACCTCACTAAGATTGGGGATTCGACACAGAAAGGCTCGCTTACACGTGACTTTGAAGATATTAAGTTGTCTAACTCAGCCCTCCACCATACTTGGACTCACACCTTCCTGTTTTATACACATCTTGAGAATACCAACTTGGCGTCAATCTTCATACTAGCATCCTTCTAGATCCTATAATTATGATCTCGTCTGCTGCCCACCTCTGGCATGTTTTTCTTTAGTGGTAAGGATTTCCATTCCAAACGACAAGATTTTGATTGTCATCCTTACACTCAAAAGGAAAGTTCTAATGGTGAGTTCAAAATATCACAGAAGTATGTTCTACATCTATCGTGTATTGATCATCTAATCCTGTTTGTATTGCATGCCCCGCTTGTCCCCCTCTTGCCCAAAGTCTTAGCAAATAGGCATATTAGCTAGTCCTAGAATTGTGGTGCATTCAAACTCATAACCATCAAAATTCCCGAGATCAATCCAGCAACCGGTAGAGTAAGAACCCATCCGCCAAAAATGAATGCAACTTGTCTCCAGTTCACAGCTCGTATGTTGTAGTTCATAAGAGCGACGCCAATTGTCGCACCAGTTAGACACTGAGTAGTACTGACCGGAAGCCCCAATCTCGAGGCCAAGAGGACAGTGATAGCTGCACCAAGTTCCATTGAGAAGCCGCGCGTTGGAGAAAGTTGCGTAATCTTGTTGCCAAGGGAGCGGATAATGTGGTATCCAAATACCCAGAAACCAAACCCAAGCAGGAAACCAGCCACAACAAGCATCCAGACTGGAGTAGGTGATCTGGTGTTAACCACACCGGCTTCGTAGGTTTGATAAGCTGCACTCCAGGGCCCGACAGCATTGGCAACGTCGTTGGATCCGTGAGCGATGGACATCAACATTGCAGATGCGACTTGAGGATAAGTCCAGAGATGCTCGACTCTGTTATCGTAGCGGACTGCTAACTTATGAGTCTTGGCGAGGTGAGCAGATTCGTGGGAAACACAGTCTCTTGCAACCCCTTGCAAGGCAAGGAATTTGGTCCAAGCCCAGAGACGTTGTGGATGGTATATGGACAAATGGGCAGTTGGTGCGAGAAATCGCTCCCGAGGCGTTATTGGTCCTTTCTTTCTTGGTCGTGGAATTGAGGTTTGTTCAATGTCCGTGGCAGTTGTGGGAGAATCGGGAATTTTGCCGTTGTCGCTATTTTCAGGGGCAACTACTTTCTCTAACTTCTCTTTCGACGGTGGAGTATCGGTGACATCCTCGCGATAAGCATTCTCATAATAATCGGTCACAACTTCTCCATTCGAATCTCCAGGCCAGTACAACCAAGGGTCGTCTTTCTTGAGCATGGGTCCCAATGGAATGTGCCAGATGCGAAGTCTAGCATCGCCTTTGATCAATTTCCTGTGAAAGTATGGCATGAAGAAAATATAGGCGATAGCAAGCACACCGAAGAAGACTCCAAGAATGATTCCCACTGCCTTGCCCGCTCCAAATTCTTCTAGGGAAGGAGCTGTTGGAGCTTCAACAATGATGAACAGAGCAAGCATGGAAGCTGTGAAAGCCAGGTAGAATGGGATGAATCTCAAGGCCCACTTCAAGGGTTCTGCACGTTCAAGGACGGCATATTTGACGGTGCCAAAAATGAGAGCAGACATTGCTCCTGCAATTAGAGGAGCAATACCCCAGGAAGCAGCGACTTGAGAAACACTTCCCGACTCCCATGCCCATTTGACGGGAGCCTCTGCTGCGAAGCCGACACCGATTAAAGCGCCCACGATGGTCTGAGTCGTTGAAACCGGAAGTCCAAGACGAGTTGCAACCATCAGCCAAGTGGCACTTCCAACTTCTGCACATGTCATCGCAAGTATCAACACGCCGGGCCGGCCTTCGAAACGGTCAATAGAAATGATACCATTTTTTATGGTAGAAGTGACGCGAGCACCAAGCGCCACGGCTCCGACGAATTCTGTGATAATGGAGAGGAAACCAACTTGAACCATTGTCAATGTTCGAGCCGCTACTGAGGTGGCATAAGAGTTGGCAACATCGTTGGCTCCATTACCGAAAGCACTGAAGCAGAAGGCTATGGTAATGATGGCCAATAGCCACTACATGATATCAGCAACATGACAGAGGATGTTTTGTGGGAAATGTGACATTGAGTTCCGCTTACATCATACTGGCTGAGAACCGCCATGTTCTCGGTATAGGTGAAATAGATTGCCGGAGTAGGAAGTTTGGATCGGTTTGGACCGAATTAGTCCTATGATTTAAGGTTCGACTTGATTAACAACGACGCTGAAGTGTACCTTCTTATCTAACTTATATGTCAAGTGTTGCCAACATCTCCAAAGCTCGAAAAGCCTTCAGCCTCGGGCCCGCGTTGACGTTGAGCCAGTGAAAGTGTGGCCCAAGGAATCCCAAGCCACTACGATCCATAATTCCAAGAACCCCCAACTACTGCAAACATGACCCTGACAGAAAACGTGCCTCTACACGAATCTTTCATTGGTTCCTTGGAATGTGTAAAAATGCTGAAGAGTGAGAAAAACCAAACTGATATCAAGATGAAGGAGGCGAAGTATGTCACCGTCTATATATTATCGGGACATGAGGGTATACCAAGATGTGCCAATACGCCGACCATTGATCTTCCCGAGCGGGATTGAAAAAAATATGAGAAAATACGTAATCTGATTGCAAGCAATGTCTGGCTTCACCGGAGCGTGCGTGCTGAATACAGCGAATAATAGGATGAAACGACGTTAATCAAATTACCAACCCAAGGTTTGGTCTCCCTTGATACCGCGACTTGGATGCCGGGTCCTAATGGCATAAAGAGTCTTCAGAGACACAACCCCCTGTCTTAAAATATACAACAAATGTAGAATAGACAGTAATTTTCTAATCGAGAAAAGAGAGAGATCGCACCGCAGGGATAAGTGAGTAAGCCAGGTAGATTCCATCTGAGCAAGTCTTGAAAATTTCTGATACTTCAACACAGAAGGAAATCTTGGAGGGGAATTGCTCATATTAATGCCCATTACGAGAAACAATAATTTGTCCCAAAATGCTGATACATTTTCGGACCCATTCAGTCTTCCTAAATTATACTTGAAGTCGACTACAACTTAACTATTGCCTCTGTCCCACAACTCTATTTAAGCCAAGCCTCACTGCGACAAGGGTTTGAATTGCGGGGTGAGGCTGAGTCAGCCTCTATGCCAGATTCATCCCACAGTTTTTGTCCATTTGTTCTGCTCAAGCTTCTCCAATACAGTCAAATGTGAAGACAAATTCAGCCACCACGATGTCAAAAGCATGGCCAAAGACTTCGCAGATCCAGAACAGAAGCAGCTATCTGGGCGGCGCGTGAAACACTCTAGAAATGGATGTATTTCTTGTAAAGCGCGTCGCGTACGATGCCCAGGTACAATGTACTTTCTAGTCCCATTAGCTATGCTCTGTGCTAACACTTTGTAGAAGAGCGACCGTGTTGCTCTCGATGCATGGACGAGGGGCGATCTTGCGAGTACACACTGAATCTGACATGGAGAGATGATAGTTTACGAAGAGGGATAAAGCACGGGAGAGGGAGAAATGATGAGATTTATTTCGTTGATCCAATACCATATGGACTAGAGAAAGGACGGAAACTAGAGAATAGAAGAGTATATTTCCTCAATACAAAGTGGAGAGACATGGATGATCAATATGTCCAGCCAATGGCTCAGTCTCTACCAAGGGGAGATACACGAATGAAGCTGCGTTCCGGACCTCAGTTACTCGACCTCTCAAATGTTGATGGAGTTCTGTTCCAGTATTGTTAGTTGGGCATTGATGCAATTGAGGCAAATTACTGACACCAATAGATCAGGTCAATGTCTGTAAGAGTCTCATGCTGGTCGATGATTCATCAAACTGTTTTCGCCAAATCATAATGCCTCTTTCAATGTCACATGAATCTGTCAAGAACTCTTTACTTGCAATAGGTGCTCTATATATGAGTCTTGAGCAGCTAAATTCTAGTATTGATTATTACGGTCTTGCTTTGAGGCATAGACAGAGGACTTTACAGCATCTCCGGTTCGATATACAATCCTTCAATGGATCTTCCAGTAATCATATCCTTGTATCCATGCTACTCTTGTGTTTGTTCGATGTAAGTTATTACACTAGTTGATATCGCCAGCCCTGATCTCATTTGCAGATTACGGATAACTGCCAATCCTCTTGGGCGACTCATGTCTCTGCTGCTGCGAAACTTGTAGGTGGAAGTGCTCAGCCGGTAGATGCATCACTTCTGTCTTTTGTAACGAGTTTCTTTGCTACACGGGATGTTATGGGTAGGAGTGCATGTGGAAAGAGATCCAAATTTCAAGAGTCAATTGGCAAGAATGCTCAGGAGGTGAGCCGATTCTTCTCATGTGGATGTGGACGTAGTTTTAACATGCTTCAGGTGGATAAGGCATCGGGATGTTCACCAGAGCTTCTTCATATTATTTCGACGATAACAGACATATCTCGTCAAGCTGTAAGTGCACCTCTAGCGAACTTCACATGCCATAATGTGCTTATAAGTTTTCCCAAGACAAGTAACCCCGCTACGAAAGACCCAGAGCTGGCTCAACGGATCGCAAACCTCGAAGTCAAGCTAGAAAATCTTATCCAAATTCTCCCTTCATCTCTCGCGCCATCAGAAGCATCATTCCTCTCCCAAAGTTCCATACTTACCCATAATGCCGCCAAAATATATCTTTGCACCGCTCTTCACTCCAAATCTCCCTCGACACTTCGAATGCAGTCCATGCTTACCGAACAAATCCAATTCATCCGCGAGATTTCAACTTTAAGACCGCCTCATCTATGGAGTATCTTCGTCTCTGCTTTCTACGCATCAGAAGATGAGCAACGAATGTTCTTCCTGGAGCAATTCGAGAAATTGGAATCTTGGCCTGCTACGAGAGCATCGGCACAAAATGCTAAGGCTATTTTGACGACAGCGTGGAAGAAGAGGGATTTAGAGGCTGATGTTAAGGTAGCGCGGAATGGAGTCAATGATTGGGTGAGATTTGTGAGACCCTTGAGTGAGGGGTTGAATCTGGCATAAGAGTGTTCGCACTTGCAATCCTATTTTAGAAAGAATATCTATGTGCAAGAGGAGCATTTAAATTGGCACAATTCATCAACACTATATCTGACATACAAAATTTTTGTTTTCTGAAGCCACATAAAGCTACTGTACAAATACCAGACAGATTCAGAGCATGCCACTCGCTCGTTCTCCTGATTTATCTATAGTCAGATATTCGTTCCCAAAATATCAGTAAACTATTTAATTCCACAAACTATTCACTTCTCTAGTCCCTCAACACGCTTTCGTCATTACTTCCTTGAAAACGAAACTTACCCAAAAGGAGTTCATCTTCAAGCTTCTACCTTCCACCTTCCCTGTCTCTGAACAAGTATTTATATTCTCGTCTCACATCACCAGCTATAACAATCCCAAACAACTGCAAGACCGTAGAGCTGTAGGGAAAGTAATCTAGCTTGTAGGAGATGAGTCTGTGGGATATATAGTATAGCGCCATAATATTAGTGTAACGATGAAAATGGTTACGCCCTTTTGTGAGAAAGGTTGGATAAGTAGTGGATTAAAGATGCTATGGTTCTATGATTTTTGACACTTGGTCCTGCTAGCTGGTCACAATCACTATTGTCGTCATAATTCGTCAGTTTTTTCTCTACTGTCGTCGACTTCCACCAGCCGGCCCCCTAACCGCCGTCAACATCCACCATCGTCGACTCCTCTCACCACTACTTCCTACCCCTTAAACCCTTTATTTCCCACATTAACCTTCCATCCCCTTGATACCTCACAAAGAAACTCGAGCCTAGATTCTCTACAACCATCCATAACCTATCCACCAAAACTTCCATATGTTTATTCAGTTCTTCAATAGGTCTGTTGAATGTAGAATAAAAGTGGGAGAGGGTGGCTTATATCACTTAGTCGTCGACGATAAGATTCTTGATGGGCAAGTTTAGACGAGGGGTTGAATAGAGTGAGATGGTGAAGAGGTGAGGGAGGTGAGTTATAAATTCTTGGAGAAGGAAAGAGAACTTGGAAGTGAAAGAAGGGATGAATCGGACAAGAGTGGGGATGTGAAGGTGAATAAGATAGTGAAGACATGATTTTGGACGAGATGTATCAAGTACTATTTGGCGGATATCATAGTCCTTGAAAGAAGGGGACTTTACGCAAGATGGAGAAATTGTCAAGGGTATTAGATTTATTCCAAAGAATCTTTATACTAGATATGTGATAAAAACATTCAATAACTGTTATTTTCCTTCTATCCGCTAGGACTTTGTCTAACTTTGAATTATACTAAGAGAGTTTTCACAATATTACAAGTAGACAAAGTACAAAGCATTCCCTACACTAATTGCTAGCAATTATCCTCTTACTTGGGTTGTGATTTAGAGGAGATAAATAGTCTACTTGGAATTGATTGTCAAAAAGACGAAAGAAACACTGACTATACCTTGCTATCCTCAAAAAATTCGATTACCCAACTATTACCATGCCACAATATCCATAGAATCCAGACCAATGAACACACCTGAGAATTCAAATCACATAAACATTCGATATCCCAAAGTAAACCATCGCATTAAAATCATCTCATCATGCTCGTGCTTATGTCATGCAATCTAATCCCTTCCCTCCAACTCCAGGGTATTCATCCCATTGTTTCCACACCCTATATTCTCCTCCCATGCCCCTTTACTTCTTAACCTCAACCTTCTTCTCCTCTGCCTTTGGAGCACCAGCAGCACTTCCACCTGGTCCGAAAATCTCAGGCCAGCACTTCTCCTTACTCCATAGCTTCTGATCGTGTGTCTCGGCGTGGACCTCGAGTTGCTTGAGATTGGTATTTACGATTTCTTTGCGGCAGTTGGCGCACTGTGCACCAGGTTATTAGTACGAGATAGAGTCTTTGAGTCTGACTCTTGGATTAGGGAGTTCCAGGCACGGATAAGTAGGGGTTGAATAAGAGTTTGGTGCTTCATATTAGCTGTGAGATAGACTGCTGATGCAATGAGACATAGCTGAGTCCTGCAGGGTTGATGGAGGGGTACATGGCACCCCTCCGGATTTTGCGCTCGCTCGAACGATATACCCTGGGCTCCAACTCCCCAGAGCCTGTGTAAAACCACATGAACAGAGTGATCTGCATGGCAGACTCTCTATTCAGGCTCGATTTCTCGCCCACTGGAACGGTATGATCCCGCAACTTCTTCCACGCCTGCTGCCTATCCCCAGTTTAAGCCTCATAGTTCCCAAATATAAAGTCCCGGTATTCCGCATTTCTATCTCGTTCACACGCACGGAACGATAATTATATACGCCCATAGAAGGCCTTCAACACTCAACGTACAAGACTCGTAGGCTTGGGAGCCTTAACTGGCAATCCATTCGCCTTAACAGGTGCTCGTGTACCCGCGGCCTCAGCTTTGCGATGTTCGCGCTGGACCTGTGGAGATATTAGCCTTTATCCATAAACAACTCCTGTGTTTTCCGTGCTCTGCCGTCCCTCTCTTCCTCTGCACCGTGTTTCGCGGAGGAGGGGCAATCTCGACGCCAAAACCAACACCCGATAAGCACCCCACTAGAAAAGACTAACCTTCATCTTCTTGGAAACAGGCATCTTGACTTCTTGTTTTGTTCTTTTGCTGGAAAGGTAGTGTGTATTTTGTGGAAGTTGTGTTGAAGTCGAGAAATCTCACACCCTTAAAAAAAATCGTCTCACCCCAGGAACGTCGTGAGAAATTCACCTCAGATCACAGGGAAAGAAGTAACTGAGCAGGGATATTAGCGAATATTTAAGCTTAAATCGCGGGCCTATGTATCTCCGAGCAGCAGGTCGTATCGCTTTGTGATCTGATCTATGGAGGGATACAGATTTGGAAGTTTGTCAGGGTACGAAATCCCCCCCCATAAGCCTTAAGTTCTTTGTAACATTTTGACCTCAGTTGAGAATGGCAACCTTCCACTCCTGCGGCCGCAAAGGAGTATCCTATCCCCAATCCAAGGGCACCTTTCCAGTGTGCTCTCAACCCCTACACCCAGGCAACATAGCAATTTTCTAAAACGCCATCCAATAAATTAGACACGTGCTAGACACCTATGTAATTCTTCTCCCGTATTCTATCCAAGGCAAATTCCCTCCTACTCGCCCTCGATTACCTACCTATTCAAACTCAAAACCAAAAAGGTACACCGCAAAATCCAACAATCAAGAACACTACCTCTGTTATTCGGTAAAGTGTCAAACGGTAACCTTCAGATTCACATCCCGTCGCAAGATTCCTGTAACATGTATCTAGTTCTGTGTTCTTGCGTGTGACTAGCCACGCGACTATCAATGAATCCACAGCACTTCCCCAACCCCGACTTGCAGGAGTCGGTTCCTCGTGTGCGAAACTTGCTTCTGGTAGATGTCGGTTTTTTTTCGAGGCAAAAGACAATGTTTAGAGATGAGAGGTTTGAGGCTGAGTTTGAAGCGTGGTGGAGAAACGCTTGACGGGGAAAATATATCAATTACTTGGCGAGCATTCACAGACAAACAAGCGTTTGCACAAAATCAATAATTCCTTCGTAATCTCATCTTCATCTCATCTCATTGCCCATCCGCTGATAGCTCATGCTAGCAATACAAATACACTTATCTACCACCTTCCCATGGTCAACCCATAATATAAGTTTACCTCCCCAATGCAAGACCCCCATCCTTGAACTTGCAAAATAATCCATGCCGAAACAGAAAAACGCCTGTACCTCCAAAATTCATAACTGTGCAAACGAGAGGCCAAGTATAAAATCAATGTCCCGCACCTAACCTTCCGACACGTCTGGACAGGTCTGGGCAGTTCTCTTATCAACCACCTACTAAAGCAATTCTTGGATTGTTCCAACCATCGTTCTTGTAGATTATGAGGTGTTGTGAGAGGAGTCGTTTATGCTGGTTCCACATTTCCATTATATGCATCTGAGATGCCATTGAATGTTGTCTTCCGTATCGTGTCGGAAGCGATCGAAATTATACGCTCTGTGGCAGGAACCCAGATGGAGGAGGACTGTTGATCATACTGTTTCGCTTGTTTCGACTCTTCTTCATTTGACTCTTCAATGCGCTGGAATCCAAAGGCTTCAAGAGTTCAAAGCTGCACAGGAGCTCGGTGGAGACACTCATAACAGCACCATAATTGTCAAACTCTCCACAATAGTTTGGCGCTGAGAACACTGTTACCAGTATTCGGTCCTCGAAAAATTCATAACCATCTTCAACAACCATATGCGCTCGACATACCAAGTCGAAATCGTGTCTGGCCAAAAATTCTGTAATTACCTTCTTCCCGAAAGAATAACTGACTCCTCTTTCGCTACTCTCCCAGTCCTTTTCTTGATCGGCAGGATCTGACCATAGTAGATCATTCAACAAGCCAAAGTCAGGCACATCGGTTGGTCTGGCAATATGTCTGATGTCGTCCATGTGACTGAGGGCGGGTGAGAGTCCTCCATGAACACAGAAGATTTTGCCAGCAACAATAGCTGCGATTGGAAGCTACAAGAGGTTAGAACAGTATATAAAAAAAGAAAAGGAGTACTTACACAATTGAAAGTATCAACAAAGGTTTTCCAAATCTTTACATTGCATCTTCGCTTGCATTCATCATAAAAGCCATACACCCGTGTAACATTTGCACATTCATGATTACCCCTGAGAAGGAAGAAATTCTCTGGATACTTAATCTTGTAGCACATAAGAAGTAGAATAGTCTCCAAAGAGTGCTTTCCTCGGTCGACATAATCGCCGAGGAATAGAAAGTTCGAGCTTGGAGGAAAGCCACACATTTCAAACATTCTGATCAGGTCCGAATATTGACCATGAATATCTCCCACAATCTTCACTGGAGCTTCCAGCTCAATCAGAGGAGGTTGCTCCAAAAATATCTCCCTGACTCTGGAGCAAATGGAACTGATCTCAGCATTCCTGAGAACAACTCCCTTTGTGCTCTTCCCAGCATACCCCGCATCCAAAAGTCTCTTGATATAATCATCGATATCAGCATCCTTCAATTCTCCCATGGCCATTGAGGAGTTGCCTGAGCTGTCATCTGCTCCTGCAGGTGGAGCAAGAAGTGCTTCTTGTTGAATAGGATTGATTGTATTCGCCCTCTTCACCAAAATAGATTGCCCCGCCCTCTGGAGATGGGCATGTGGGTTGGTTGTACCAGAAGGAGGTTGGTCGGAAACATGATCAACTTCTCCACTTCGCTGTGCTGCATCAACATCATGGTGGCCTTGGCGCATCGAGGCAGATTGAATCGGGGATGGTGGTGGTTTTGGATCGTCTAGAGGGGAAGCAACATCATCTGTAGAGTCTCCAGCAGGTGAAGTTGCCCCGTCCTCGGCATCTCCACGACTCGCTTTTGACATTGAAGATTTTCCACTTTTTCCTGACTTCACAGATCCTGCATCGGTTCTGTCTACGGCTGTGTCTGCATTGCTTAAGCCTGTTGTAGAGTTTCTCGGACTATCTGTCTTCCCTCCAGGTATCTTAGATCGCAGACCTCGGAATGATCGGGTTGATTCCTTTGTATCTGCTTTGCTGAACGATGGATAGGATGAGAGATCTCCCTTGTCTAATGAGGTCTGAGAGAGGTTGTTCTTCGGCGTACCGGTTCCAGATTTGGAAGTTTGGTTTCCCATCTTCACCTACCACCTTTGAATGCTGTGATTTGTGTTTTATTGTCCACGTTCTATATGCGCACTAGTGAATACGGCCTGGCGGTTGTGAGTACCAAAAATTAAGTATGCCCTGTTCGAAGTGTAGATAGGATTATGGCAGGAGCTAAGGTGCTCGGAGATAGGATTGGTTCGCGGATTGAAGCCTCTCGGATAGCGGCTTGGTGTCAAGTTGCGTTCGTCCAGATGTGCTTGTCTGCGAATGAAGACCTTCGTCGGTTCTAGCAGTCCAGATATTGGCTGTTGCGTAAATCGTGGTTGAAATCCGTGATTATTTAGTTCTACCGGACCTGACTCATAAATTCTGTCAGCGCGTGTCCAAAGAGGATATGTGGTTTGAGCAATACTGCATATAATACAAACAGAGAACAACCCAGAAGAAGTGAACTTTCTTTTGGCCTTGACTTGCGGAAAGAGGTTCTCGCCGAGTAGCCAAGAAAGGGAAACACCCTCGTGTTGGAGGGGGTCAGCTGGGAATCGGGACAACGCACCAGTGCAAGACTGTTTAATCGATAGGAGGTTTCTAAATTCAGTGCATTCGGGTCAAGATTATTCTGCAAGTCGTGGAACAAATGGAGGTCCACGATAATGGTCGGAGAATGGACGACGTAAGGCTGCTCCAGTATTAGAGGAGAGACTTGTCGCGGACACGAAAGGCTGCGGAGGCGGGAGATTCTGCGGGTCGAGATTTGTATTGTGCAAGGACAATTGCAGAGTGCGTTGATCAATGCGGTCGAGATCAGCAATTATGAGGCTGAAAGACAACGATGAATGAAGGTGGAGGGTTCAGGTTCAAGTTTGGCTTTGGGTTGGAATGAGAATGGAAGTGAGGGATCAAGGGCTTGGCGGTCGTTAGCACAAGCAGGGGAGGGGAGAGGTCGTTTTGGGCCTCGAATGTTTTCGTCGCATGTGCTCTCTCCACTCTATTGTTTTTGCATACGTTTTGAAAATATCTCCTTTTGGAATTGCCTGCGTTGACAGTAAGCAACGGCTCTAAGCTACAAATATTCGAGATGGATTTATTTAGGTGAGGTGGATATGTTTTCCCCACAGCAACAGCAAGTGCATCGGGTTGTCCACAAAAGCTGGCGCAAGCTCCAGAAGCTCTACGTCACAACCACGTTAAGTAGAGAATTCATACTATTAGAGCAGCTCGATTGGAGTTCAGGCTTCTATTGCTTGCTTCGTTATATTTATAGACGCATGTCCATTAGAAGTTTTCTCACAAGAGCTGTATGTCTAGTGCTTGCTTTGCTTAAAGCAGACCAACTCCACCCGGTGTTCTAGTGCTGGCTGCGCTTAATATGGCTCCCGGGTGAAGTCATCTCGCCACCAACATTTCATCATCTTTACACGGTCAACAAACGAGCTTCGACTCAGTGTATAGGTATCTGTCAATGCTTTCCTGTTTGTGTTATCAATCAAAACTACCTTTTTCGGCGCAAAGTTTAGCTCGATGGTCGCTGTCTGTTCAAAGACACCCCCTTAAATCTCACATGATTTTAACTCTATGAAACCGGCGGGCTTCAACAAGCAATTCACCTACCGACTATGGCAGTCCCATTTCTCAGGGCCCCCTCTAAACACCACCCAGTAGCAATCAGTGGTATTCACGATGCTCACGAGCCACAGTACCAAAACACTAGACTCTCTTGATATCAGCGTTTGTAGCCTCGCTAAATCCCGGTCACATAAACTTTCTTAACATACCACTATTCCAAATTGGTTGTCGGCAACTGCCTTATGTGTCATGAATAGACGTTGCCTACCGTCGGATATCAAACAATATACTTCAAGTTACCTAGAGTCTTACTTCTCCAGAGCCGTGAGAATCGCTCTACATTTAGTATGAAGCAACGAAGTGTTCATTCAGTTTATTCAACAGCTTCATACCTGTCCTTTCTATTTTCATTCACATTTACTCGATCTCTGTACGTGCTTGCGTCGCTTTCACTGAACGGGACGAGGATGTGATTTAGTAGTGTTACCTTTAGTGGCTATACTGATCAACTGCTTCGACACCTAGAAAATAGTAGTAGGTGTGGAGATGTTGCCATATTATGCCTTGTAGTTTGTTGATTGCAGCACAGTAAGTTAGCAAAATTCAGGAGCCAATAAGCGCTAGACCTATAAATTCGAAGTAAACATAAAGAATCGAAAATTCTCATCCCACAAGTGGAGGTACCTAGTGGTGAAGTGGCAATACGCGCGGTAGTCTACGCTCAAGATCTTTGAAGGGGACACAAGGGTTCTCAGCGTTTGTTGCCGCAAACCTCGAAACCAAAGCACAGATATTCCAGAAAGCTTGACAGCTGTCAAGTAGTAACACCCTCGAAACTCAAACTTGGTCGCGTTCACAAGCAAATCGCAATCATAAAACGTTACGTCACCATTCCTCGAATATGCGAGTCTTGAACAATCTCAGCCTCAAGTTTTATACCTCTTATCCGGTCACGTGCAATGCCAAAATGATCTGCAGGCGAAATGCTCACAATGGTCCACCTGAAACACAGTTGTCCCACAACGACGTATTTTCATGCGTGGAGGTCAAGCCTCGTCCCAGCCTCTCACAACATTGAAAAATCCTTCAAAGAGCTGACGTGGATTCAACCTTATGACAACCGATAAGGCAGAGATGGACGAGTGAGGAGCTGAAGAAGGGAGAAACTGTGGACTTTCTTGGGCAAACAACCGAATGCCCAGATAGTGGTGGCAGCAAAAGCCAGAAATAGAAACACTGCGGGTCCTTGCCGGGTACTCAGAGTACAATCATTAGCCAGATGGGGAATATTAGGCGAGAGTTGGTTGCTTGTGGTGCTGGTGGTGTTGCTATGCATGAGACATGGGTAGATAGGGGAACGAACGCGATGAGGGAGGATGAAGAGGCAAAACAATCACAATTGCAGGTATCAAAATTCGAATATAAAACCCAAATTAAATTCAAATTCCTTCAAAAAGGCTCGAATCGTAATGCCCGGTATTCATCCATATTAATCTTCAATTTTCACCTACAAATTTTCGTGTTCCTCAATCAAACTTTAACTCTCGGGCCATTGCACGTCACAGCCACCTCCAAAATAAACCCTGCAAGATGGCGCAGTCAGCGACCCTTCCACTCTCTCCTTCATAAAACACGAAACCCGACCCAACAACCTTAGAAATCCCTCTCTCCTACATCATCTCTCTCCTCGCCACGATCCATCTATCTTCGACGTTACTGTCAACACATTCGTTCGAGAACAACCATCAATCGCTCGTCCATCAACATCAACAAAATGGGAGCTGGAAGATTTGTTTGTGTGGCCGTGCCATTCGGCCTCACATTGGCAAGCCTTGTCTGTATCCTCATTGCCATGCTTGCAGGTGTAACCAACAAGGACCTCGCATTGTTCGATATCAAGACCCAGAATCTTTCAATCTCATCTTCGTCTCTAGCAAACCTCGAAAACCTCGTTACAAAACGTGCAGACCACTTCTCCGGTCTCACTGTTGCCGCTCTTGGACCAAATGCTGATACTTCAATCAACATCACGGCTTCGGATTTGGGTCTCGCAGACAAGTATAAGGTTGCTCTTTGGGGTTACTGTTCTACCACTGGCTCGAACACTACTTGCACAAAGGCAAAGTTCGATTGGGCTGCTACTGCTCTTAATACCTCTACCATCGAATCTCTCGCCTCGTCCATCACAAGCACCACCGTTACTCTTCCAAAAGAGTTGAAGGCCTCTCTCAAGACCTTCAAGGTTGTCTCTAAATGGACAGAGGTAGTATATATCATTGCAGCCATTACCTGCGCCCTAGAGATCTTCCTCTCCCTCTTTGCATTCTGCTCTCGCGCAGGGTCATGCATTACATTCATCATCTCTGGTCTGAGCACAACCAGCATCGCCGCCGCCTCCGTTCTCGCAACCGTTCAATCCTCCGTCGTGACTGGAGCTGTCAAATCAGTAGCGAAAGCCTACGGTGTAAACGCCTCCATCAACACCTCTTTCCTAGCCACAACCTGGATGGCCGTTGCCTTCAGCGTTGCAAGTGGATTCTTCTGGATGTTCACCATATGCTGTTGCGCAGCCGATCACTCCAGCAAGAAGAGCAAGAACAGAGGAAGTATGAATGATCAAGAGAAGTTGATTCCTACTGGTGCATATCATCGAGTGGATGATAATCAGCATTACAATAATGGATTTGCTGGCCAGCAACAAGGTGTTTATCACCCACCTGGACAACAGAAGCCTGCGAGAGGAAATGCGTATGAGCCTTATAGCCATACTGCTATTTAAATGGAGATAATGGGATGAGGATAGAGAATGGGATTTACGAGATCTGATTCTTAGCGTGCATTAATGGCGTTCTGGGTTACTGGTGTGTATATGTATGAGGAATGGTAGATTTGCAATGAGTTTGAATTTGGCTTTGGCTTGGTGGTGGAGGATTTGGATGATGGATAGAAATGATACCCATGCATTCGAGAATTATTGTCTTTTTGCTTTTGAATGTGACTATGATGTTGTGCCTGCTTGGTTTTTCCAAGTGGGTGAACCTGATGCTACTATGTAGGGAAATTCTTTATTTCTAGTTCTCTGACCTATTGATGTTCTCGATGTCAAACAATATTTTGAAGTTGTCGATTTCCCCTCATACATCCACACAATGATCTTCGATCCAATACTCGAACCACCCATATCACAACTTACATTCTATGAATACTCTACCCATTTTCAGACAAAACGCTATCATTTCCATTCATTGACTCGTCGCTGATTGTTCATTCATCATTGAACTATATGCTTTGCTCTTCTCCTGATTTCAATAACTATGGTGCATCCTCCTGTTTCTTCCATTTACTCCGTACTCTCCCTATTTCAAATATTGCTTTATCATCAACACCCACCTCCGCCAAGAATTCCCGCCACGGTCAAGATTTTCGATTGTCGCTTGTTTGCATATTCTAAACACTTTCTGACGATATCTTCCTACTCTTCCTTTGCAGATTTCTATTGTCTAATTACTCCTAAATCATCTTGAAATTTACCCTTTTACTTCCTACTATATGGCGTAGCTTTTGGAACCTGTCCACCTGCGCTCAATCCACCAGTCGGCGGATCTGGAATACTAGAATTGACCGCTAGGCTTTCCTCGTTTCTTTTGTATAGTTATCAGAGTACTTGCATACCACAAACATGGGCTCTAAATCCGGTTACATTCAAACTCGTCTTTAGACCTTAATTCTTTGATTGAGAATATCGAATTTTATTATTGTATAATTCATTTCGTCTCAAAGTACAAGTACATCTTCACTTTCAAGTTAGAATCCTCGAATGGAAAGTACTATTTAAGCGAGGTTCTGCCGGTCAAGTTGTATATAATGCGGAGGGTAAAACGAAAGAATATAGAAAAGTGCAGGCAAAGAGCTTCTTGAGTGAAATTGGAGAGAGAGCTTTGGGAGGAGTGCCGCAGGCGGTGGGAGAGGGATTTAGTCTTAGACATCTAAGGAGCAAAGAGGATTTGAGAATGAATACATCTATATAAGATGGATTATCGTCAAGTGTAGTGTTAGAGGATGAAATATCGTCTAATGAACCGTCATCAAGTAAACTGTCGCCACACGAACTATCGTCAAATAAATTGTTGTCAACCAAACCGTCGTTGGCCAAACCGTCGTTAACCAGACCGTAATCGCTTGACTACCATCAACTCCATCTACCGTCAAGTATTACACAATCCTCCATCCAACATCTGGTTCTCCATTTCGTGGAGCCGGAGCAGTGGGTACCAAGTATAAAGACTCGTTTATGGGCAAAGAGATCCGCTTTATACTTTCTGCAAGACCGGAATGGAAAAATATTTAAGCGAGGAGAGAGAAGGGGAAGAATTCGGATTGAGATAGTTAGAAAAGTGATAGAAAAGAGAATTAGAAGAGAATTGCAAGTGTGAATTGAGTTCGGATTCTGAAAGGAAGGTGAGGATTTACTTTAAGGGAAATTCTTATTAATTAGGAGAATAAAACTTGCCCATATAATATAGATCAAGGGGGAGATTTGAAGCGAGGGAAATTAACGGAAAGAGGAGGGAGATTAAAGATAAAGAAGGGAAGGTATAGATAAAGAGGATATTCTGAATTGATTTTAAGCCTTCTTCCTCATAGGACATTTAAGTTATTCATATCCAATAGTTTGTAGAACTGAGGAATCAGAGAGAAACAAGCGAAAAAAGAGGATTGGGAGATTTGAGACATTTATTCAAGCCTTCTCCAAAGTAATAGAATTTTCTATTGACACCTGGTGGTTTTTAGTATTGAAGATTTGAGGGGAAAGAAGTAAAGAAAGAAAGTAAGGAGATTCAAGATAGCAAATCAGGATTTTTTCAAAGAAGTAGATTTGGACTGTCGACATTCGGCGACGCATGCAATTAATAGTTACAGAACTCTCAAATATCTCAACAACTAATAGACTTGCGAATCCAATTGTTATACTTGTAGCTGTTGGGACAATTCGAAGTCATCTAGCTTTGCCCCGTACTTTCAATCTACAAGAATGTCTCTTTTGGGGAAGGCAGAATGCCAATGCAATTTTTGAAGTATACACTAAGCTAATGTCCTCGATTTGTTTATCACATTCCTTGCACACAACGTAGTGTTTGCAAAAGTCGAAGTTTGAAGGAATGTTGAGTTTTGGAATGTGGAGATGAAAAATAGGGGCTCGAATTCTCCCCGCAAGTGGAGGTGATGCGGGGGAACCCGAGCCCCCCTTCTGCTGCCTAAGGCCTGAATGGGCAGATTTCCAACACCTCAGAATATGTCCTTGTACCTTAGGGAACAAGCACGTGGCAAATCCCAGTCGCGTCTCTCGCGCTCACAACCTCAAACTTCCTTCTCCCATTTACATCTCCACCAAACCTCCACTCACTCACTCTCTCTCCCGCTCCCCCGCAAAAGCTCGGTCATGGCCGCCTCAACCAGTCCTCGTGGACTCGGCGACTTGCCCGACGAGCTTCTTCTTCAGATCATAAAATTGCTGCCCTCTCACGAAGTAGGCAGCATGTGTCTGGTCAGCCGCCGGATGAACTCTGTTGCCGATCCTGTGCTGCACAAGAATATCATGTTTAATGAGCCCGAACATCATATGACATTTACCGAATCGCTGATTACGAGGCCGAGAAGAGGTTCACTGATTCAGAATATACGGCTGGAGTATCCTGGATCGGAATTGTCGCATCTGAATTTGAGGAATAGCTTGTATCAAATTGATCGGTTCTCACATGCTCTATCCACCATGTCGAATCTGGAGGATCTGTATGTCTCGGTTCCGGATCCGTTGTGCCATGGTATTGGGACTCTGTTCAATGGTCCGTTCGATCTGGCCTGTTTGAAGACTTGTAAGTAATCACCTGATTTTAAAGTTCAGCCTTGCTTACGACAAACAGGCTATTTATTCTTTCAGAGAGATAACGATGAGTATTGGGATCTACAAGAGAGTATTCATATCTTCGCTCATCCCACCTTGGAAAAACTCACGATTCGAAGAGCTAAGCTCGACGAGAAGGGATTTGACAGCCTTGAGAAGCCTGAATACACCGCTTTGCAAGAGCTTCATTTTGTGGAGTGTGACATCAATGACGATGCTCTATCAGATATCCTCCAGCATCCCGAAGCCTTGAAAGAGTTTACCATGATTCAGAAAGAGGAGCCCACACCGGAACTTGAGGAGACTCCAGACGACATCGGCGATTATATCAATGCTCTCAAATCAGCTCAGCATTCATTGGAAACGATCATAATCGACTACTCGATGCTAAAAGGAAAGAAAGCATTGAGGTTGAGAGAATTCGATCAGCTCAAAACTTTAGAACTTCGCGATTTCCAGCTCTATGGCTCGACCAGAAAGGCTCCGAGACTACACTCTGTCGGCTTGCCTCCAAACCTGGAAACCTTGACATTCCATCATCCGTTTGGTCGCGATGAGGAAGTCAATGAGCTTCTTTGCTATAGCATTGAGAACAAGGAGATTATGGCTAGACAGTGGCGACAGATGGTGGTGGTTGAGGATGAGAATGGGATTCCGCCCAAGATTGTGGATGCTTGTAGGGCTTTGGGAAATTTTCTGAGTACGATGTCGAGGGGTGATGATGACTAGAATGCTTGGCTTCTGAAGTCAGGAAACATCCTCCCCTTGATCACGCTCTCTACCACCCAAGCTTCATCACCCATCCTCGGAATACGCTTTTATCCTCTCTGTTTCATTCACGCCACGTATCACAATCATAAGATGACTATAAGATAGCTTCTGCTTTCATCAATTGTAAGTATACCCAGATTCGAAAGGCAGGACTGAAACTAATCTCTCCTAGAGACATAGAATTCTAGATACCCTCATAGACACGCCGGGAACGACAGCTCTTCCATACTAGACACCGCCAAATTAGAAGTCAAGGACAGAGAATGGGTTTATTTGATTGTTTTCGAAATGACATGCTTGCATTGGATTTCAGAACTATAGGATGCGTTGGATTTGGAGTACCTATTTTGGAACTCGGGGGAGCTGGTACTTTATGGAGACCTAACGACAATGATGACTAGAAGGATAGAGAGTTTAAAGAAGACTTGCTTGATGCATAGAGTGCTAGAATAGAGAAATTAGATAGAATATACTGCCTGATTTTCACCATTTGGACATTGCACTTAGAGGGGATTTTATGAAGATAACACACATTAAATTCTGGTATATATGGTATCCGTGTAGGGAGAGCCACCCCGCATCACTATCTCTCATAAATCTATACGTGTTCGCGAGCAAGCTCGATCGCTTGATCAAGCCGATACACGGAATGGGATCCTCTTCTCGACGCATTCCTTTTCGTTTCACTATCCTCCTTCGATCAATCACTACAACAAGCCCTTCATCAGCTCTGAGGCTGCGCAAATCACATCAACCGCCTTTATTCCCTTCCCATGCCTCAATCCTCTTTTTCCGTCCATGCAGGACAGCTTCTCTCACACATTAACATTACCTACTCCTATGATGTATACTCCTCACCCCTGCATGAACACCAGATTACCACCCCATCCATCTGTATTAAGTGGAATAACAGGTTCATCGCTCTCCGCATACGCAATTTGCTCCTCACTCAAAGAGCCATACGCCTTCAGCTTGGAAATGAAATCCGGGTTTCGAGGAACAGGACAATACCAATCTGGCATATATTTGACAGTAATATTATGTCTCAGCCGAGCCATAGCTTTAGTGAATTGGTCTCCCCTGAAATTCGCCATCGGATCGTGGTCGCAAGAGTGGTTTCCTCGAAGGGAGAGGAATTGGCATTCCTCGAGTGGCTCAGTGGAAGGCCAGCTATACTCGCGATAAAGATCTCGAACCCAGTTCTCCCATAGGGGAGGGCTGAGTTTCGGTGTGTAATGGGGATCGGTTCTGACTGAGCCTGGGATATATCCTGATTCGAGATGGCTTGTAAGGTGTATGAATTCCTTCAGGAGGTCTGCGGCTGGTCGAGCATGTACTTCTTGTCCGTAGAATCGAGTTTTGGGTATCTTGAAATGGCCTGGCCATTTATCCCATGCGAATCTTTCGAAGTATGGATCGCTTGCACCAAAGCCTTGCGTATCCAACACCACAATCCGGTTCGTGGCTGTATCCAAGACAAGAACCATGCCATATTTTCGTTGGCCGACGACTGAGAGAGGTATTGCTGTATTGGGTAGGGAATCCGAATCCAGCATGGCAGTTTCCAGCGATGTACCTGCATCGTTAGAGAACTGCCACCTCTGAAGCGGATCTCGAGATAACCATAAATTCGTATCATTCCTGTAGTCCACGAAATGTCCATCTCGCCACGAAATAGGCCGATCCTGCCCCATCCACCCTGGCCAGTACATAACCTGATATTCATGCAGCTTCTCCAGCTCTTTGTCAGTCATGTAATCTCCTGCATCATTGCGCTTGTCTTCGTGAGGAATAATATAGGGTAGTTGAAGGAGAGTTTCAATGACTTGAGGATGGAGTCCGAGTATGCTTTCTGCAAGTGTAAGGTTGATAGCTTTGTCGCCAGTGTGCGGAGGGTATGCAATCGAATCTCGTCCTAAATACCGCATCGATTGGAGGAGTTCATAGTACTACGATATCCAAATGTCAGCTTTAGCCAAAGAAAGATTAGAGGCCTCACGATAAGACATGTCTCGGGATAAACTGGGAAAGAAACTTACAGCTGTGACAAGCGCAACAGTCTCCGTCACATTATATGGAACATTGTCATACACAGGATCTCCTTGAAAGAAGAGCTTCCAAAGCACTAGGCCTTGTAGTACCAGCATCAACCCAACAAAATAGTAAATCGTTTTCCGGGAAGGGCGGGCAGTACCCGCCTGCCATGATTTCCGGATCAGAGAATGACTTTCCTCGTCGCGATTTGACCCTGTGACCTTCTGGAGGCTGATCTTGACCATAATGAACACTTAACGGCAGGCAAAAGATGCCTTCAAAGTGAGTGCTGAAGATAGGTTCATCGTCCGATGTCGACGAGCTCGAGATCTACGGAGGCATTGCACGGACCATGCCTATTCGGGGAACTGGCATGTGAGGCCAAGTGATTTCAATATTCAGGGGTGCAAAATATCGTGGGAATTGTTTACGAACTGCGATCGTGATCCTCGTGTCTTATTGTTTACAGATGATATTTGAAAATCAAGTCATGGTTTGTTTCAAGGATGCTAGGACCGCTCGCCGAGGAACTAGACCCTCCTTCCCCAAAAAAAGTAACCCTAACGGCAAGAACATCCATTAGTAGACTAAATACTCATTCTGTTGAAATATGATAAACTCTCCTGAACGGGTTTACTAAACATGTAAATGGTACCTACAACGCCAGATCCTTCAGCAGACTTCCAACACAGCATACAAGTACAACCTCAGCTGGTAACTACCGTCCATCAATCATGCCTCATACCTCATACTTCATATTCAAATACCCTGCAGCTTCTCTCATTTCCTCTTCCGAAGGCAGATTCACAATCATCAGATACAAATCATTGCCAGATCGTGCTTCACCAAATCCATGACTGGTCTCCATTCTAGGAAGTCTAGGAGCGGGTGCCGCTTTCTCAGCTGGATCGTCGGTCTCGATCCTCGATTCTGGAGCTTGTGTTATGAGAAAAGCAAACAGCCCATGAGGCTGAAAGAGCTCTTTGTTGGTCTTTAACAAGAGTACATCGGCTCTGAAACAAGTCAGCGCTGCGAAGCTGTCTGTTGGGAATTCCTTACTCAGTCGCAGTAGCACATCTCTTCGACGCTTCGATCCCCACAAATGCAGCAAGCGCTTCAGGTTGTGTCGAGGTTTTCCTACTCTGGCAGTGTGAAGATAAAGCAGGCATGTTAAGAACGTGGAAATGCGGTGTAGCCTATACATCTATCAATCATTCCGTCCCGTCCTGTAGAGTGGGAGTCACTACCTTCATGCATTCACCAAGGGCATCAAGAAAGTCCAGAAACACGGCTTGAGTGACTCCACATCCTTCAAGTGCTGTAGCCTCTGACTTTGTCAAGTCCCAGATGTCGCCCTCTGTTTCTTGCTGGGGAATGATAAGAGGCTGCGACAGCCTATTTATATCCATTCCTGAATCCTTGCGCTTGAGAGATTTTGAGCTTCTTGGTGATGGCAACTCTGAAGTTGTAACTTCTTGTATCAACTTAGAGCTTTGCATAGTTTTGGATGTCGGTGAATGATGTTGCTCCCAGAACTCGGCGTCGCTGTCGAACTCTCCATCGTAACTCTCGTCTGAGCTGCTGCATATCATATCAAGCTCATCCAGTGCATCTTTGCTATAGTTAGACATCTTGATGCTGATAGAGATGAATGAGGGTAGTTACCTTGAGGTAAATGTCTTTCTGTTACCCCGCCTGAATGTAGCTGTTCATTCATACTCATTTTAACTTTATTGTGGGGAGCTATG
This sequence comes from Filosporella fistucella, assembly GCA_030077755.1. Classification (NCBI taxonomy): domain Eukaryota; kingdom Fungi; phylum Ascomycota; class Leotiomycetes; order Helotiales; genus Filosporella; species Filosporella fistucella. Next base: position 997,661 of record JAQJZZ010000001.1, read on the forward strand.
TCGATCTTTGTCTTTCCTCAGAATTCACCAATGATTATTGTTTCTATGCTGAAGGATGAAAACATTTGTTCAGAAGGATATCGGATACCAGGAGTTTTGTACTTCCATGAAACTCAATTAATCATCGAAAAGTCGGCGTGGGAAATGGCCGTTAAGGATATACCATAACCCCGCTGCGGCTTGGTATGATGAAGAGGAGTTCTAAATGCTGACCGGAAAAGGAATGGACTAGACACAGCCCCTCTCGCCGCGTGCCAAGCTGTCACTGCCAAACCTTGTATATTTTTTTTGGATCCAATAAGATGTCTAACTATGTATATGTTGTCTCGTCTCCGATGCAAAATTTACTATCTAGATGCTAGTGCATTTCCGTAGCGCTTCTACGAAATCGAGAACATCACCTAGAATGGCTTCCGCAATCGCCTAGATCCGGATCATTGTATAGTAGGTACTTTTGATGAATCTGCACATCAAGTCGATTATCTATTCCTGTCTCATAACAATCTCGACGTCTTGCATTTCGAGCACCAGCGCAATACCTGATTCTCAGGGAGAGTCAGCATTTGGCGAAAGGCTCTTTGAGCGATGATGCTGGTGCAGATACGATTCCACGACATAATGGAAAACCGAAGGGAGATTCTTCTTTCAGGATTTTGATTGGCCCTTAATCCGATGCTTAGAGGATGTCTATTTGACCGGTGTTCTCTCCATTCACAACATCGAATTAGTAAATGCATTTCGCATTGGACGCTCCATCTCAGTGCTCATTATTTGGACGCTTTATATTCGATTCCGAGTTCAATTCGCGACGCAGGGTTTGTCTATCAAATCCAGAGATAATCGCAAGGCGGAAATTATCAAGTTTCGAAAACTGTAGCTTCACCTTCCTATCAGATTCGACTCAAATGCAAGAGCAAAAGAAGTCCAGCGCGATGGACATACTTACACTCACATAGTATGCATTAGAATTCTGATACTATAACCTCATTTAAGGATTATGGAAAGATTTTGCTTCCTAGAGAGCAGGAGTAAGTCATCGTGTTGTCCGGGGCGTAAAGTGTCCGCAAGCATCTCAAAATGTTAAAAATTTGATTGCAAATTTTACAGAAATCCTCCAAATCCCAGAACATGAGAGATTCACTAGTAGCAAGATGTCTTCCCGCTACTCATTTTACTCCTGTTCAAACTCTTTTCAGATAGCTTTGGTTAGTTTATTAAGATGCATTTACACGACTTTGATGCTTGAAGTCACAGACCATGATTAGGGTGCAAGGATTTTAATATAGCTTGCCTCTTCTCCCTTATATGTTGCTTATCTAATTACAAGTAATTGATATGGAATTCGTATGGCCTGATCTAATCGTTGACGATGATCAGAACTCGATGCTGGCCTGTAAATTGGATTAATTTCAGATGATTATTCAAATTTAGTACACTGCATTCAAGCTTCAGAACTTTAATACTAAATGTCGTTATGCTCCACGAATTCCTCTCTCCCTAGGCTGAAGAATCAAGAAGTAGACCCCTTCCAAGATATACCGAATATACTCATCGCGATGCAAAGCTACAGCTTCGTCTCATTCACAAGTTTACTTTCAGTGCTGCCATTAACTTAAATTAATTTAAATCTGGTATATATCTTGACTCCATATCCCCTGCCTCTTCAAACTTTCCAATTTTCAATCCTTGAAATGCCATCCAAATTTTGCAACATAACCACAGGTGTAGAATTCCTTATGATCACACATTTCTATTCAACAGATGTATCCTGCGAATACATTCCGGGAGGCGTTCTCAACTCTTTGCTGCGAGCTAGATTTTAGGCTTGTGAATGAGGAGCACCTCGTTCACGTACCTTTATTCGACATGGACCGAGTGCCTGACATCAACAATCCACACGTGCAGAGTATGTTAAACATTTACAGATTCTGAACACAGCTAATATGTGTCTAGCCGTTGAAGCAGCGTTTGGCTCACAGACCGATCATCCGTAAGCGGATGCTGTCTGAAGAAAAAGCGAAATTGAGTCGGTGGTATGATGGGCCAGATCACACCCTTCGAACCTTCATCGCCGGGCATCAGGGAATCGCTTCAGTACCACAGTTCCAGGCTGTCCATCAACCACACCAGCCAACAAACACAGGCTTTGGATTACTGGCACCATTTCAAACATGGCAACGACCATCAATGTCTCAGCAAAGGAACATGCAGCATCTAAACAGTAATTTCGCGCCTGCCACAGGATATCCTCCCTATGTGGCACAACAAGCCAGCCCAATGCACACTGGCATACCTCAAATTACAAACTCACCGGTTCATTTCCAAGGTCAATGGTGGTTCCCGGCACCACCGACCTATACACAACCGGGTTATAATCAATAGCATGGCCAATGGCACCAACAGGCACCTCCTCCACCACAGCCTCAACATGGGCCTCAACCCCAACAGGAGGAACGATATCGCCGATCATGGAATTTTTAACAATAAAGACAAAATATGTTTCTGCATTCCTGGACACATCTGCATCTGGCGATTAGGTATCGCACATTTCACGACCATATTTCGTGTTTTACCATTGGACACGATGGCATACTATGCTGGGAAGCCGTGTTCTTTTGTAAATGGAGCACAAGAATTATTGGCAGCAGCCGGGTGATGCTTCACAACATCGAAGACAGCCTTAAAATTGGATCTTATTGCTTCAATTGATGATAGAAAAAATATTCATGGCCACTTCACTTTGCATAAGAAAGAATGAAGATGATTCAAGTTACATGATTCAAGTTACATGATTCAAGTTACATGATCCAAGACGCGACTATGCAAGTGACCGTTGAGGGTTTTATGTTCATTGAGAGAGAGAATATACAGTCAGCGTGGGTTTCGGGTTTGTACTTTCTGAACCCGTTCAAATTAATTGAGTCACAGTACCAACTCTCACCCTGATGATCTCGCTGATTCAGCACATTACAGAGATGGCGTGCTGAATCAGCAAGTCGAAAAATAAACAAAGCGACTTTCAGCTTGGGGTTGAGATCCCGGAAATGTGTATTGAATTTCTACAGATCTCTATCAATAGTCCGGGGAACTCTAGTGCAGCTTCTGCTAAACTGTACCTCACCGGAAATAAAACAGATGTATGCATTGGCCAATTATATACAAAGAGACTGAGGTAAATCCAAGTCAATAGATGGGAAAAAAGTTTGTGGAGGGGTAGCTCACGCTGCACCCTTGCTATGCAAATTTGCGATGATTCCCGTTGTCTGTGTTGATATTAACGTAGTAGATACCGAGTAGAGGCCGATAAGAGTGCCACATCACCGCCGCATACCTTACCTCTGGACAGGCTAGTAGAAAGCAATTTATTTTACCAGATTCATCCTTCTGCGGCTGAGTCGAACCAATGACAAGGACATTCGCAGGGTGAGAGGCTTTTGAATGTTCCCTAGTTGAAGAAGGGACCCCGCGACTTCGGGCTTTGACCACCAGCATGCAAGCTTCTTTCAGCCTTCACCTTGCACCAACTCAACTTTCTACCTGCTGAGTCTACCGGTCAAATGCCGAGGACGGCTCGCCGATACCATAAAGCTAAGCACATCGGGACTATTAAATGTCGGCATTGATTTACCCAGCATATATTCCTTGTGGGTGCTGAATTGTCTCTCTCCTTCACCGTCTGTCAAAAGAAAAGTAATTGTGACCCTTCATTACAGTTTCTCGCATTTCAGACAACATGGAGCCCACCAACAGCTGCAATACTCATAATTGCCCACTTCATTTCCACACCAATGACAATATATTCGTCGATGAAAGTAATCTACAAGTACCCGAAACTCTGCTGGAAGAGAACCAGACCATTCTCTCCGAAGGGCAGACACCCGAGCCTACTGTCAGCTCACAGAAGAGAACAATCGAAGCGGATCAGCTGGAAGATGGAAATCGCAATGCTCTCGAAGAACGCGGCTTTCGGAGAATAATAAGGAACTTCACCCCATCGTAAGGTCGAATATCTTGGTACCATTTTGGTGCCGCGGTGATCCTACTGATTTGACGCAGATGGTTCATAATTACGATGAGCACTGGGGTCGTTTCGATCCTTCTTCATCAATTGCCTTATAATGGTGACGGTCTCCAAGTAATTTCTGTTGTATTTTTTGTCCTGAATTTGATTCTATTCTTGCTATTCACCGTTATATCATGTCTGAGATATATTCTATATCCACAGCTCTTTCCAGCTGTCCTTCGGCATCCACACCAAAGTCTGTTTCTGGCTACCTTTCCAGTTGGACTTGCAACACTAATCAATATGACTGTCTTGGTGTGCGTACCAGTTTGGGGACACGGCCCTGCTATATTTGCTTGGGTGCTATGGTGGATTGTTAGTGTGTTGGCCCTTACTACCTGTTTTCACCTGACATTTGTAATGTGAGTAATACAATACTTTCTTGACAATAAATTTGTTCCTCCTGCCTAAAATATACTTATACTTATGAATTTGAAGAATGTCGAACCAAAGAAACGACCTAGCGGAGATGACAGCACTATATCTCATCCCAATTGTTTCGGTGGTTATTGCTGCGACCTCAGGTGGTCTGGTTGCAGGAGTGCTTCCTGATCATAATCATCAGCTATGGACTCTTGTTATCAGCTACATACTCTGGGGCATTGGGTCGCCTCTCTCGTGGATCATATTAACTCTCTATTTTCTCCGCATGACGGTACACAAGCCACTCAAACGAGAGGTTATTGTTTCACTTTTACTCCCGATTGGGCCTTTAAGGTTGTCAGGGTTTTCGTAAGTCGATTTTTGTTTCTTCTGGCCAGTCTTAAACTGCTAGTAATATACACTGATTACACTAGTATGATCGTTCTCGGCAAACTTTCCCGGCGCCTGTTTCCCATTACACACAGCATTCCAATGGTCGCTGGTGCAGGTGATATTTTCTACGTAGTTGGAATCTTTATCGGTCTCATTCTATGGGGCTTCTCCATTACATGGTTTTCGGTTGCCGTGGTGATGATAGCTACTTCCGGCGGTTTTCCATTCAATATGGGGTGGTGGGGATTTATATTCCCAGTTGGTCAGTCTTTAACATCTTTTTTTGACTTGTACATTTGATCTGACTGTATTTTGAACAGGCGTTTTCACACTCCTGACGATAGCACTTGGGGAGGAGCTAGAATCTCAATTTCTTAAAATTACTTCATGTGTAAGATTATTTCATGTCCAATACACGTTTAGAGTCAATGTGACACTAACCAACGTTATGCTTTAGGTACTAACTGGCATCTGTATTATTATGTGGATTGGTGTTGCTTTTGGGACAGTGTACCGATCTATTACTGGCAAGATGTTTTTTGCGCCTTGCCTAGGGACAGATTTATTTCTGAGAAAGATAGAGGAAGGGAGAATTGTACCTAAAAACTCAAAGAGGAGTGTTTGATTCTTGGTTTAGTCTGAGATCTGACTATTACTGATCTTTGCGGGTTTCTAATTCCGCTCTTGGGCGAGAATATTGTGTTCGAGATGTCAACTTCATGCCTAAATTCCAGAGACATTTCAATTCCAAGGTGTGGACGAGGCGGGTAGTGAAAGCGACGTATGCTATACGGGATAAGTTGCCTGAGCGCAAACAGCAAGTATCAAGGGCCAGTAGAAAACATGAATCTGGGCCCTTCAAGCAAGAGGTTGCATGGAAACTATACCTTCTTCGCAAAGTCTAATCTTACTTTGCAGCAGTTGCCTGCGCTAATGCTTCTACTATTCTTAACAAATATTTATCTTGGATCGGGTTCACCATCTCATCGTATTTTAGTCATACATCGGAATTTAGATATCGCTTCATTATTCTAAGCATGCATCCCGCCCACTATCTAGAGACACAGATGCGGGGCCGGGGTACAGTCCAGGGTTCAAAGACCCACTAAGCCTTATCCGAAGCTTCTTTAACGGCCAACACTTCACATCACGTTTTCTTATAACAGCATTTCGGGATTTAGAGTTCTTTGTAGCATAAATTTCTCGATCTCTCAAAAAGGGTCTTTCTCAGGAACGCCTCAATGGTGTCATTCTTGACTATGTCCTTGGTGAGACCTTTACCGGGGCTTCATTGGGAATCGATGGCGCAATTCTAGCTATGGCGTCGTCTTGCCTGTCAAGTGAGGGGCTGATCGGCGACTGATTTGTGTTATCAATCGCCTTATTCGAGGGAGGTGATAAGGTTTGTGACATGTTTAGTGATATAAAGACTACTTATATTCTCTTCTTCTCCATTGAAATTAACCTTGAATATCTCTCTCCAACACAACGCAGTATTCCCGTAGTATACAAGAATGGCTCCAACTCCAATCCAAGAGAATCTGGTCGAGTCAAATAAGAAGTATGCATCTAGCTTTACACAAGGCGATCTTGCTTTACCGCCAGCGAAGAAATATGCTGTCGGTATGTTTACACGACCCAATATACTAATTCCTTCACTAATAGAATACAGTGACCTGCATGGACGCACGGATCGACCCTGCCGCCGCATACGGAATCTCTCTCGGCGACGCCCACGTAATCCGCAACGCAGGAGGCAACGCACGCGATGCTCTTCGCTCCCTCGTCATTTCAGAACAATTACTCGGCACCCAGGAGATCATTCTCGTTAAACATACTGGCTGCGGGATGCTCACGTTTGGAAACAAGGATGCGGAAGGTCTTGTGCAGAAGAATTTGGGTGACGAAGCTACGAAGGAACTGAGTGCTTTTAACTCGGATTTTCAAGCATTTCCGAAATTAGAGGAAGCGGTTAAGGATGATGTGGCTTTCTTGAAGGGGAGTAAGTTGATTCCAGATAGTGTGACTATTTCTGGGTGGGTTTATGAGGTTGAGACGGGTAAGGTTAGAAGTGTGGTCTAAGTGTTATGTAAAAACCAGGGATTGTCTTTTCATGCATTCGATTTGATGGATCTATACCAGTCCTGGCACGCTGAGCGGGATAAGCTGGAGGGTGTTGTGGAGGTTGGAGTCGAGAGTCTTGGAGGTGAAGAGCTATCATACTTAATCTCGATTCGGTTCATTTGTTTAGCCAGCCGCTTATATCTTCGACTGAGAAATTCCAAGAAATCTCATTAATTCCCATCAAACTTTGAACAAGAAGCAATTAGCATTGCGTTGAGAGTGGTAAAGGATTTCGTAAAGGGGTTCGCTTAAACACCCTTACCCCAACGTCCAGCTTCATGTCATGAATACAGTGATTCTCTGGTATTTCTGTAAATTAATTTGAGTCATCTATTTCCTACTCGCGAAGGGCTTGTGACTTTGCTGGTCGTCATTTATGGTAGTGTGAATAATGTATGGTGGAGTATTCACAATTCTCGAGAGAGCCGTGCTGCTGACGCTACGATTCCATTTCCAATTCTCAGATCCTGAGCATGAGCAAATTTCGACTTACCTTTCGATCCACCAATGCCTGAAATCACTTCTCATGTTTCCCCACGAACGCTAACACCTTCTTCACTAAATCCGTCGGGTTTTCTTCCGCACACCAATGTCCCGATGCATCCACCGTCACAACCTCCACATTCTCATAAAACTGTCTCGTCTGTTCCTCTGCTACCTGAAACAAGAGACTCCCCTCACCACTCAAACTACAACTCGGTACCTTACTCTTCCCCTTCTCCTTCAACATTTTCAAATTATCCTTCGCATCCTGAGGAAACGCACGATAGAGCTCAAATCCACATCTCATACCTCCAGGCTGAGCAAAAGAAGTAACATAATGATCTAAATCATGAGGTGTGATACCCGCTGGATTTATACAAAGACGATCATAGAAGTGCTTAAGATAGATTCTCTCCCGACCAGCCACTAATGCCTCGGGAAGATCAGTCTGTTGCTGGAATGTAAAGTGCCACATCCCGGGTGAGTTCTTAAATCCCGATTCGTAGGGTGTAGATCCCGGAAGAGGACATTCGCCCCAGAGAACACTGAGAGTATGTTCTGGAAAACAAAAGGCGTATGCATGTGCTATCATGCCTCCAATATCGTGGCCTAAAACGTGAATCTTTTCTTTGACGCCGAGATGATCATGTACGAGCTTATATAGATCAGTGGCAAGGGTAATCTTGTCGAATCCGGTAGCGGGGTGAGAACTCTCGCCTGCGCCTCTGTAGTCAGGGGCAATGACTCTGTAGCCGGCTGAGGCGAGGGGTGTGATCACGTGTCGCCATTGATAGGAGGTATTCGGGAAGCCGTGGATGAGGAGGATAGTCTTGCTGTTTTGCGTACGCTGGGATTCGTTGTTCGGATATGGTGAACAATCGATGTAGTGGATTCGGACTTCTTGGACGTCGTCGATAAAAACGTTGCCGTGTTTCCAGCTGGCGTCGTCAATTTTGGTGGGGTTTAGAGAAGGCATGTTTTGGGAGGCTTGTATGAACGTTTTTTGAAATTGAACTTTCTGATCAACTTACGTAGAGATATTTCAAAGAACACTTTCATTCTGCTCTGGCTATATATAAACACTCTTCCTGATGCCAACCTCTGGTGATGTCAACGCTGCGGGGAAAGGAGGACTATCGAAGACCGGCTCCTCCCGCTATAACGGAGACCCCTCCGGACACTAGGCACTTGCATTAACCTACTACCGAATCTTGGGATTCATCTAATGTCTGGCACAACTTAATCCAATAACTACGAGCATATCGCGCCAACAACACGCCAAACGCGCAAGCATAATGGCTTCAGTAGCAACGAGCGACGCCCAAGGACCTCCCCAGGAGTCTGACACTATACCAATATAAGTTCACAGATCTGACAATCCAGCGGCGGTGACAAGATCGTACGCCGCAAGAATCGGTGCAACAGGATAGGTAGACCGCGATATGAGGGGAGGAAATGTAGTCGATAGGCAGTTCCATCCAGATACAGTAGCCGCGCTAACGAGACTGCATAATAGGACCTGTTTGATGACATTCGATGGTTTAGAAGATCACTTACAGGGAATCCTAGCTATAATGAACGCAGGTCTTTTGGGTCGATATAACTTCACGAATTCGACAGAGGGAATAAAGGCGGCGGTCACTGCATTTGACGCCAGAGTTTCCAAGATCGTATTCATACCAGCCATCAAGAAATGGATCGAGGTCTGTGAGAAACTAGCACGTATACGAAAATCTTATGAGTTTGTGAGGAAAGGATGAGTTTTTAGATCATACTCAGATGCGATCATGCTACGCGACTTATAGTTAACTTTTTTCGTCGTCAACAATTTTTATCGTCAAATCTACCCACCGTCAACTTTGACTTCTATTAGCTCCAATAGCCGTCGACTTCACCTCTTGATACTATTTCCCAGCTTCGAGATACTCCTCCTGTGCTGCTGGTGATGAATCTTTGCTCGATGGCTTAGTATGTATACTTTGACCTCGCAAGCTTTCCTTAGCCAGCCTTTTCCATTCCAGTTATGATTCTTGTAGTTATGATTCTCTTAGTACCCATGACATGTGACGACCAGAGTATATATACAAGTCCGAGTAGACCCTCCTTCCCTACATGGATCTACATCGAAACTCCCCTCAACAATTCAAACTCAACTTCCAAACCCAAAATATCACCTTTCCCACAATAGAATCAAAGTCTTACTTCTCCCAAACTAACAATCCACATTTGAATAGCGAAACGAATTCACTCCTCTATTCACTCCTCCACTCCGCCTTCCATCTTTAATTTACTCTCGAGACATCTATCTATATCACTTCTCCCAGCGTACATATACCTTCTCTTCAAGCCGACCGGTCGAAATGACTACGATAACTAGGGAGAGGTATCAGGCGTGGTTTTCGAAGAACTTGAGGCTAGGGCAGAGCGCTGTAGGAAGGGTGTAGCGAAAGGATGATGATTTGTTAAGACGTATTGGATGTCGAATTTTTGTTTCGGGTGCGGGAAATGTAGCAAGTAGGGGGAAAGAAAGCGGTATTAGGTATTGAGGGGTTTGATGGATGGAGTTTTTGACGGAGGATAGAGTTGGCGGATGGAAGAGTTGACGACAGTTTGTAACTTTGACGACGGAGGGTTAAAGTGACGGCAGGGACTCTCTCGATACTCCCCAACGGCGCAAAAGTGATAATATTCTCCCCAGAAAACCCCATTGAACAGTATCCCTTCATACCTCGATCAAGTATCAAGCATCTTGAAAGCTGGACCCAGGGACTCAGCTGGTGGCAGTATGTGTAAGTCAGAGGATGGTCGATCAACAGGAATCCTCTGAGAGAGGCAACTCCAGGCGCTTACGGTCAATGTTTTTACATGAAGAGGTATATAAACTTTTGGCCCGAAGGGGGGAATAGGGTGGAATATAGGGGTTGAAGGTGAGATGCCCGGATTAGACTCACCGTGGTGAAATCGAATTCATGGAGTTTAGACGGAAGAGTGAGTAGTGGAAGGTAAGAAATAACGAGAGTTTGATTGATTGTTAGCACGAAATTGATTTGAAAGTAGAGAGTAATGCAAATATGAAAATATTCAAGTGTAATAGTGGAACTTGAATTAACAGGAGGAGGAAAGTAAACGGGGTAATTTGAGTCCTATAATTTTCATGTGGAAAGATTCGAGTCTCGCTGACGACATTGAGATATCTCAATTCGTCTCATTACTCCTCGTAAATATCATAAATAGCCTGTGGCCCAATATTCATGAACTAAACACCACTGAAGGAAATCCCCAACTCTTACTCCCCTCCATCCTCACCAAACACTTCCCTTCCTAACCCAACTGTCCCTACTCCTCCCCCTAACAGGCGTCATGACCCTTCTCTCAACCGCCTTCCCAATTTCCCTATCTCCCTCCCCAATAACCCTACAAAACGCACCCCCTCTCCGTCTCAACTCCTCAAATGAACCCCTCTCGACAATTGTCCCCTCCTCAAGCACCACAATCTCATCCGCCACCCTCATCATCTCCGTCGAATGGCTAATAATCACCGTTGCCGTGCCACCTTCGCCGGATTCCCTGGCCCTTTGCATCAGTTTTCTAACAGTTTCCCTTACAGCCACTGCGGATACAGCGTCAAGTGCGCTGGTAGCTTCGTCCAAAATGAGGAGTTTAGGATGACGCACTAGTGCTCTTGCTAAAGCGATGCGTTGAGCTTGCCCACCGCTGAGACCTTGCCCCCCATCACCTACGTATGTGTTATATCCGTTCCCTAGACTCATGATAAATTCATGTATCCCTGCGTCTTCAGCAGCTTGCATAGCTGAATTGAGATTCGCAAACGGACTTCCTTCTGGGAGACCGTAGATGATATTCGCGAGGATGGTGGTCGGAAATAGTAGCGGTTGCTGCGCTACGACAGAAATGAAGGAGCGGAGCGATTTGAGGTTGCAGTCTTGAATGGGAACGTTGCAGAATGTGAGAGGAGCAGGGTGGGTTAGAGAGGGAGTATTGGGTGTGTAGAGGCCTTGGAGGATGGATGCTAGTGTGCTTTTGCCGCTGCCTGAAGAGCCGACGATTGCTGTGCAGGAACCAGCTGTGAGAGTGAGGTTGATTTTATGGAGAGTCTTCTGAGGTCTGCGGTCTGGATAAGTGAAAGATAGATCTGCGAATTTGATTGGGAAGGGTGTGTATAGACGGCGTGTACCGACTGATTCGTGGGAGCCTTTGAGAGGAAGGTTGGCGAGGTAGAGCATTCTAGTTGCTGTTGCGCGAGCGGTGTTCATTTGAGGAACCATGTTGAGTGTCGACATTGCATTTGCGATTCCAAAGAGCAGTAAGTTGACGACTTGTAAGATAGAGGAGACAGTTAAGGTACCTTTCGTTGTGATAACAGTTCCGTAATAGAAAACGATCGCCGTTATGATGAAACTCATTGTATCCCCCAACCCGAAGAGAAGACTAGAGTAGAACGCTCGGAATAACCCAGTCTTGTACGTCTCCAAGGTAACTTTATCATATTTCCTCATGAAGTGACTCTCGAGAGTCAAAGCTCGCACGACTCGAATATTGGTGAAAGTTTCTGAGAATATCCCACTGGCTTTCTCTGCAGCTTCATTTGATCTGGTTTCCCAACGACCACTTGTCCAATTGAATAGCTCAACCATGAGATACATGACTGGAGCACATGCCATGGCAACAAGAGTAAGCCTCCATGATATTATGAGCGACCAAATGATGGAACTTGTTAGCATCCAGAACGTGATGAAAATTGGACCAGCAAAACGACCAATGAGATTGCGCATCTCCTCTGCATTTCGATCCAAAGACTCATTCAATTTGCTTGCCGAATTCTTTTCCTTGTCGAACCAAGAACGAGGTTGTGCAAGAATACGTTTGAGAGCTTCTACTCGAAGAGAATTGACCCATACCTGTCCGCTGTATTCTAAGGAGTAGTGTGTACAAAACACAGACGTTCCATCGACAATGGCGATGATCAACAGATACACAGCCCATTTTCGCGCTTCGGCTTCACGGTCAGAAGGGCGGTAATATACCTGAAGTAATTGCGTGAAAATGTATGAAAATGCGGGAGTGCAACAGGACACTGTGAAAGCGGAACAGAAACCAAAGACAAGGACGCATCGCTGTTTCCGGTTCAAAATCGGCCACACGGTTCCGAATATCTTGGTCATTGCTGCGGGTTTTCGCCTTCGTGGTTTCGGGACGGGTTGCTCCTTGTCGACTAGTGGATCATCTCCATGAGGCTGAGAGCGTGGGCGAGGAGGAGCTGGTGGTGTAGGTGGATCATGTCTGGTGACTGTTGTATCCAGGATCAATGTTCTTGGTCGGAGAAGTTCCTGCTGCGATAAGCCATTAGGTGGAGTGGCTGACGGAGCAGCAAATCTGGTTTGCCGCATTGGGGTCGAGATCCCTAAGATGGAGACCTGTGAATCTATTTCCTCAAAATGTGCCATCCTGGGAGGAGCATATGAGGTAGCCGGTCTTTGAGGAAAGGTAGGTTGAAACTCTGGAAACTTTCGATCCTCATCAGGGATCACTGGTGATGACCATATGTTCTGAGCTCTAAGGTCATATGCGTGAGCAGCTCCAACACCAAGTATCATGCTACCTCGATTGCCAATACCACCTCTGTTGAAAACATGAGATGAAGCTTCGTTCATGCCAAAGAGATGAGATACAACTCCCCATTTTGGTGTGGCGAGTTCATTCCAACCTTCCGTTGATGCTGTGGTCGGTGAACTAGGCTCGGAGTGTCGTCTTGGCGGGTTCGATTGGATTTCATTCTCCTGGAAATTGGGTAGAAAGGTTGCAAATGTTCCATATTCTTTCTTTGCAAGATCGCCATAGTAACCTTCCTGGACTACCTTACCAAATTCCAGAACGTAAACATATTCTTTCTCCTGGATCTGGGATACGTCATGAGTGATGATGATAGTGGTTTTGCCTTGCCTCCATTCTCTAATTGACTTTACTACTTTGTCCCTGCTTGCACTGTCAAGGGCACTGGTAGACTCATCAAGAATGAGGACTGGAGCATCACGAAGACGTGCTCTGGCCATTGCAACTCTCTGTTGTTGACCGCCACTAAGGGAATTTCCGCTTGGACCAGTCATCGTATTGAGTCCGTCAGGTAGTTCTTGAAGTGTGACTTCAAGATCAGCAGCCCTGCAGGCAGAGTGTATCTCTTCTGGGCTTGCAGTCTCTTTTCGCCCAAAAGCGATGTTTTGGGCGATGGTTTCATTGAAAAGAACACTCTGCTGTTGTACAAGAGTGATATTCTGCCGTAACCAGTCGGAATCGAGAGTTTGAATTGCCTTGCCGTCGATCAAAATATCACCACGGTGCGCTTCATAATATTTCATCAACAGATTACCCAAAGTACTCTTGCCGGAGCCACTGGTGCCGACCACAAATGTGGTTTCTCCAGATGGGAAGAAAACGTTCACTTCGCTCAGAACGTCTTGCTGGGGATTGGAAGGATACGCAAATGATACCTAGAAATATATTAGATTAGAATCCTCAGTACAAAAGATATTTCTTACCGCGTTGATCTCAATATCGCCTGGACATGATTCAGGTTTGACAGTACCGACCATCGTGGATATTTTTCGTCCGTGTTGCATCTGAATCATGATTGTCCTCAAGGTCTGGCCAGCTGACATTCCCTTCGCAAGTACCAACCACTGGGGAAGAACAATCTCAACTGCCTGCATGGCATTTAAGCACGCATAGAAAGTGGTGAGCACATGACCAGGATCCATGCCTTGATTGACCAAGACAAGACCGTACCAGAATCCTTGGACGAACAATCCGACCATCACGAACTTGGTGATCCCATGTTGCATTGCATTAGATCTGACTTGTATCAAATAGGCAGCTGCGACCCGTTTGATTGTACTGTAATATTGCCAGACCTCTTGATCTTGTCCATTGTACGCCTTGACAGTGTTGATTGCTACCACAGCAGTGTTCGCGAACTTTGACGCGCGACTCAGCTCGCGTTTCTGAACTTCGATGGCGGGTCCAAGCTGCATGGAAACAAAGTACAACACAATTGCTGCAATTGGAAATGTGGAGACGATGACCACAGTGAGCTTCCATGAATAGTAAAAGGCGAGTCCAAGAGCTGCCATCATTGCAAAGATTTCATACCCCAAGAAACCCATTGGTTGAGACACTGCCAGTTGTAGCTCTCGAATTTGCCTAACCACCGTCAATTGATATCCGCACATCTTATTGCTACACTTACGTCTGTATTCGAATCAAAAGAGACCCAATGCCATCCTCCCTGGTATCATACCACGCCATATCCTTATCCAACATCCCGGTAAACATCTTCTCTCGAACACTTTTCGCTTGAAGCTCTCCATATACCATCCATGATGCGATAAAACAACCCTCAACGACCCACACAGCACCGCCTAAGCCGACAAGTCCAATGCACCATTTTGCGATATCGTGAAGGGCTTGCTGAGAGCTGATTTTTCCACCACCAAAAGCAGCCAGACTGGAGAAAATCTTTCCAAAGAAAATGGCGGCAGCAGGTTTCGTGAGCGCAGATAAGCAGGTCACTATCAGAGCAGTTATGATTGGACCGATATGCTTTCGAGTTGTGAAGAAGAAAAGAGCGCGCCACGACGGCCGGATTTCGCTGCCTTCTGTGTTATCGACCGGGTGCAACTCATGTGTGGATCCCTGAGGTGATTCTGTAGTGGATGGCATTGGAAAGTAATAATCACGAACACTTTCGAAGCTGCCAGAGCCTCTGACTGATTGTAAATGCATCTTGAGGAATGGAAGTACTGGTGGAAGATGTTGTCTCTGCATTGATCAACAAGAAAATAGATGGAAATGGAGAAAGCCATAGTGACAACATGATCGTAGAGATATTTTCCGATTGGCGACCCCAGCCGTAGAACAATACGAAGCTTAGATTGTGATGCATGTTTTCATATTGTTTACCTAGCGAGGCTTCATATTGTTCTCAACTAGTGTGGAATGGAGGTGCTATTGTTCTCCAGGTTGGTAAGAAATTCACTAGCAAAGTAAACTTCAAGCTGAGCCACGCTGCTTAGCGCCTTGACCATACTGAATGTAGTATGAAATTTAATGATCAGCTGAAAAAGAAAGACATGATAGAAGAATAGAAAGATGGAAGGTCCAGGCCTCAAATGTGTGATCACGTGCCGGGAGGAAACTGATATGCACGAAAATGAAAACGAAAATATTGAAACAAATAGCAGAAATTTGGCGGAGCTATCCGATAATTTTCATCGCAAGCAACTACAAGCGCACTTGAGTATCCTAAGGCGGGACGGGGGTCGTCTAACGTTCATCGGGTTATGGAAAGAGGCCACGGAATAACGTCATCAACCACGACCGTATGTACAATCAACTTCATGCTGAGATAGCCCTTCATCGACCAGATGATCTGGTCCTCATGGCCCCTGGATTCTGTGTAGTGTACGTTACTACGAGACGTCGACTTGTCCCTGGGTATCATGACTTGGTCTCCTTCGCTTTCGCCTCTGCTTGCTCCTTCTGATACTCCTCATATATCCAGTCGTTCAGCCCAAGCTTATTTCTTGCGATCTCAATGGCGTAGAATTGCATACGAGGAACTGGCAGACTCCGTTAGCATTGTGAAATTTTAGCCGCACTCCCTTAGGAAAACATACCAAAAATCGTTTCCTTCTCTCCATATTCGAACTTGGGATTTGTTCTGAGTATTGTGCCAAAGCTGTAATCATCCACCTTCTTCTCATATGCCATCATGAACTTTCGCCACCGTTCTTTGCCTGTCTTGCTCTTCATTTTGTCCTCATCAATCGTCTCGGCGGGATCGAACTCGGGGAAATCGGCTTTCAGATGCTCGTAGATATCATTATCGATCTTTGTGAGTCTTAGGGTCGATCCGCGAACCTTTTCGAGGATTGCCCAGTATGTTGACATGTGTTGTACAGCTAGTAGCGGGGTCAGTGGCGGGGTAATTGAGGATTTGGGCCCGGTATGAATGCGCACCTTTCACTGCAAATTGCTTCTCGATCTGGGAATATATTAGCCTGGCTCTGTGAACAGCGTATTATGGCTGGAGAATAACTCACATCCTCGAGGTTGTCTGCCTCCTCAGGATTGAAATTGGCTGGGGCTGCCACAGACATGGTGATGGATGTCGCGAGGTAGTTGATAATATGGTAGTGGCTTTATTGGTCTTTTATTACGAAGCGCGTTCTATGAAGCTTCGGATCCTTGAGATTTCTTTTGTATCGTGTTGCGCGGATCGCAAATGATGCTGCTTGGACTCGAGATTTATGTTTGAAGGTTGATCAAGAAAATGTGTCGGGTATTCTTCGGCACTTGGCAGATACGCCTGGCAGCTTCGAAAAATGGAAGGTCGACGACACTTCCATATCTCACTTCTCTCTTCTTCTTTAACGCTTCATTAGGTACATACCTTATAGTACGTGATGTAAGTACCTCATATTTCGTACTTATAATGTACGCGTCTCGAGGGCACATCGAGGAAATCTCCAGCGCCTGACCGTTACAAGTATGAAATTCGATGTTGCTACATTCCAGTCCGAATATTTGGATTTCTATGCGACAGTATACCTTCTCACTCTACTTTGAATTTATCAAGTTCCGGCCTCTTGGGATTGGAACCAAAGTGAGACATATAAATATATAAATAAATTTCCTTTGCAGATGTCGCGTGACCAAAGGCACTTTCGTTTTTGACTTTAGATCTACATGCACAACTCAAGCGGTAATGACTCGACAGAATGCACGCAAGAGTCGTGCAAGCACATATTCCTGCAATAAAGTTTCATGATATCAGCATCAATTACATAGTTGGTTGAGATTGATATACGTGGTAAACCAATTCCCTTTGATAAAAAGACGTGGCTCGCTACCTTCCAGTTGGTGCTGATCTGTTTCATCACATTAAATTGATTTGTCGCCACTCAGCTGGGCCAAGCTACCTTACCTAGGGAATATTTCCCCTACTGAGACATGGCGTTATAGAGTCGCAATCGATTATAGGCTGGAGATAATGCTACGCACCGCCTCAAAAACAGAAATCTACGCCGCATGTGTGTGAGCCAAGTATTCTTTAGAGGTAACATGACTTGAGATGTCGAACCTGCAAAGCTTCAAATGTCAGTTCTTTTTTCTCTCTTGGCTCTCGGGACGGCCGATAGCTCTGGATAAGCAAGGTAGGTAAGCTCGTACGGAAGGTAAGTTACATGGTAGGTAGGTAGGGATGATAGAACCATTTGGGTTGTGTTTGGTCGCTTAGGAATGCCATTCTGTTGGCGGGCCAGGGATCTCCCACGCATAGTGATAACCATTCCCCGCCATTTTTTCTTTTCTTTTTGTCTTGATCTTGACCTTATCTTCTGACCATGTGCATCCGCCCCGCATGTTGGCCCTACATTGGCTGGACATTGGCTGGACATTGGCTCGATCCAGACCATCCTGAAAACTTTCTTGATAGTCTGCCGCATTGTGAGTGAGTATACCTACCAGGCTACCTGAGCTCGCTGAGCTACCTTACAGTAGAATGTAAGCTTGACGGATGGCCTATTGACCCCCGGGCCGCGGCGCATCTGTCTCATTTCATTACACCCCTTATCTTCTCATCGCTGGTCCATTGCTTTACCCTGTTGTGCCTCACTTCACATCAACACTCGAATATAAGAGAGGACAGGGTACCTTGGTATTCATCGATCTTTTATTCTTGCCACCCTGCACACTCCAAGTCTTGTGCATATTATACATACCTATCTAGATTCAATCTCATCTCAGCCGCAAACTCCATACGATGTCGTCCGACGACGAGAAGAAGGGTATCTCTCCAGCCACTTCCGCCTTCGATGCGCCTGTCTCAGAGGGGCAAGTGGTCAAGAGACGCTTTCCTGGCTTCAGTCTAGAAGTCCGTCAAGAGGAAAGCAGTTTTGCTGCCACCAAAAGTGCCAGTAATGCCGATTTTGACCCAATTCCTCCTTCCAAGCGCACTTGGACATGGGGTGCTTATGTTGCCTACTGGATGGCAGATGCGTGGGCAGTATCAAATTGGGAAGTTGGTGAGTTTAGAAAATTTTGCGATCTGCTGCATCTCGAATCGTAATGCCTGGGTTCTGATACTTTGCAGCTTCCTCTATGATTGCTGTTGGTCTCGATTGGAAAATGGCAATCGGTGCATGTGTTCTTGGCAATACCATCATGGGTCTTGTCATCACTGTTAATGGTCGTATGGGTGCAATTGTCAGTACCCATACTTATCAATCTCCTGTCCTCTAGACTGATTTTGAACAGACCCACGCACCTTTCCCAGTCCTCTCACGTATGCCATTTGGATATTACTTCAGTTACTTCGTCGTGCTCTCACGTTGCGTGCTGGCTATTGTCTGGCTTGGGTTTGTTTCCCGATTCGATCATTTCGATCAGGAGAACTAATTGTGTCAAGTGTTCAAACCACAACCGGTGGTCAGTGTATGGCCGTCCTATTGACTGCCATCTGGCCCAGCTTCGCAAATATTCCCAATCACATCCCTGAGGATCAAGGTATCAGCACTTCGGGCATGGTTGCGTTCTTACTCTACTTCCTGCTTCAATTGCCATTTTTGTGTATCCCTTACACAAAGGTATTTTCGTGGAGCCCGATGTCATAACACGTGACTAACGACGTCAGGTTCAATACTTCTTCGCCTTCAAGAGTATCATTGCTCCGGTATGTCCAACTTCTCTCGCCAATTGTCTTCACCTAAGAATCCAAGATATTATTGATCATTTTCATACCTAAAACGGGCATGTGTGCTGACATTATGATTAGATCTGCTTCCTTGCCATTTTCGGTGATACCTTGCGCAGAGCTGGAGGCACAATCAGCAATAGTGTCGTCATCACTGAGGTCAGTAGCCCTAGCCTCTATTATCTCCCAAATTTTGCTTGAAACAATCTAACGCATCAAAAAGGGCACCACCAAAGCTGGATCAGCACTCACATGGGCTTTCTTTGCCAGTAAGTCGACTGCATCGATATTGATCCCCCTATACTGATTCCGCTTCCAGATCTCAATGGTGTTCTTGGAAATTACGCCACTCTGGGTCTAAATATCGCTGATTTCTCGAGATACGCAAACAAGCCCAGCGCACAGAATGTCCAGGCTATTGTTATTCCTTTCATCTTCACAATTGTTGGCCTACTCGGTATTTTCACAGCCGCAGCTGCTGAGTCCGCTTATGGCCATGTCATCTGGAACCCGATCGAGATTATTGAGTTGTGGATGAAATCAGGATCCCATGGAGGGCGTGCTGCTGCCGCTTTTGCAGCCATTGGCTTGATCATCGTCACTCTCGGTATCAACATCTCAGCCAACTCTATCAGTGCCGCCAACGATTTGATGGCGTTCTGCCCCAAATACATCAACATCCGTAGAGGACAACTTCTCGCTGCTGTCATCGGTAGCTGGGCCTTTGTTCCGTGGAAGATTCTCGCATCTGCAGCGAAATTCCTGGCTTTCCTTGGTGGCTACACTATCTTCTTGGGTCCTATGACAAGTATTCTCATGTGCGAGTACGTATTCCATACTACCGAAAAGCTACCGACTTTTACGTCCATCATCACTAACATTGTTCACAGCTACTTCATTGTACGTCGCGGTAATGTATCCGTGCCAGACATGTACAACTTCCATGGCATGTATCGATATTCGCCCAAGTATGCTACAAACTGGCGTGCCGTCGTTGCATTCTTCATAGGCTGTGTTCCACCACTTCCCGGTTTTGTGAACAACATCGTTGTTGCAGGTCTCGGCACCACCGGTGTCTCTATCGGAGGTCAACACTTGTATGTCTCTTCATTTCCATTTCCCGCGAATGTGGTCGCAAATATCTCCCGGACCAAAGCTAACCATCGCAACTACAGGTTCGCCATCGGATATGTATATTCATTCTTCGCTGCTGGGACATTCTATTGGCTCTTCAACCGATTCTTTCCCCACACCGAGTCTATCATGGATCATCCTGAGACAGGCGAGGACATTATCGCTGAGAACGATGCCAAGAACGTCGAGAAGAAGCGTGCTGATCGAGCAGCCAAGAAGACCAGTGTTCTTAAACGCATCTTTGAGGTTTGAAAGTTCATGATATCTTGACACGCTTAGAATGTGTTTGTTATCTTAATGTATTTAGCGATCGTGAATAGTTTGTGCACTTATCTGACTGGTTGAATTAAATTCCGGATTCAAGAATTTTTTTCTTTTCGTAATATGTGGTCATCTTATCCTTGAAATATTTTGAAAGCACCATAAATTGAGGCTCAATGTGGACTAATGGGACCAGAGGTCGACACTGACCAATTCAAAAACCACGAGATGTGCAACATATCCATAGACAGCGGCGTCAATCGCGCAAGTTGGTGGTATCAAGCCAGGGATATTTAGAGCCATTAATACTGGGCCCATCGCAAGTAGTCTGGCGGTACATTGACCAGTCATACAAATGAAGGGTAAATGGAGGTAGACGTCAAGTTCGACTGAGCAAGCGGAGGCAAGGACGAGCAGGACTTCGATTTTCAGCAAGCCTAGATGGGTACACATGTGGATGGATTCTATATCGTGGCAGAAGCCTGGCCAATTGTAAATGGTACCTACAGAATTTGGTGCGAGAAACAATGTAGGGATGTGACACTCATGCTCTTTGAGTTTAAAAATTTAAGGCAAGCACTTCTCAAATCATCTCGCCTCACCAATTGCACCTTCCCTTCTCCCCCTCAGCAACAAACAGAATTACTTCTTCACCAATGCCAATTTGAGCATCGGTACATCAATGTTTTCTCAGATGCAAGAGTCAGTTTCCTCCTCCATTCCACCTCAACTGTCGACTGACTTCGCAGTGTCTTTGCGCCGCTCTCCTTGGGGATCTCTACGGTCTCTGTCATCCTCGAAAGGATCTCCATCCGAGTGCACCCCCCTCGAAGATGTCGCGTCGAGTGACAAGGAAACAAATCTATTGAGGAGGACAACCTCGATTAGCCAGATCTCTCGGGCTGTCCCCAAGATCCAAGTAGTTCGCTCGTCGCCTTCGCTCACCTCGAGAACATTGCTATCGATCAATGAAGAAGAGCGGCCACCCACACCCAGATATGACAGAGAGTTCGATCTCATAATGGCCTGTGAACCGGCAGATACCCAAGTTCTCAATCGCCTCCTCGCACCGTGCGAGGGAAACGGTCACCCCTTGTTCACCTTGCCGCCAGAAGTCAAGCAACGAATATACGGCTTCTGCTTCCCATCCGAATCTCGAAAAATTTCTCTATCTCCCAATTTCGCCACGAAACCTGTCTTTCCAACTGGTTATTTTGCCTCTCCATGGAAAGTCCTTGAGGTGGTCAGTGGTGGGTTGGGGTCTTTCCAAGAGCTTCGTTTGGAACTGATGATTTATTTCTGGACACAATACGAATTCCATGTCACTATAAATGAGTTCAGCGGACCCAAGTTCTCGCCTCTTTCCCAGACATGGCTTCCAAGTTATCTCGATATAATCCAACATCTTACCATCGAAGTAGACATGACACGACTTGGAGGCAGTCACTTGAAACATGCCTCTGAGCTTTGTCAAGACATGAGGAAAACAGAACTCTTATTGATTACATTGGTGCACGGCTTAAAACAAAGGAAACTCAAAATACCTATGGCTGAAATTAATATAATGTCTAGAAAATATGCAGCTTTCTGCGACGTCGAACGCTTGGCAGATTCAGCAGAAGGTAAGTGTTCTGACTAAAAAAGGATATTCTGTTAATACCACTAGCTTCACATGCACTCAGAGATACACCAAGGCTCTCTCAGAATCTTTCAACGATCTTTTGTGACCTTCGCGGTGTCATTCGTTCGTGCCGTATTTCTGGCTTCTCAAAGGAGATTTCAACGTCAATACTTGACGTAGTCTTTTCCGATAGAAAAATAGACACGAAGTATAATGTTCCAACAAATAATCCATGGCCACCAATTATGACGACCCAGAGCCTCGAATCATTTTCTTCCTCGCATAAACAAATTTCTAGCGTCTCTTCGACAATTACCACATCTTCGACGGGCCCAACACTAGAGCTGAAGCTTATGCGATCAGCGAATTTTGTTCAGGAATTCCACCAAGAACTGAATGGGAAATACGCCTCATCCAGGGGTTCATCTTTTGGCTCCTTATCAGAATTTGATGAAGATAATATCACTTATCCTGTTGATGCCACATTGGAAGGGCAGTTAGGCAATATTGAAAGCAACCAATCTTTCAAGCCTTGCAATATGACGCCCACGTTTAATCCGGTACCAACCCAGTCGAATCGAAAAGCTGCAGGTCAGGTTCAAATTTATCAATCACTGCCAACCTCAGAGTCGTTTTTATCATCTGCCAACAGGGATGACGTTCCGAAGACGTTCAATGAGTCTCCTATGATCCCGAAGCCAAAGCCTCAGAAACTTAGCAGCAACCCATATAACACCTCCACTCCAACAGTTCCTCTATTTACGCAGCTTCGACAAAAGAATGAGCTTCCAACAACACAACCTACGTATCCAGGGAATGGGCTTAATATTATAGGTCACGATTCAGACAATAGTCCACAATATACCCACATAAAACTGCAGAGAGCATACACTGATCCTGCGCCATTGATGGCACCGCTCGCTGAAAATGTAAGGCTCGAAGGTCAGAATCATAATCCATTGTCGCCAGACCAGCCTCGGTTTAGACACCTCACCACTGACGACACTATTCAGCGTGGCGTGCTTGAGATGTCCACCACCCCTCGGAGAGCGGGAACTCTTCCTCTTGCACCGACGCAGAACACGCTCAACTTGCTGAATCAAATCAATGAACAAGACCCTGCTTTTGTTCCGAGCTTGAACGTCAGTCGCACCGGTGTGTCAGATACTGAGTCTCCGAGGACGCCTCTGACACCTTTGGCAGACGAGCGCAGGTCTGCGACCTGGAGTCCAGATTTGGACGGGACGAAGAAATATTACTTTTCATTAATTGGTAGACTGCGAGGAAAGTCTGCTGTTTGAAAATTCTTTCGCATTTTATTCCGCTGTAGACTGTAGGAGAACTTGTATTTTAACAACCATCAGCCACTAAAAGAAGGGTAGATTCATTATGGAATATAGGGAATATGTTTTGGGGGCAAATGGATGAAGAGAGCAACATGGCAGATGATAGGGGGAGACTTTCGCAAGGTTGTCCCGTGACAACTGAGATGAATTGCAACGCCAAGAAAACATATGTATGCACTTGATCATTATGTTGAGAATTAGATATTTGATCTCGCCACGATTTCCTGCATCATTGCTGTTCTTTTATCCGACTTGGTTCCCAGAGATAACTCTTTATGCAGTAACGTTTGACCAAGCATAGAAAACTCTAATCTTCACTTCAGATTCCCACTTCCACTATAACTCGCAACGATAGCCTTTTGGACGAACATGGAAGAGTGCTAGGATTTTAATATTTATAAATCACTCTAAAAATTCGATATCAAAAATCACTTTCATCAGAAAACGCGCTAAACCAATATTGTAGCTCATTTTTGTTCGTCCGCTTCACTCTCTCGCTAAAGTTCACTTTCAATTCAAATTAGTTCTCTTGGTCAAATTCAATTGGAAAAAATTGGAAAATGCAATACTTTGGACTATTTAACCTTCCTGCTCCTTACCCTTCTCCAACTTTTTACAACATCCGTTTTTGACAACAACACCAAGACTTTTGGATTACTTTTTGATACTTCACAGGATCGTTTTACCTTCTCAATACACTTTGACACTCTTCAACAACTACATCCCCTCACATAACCCTTGCAACTTCACGTCTCTTTGCCA
This sequence comes from Filosporella fistucella, assembly GCA_030077755.1. Classification (NCBI taxonomy): domain Eukaryota; kingdom Fungi; phylum Ascomycota; class Leotiomycetes; order Helotiales; genus Filosporella; species Filosporella fistucella. The sequence continues at coordinate 1,021,978 of JAQJZZ010000001.1, forward strand.
ATATCTCAGACAACGAGCTCATCCGCAAGTCTCTTACTTTACCACATCATCAAATTCAAAGCAACTCTACAACATCTCGATCAACATGTCTCGCCTTCTTAGTGGGCGCTCTTACGGCTATGGCGTCACCACCAATTCCGGACTGGATGCCATTATTTACGATCGGGAAGCAATCATAAACGACCGTTTCCGATCCGCTGCCATTGAGATGATGGAAGACCGTCGTCGACCTCTTCAGAGTTCTGTGTGGGGTGTTTATCGAATTGACTCAATGGCATCATATGGTAATGCTCGTGGACAGCGCCGAGTAGGTTATGAAGATGAATGTGGAGAGTACGGAGGTAGATCTTCACCTTCTTACTTTGAAACTTTGGCGTTCGTACTAATTTAATATAGTGCAGCGTTATTCTCGTCATGAGCGTCAGCACGAGCGACAATACGCTCAGCAAAAGCGGAGACGTGAGCAAGAGCGTCATGAGCGCCTCATGGAGGAGGAGCACCGCCTTGAGAAAGAACACCAGCGACAATTGATGGAGGAGAGATTTGCTGGTAAGTCTTACCCATTCTCACAATCAGGATCACTTTATGCTGACTTACCAAAGTCATCCGTGCCTCGAATCGTGAGAGAGAGTGTATGCAGAAGGCAGAAGAGCGGGAGCGTCAACATCGTGAGCGTGTCAGGGAGGAAGAAGCTTGGCTCAACCGAGAACACCTCTCTAGATATCTCGAAGATCAAAGCAATCGTACGTCTTGTACGCGAATTTGAACTGTAGTTTGTCATACTAACATGTTGGAGGTGATCGTCGATCCGTTTTCCAACGTCGACAAGAGAGTAAGTATACCTATCCACTTTCGTATGACGTCTCAACTAACATTATACAGGACTCCGCGAGCATCAAGAAGATATGATGAAGAGCAATCGAGAAGATTGCATCACAGCTCGTATGTTTTACCGCTATTCTACTTTGGATCCTTGCTAATTGTAATGCAGAAATGGATCGACGCAATCATATTCTTGAAATGCGGGAATATGAGAGACCTACCAGACGCACGAAGACGGACGAGAAGGATGAGTCCAAGGACAAGAATGCTTCCAAAAGCAAAAACTCAAAAGATGTTGGTGTTCAGACTGGTTGCGATTCTTGGGATACTATGGGTGGAAGCTGGGTTGAGAGCGATTGTTGGTGAATTTGGGGTTCGTTACCGTCGTTTTGGGTGAAGGTGGAAACGTGCCGTTTGCTTTGGGGTACTGGAGTTGTTTTCTTGGGGTTCAGTGAGAATTCATCAATTCAGGCGTAGGATAGGGTATTTGACCGGCGTGTCAAAGCATTAGGACGCTTATTTGCCTGTATCGGAGCCAAATGAATCGTAATAAACACAAATAAATCCCCCTCTCGACTGTGACTTGACGTGACTCCCTCTCCTTAAGCATCGTGATGAAAACCATAACCGATACCTTGCCTCTCGTAGCTAAATTCATGGCCATAGAATCTTGCTAAAGATCGGTAATAGATCTGAAGGGTAGTTTTAACTATTTACGTCTGAGGTAGGGCAATTCCCAGCTTTCCTCCATTTTCTCCACGTGCTTCAACAACTTCAGAGCCATATATATCTATCAACACAATTCCCCAAAAGGTTTGCACGTGGTATTTAGTATTTCCCAATCGGGAAATATTCCAATTCCTTCTCCCTATTGGCACCGCTTTCACTTCAACATGAACCACATTACAGTTGCCTCCCCTAATTCATCACCATTTCCACCTCAATATCAAACACACTGATTCTTTTCCACAAAAGTCGCACAACCACTTCCAATTTGTAAACAACTTCAACTTCATCACACCTTCTACCCCAAACAAGCATCCAACACGCTCCTCAATCACAATGGCACCAGTACAGAAGAAAGTTGGCTCTCAGCGAAGGGCGTTCAAGACCACCGCCATCAGGGGTAGAAAAGCTCCAAGGTATCCGTACCGAGATAGAACTGCGAATACGGTGGCTGAGACTACGGCTGAGGTTATGGGAGAACAAGAGGGTATTCAGGATGACCCTGGCGCAGTGGGTTTGAAAGGTGAGATTCTCCAGCAACGGTGTTTCATCAGAGTTTAATTTGGGATTTGCTTCAGGGCAAGAGATTGAAGCTGACGAAGATATTGCCGTCGAAGAAGTGGAAGAAAACCAGACAGAGTTTGAAGCCAAAGCAAAGGACAACATCACTCAGCTCCTTCCAACCAGAGAACAAACACAAGCGAAACGCTCAAAGACAGATTTTTCGGACCAATTCCCATATAATGGTCCTGTCCCCGAGTATGCAGAAACGGTGATCAGCCAGTATTCGAGGAACGGAACAGACAATGCTGATCAAGGCTCTGGTGCGCGTCTTTCTGGAGGGGATGGCTATGATACAGATCTAACGAGTGTTGACGGGCAAGAATCTCCAAGGCGTAAGTCTTGCTCAATTCAATCTATAGTGTCAATCTAACACTCCACAGCCCCAATACACACCATCAATATTCGCGAAATCAGACTGCACCCCGAGTGGGAGCCCAAGCCGTTTGTTCCTCAAATTCCCAGTATCGAAAATATCAACGGAACTATGGTACATAGAGACGAGTTCGCCAACAAGTTTCCACTCTTTACCAGAAATAGACCCTATAATTATGAAGCGCTCTACAGTCATCGGTCGATTTTGAGACTTCCGGATGGGCTTTAAGTGTGGGAATGGGCGTAGAGGGGCAGTGAAGATGCAAGAGGGAAGGATATACCACATGGGCATAGGAGGCGTAATGGTAATGGCGTAACGGAACTCGCAGTTTCGAGTCAGAATCACTTGCGTTTTATGAATAAATGACCACCATTTGCGAACGATAAAATGTATATGAATTTGTGCAGTGAGCTACTTGGCAATATCTTGAGCCAAAACCATCCAATACGACCATTGCGCAAACTTTATGCTAGGCCTGTCGAAAAGTGTGGTACAGACCTCCGCCACGTAGAGAGTGAGTGGTAGGATAACGAGATGTGGTATTAAAAATGCAGGTTCAAGCCCCAAAGGTCCAGAAGTTGGAAGCCGCCAGATACCAAGCCAACTCCTAACACCATCAACATTCACCTCCCTCGTTAATCCAGCTGCCAAGTAGAGACGATCCGCGAACATCCAGAGAATTGGGCCATGAACCAAATATAGTGCGAAGGAGATCCGTCCCAAATACTGGTTGAAACGTTTCTCGAAAAACGCTTTCAGCCACGCGATATGGGATATGGATGATACGATGAAGATAGCAGCCCAGAAAAGGTAGAACCATTTGTAATCTGTTCGTGACACCGAATCAGGTTTGAGCCACGCCAACCACCTCCACCCGGGCGACTCTTGCAGGAGCGAGATATTAGTATGGAAGTCGATACTTGGAACACCGCTGAGGTATACTCCAATTAAGAAAAGTGCATGAAAGATCACTCTCTTGTAAGGTTTTAAATATTTGTTGAAACATGATGGGAGGTTGTCAGTTTTCGCAAGCAGCTCCAAGTCACCCATTAGAACTCCAGTGGAGAACATTGCGTACATCATTCCTTCTGCTATGAAGAGAAAGTAACTGATGAGAACCAATTGGGATAGTAGGCGACTGTTCCTGCTGCACCTGGAAAATGCGAAAAGGGAGGTAAAGACAATCATCGAACCTCGGAACTCGACCACAATAGACCATAGATGGTAATTGTATTTCGTATAAAGCGTATCACCATCGCGAAAGACCCAGATGAAGTTTTTCATATCTATGATCCACCATTTCAACTCCTCAAAATAGCTGTCCTGGTGAGCTGGAACTGCGGTCCAAATGTTGAATAGATGCCAAGAAGTTGCATACACAAATGTCGTGAAGATAGCTGGCAGAAAGAGTCGTGGCCATCGTCTGAACATTGCACTTGCTAGATTATCTTCAAGCTTCAATATCTCGCCAGCGTGAATCAAAGCCAAAGGCTTTGCCGACAGTACATAGCCCGAGATGATGAAAAACACGCAGACAGCGATGTGGCCACCAGTGAAGAAGAGCCGTATCCCTGGAAAGCATGCAAAATAGTACTGATCCTTATATCCAAAGGAGTTTTCCAGAGTCTCATTCGTATGTGTTCCGACATGTGCCCAGCCTTGATGGTGCTGCCAGTAGACCAAAAGTGCAGCGAAACCCCGGAGTCCATCCAGCCAAGATGTGGCTGTAAGTTCTTTCCGAGGCGTCTTTGTGAATATCGAAGGCCGAAAAGCATCCAAAAACGAGTGTGTGGCGTGACGTGCATGGTGTGCACATAATGAAAGTGTCCATTTGGAATCCAGAGTTATCCGATCATCATGACCGAGTAACATCTTGGATTATGATATGAGCGGCCGAAACGTGATTGTGAACAGCGTCTCCCGCGTTCACAAACCAGATTTTGATGACCCACGGAGGATCTTAAGTGTCGTCTAGAGAATGAGTGACAATCAAGTTCCAATACAAGAGAGGGTTGAAGTACTCGGATATGAATGTTTGACGATGCGAGTAGGGGGAATGGTGAAACAAACCCGAAACGAGAGATTTGCGATGCGAGCATCAACCCTGAATAAGTTGCATGAACAGCTGGCCCGAGCTTGGGATAGAGAGGATCGGTAGTTCATTCAAATTTCTCTGAGGACGATAAAGAGATACTGTTAAGGATGCTACTTTGAAATCGAAGATTTCAGTGCACAATGACCTCTGGCGTCCACACCTCACAACGAACCATTCAATTGACACAATGCAGCGGTACTTCAATTTCAATTAAGAAACTGGAATACACAAATTCAAGCCATAGTTGTTGTTTCAACAGTGCTATTAGGATCAAAGCTTCTATTTGGCCAGATGTTCTGTTAAGGGAGGAGCGGAATCTAGCTTGCCCGGAGCACTTGAGTGCTGACAGATTCTTCTTGACCCCTGATTTCTATTTGTCCAACATCTCTTGCTCCATTCAGAGATTCATCTCATAGGGCGCAGTTACCAGGAAATCTGTGTGCAGATACGTGCAGGTGACTCGGTGAATCATGTGTAAATGACGTCCATTCAATCACCTCATTTGGGCATGACCGTTCAAGAACTTCTCAACCTACGGTGAGATAACGACCGGCAATATCAAGCATTGAAATTGTGACACGGACAAGGGTTCAACTGATAGTATTTGATGAATATTGTATCTGCTGGTTCGGCCCTCTGATAGTCTCGTCACGATGCTATATGTTAGTGACAAAGAGCCTGCTTGCAAAAACTATTTAATATAAATTGACCTTTCCTTAATGAGGTATCTCCATAGTGGATGTTCAGTCTATATCATTTAAATGTAGCACAAAGCATTCTATTATACCTTGGCTAGCTTGTCTCGTTCTCGCCCAAACTCCCCCCTATTTTAAGCGAGTCACTACCTGGACAGTCATGTTAGTCACTATGGCGAGTTTATTCACTTTGCAGTAAATCTCCCTCCTGCGGAACAATTGAACAAGTGGGATTGAGTGAGCGCAATTGTATACGCTACGGAATAATTTTCAAATCTATCGCTCAAACTCGACATAATTCGCTAGTTCCAATCACTTTCCAAAGACTCCTGCGATAAAGGTTCCTAGGCTCCAGGTCCATTCAAGAACGACCAATTCTCGAACATACACACACACATGCAAACAAGCACAAGTAATGACAATAACAACAACTCCTCTTCTTACCTCTATCTCACATCATATTCTATCACTGCTTCTAAGGTCCACCAACTGCTGTCTTCTCTAGATACGCAAGAAGTACACGACAAGACCCTATCTTCTACCAGATCAATCTGCTTCATAACATGTACAACATTTCTCTTTCTTTGATCGCTCCCTTGAGTAGAACTCGTGCCATGCAGGCCATTGGTAGAAGCTTAGGGGGAGCACCGCCTCGAGGACTGCTCGCCTCTTTCAAGCGAAGCATTGAACCGTCAAGCCGAAGCCAAATCGGTGGCCTTGTTTATTCTTCTAGAAACAAGTAGACTAGGAAGCGAAGAAAGCAGTCATATGAAGCCAGTGAGTAGACTTGCAATCTAACATGCGATTGCTAAGTGTTACAGAGAAGTGGCAAGATGCTATCGATTCCAATTTCATTCAAGATATTAAGGATAGTACAGATTATTTCGTTCCCTGTAGATTTTTTGCTCATTTTATCGGGCAATCGGCGTGTATTGCTTGAAGTCGAAACAAATGAGGAAGCTCAACGAGTAGCAAGGGCCAATGCTAAGAGCAGGATTCAGCGCGAGCTGGAGGAATGTAGGTTTGCCTCGACCTTTCTGGAAGGAGGGTTACTAAACACTTTTAGACGATCGAAAGCTCTGCATCAAGGGTCGCAATAGCTGAATCCGGAAGCAGATATGGGAGAAAGGAAAGATAGGTGTTGGAGGGTAATACAAATAAACATGGTATACAATTCGACGAAAGATTAGGGTGGATGGTAAGTTCTCGAGTGTGGACCCGTGTGATACTTCTACAATGGAGGTTTGGCGGTTAGCCAGGGAAGTGGCCGTAGCAAAAATGAATGCAGCATGCATTCCAGCCTTTTTCTTCCTATGGCAGGTGTTCTGATTGTGTTGACCTTGCTTGAGACGGGATATGCCTTAAAGATTTTGCTTGATTACCTCGTACTCCAATTTCTCTTCTGAATTCTACAGTTTGCTCCCAAGAATTTCTGTAGCCCATATATCATAAAACCCAGTGAGTCACGGGAATTGAAGAAGTCGAGCTTACCAAATTAAAGCACGTTGTCGATTTACCTTGGGTTACACTTCTTTTAATAGAGATCGAATATTATCCTTAGATTTTGACGATCTATGAGAGTCCAATGTCATTAGTTTGAACGTGAACTTAGCTTTTAAATTGGATATAGTTGGTTTCTCTGATTGAATCGGTGGAGAAAATATCGTTGAAACCTCTAGCTCCAATTTCTTCCTGGGGCTCTTTCAATAAAAGCTTCCCAACCACGACTCCAATCCAAATAAAAAACACCCACCTCTAAAACGAGTGTTGGATTCTCAACTCAGTACCTTCAGCCTAAGAGCAACACACCGACTATACCCACCATGCACAAGCATTAGTCGAGAGACTTCCCACTCCGTCTTTTACTACATATCTCAACAATTGTCTCTCTGCCGACTTGGCTTCTTCAACGGAGCTTTCAAACCCACTCTTGGGCTGTATGCCCGGGGTCAAGGTATCGGAAATTCAATTCATCGAGCATGCTCGTCATTCTCGAGCTCTCATCCTATCCCAGCAAATACCAACCATGTTCGCCCACCCTTGAAGAAAAGCAAGATCCAGCATGAATTGGAGGCATACGAACTCAGTACCCAAGATAATACTACGTGAAACGTAATTTCTTTGCTGACCTGTATAGAGCAGCGCAACGATGCCAAAAGAGCAAGATTGCCCTGGCCATGGAAGAGAGTAAGTCTACAGTTCTACCTTGTCGAGAGATTACTGATAGTTTTAGCAAACCAACTTCTGTTTATTGCAGAGGAAGCCAAAGAACGACAAGGCAATGAGCAAAAAGCCACCTCTGGTGCTGCCGAGCTCGAGGAGAAGTAGGCCATGCAGTGTAGCTGCTTAGAGAAGGTTGGGAGGTGATGGAAAATTCGGCCGGGAGGATGCTGCTTTCGAGTCTTGGGCCTATGACACCATAGTAATTGGAACATAATACGCAGGGTTTGACTCTTGCTTCTCAATTATATTCATTCCCAGAACTACGTGAGTTTCAATAGAGAGGCGAACCCGGGGCCAAAATAACACGGCCAGTCCCTGAGTTGGAAGATTACAATTTGCACAAAAACAGCCTATCTAATTCAACAATTATTGTGGTCTCTACTCTGCACACTGTAAGCTCTTGTATCCGGGCGGTGATTATCTGACTGGAAATAGGCATTTCATTTTATATAGACCAAATCTTGGGCCACATGAAATTGGTCCGTCAAGTTGAATCTGCGGCAAAAAAAGGTTATTGGGGAAATTTATGTTCTGATTCACTGCGGCTTCTTGGGTTCGAGACAGTCCCGCACCTAGTCACAAAAGTATCAACACGTCCCGTTGGATATTTTGTCGTGCTTTTTCCACATCTTTCCTACTTAGCGTGCAGCTCCAGTCTAACTCAAGATCATCAATTGACGCAACTACACACGTTCCATCATGTCTTTCAACAAAGGAACCCTTGGTAAGTATAATCTCAAATTGCATCATGCCGTCCCAAATCTCGACGAGTTTCTGACTTTGGAACTTGACCAAGGCATGAGCTCAAGTAGCCGAAAATCTGGAGACGACTCTTCGAAGTCAACGAAACTACAATCTAAGCTGAGCGAGGTGCACCATGTCTTGAATCAATATGTAGCGAGTATGGCGAGTAAGTTTATAATCCTTATTGAACGGCGAAACTTAGCTGATCGGTTTAGTCCAGCGTGCAAAGTCGATTGCGGCTAGGGAAGACAGGCGCAAGAAAAGCATCCAACAAAAGCTTGAGCGCTATCAGGAGAGTGAGTCTTATGCTATGCAGCGGAGATCAATTCCTGACATAATCTTAGGGGACCACCAAGCGGTCGAAGAGCACGAGAAAGAGTCTCTACAGGGGGGTCATACCAGAATTCCAAAGCCTCTGCAGAAGAAGGAATCCACACAAAGGCTCTGCAGCACCACAGCAGTATCTCCGGGCAGCCTCACCCAACCGACTACAGGTTCTTCAACTCAAGTTGACAATAACGCTGAAGATTCAGATACAGAGGATACCCATAACAAGGACATCAGCTGGGACTGGGTGGAGGTGGAGGATGATGGTTCGGATTGGGTCTGGGTTTGAAACCGCTCTACCAGACTCTATCTTTGTCTCAGCCTTGAAGGGAAGATAGCATATATTTATGCAATTAAAAGGCAATGAAATATCCTTGTGTAGATTTTTTCTTTCTTATAATCCAGTAAGTGTTATACTCTTTACTTATTCAGTGCGATATCCCCCATCATAGCATGGCAATAATACAAAATTATGAATTCGCAACGACCTTGTGCTGCCTGTCATTGGTTTAATCGAGTGCCAAGATAATTTGTTCACTAAATGATCATAAAGATGAGATTTATTCATTTCATTCAAGATAAATTTCACTCATTCGGAGGTCATAAACGACGAGATTACACCATACTTGTAAAATTCTTCAGCCAAAAATCGACATGGTACCAAAAGAATCAAAGGTGAGTAAAATTGGTTGAAATGTAACACCAACAACCAAAGCAGCGAGAGAAATGATCAGCAACAACCAAATGTACTTGCGACTACCCTAAATAATATAGCTTCAATTTCTAGAATCAAACTTTGCCTTGGAGGAAAACGAGACCAGCTGGGTCATAAGCTGCTTCTGAGCTCCAGTACAGCTCTAAAACATCTTATCACCTTACTACGTGGATCTATATGGTGTGTCTATTCACTTATCTAAGGAAGCGGCAGGGAGAAGCAGGAGCTTAGGGTTCTATCAAGTGACTAACCGGAAAATAACGAAGGAGCCAAGGGGCCAATTTCTAAAGGCTGGACAATGCCAAAGGAGAACTACTACTGTGATTCTTTGTGTCAATAACTTACCAGCTGAACATATGCTCTCCTTTAACGTAAATTTACCTACCTGGAATCTATATAATATACTGTTAAGTTTCATTTGATACTCTTACATATCTGTACCATGCCCGTATTATAGTATCAGAGTTAGAATCTTTGTAGAAGTGAAGGCAAGAGTTCAGATGCTTCTGTTATTTCTCAAATCTATGAATTGAATTTTCGGCTCCTAAGATATATTTTCCAGAGTATTCCAAATGACACGCTCTACTTGACAAGTTTACCAACTTGATGCTTCCATCAAGCTTCAAAATCCTGCAACCACTTTATTACCTGATGCAATAAACGAGCATTCAGACTTCACACACTCGTCTTGTCTAGTCTCCGTCTTTTGGCTTTGCTAGAATCTCCGTCTCTAAGGAGAAGTCCTGGAGGGCGGATTTTCTGCGACAATTTGCCTCGCTGATCATATTCATTTCAATCCCCGCCGCTAGAGACTTGTCTTCACACGTCCAAAATTCTTCGGCTCTCTTTCAACAACATCATCATATCCCGAAACGTCAAGAATCCCACGAAGATTAGATCCAGAAACTCTCTTCCACGGTAAGTCATCAAATCTATGGGTATGAATCTTCTTAGCTGATATGGAACAGATGTTTTCAAGCAAAGAAACAGCCTATGGCGAAGAATATGGCAGTGCCATCACCTCCCCCATGCCCGAACAATATATGCCAGTGTCTACGGACGGCAATTTTAGAGAGAAATCCGAGACTGTAGAAAGTCAGAATACTGCCAGGGCTTCGAACATCGTCTCCGCTGCCCCAGTAGCCACGGAAAGTCGTTTGGAGGAGTTCAATCGAGCATACGACGAACAATTTGGTGAAACTACGGGTGCCATATATACACAGGAGAAGGGGATCCAACAATACCAGCGTAGCTTCTCACAAGGATGGCTTAGGCTTGACGGAAGTCAACCCGAAGATCGACAAGACGAATCTCGCAGCCCGGTCATAGGGGAGAATGGGCGGAAGAGAAATATCGCAGCTGAGAGAAGCCGTAGGGCAGCTGCTTTCATAGCTGAGAGGAAGAAGAAACAGTTGGAGGAGAAGAAAGTGCGTGACTTGGAGAAGTCTAGCTACGGAGATCCAAGGATTCATGGTGAAGACAACCGACCGGAAGATGACAGTAGTGCTGGAGGAGCTGGAGGAGCTGGAGCCATAAGTACTTAGGTGCCTGTGCTTTGTTTTGCTGTTGGAGCAGAGTATTGCATTGGGACGGGTTGCTACGAGCATTCGGGAACTTGTTTCCGGTTATATCCTACATCAAAAGTAGCTACAATGACTAATACTTTGATGCTCCTCTGTTGAGGAATTAGCTTCTCTACTACTTTGCATTCATTTGACCAATCTGCTTAGTCCTCTGCTGTCTAACTTTATTTGTATTTTATAATAATACACCGCGGTGCTTAGTCGTCGCATATTTACCCAGACAATTGCTTCAAGATTTGAACTTCAATGTCGACAACGCAAGTGCAGATCCAATCGAGTCAGCAATTTCCAAATACTTATCCCCGTTACCTGGGATCACTCTCGCACTTCATCTCTTTCTTCACGCCAATAACAACCATAACAAAGCCTGACAAGTCTTTTCCCCCTTCGTTTCGTTGTATGACACGCTAACTTTCCTCAGCATGGCTTTCGCAACTCCTGAGAGGCAGAATCGCAATAATTCCGTAGCAGCTTGCGCCCAACCTGGCAATTCCAAACATATCACGGAGTGCGCAGCAGGAGGAAACAAAAAGGATGAGATTGCACAAAAGGAAAGAGTCGAAATCCCCAAGCTCGAGGAAAGAGATACAGAGTCTGGAACTTACGCACCCCGCACACCTCCTCAAGAACCCAAGTCCCCTGATTGCCCCGGTGCTCCCACAAAACCTGGTATATTCGACCGCGAGTACAATTGCTTCAGTTCCAGCTGGTATTTTAGTCGATATCACGAGTCACAAATGGCTCCTCCCACCAATCAAGGCCATACAATACACTGTATTCGGGGAGAGAGAACCATACTCGATCGGAGCTGAGTGGCCATGTTGGACGGTATCCCCCCGTGAGTTCCAAAACATCATAGTGAACATTGAAAATCCACGGGCATTTACGATACGCCCTCTTCTTACCTTATACCCTGTGGGGCATTGGTCACACACTTGCGGTTCGGAAAAGAGATTGGCCTTGGGCATGTATTTAAGGGGATAGGGCATCATCGAGTAGGTCGCGGCACTGATAATTACACTTCGAGTACTGGTTGATACTAGTCAACAGTTCAATCTAGCTCGTCTGAGTGTGACGATGGCACGTGATATCAATGGACATTGGCAAGCTTAGACCCAGCCACGGAAGGGGTCCGGGCTAGCTCCTGTATATAAGAGGCTCTGATCCCTTACTTTAGCCCTTATCTTTCTTGTTTCCTTCGTAGTAGACCTAATAGTATCCGAATTGCCCCCGCACCGTACTCCCATATACTGCCCTGTAGCTCGGTGCTCGTGTCGTTACACTGAGGATGTTCAACAATGACAGACTGCTGATCGATGATAGGATGGATTCATACGGGCCGGTTTCTAGCCACAACGAATGGAACTCGTTTACTATTCGCCATGGCCATGGGATAGCACAAGACTTTCTCCACGATTGGGAGTATGAAAATAGACTGCGGAATGTGGAGAATGGTGTTCAGTTTGTGGAAATGGAGGACGATGTGGTGAAATATGTGATGTCATTCACACAGAAGGCTTTGAGAATCGAGAGGTCTACGACCTTTGCAGTCGAGGACCCTTTCGAGGTTTTTTTCACGCAAGCACCACCCAAGGACCCAGATACTGGCAAGACTCCCAAAGATGTCAATGGATGGGAGTCAGTAGTAATTCCTGCAGACATCTTCGTGCATAGTGGCACATACCTTGCATAGTGGCACATACCTTGCATAGGTGGTGAGAAGTTATGTTGGTCAAGACATTGATCCTCGTTTCGTCCACAGTGCCAAAGAGTGGCGACGGAACATCAAGTACTCCTCTGCATATTTCAAATTGAAGGAGAGTAAGATGGCTTTCAAGGCTAGGTACCACGCTTTGAATCAGCACAGCAAGGGTTCACAGAGTGTTCGATCCACCCGCGCCAATCTAGACGATATAGAGGAGAAGTTTGGGGAAACTATTATTGGGCCAGAGCAAGCATACTCAGTTTTCGCGGATATCAGGAACGCTATATATTTCGTCGAACCTAACGGTACGTCAAAGGGCAATTCGCACTTCATCCACTATGGCATCGAGCTCGTCCTCAGCTTCGTCAAAGACAAGCATAGCATTCAACGGAGCCAGATAGCTTTCATATCGCCGTATGAATTCCAAAATCGGCCATGGAGACAGGCTTTGGACAAGAATCCTGAACGGGATGAGGTTCTGATAAAGACAGTTGGTTCTTTCCAAGGATGGGAAAGATATGTACTGTGTAATATAACTCTGGCTTCCAACACTGGAGGCGGTTATCAATTCCTTGGAGACAGTGAACGGATCTGTGTGTCACTGACACGCCACTGTCACGGGCTCATAATCCTAGGAGATTCAACTATTGTAACGAAATTTTTTGCGGATCAGTCTTCGGGCGGTGAAAATCGTGTGCTCAAGCAGGTTTTTGATTGGGGTATCCAATTTGGCAGAATACTCAGGTATGATGCAACAAATTTGCCTACTCTCCTTAAAGTATTATAGTAAGGCCTATACAAACAGTAAATTCGATGAAGATTCGCGTTTGAGTAAATTGATTTTGCTACTGACATCAAATTGAACAGAATTCTCGACCCCAGCCAGAATCGGTGAGGATAATAAATATTGTAACTTTGAAGTTTGCCCTATTGGTTCTCGAATATGAGTATATTATATCGGAAGACAGCTATAGCTCAAATTAACAAGATATATTGGGTTTAGAGAACGGGGTCGTTGGAAATTCAAGATAGCTTATTTCTTTTAAATTCTTTATATAGATGGAAGTGAGCAAGAAGACAAAACCTGCACTGAGATCTGTGGAAAGTCACGTATGCAAAAATCTTCCGAATACGTACTTAGGCAAAACTCCTTCCTCTAAAATCCCAATTCACTATTTGAAGCTCGCATGTCAATATCGTAAGCATTCCTAGTGCAAGAAAAGCTAGCAAGTGCATTACGAGAGACGTGACAGGTACCTAATTTAGAGGGGTTACCACGATGGAGAACCGTGACGAGACAACCACAAAAGAAAAGGTCACACACTCAACTGGCTCACATCATGGTCCGAGAACAGGAATCTACATCCAAAGTCTGACTGTGCTAATGAAAGATGAGTCAAATAATGGGCACAACTCCGACAAGATACTGACACGTGGTACCCAAAACGCCTTGCTGACAACCGAATGAGAGCTCCAAGGAATACAAAACGTCTCATCATACGTAACCCTTGAAATGACCCAGAGAAGGTACACCTAAATCTCCCACTCAAAAGAAGGACCACGACCTCCTCATAAAATCTATGGCTCTGTGAACTCAACATCTTCCAATCTAGAATCATCCACTGCTCGGTAAGTGGGAGATGGAGGGGAGAATTCAGAGGTTCTGGAATTATGCTTGACTTTGAAGTTTTTAGCATCTGGAGATGGAGTGATGAAAGTCTTAGCCTTGGATTGCTCGTTCTTTGCGTTGGAAATTGGTGTCATGGCTAGATCAGCTCCAGAACTGCTGTAAGAGCGACGCACGCGGCGAGGATGGCGAGGATTGCGAGCCTCTGAGGGAGGTGAAAATGAACGCTTTCGGCTTTTCTTATCGATATTTGCCTGAGGGTGTGATGGAGTCTGGAATGGATCGACCGGCTTGGCTCCAACAGAGGTGTCTGTGGCATCTGAACTGCTGTGGTAGCTGACCTTGATTCTTTCCATGAAGTTACTGATTCCTGATGGAGTATCGAGTAAGCCAGAGCTTAGCGATCTGAACGACTTTCTCGTAGGAGCTCCAGGGCAGTCGATAGATGGGTGACTGTTCCCTTTCAGAGAGACAGAGGCACCAAGAGCTTGTTTCAGGGGAGTCAGCGGTGAAGCCTTCGGTTCATCCTTGCTAACTTGATCAATTTTCTCGTCCATCAAGTCTTGCGTAATACCCTTCGTTGCCATTGTTTCAAATGATGTTGGTTGTTGCACGCCGAGTTCCTGAAGTACAACAGTGCTCTGATATGATTCTCTTGTGATGAGGTATTCCTCTGGCTAAGGCGAAGAGGTTGTTAATTCAGAACGAATTCTGAGAAAATCGTCTTGAAATAACCATGAAGATTCAAATATCTGGTAAGCTAATGAAAATTAGAGGTAATTCGAACTTGAACTCAATATCAAAATGGGGAGAGGAGTTCGACTCTGGGATGAATGTGATAACGTTTACACACGGCTGCACCTGTCACGCCTCCAGATGAGTTCAACTTCATGACATGTTCAGTTCCGACAGTCATCTCTACAATACGTAGTTAGACATGGTAATCGCTTGTATGGAGCGAATTATTCAGAATAGCACAAAAAGAATTTGGAAATTTGATTGATTGTGCGTGCTAGTCAGTGGTCTGACCTAAGTACATGCAGCCTCTGTGAGGAACTAAAGTGAACACAAAAATCCAGTCCTTGAATTCCTCCTACAGTCTTGCCAAGAGAACTCATCATACAACGTTCGAGAAATTTGGGCGGATTCAGGATAACAGAAGCAGACAACAGTAAACCCGAGCAACAGAGAATATCCATTGCGAGTTCCATATCCATCCTTCAATCCTCCCGAGGTAACATTGACCATTGACCCGCATGCACGCCATATCAAGAAAAATTCCCAATCCATATGGCCCCGTCGGTATTTGCAGTGCTTATTGAGACTCCTGACGAGCTGAGGTGGAAGGATCATGGAGAATAGTACCACCCACGCCCATATTCAAGGATCCGCCTTGTTGTGAGAACGGAGCTGTATTGGACTTGCAAGCCACTTGTGGTGGGATTGGACACGCTACGTCGGTTGATTTGTGGTGTGTTGAATGTGTTCCGAATGTCTGAAGTGTTTTGAGACTCTTGGGATAGCATGAATGAAGTGTTTGTCGAGACAATAGGCGATTGGAACATTTTGAGGAAATTTGACACCTCCGGCGACTGCCGACGGCGAGTTTGCGGGTCGACCTTCGTCATACTTAATAATGATATCTTGTTCCGCGGGGGAGAGTATTCTAGTTGAGACTTGGGCTGCCTTTCCACGTCACAGAAGCCAACCGACATCGAAAGGAGTCTTTAGTTTGGATGACTGGTAGCATTGGGAGACAAAGTGGATAGGTTCGGCATGCACATCTTTGTTGCCATGGTTATGGGAGCAAAATGGAATCAAGTACAGGCACGGTATACGGATATTTTTTTTTTCCAGGGATGAGAAGTAGGGAAATCAGCTCGAGGGTTGTTTGCTTGGTACACCCATTGCGTATGTGCTGCGGAACTCTTCGTGGAAATTGTAGCAGAAAAAACATCATCATTACTTTCTTGAGTGAAACGAGACAGAAGATATGACTGAATGATCACATTTATTATTACCCGTGGTCGAATAAGCCCTGTAGAGCGTATAATATTGAGCGTTATTCCTCTCAGAAGTGTAAGACGCTGAGCGCCTGCACTAATTCTCACACTATATAGACGGCTTAATAAAGAGTTTCAGGCTTTAGTGAACTCTATAAATGATATAATCAACGAACAGGATTCAATTGAAATGTTT
The DNA here is from genome assembly GCA_030077755.1 of Filosporella fistucella. NCBI lineage: Eukaryota > Fungi > Ascomycota > Leotiomycetes > Helotiales > Filosporella > Filosporella fistucella. Next base: position 1,038,376 of record JAQJZZ010000001.1, read on the forward strand.
TCTCCATTGTTGATTCAATCTTGCTTCTTCTACTACATAAATCATAGTCCACTGTGGGGTAAGTATGGGGCAATGTTCGCTTGCGCTCCTTTTTCCTCCCTTCACGATTCAGGAAATGAGAGGTGTTGTTCAAATTCAATGAAGAGTCACCTACTGTCTAAATTCAAAGTATGGATACATAGAAACTTGATCCAAATAATGGGATATGTTGTAGAGACTATCTTCTTCCCTTCTCAGGTCTTAATATATGTCGCAATATATGCTGCAAATTCCGCCACGGTGTATTGTCTCAACTCGAAAACCTTTCCCCGAATACTGCTAAGCCAGCTTCCCAGTCCGAAGTAGAAATAATGACGCCAACACTGCCTATCTCTCCTCCAAGACAAAATGTACCAGATATCTTCGGCCGAGCGCGACAAGACGATGGGAAACGGGGTGTCCAGGACGAGAAAGCAGATGATTGATTTTTGGTCGTGGTAGAAGTATTACCATCCTTCATGAAAGGGTACAATACATTTCGCTCAAGGCTGGCTTGAAACCTGGCATAGATCTTGCCTACACTTGATGTTAAGAATGAAAGACTTCAGGGCGAATATTTGGGTAGATTGAGGGTTTTGGAACATTAGTTTTCCACTTGACGTGGAAATTGGGGGTTGAAATGCATATTACAATTTACAAATAGCGATAATGCTTTTCAAGTTGCCGACTTAAGAAGAGTATATTGATCACGTCTATTAAAATGGAGCCAGCACAAACATCTCCTAATTCACAACTTCAGCCGACCATGATCATGTCATGTTTCTACGCCATCCGCGCGCTGTGCAAAAGGCATGTGAGGCGCGTGAGACACGGGACGAACTTCAAAGGTACAAGTACCTATGCAAGAGTAAACTCGGTGCACGATTTAGGTATGAGCGTCTAAGGAAAAAAAGCCTTCTAGTAGGCATGTACCGAAGCGAAGGTAGTATAGACAGATGTACGATCCTCAAGGTCATAGGTACAAGTATGATGGTGGGGGAAGTGCGGGGTAATTTTCGCTTATTCCCCCTATTCACTCTTCGCAAGATTCACCTAGACGTGAGAATACCTCCGGCGAAGGAAATCTAACTTAGAGGCAAGCATGACTAAGTATAGGTAGGTATTTTAGTTCACTGAGCATTCACATCTCATTATCCTTCTCATTGTATTCCTGATATCGTTATCCTAAGTCTTATCATGAATTAAGATATAATAAAAATATCAACCTCTAAGCCAGCAAGTCCCGTCTTCGTCAACGTACTCCCACTAACACCCCATCCGCTTCCCCAAACATTCTGAGTGACAGCTGTAACACTCGCCGGTAAAGAAATACTGATATTCGCAAACGGCTCATCCACATAGTTCATATTAACCACGCTGACCAATGTACTATTCCCCAGCGACCAAGCCGCAACATCCATCCTCTCTCCTCCGTTCACCTCCAAAGGCTTAACAAAAGCGCCCAATAAGAACCCAGTCACAGTGGTTGAAGTCAACGCTTTAGACAACGCACTCGTTACGTTCGTAAGCTCTGGGGTGGTAGGATACGCCCACATGGCAATAGCTTTTGCGCCGTGGTTTACGAACAGCATATTCATAACCACTTCTTCTTCAGCGGTAGGATAACGTGCCCAAAATGTTTCGTTTCCGAAGGATTGAGGGACGCCCCATTGAGGTTTCTGAGGAAGATTGAGATAGGTTTGGTAGGAAGAGTAGAGATCTAGACGGGTGGGAATGTCGGAGAAGGTTCCGGTGCAATCATCACAGCCGCAGCAACCGTAGGTCGTGTTGCAAACTGTGTCGTATTGGATTGAGTAGGAGGTGTTGACTGCGATTGGGTAGGGGTCTGACATGATGATGTCAGCGCCAGAGGTGTATTCTTCGAAGTAGTAGTTGAGACAATTGAGGCACAGAGATACAGGATGATAGGGATCTAATGATTTGATTAAATCATATGTGATCTTTGTGGCGTTCAAGGCGTCGACTTGTCCATCTGGCTCGTCTCCAGTATACCATAGTAGAAGAGACTTTCGAGCTTTGATTCTGTTCACTTGAGTGGTGACCGAGGAGATATTCTGGGATTTCGATTAGCAAAGGTGAGAGGATCGGGCCATACTAGCATCCTACAGTGTATGTCCATCCTAAACATATTAGCACAAGTCTAGATCTGATAATAATCATAATATGCTCTACTTACTCATGTCAAACATCAGCCAGAGTCCAATATCATCCATGACGTCGAGAAACCTATCAAGCTCATCAAAATCGAACGCTGCATTTGCAAGACCAGCGTTTGGCACAATATGAATAATGTTGTATCCTAAAATTTAAATTAGTAGAGTTTCCATTATCAGGAAACTCATTCGACTTACCCCGGTCTTTGAAAACTTGAATGTCTGGAGATTGTCAGCTGTCAACTCCTTGCAATGATAAATATCACTCACTATCGATACTCAATTCAAGCCACCCATCCCATGATGTATAGAAAGTGTACGGGAAAATAGGTGTCCAAGCAGTAGAATTTTTCAGATAGTCTTGAACAAGAAGGCCACCATACAAGCTGTCCACTTTTACAACACTTCCCCCATCGGTTCTCTCCGGGAGATAAAACAGCTCGGTGGTTGCGGTATAAAATTGCTGCCCGTCCCCTGAAGCGCCAGTAACGACAATCTCATAAGGTTCAATTCGAGGCGTGAGCGCAGAAAGTGAGAACCCAAACTCATTACTCGTTGAATTGACTGTGACATTCCTACTAGAGATCAAATCATGGCCCGACTCAACAACCGAGACATCAATGAAGAGCTTGGTGAAGGGACTCGTGATGTTGGTCTGCTTATTGAATGATCCATTCACAAAAGCTTCTCCATGCATGTATGATATTGGAGCATCAATGATAAAAGTACCATAAGTCTCATTTGCAAGGTACAAGTTCATCCGAGGGCGGATTGAAAGGTCAAGGAGTGGCGAGGAGGAGAGCGCGGGTGCTTCTAGCCATCCACCAGGCTCAAAAGAATTGTTGCTCGCTCTATAAGCTTTTCCACACTTCAAAGTATCAGTTTCATTATTCCATGCATGAGCCAGAGGTTCTTACCCAAACATCGACCCCAGCCGGATACCCCAATTCAGCAGCACGCTCCGCCGGAATTGCGGCCGAAGCGAAGCTGAGAAGACTTGCTACGAAACCGAAGCGCATCATCATGACTACCAGATTCAAGGATGTGACTGGCGGTAGAAGAACGATCAACATCGACTCTCACCGGAATGCCCTGCTATATATCTACCCTCACCAAATGATGGTCATGTCACGTGCGACCACCTTCCTTCCTGTCACCATCCCCGCCTTGATTGCTCTCGCTGGCTGATAAGAAACAAACCGTAATGGTCAGTATGAGTGTGGAGTAGGTCCATGACATTCATATGAACTACACTACAGTAACGTAGCATCCTGCAGAAGCATCAACAATGCAGACCGGCGGGGTGACCAGCAACATAGCCCAAAGCTAAAAAGGACCAGGAATGAGCAAGAAGGGAAGATCAGCGTTTTTGGGCTTCAAAATCGTGAGCAATGCAATCATTACAGAGGTAGAAATAGAAGAGAATGAAGAAGTATAATGGAGATGGCTATAGTATCCAATTGATTTTTCTTCTTGCAAACAAAACATTGTCGATTGATTACTGTGCCGCTTTGCCCTGAATGCCGCAGACTTGTAGCCGGCAACTGTATGCAAAGCATACATATACAGCTTGTTGCATGTAACTGACAAGCTTCGGATCTTGGAAATGCCTTCGGCGGTCAGGATCCCTGAGGCGAACTATCACTTGAAGGGTGGGATGATGCAGGAACAGGCCCCACTGTTGAAATGACCGTGAGGGGAAATGGCTCGTCCACTTCACTCCACTCTACTCCATGGACTGCCGATAACGAACATGGAACGAACAACACGAACACTTCCATGGAGTTGGAGATATTCCGACAATAACATCACTCACTGCAGTGCCTTGCATATTCTACCATTTGCCACTTTCGGTCTCCTTGGGTAAACCTCGCTGCAATGGCAAGTCCCACCGGACCTTGTTCATCTCTCATCAATGTCACCCCTCCCTTCACCAAAGTCCTTCTACCAGCAAAGATGGGATCTTCAACAGCCTCGCATTCTTCGTGACCATCTAAAGCTACTTCTCATCAAACGTTACCAAAATGCCGGAGATGGATCCGCTCAAGCATTGCGACGCGGTGAAGTGCGATAGGGTAATCTGCTAATGACTACGACATGGTCAATGGTCTATTTGCGAGAGATTCAGTCCTGATAATGAGCTTCAGTAATCGGTAGGTCTCGTCTTTCATATACCAGCAAGGTCTCTCTCACTTTCTCGGCAAGTTGGAGGCTCGAGGTAAGTCATTCAATTATGCGCCAATTCTTTTCCTTGGCTGCCGGCATCACTGCCGTGGTAGCTGCTCCAAGTCGTCGATGGGACAATGCCACATCTGCTGCGAAGGTACGCATGAGTAATCCTAAGATACCATCCAGCGACTCAAAAATAATAGGAGATCGTTCAAATACCCCTCGAGTCCTTCTTCAACAATAAAGGCTTCGGCATCACGCCGGGTGAAGCAAACTTTGATCAATTGAACAATTCCTACCCTGCAGCGAATCTGCCAACTGGCGGCCTGTATACCTCGACGAAAACCAATATATCATACTTGTTTCCCGGATATCAAGCAAATGGAAGCGACAATGTGGTCATGTCAGGTCAAGTGATTCCTGTACCTGAGACATCGTATTTCAGTTTGCAGATGCTTGTTGCGACAGAATCTGCGGGCTCCGCCGGAAATCTAAGCTTAGAGTATACTGATGGAAGTACAGTCCTGGCAGAAGTCAGAACCAATCCATATTCCACTTTTCTGTCAATCCTAAAAGGGGAGATTTCGATGCCGTCATATTATACCCTCAACACGACAAATTTCAATACTTCGCACATTTTCGAGTATATTGGCCCCGTAGATCCAAAAAAGACCCTGGCTTCTATCTCATTGCCTGATACCTCCAATGACACTTCGCGAATTCATCTCTTTTCCATGTCATTATATAAGCAAACTGGAGTCCAGGTACAATTCTTGCGACCGACTCAGAAGCACGATTCAGATCGAGTACAGATTGTCGAGGTTGTCATCGACAATGCTGGTCCAGACTGGATTTCTGGTGATGGCGTTGAGATCTCTATCTCTGCCCCAGGAATTGAAACAATCAATCCTGGTTCTGTCAAAAGGATGAGACCTGGTGACCAAAAAAAGGTTAATGTCGGTGTAATCGGATGCGGGAACGTTACTGCTACGGTTCATCTTACAGGATCGCTCAATGCTACCTATGCAATTGAGAATGTTAAATTTGGGCTCGAGGAGTACACCTCGGAACTCTCTAGTCTGTCAACTCATGAGAGCCCGGAGTGGTTTGACGCTGCTAAATATGGTATATTCATTCGTAAGTTTTTGTCATTTGAACTCTAGAAGGGCCATTAAGCTCATGAAAACAGATTGGGGCCCATATGCTGTGCCAGGTTGGGGAAACTCGACTCCGGTCGAAATCTATGCTGAGTGGTACTGGTGGTATGGTCACCACCGAAATGCTGACAAGGCCGATGTGTATAATCATCGTAAGTTCATTCAATCTCCGTCCAACACAACATTCAATCTCAGCATCGAACTCTCGAAATTAATCTCGTGCCATCTGATTTGCTTCAGCATCAAGGACCGCAAAATTACTCCTACATAAGATGGGTTTCTGCAATGAGGCTGACTTTAAATCTAGAACTGAACACTTTTGGACCCAATGTTGTTTACGATGACTTCTTTTCTAATTTCACTGCAGGTTAGTATCTGTTAATTTCTACCCAACTGTTCATGTCTCTATTATTGCTGTACTGTGCTGACATAATTCCTTCGGTTTTCAGAGAACTGGGATGCAAAATCTTGGGTGGATCTGATTGCCGATGCAGGAGCTCAATACTTCGTGCTCACTACGAAACATCATGTGAGTTGCCAACATAACTTTATTTACAGAATATCTAGATATTTTCACAAAACTTTCGAGATGGACCATTTTCTCAGAATACTTCAATGACATACTAATATGCCTTGCAGGACGGGTTTGCCCTGTTCGACAGCAAGGAGACAACCCACCGCAACTCGTTACATTTCGGCCCTGGGCGGGATATATTGAGAGAACTGTTCGATGCTGCGAAGGAGTTCCAGCCTCAATTGAAGCGAGGTACCTACTTCTCATTACCTGAATGGTTCAATCCCCTGTTCGGAAAGTACGGTTTCTCTCAAACAACAGATCCAGCCTCAACTTCTTGGCCGGGTATCATAGCGACAAATCCGTACACAGGCCTGGAGGAACCTTACACAGGTGCACTTCCACAAGATGACTTCATCGCCGATCTCATGGTTCCGCAAATGGAAATCCTTGCGTATGATTACGAGACGGATATAATGTGGTGCGAGTAAGTAACAATCAATCGCATTGTATCCCACAGCCTTTAATAATAAACAGTTGCGGTGCTGCCAATGGAACTGCTGAATTTGCCTCTCAGTGGTTCAACCAAGCAGAATCTCAAGGACGACAAGTCACTATGAACAACAGATGTGGCATTGCTGCCGGAGCCGATTTCGATACTCCCGAATATACAACTTTCAGCTCTGTATCAGAGCGAAAATGGGAATCGAATCAAGGAATGGATCCATACAGTTATGGGTACAATCGTGCAACCCCATCGTCTCTCTACATGAATGCCTCGACATTGGTTCATTCGCTTGTTGATATGATCTCGAAGAACGGCAACCTTCTTCTTGATGTCGGGCCAATGGCAGATGGAACAATCGATGCGACTGAGATCGCTCATCTGCTGGAAGGAGGCTTGTGGATAAAAGCCAATGCTGAAGCTATTTTCAACACCACATATTAGTACGTTTGATCAAACTGTAAATTTGACTTCGGGCTAACATCTTCAAGCTTTGTGGGGGCGGAAGTTGGTGAGATTAGGTTTACGCAAACCAAAGATGCATTCTACATTCTTTCGTTGGAGGAACCAACAGAGAATTTCGTCGTCAACGCACCTCTACCAATTCTTCCAGGAGACAAAGTCTCCATGATCGGTGCCGGTAATGGTACTGAACTGGCATGGAGCTCTTCTGAAACTGGACTTACAATTGTGGTACCGTCTTCCTTGATAGAAGCTGGTAAGTATTGTTGGGTTTTCAAGATTGAGTACTCTTAGATATTTACTATACCACAATTTGACCCTCAAGATCTTCTCCCTTCCTGCTAGCTCTTTCGCACTCGATCAGTAACAAACACTTGTGAAGCAATGAACATGCAGAATTCGTATTCGGGCATTGTCCTCTCGAATTACATTCAAGTCGCTCTACATTGTTCCGAACACCAGAGCATCTACTCCACGGGGTAATGGACCAGGAGAATTTTCTCCCCGATATCCTAACAACACTCCAGCAATGGTTGAGGGGTGACTTTCTTGATGATTTTGTGAGAATGAGCCTGTTGAATACTTTAGCTCCAGCCAAAACCTGCCCAGAAAACAGAGCATCGGCAATGGAGATTCATCATTCCACCAACCTCATCTCGGTCGAGCACCGTTTCTTGAGGTGAAACGGATCTCCTCCAGGAAGGTATTTTCAAAGTGCAAGCATTGGTGGGAAAGTTAGTTTATCGGGCATGACCTTGGAGGCACCGTCTTGGCGGCTCTTGGCGCTTGGCGCCTTGCTTCCCCGCAAAATTCAGACTCAAAACGACTTTTGACTTTTCTTGCAGGCGAGGAACATGGCTTGATCAGTTTTGCGAGTGCCGAAGATTGTCTCGTCATTCGCTGGATAATTGTAAGCTTGAACAAACAACTGAAGCTTGAATATCAACTAGTACAAAAGCAAGCTTTTGACGCCTTGGCAAGTGCTAATATCCTGAGCTGACGACGTCAACCAGGCACGGAGATGCAAATGGGGACATCCTCTTGGCGTCTATTGATCTCGGCACCGACAATGGAGAGCATTTCTATTCCCATTACTTACTCGGTATTGAGTGCCAGGTATGAGGAGAACCCCTGATGTTTGGTGGATTTACATGAGGGCTGACTGGCAGACACACTTCATCTGCTGCTCGCTTCTCCACGATGAAAGGAGAACAATCCAGGCACCGTCATGTTATTGCTTTTGGTCCTGCATACGCGTTTATTTTCATATATTTGTTACTCAAATAATTCTTCCGCAGTCCAGACCGGAGTCTACTCTATGATCAAGTCCGTCCTATTGTTGAGCCTCAACATGAGAGTATAAGTATATGTTCAATCTTCATTCCATCATTCATCACCACAATCACATCATCATCTTCAACCTTCTCACTTCACAGTCAAGCTTAGTCTTTAGTCAAAATGGTCTCCATCACTCAATCTGTCCTTGTTGGCCTTGCTGCCTTCCTCGCCACCAGCAATGCTGCTGTTCTTGAGGCTCGTGCCACAAACACCAACCTTCAGACTGTCTTCCCAGCTAGCACCGGTACCAGTGCTCTTGCTGCCGCCAAGACCATTGCTGCCGGTGTCACTTTCGACGGAGCCATGAAGAAGTTTGACAGATCTGGTAAGCTCCTGGTCTAGTTCTTTCCTCTCGGTGTCATGTGATGGTTTAGCAATCGCCAGGAAATCCCATACACTTACTAAAACAACATAGACAACACCTGCAGCGGTCAGCAAGAAGGTGGTGATGCGGATGCCGTCTTCGTTCTCCAAGCTGGTGCCGTTCTCTCCAACGTCATCATTGGGCCCAACAACGGTGAAGGTGTTCACTGTCTCGGCACGTGTACTTTGAACAACGTCTGGTGGGTTGATGTCTGCGAAGACGCAGCCACCTTCAAGCAAACCTCCGGAACTTCCTATGTCAACGGTGGTGGAGCCAAGTCTGCTAGCGACAAGATCTTGCAACACAACGGTGGTGGAACTGTTGCTGTCAAGAACTTCTTCGCCGATACCTTGTAAGTAATAGCCTAACCTTTCCGTAACTCATGTGCCTCTTCTCTACGAAGATGTATATCATGACCTTTATGGAAATATGATACTAACCCCACGCAGCGGCAAAGTCTACAGATCTTGCGGAAACTGCGGTACCCAATACAAGCGAACCAGTACTTTCACCAACATCCACGTTGCTAACGGAGGTGTCGTTGCAGGTGTAAACACCAACTACGGAGGCAAGTTCCTCTTTCCAAGTACTTGTGATTCCACTAACAAATGAACAGACAAGGTCACCATCACCAACTCCTGCGTCTTGTCCTCAAGCTTGTGCTACAAGTACACTGGAAACAGCAATGGAGATGAGCCAGTCAAGACCAGCAGCGGAGCTGATGGAACTTACTGTATCACTTCTGGTATCACTACCAGCGGATGCTAAGTACCCTACTTGAGATGACGGATTGAGTTGGAGAGGGTCGAGGGCATGGGGTTCTGGAGAGAAGTGCGAGAGTTAGGGAGTTGGAAGAGGGGATGTAGGTGCGGGGTGAGGAGAAAGCTGAAAATTCTTTCTGTATATATTCGTGATTAGCTTCAACAAATTGCACATATCGCACAATTTCTAAAGTTTCAGAAGCATTGTGAGATTTCTGCTTTCGGATGACCCGAAGCTCTTACGTAGAATAGCTTAAGTACTTAGAATTTATTAGGGGAATATCCTCAAGGCCTCGAGTTTAAACCCTAAGAAAAGTACTAAGGAAGGCAACGTATATGTAAAGTTACCTTATAAGAATCTGAATTTCTAAAAAGATTATCAATAATCCTAAGCGTGTAAGTTTATATAATTAAGATAATTATTGAAATTAAAATCTCTAAAGTCTTTAGGCTTAAACAATAAATTTAAGTTGCCTATATATTTTAGAGGATTAATATTATATATATTATCTTTTACAAAAATAATTTATGTACTATTTAACTATCATAAAGTATTTCTAATCTTATTAAGTATTCCCTTAGTACTTGTCCCTATTGTATACACTTAAATATTCACCTAGGCTTGTACAAAAGGGGGAAGTGTGCCCACCTGAGAAACCATTCCAGCTTTAAATGGAAAAACTGGAACAGGCGGAGCTACCAAGGCATGTATTCACAGTGAGTATAAGGTATTGACCTTGACCACCGAGACGGCAGTGTTACCTACCTATTTGCCAACGACCTCAGAGACAACTACGTACCCAACCGAGAGGGACAACTTCTTGACACTTACTAAGGCAGACTGGCAGAAAGATCGTTGTCGAACATTCTGAGCTTCTTTTTCCACTCAAGGGGACCTATAGATGTAGGGTTAGAGAATGTCCCCAAACAGTGAAAGGAGACATCTTGGAGGATGCCATTCATACGGCAGATAGACCACGGTCACAGCTGCAATAGCATAGACCCCCATTCCAGCCAACGGTTGATATACTGATCATGTTACTATTTCGTTGTGACAGGTGGTGTGTCCTTCAGCTCCCGCTTTTATGTGTACTTGTGTTGATTCAGGATGAGGCCAAAGTATTGCTAGCCAGCAAAGTTCTCTTCAAGGCACATTCACCACCCACATCAACATAGTACGAGATATTTGTTTCGCGTTTGAATTTAGATTTCATATTCCACGTCCGAACCGGTTAGATATCTGAATCGTATTTAAGTTTCGATTTCGTTATCCACGACGGTCGGAGAGCGTGTTTGCACAGTCTCGTGGAGTGACTACGGCTTTGGACAAAGCCACGATGAAGAGACTATACGACCAAAATCTCGAGAAAATTCTGCAGGAGCGAAGAGCAATGGAGGCCACAAGATATTCAGCCCTCCAAACTGCTGCGGCAGCAGCTGCAGCAGCACCTTCTCACCAACCCAATCAACCCAACCCTGCGATGATCCTCCAACATCAATTTCCAGGGAATGAACCAATTTGTTGTCCCACAGGGCTATAAGTATCTGCAACAGAGAGCTTTCGTCAACAATCTCATCCACGCATTCTCCAAGAGGGTGTTTATATATTGGGCGGCTAATGAGGAGGAGAACAACAAAATGGACAACAACACCAACGAAGGCATTTACACAAAGTCCTAGGGCTAAAGGTTCTAATCTGATCCACAAATTCTCCCAGAGGGGTGGTATAGATTGGGCAGCTAATAGAGAGGACGACTATAGAATAGACAACACACCAACGAGAGCATTCGTACAATGTCCCAGGACCAACCTTTTCAATCTCATCTACAAATTCTGCAGGGGCAGCTTTGGAGACTAGGTGACCAAGGAAGAAGAGCACCAAGGCTAGGAAAGAGACAAATACAATAATGAAAGCTTTCAAAGTGCCCCAGGAGCAACCTATCCTATCTTATCCACAAGTTCCCTATGGAGAGGTTTAGAGAGTTTGCGGCCAAGGAAGAGGAGGTCCAGGACAATAGAATAGACAATTACACAAATTAAGGCGATTGATTCACATGAATGCCGTTATTGAAAATACCTGCTCTCTCCGGTTTAAAGATTTAGCTTTTATCTATTATCCCTCGCGTTTAATTTGAGTTTAGTTTACCAGTTCTTCTTTTGAAACGCCTGACTGCCGTGGCATTCCTGAAATCCACGGCTTTATCGTTAGGCCTCTTCTCGTCTTCGGCTTCAATCTAAATTCACTCTTATATCCTATACACGAGGAATCGTATGACATAGCAAAAGTTTGCAATATGAATAACTATCTTCCAAAAACTTCAATACCATCACATATGATTATCTACTTTCCTAAGCAGGCTATAATATGGCTAGCATTCTCTCACTTGTATCTTTGGCAATTTGAAAGTGCATACGCTCGATTCTTCACTTGAGCTTCTTCTTTTATCTCCTATCGTGCTGTAGATAGTATTGGCCAGATATTCGGCGTGAAGTCGATTATTGTAAAGTGCATAGGAATTATACGCGGCAAATTGTATAAGAGTGATCCGTAAGAGTTGTTTGGTGGATGCGCAGTGTTTCCTTGATTATTCCTCGGAACTTCCCTGAGACCCATCATCATGCCACTCCATGGGGTCCTAGTCTTGATCTTCCTCGTCGGCTTGGTCTTCATCTTCGGTGAGGGCCTCTTCCTCAATATTATTTTGACAGCATTGCAGATTCGAATTGTATGCTTTCGAATGCCGTGGGTTGAGCGTGAACTTCACAATTCCTCCAATCTGGTAATGGAGAATCCCATCTCACTCTCTTAATGTATTTCATATTCGACTTCTACGTGTTCAGACCCTTAATTTTTGAGCGATTTCACAATCTCTTCGCTTCTGGTTTTTATTTTCAGTTGCTACTTCATACTGTGTCCAGAGAGATTCGCTGGCACAAAACAAGCACCGGTCCAAGATCTACAGGTTTAAGGATTTCAAAGTGCCTTGGACATCGAATTGAGAACTACCTTAGGCATTATCAGGCGTTGCAACCTCAATCTGCGGTGATATCACGTGAGGTCTCAAAATGCGATCGCCATGGAGAGAGTACTCCGGCTTGGAGTTCTTGAGATTAGGATGGACAACTTGCTTGGTGCCAAGTAGGCTTCTGCTACAGATATACCCTCTAGATTGTACTTTTTTCTGGACTGCAGAATGTTTCATAATCGTGATCGCCCCAAATCGACTCTTCATCTCTTAGCGGCTTTCGCCCGCTCCTGTTCCATCACGCCTCTCAGGGGGTTGCTCGGTACTGTACTCAAATGTTAAAGCAGCAAGCAGCCAAGTCTCCCTCAACCTGAAGCCACAAAAGCAACTTACATTTGGCGAGCCGCTGTCTCACAACCATGAAATTAAACTTCTAGGGCTGAATCTGTACCTGTTCCCCTGCAAGGTACCATGTAACCCTGGAACTTTAGATCCTGCCTTCCGAGATCTGCAGCTAGCAAAAGAAAGAACAGAACAGTGCAGAACATCCAGGGAATTGCTGAATCTGATTGAAGATACTCAAGTAGTACTAGCATGGATGAAGGGAGAAAGCATTATCTAGTGAGTTGGCTAAGTTATAGTATGATCTTGGCCTTTATGGCGGAATTTTATGCTATTGATGCAATGCGGTATGGTTGCTATGTTGTATCCCCTGAAACTGGAAATACAGCTGAAAAAGGTAATCAGGCACGGGAACAGGGGGCACAGTTTGGATGGCAGGCAAGGTGCATAAGATAAGCTATCTTGAGGTCGTAGGAATTTCTATTTTCGGCCTGGATTGACATTCAGAGATAGGAGAAAGGACGTCTCTTTGCAGTGCTCGGATAATCACGTGTGGGTGGGCTCTCCCCTCCTCTCCCGGTCTGTAGGTGGTATCTGTTCGTGGTATTTCCTGTCAGCCTTGCGTGCATCTCTCTTCACTGAATACTGCCTAATGAATCATTTCAGCCTTGCGATATACTCAACCTAATCACCATGAGACTTTCACGTCTCTCATCAGGAATCCTCAAAATGGAACTCAAAATCTCACTTCCACGAAACTTCCTCTACTCATTCGTCCCTCAGATATTCCGCACCAAATTCTTCAACGACCCCGCTCCTTCATCACGTATATACCCCACCTCCTGGCTCGATGGTCTCAGAGGTCTAGCAGCTCTCTGTGTATTCAATTTCCACTATCTATTTGCATACACAGATATAGCTGCAAAACCATGGGGCAGCGATTCCAAACATCTCTGGCTTATCGAGCTGCCCATCATAAGATTACCATATTTGGGGCTCCCAATGGTGAATCTGTTCTTCCTCGCGGCGGGTTATGTGATCAGTCTCAAGCCTTTACAACTTATGCATAGCAATAGTGCTTCTTCTCGAGAGAAACTGTTGCAAACGATATGTTCTTCTGTCTTCAGGCGGCTATGGAGATTGTATCTTCCTGTGTTTGCTTCGACGCTGATGGTTGTTCTGTGTACTCGACTCGGCCTGTGGGAATTCATGCGAGTACCCATTACAGACCGGAAACTCTTTCCTGGTTCTCGGGAGAAACAATTACCACGTCTGGATACGCTTGGCCAGCAGCTTGGTCTTTGGGTCAGAGAAATGATCAAATTGACTTCAATTTGGGAATGGAAACCATTCTACCCCCTCCATGATCCTCATCTTTGGACCATTGCATTCGAATTTCGGTCGTCGCTGGTGCTGTACCTAGGGCTGATATTGGTGGCAAAAACAACAATCTATGTTAGAATGGGCTTATTGGCATCGCTGAGTGCATACTGCTTCTGTGGTGATAGATGGGAGATCGTGTTATATTTCTGGGGGGCAAGTCTGGCACAATGGGATATCATACGTGCCCCACCAGCTACAAAAATCCTCCCTATCTCATCCAACGAAGAGAAAGAGTTCGAGAGTTTGCCTGATGTTCCAGACTCAGACAATCATTGGAGCCCTCCCACAGCATCAACACTCGGTTCTGCTCAGATGAGGAGGTACGCCTGGAAAGTGATCTATGGAGCTTCTTTCTTTTTCGCCCTTTGGCTCCTATCATCCCCAACAACAGGCTACACTACAGCTTATGGCTATCAAACTCTCTCTTTTCTCATTCCGAGTTTCTGGAGCAGGAAAGAAAAGTTTCTGCCGGCCCTTGGAGGCACGCTCCTCATATTCTTACTCTCGAGTTGCTCACCAACCTCACTGGCTCATCGCATTCTCACAAGTTCACCCGTTCAGTACTTGGGAAAGGTCAGCTTTTCATTATATCTGATGCATGGTCCTTTGCTGCATCTATATGGCTACTATCTCCCGATTTTTGTGTGGAAGTTCGTTGATAAGGAGAGTGTAGCCGGTTATGTATTTGGACTGCTTGTAGGGTGGGCATTGAATCTTGGGGTTGCGCTGTGCGTTGCAGACGTGTTCTGCAGAGAGATTGATGGAAGATGTGTCAAGATTTCGAAATGGATCGAGGAGAAGTGTTTTGTTAAATAGTTTATGTTTAGCCCTTTTTTGCTCAAATGTTATATGAAACTCCGAACTCCAACCAGAGCTCCAAATCTACTTATCAATATTTGCCATTCTAGAATATAACAAATCATGGCCACATGCAAGTTCCATACTGCGGTGTACTCATAGGTACACCATAAATCTGACTATACTCATCGCTCAACAATTGCTCGCCCTGCAGATAACCCTCTACCTGACTCTCCAAATGCCTAACCAGCGCAATGTTCCACGCGAAACTTGAGTGTCCTATCCCAGCAAACTGGCCTGCTTTCAATAACACCAGGAAATCAACCAATCCCTGTTGATCCCATGCAAGTTCTTCCAGTTTCTTGAGGTCTTCGCCTTCTAGTAATTCATTCTTGGTGGTGACAGTGATAGCATATTCGGCTTTCGCATCATTCTTGAATCGTTCAATCTCTGTGTGATTTCCACTCGCAAGATACAATATCGGAAGTTGAGCAGCTGCCGCCTGATCAAGGAAAAGCCGAGACTGCACCTCGTATTTCGAGTTGTTGAAGCGGGTATCAAATGCTTTCACTGCATCTGCCTCCGTCCTCAGATGAGCACCAAAATATCCGTTTTCTTGTATTCCTTTCGCTGGATTAAGAGCAAGTTGGTGTTTTTGAGCCAATGAGTAAAGAGTTGACGCAGCAAGATATCGAACATCTTCTCTGAATTTGAGGATCTTGCCGAAGTTTGCAGCGAATCCTGCAGAGTCGGTGTGGATAGGGTACTCAAGGTATGCTCTTCCTAGCCCAACCAGAGCAGGAGATTCTGGAGTGATCTCGGTTTTGTTGAGTAGCCAGGTCTGGAATTGTTCGTGCCATTCTTCTGGATGCGTCCAACCTGTCGGAGGCAAGACTTTCTGAAGACTTCTTGGTACGAGAGTCAACTTCTTCTGGAGCGCTTTATGATTTGGGAAATCGGATATCTTATCATAGATAGCCATTTGAGGACAGGCTGTGCGGAGAGAGGTAATGAAATGTTCTTTGTCGAGAAGATAGCTGAAATCTGCTCGGGCGGGGGTGTAAATATTGAAAATGTCGTCTGGATTCCGTACTGTGATCTGTGGCACTACAACTGCCCCGCCGAACTCGATAGCATAGCGGATGCAATTCAGAATATGATTTCGTACATTCCCGATTCCACCAGCAATATGATCGCATGTTATGAGCAGATCAGGCGTCCATTCTTTGCTGGCACAGAGCTCTTGGATTGAAATGGGGTCGTTTTGACCTCCAACTTCGACACTCAGAGCTTTTTGGATGAACTCTTCTTTGGTGTATGCTGGTGAAATATATGGCATTGACACTCGAAGAATGGTATAATCAAATGGGGAGAAAACAGTCCATAAAGTCATGGCAGAAATCAAAAGAATTAGCAACAAGAATTTCCTCGGCATTCTACTGTAACCATGTCAGATTTCTCACTGAATCATGACAATGCTGAACGATTACTTACAAACAAGAACCCCACATTCGAGCTTTCCCTTCTGAATTTGGGATATAAACATTATTTTTCATCGATAAAGGGATGTAGAACTGCATGTCGGATATCTCAATTGTTCCTTTCTGGTGGAACTTGTCTCCGTCAAACCCAGTTTCAATCTTCAGACGAACGATCTTCAGTATCGGCTGACTGCGAGCCAACTGTAGTGGGGATAATTGAGCCATCCTCGATTGACATGCCCATCAGTATGCCGCTGCCCTTATCGCTCTCATCATTTACCTATTTTCTTTTCCCCTGCTAACCAAATAGCCAATCCATAGTCCAGGACGTTTTCGTGCTACCGCCTCTTCTCTCATGTGGCGTAAAATCCCAGCTTTGAGACATCATAACCCTCGATAACTAACCCCAGGCATCATCCAGATTATGAAACTATTGTCTTCAGCTAAAGTACCACGCCACCGCCATATGTCTTACTGTTTATGCACTATCAGAGTAGTCGGAAAAAGAAATGTGCAAGGAGAATAGAAGGCGCAAGTGCATCCATGCATCAGGGCGGAATGTGAAAAGGGGCGCCAAGCCAGACTCACTCCGTAACCGGCCACAACAGTCCTTCGGCGCTCTGAATGCACAGTGTCGGTGATTGTTTTTTCCCTCTTCCGAAATGCCTCAACGGTGGGCGCTGAAGATGTGGTGAGTCAATAGTGTCTGAGGTTTAAAGTAACGCTGACGTAGCCCGTCTCCGGCTGACCGCAGTGCAACTTCAAAGCGGCAGACGAATCTTACGGGCTTCTATTGAGTCTAAAGGCTACCGATTTGGGGACCATAGATTTACCCAGACCCTTTTTGGGTGCATGGGCGGCAGAGCGGCAGGTACGAGTTGTTCTTGAGGTCGTTTTGTGTTGCTGCTTTTGAGGAGGCATGTATGTAATGTTAGCACCAATCACTCCCTGGGAGCATATTGCTCTGCCAGAAAGCATTTAATTACCATTTTCAGAAATTGAGCAGAAAGTATTTAGTGAAAAATTCCTAATTCGTCAAAGTAAAGGTTCCATCTTAAGAAGCACTAGCTGCACTACAAAGAATTCGAACGACATGTAAGTCACATGATACGCTTCCAAGAAGGACGGTTTTGACCATAATCTGCTGTATCTCATATGAACAAAGCACACAATTCCTGAAGTAGTACATGAGAGCTTCTAGGTTACCTATTTCTCTTCTTCCTCTGATTTTTCGTTCGGGGCCACAACGGTGGGGACTGGATCTGCAGGACGGGTATACCAACTCCTCCCAAAATGATGCTTTGCCAATGCATCGCCGTAGTCCTTCTCTCCACTATGGCTGTGCTTCTGCCCAGATCCAAAACCATTGATCGGTAGTATCAGAACATCTCCGAAAAGTTTGGGTTCTTTCAATCCTTGTACTTCGCTCCAATCTACTCTTCTTCCCATATTGTTGCTCAACCCCTCCATCACGGCATCTGTAAATGCACCGGGTCCCGTCGCCTCTAAGACTTCCTTCTTTCCAACTTTCAGACCGGCAAGATTGGTGTTTTGAATTCTTGCCAAATACTCGAGGTGATAGATGACTCTTGCAACAACAGCCTCAAAAATTGGGTGGCCAGGTTTCGACATCAAAGTCCACTGACAAAAGCTAATTGGACGAACGAACATTTTGTATGTGTTGTCATCGTACTCAACCCCTACTACAGCATTGATGGTTTCGTGCTGGAAGTTATCGGGAATCCATTCATCGATGGGCTTCAAGCAACTAGTATCCATGTCGCTATAGACACCGCCGTCAGCGAGCATAGCCAAATATCTGACAAAGTCTGCCCGTAGAATGGTGACATTGAGATCATTCCAGAAAGCAAGCAAGGCCGGACGGTCTTTGAAGCGATCTTCGACGAAAATTGTATTTGAATCATCTATGGATATCAACAAGTGATCTGAAACAAAATGCACAGTATCACTTACCAGTCAACAATTCATACTGCCAATCGGGGTTGGAAGCCGTCCATGTGTCTTTCTGTTCCTCCCATTTCACTTTCATCGAATCGCTTCCGGTTTGCCATATCTTCTTTGGAAATTCATCTGGAAAGACTGAGTGCGACTCCTGCTTTGGTTGACTTGTAAAGGTCGCAGGAATCTGAATGGCGTAAGAAGATAAGTCTCTTCGATTATGGCCAAAAAATATCAGAAATGCACTGAGGATGAAGACTGTTGCAACAATAACCTGTCTCCGTCTCAACGGACTAGCAGTACGAGTTCCAATGTGCCCCATTTGGTATGAGTCCATCGTCAAAATTCTGTTCGAATTCCGCTTGAACATAGAGAGAACTCGTTCAAATTTCCTGAATTGACCAACACCCTAAAATCAGTTCCCCTAAGTCAGCACTTCCGGAACAAATAATTCCTTATCGCGGCAAGATTTGCTCCAAGGACCTGGGACGCCCGCATACAAGCTGAAAAAACATCAGACGTGGCAAGCAATGCTGATGGCCAGGCAGCACGCGACACTGAATTCTACTCGGTGAGTACTAGACAGGGGAGAGAAGCACCATCTTTGGAGCCGGGTCCTCGGGTTTCCCGCTCGAGCGATTCTGCAAGGTACGATTGACTGCGATCTGCCCAAGCATAGACTATTGTCTTGGGCAGCACGGGAACGGGAATCAGCTCGCGTGGGGGAGTCCGGTAGAGGCTGAGCGTCAGTTGCATTGTGCAGCGATGCTTAAAGCGGCGACATTCTTGGCCTTGGTTGGAAATCTTTGGTGGCGCTTTAAAGGAGCTTTTTGCTTTTGGGGGCTGGAAGCTAGCCGAGAGATTCAGGGGTCGGGATTAGATGGTGGACAGGTGGAAAAGAAATGTGCATCTGGATCAGTGGTTGTGGAACTGTGTGAGGTCTTTCTTGATGTCATGTCTTCTGTCTGAGATTGAGATTGAGATTGAGCGCGGGGATTGATTTTCAACTGAGCATCATTTTTCAAATCCTCGACTTTTGGAGTTGCAGAAATGGCGATTTCTCTCCCACGACCGCCGTCGACTCCCATTTGCGTTCTTCTTGCCTTCTTTCTTGCCTGTTTTCTCATATTTCGACCCGAAGATGTCATACCTAAATTTGTCCCGCAACATTATTCACAGGTTGAACTGCCTTTGAATCGGAGTTTCGTGGGGAAAGTATTGATGCTTTATGGAGACAATCCGACATACGACAGTGCTCTGCAGACTCATGAAAAACATAATGCGGCTCATGGATATGACATGACAGTGCTTCGCAGACAACTGCTGCCAGGATTCTGGTCCAAACCTGCATATATTCTTTCCAGGCTTCTGCAGGAAATGGCGAAACCTGAAGATCAGCGGTTGGAATGGCTGGTGTATGTTAGCATCACTTGTTCCCGCATATCTTCTAACTTTTGCAGGTGGTTTGATGCAGATATCTTGATAATGAATTACAAAATTCCACTGGAAATCTTCTTGCCGCCTCCTGAGACGTATCCCTCTATCAATTGTCTTGTCACCGATGATCATCGAGGTCTCAACAACGGTGTTTTCTTTCTTCGGGTCAACGATTGGTCTGTCTGGCTCATGACAGCTGTATTGGGATACCAGAAGGCGGGTTGCAGACCAGCTGGTAAGTTGCGAACACAAGACCAAGGCGCACTGGAAAATATCATCAAAGAGGTAAACACCAGGCTCATCGTAATTTGGATCCAACGGTTAATTGTCCACAGCCCCAATTTGTCAACTATACCATTCACGTTCCTCAGCGATGGTTCAATGCTTTCGCAGGCTTCCGCGACGAGACCTTGACCAAAACAACAAAATTCAAGTCTAACTCCGCAAAGGAAGGCGATCTTCTAGTTCATTTTGCAGGACATAAGGAGACGAGAGAAGATACGATGAAGAAGTGGTTGAAGTATAGAGAGAAACACGTACATGATTGGGAAATGGAAGTAGAAAAGACAGGGTATATGGAAGAAATCAATCATTTCTGGGATGTAGAAGCTGAGAAGGAAATTGTGAAGAAGCTGCATTTCTTCCCTGGAGAGAGTGCGATGTTAGATTAGATCTATTTGGAATTGGCCTTCGTTGGGATGCTGCATCAAGGAGTTTGGGTTGGGGCTATGGAATTTGTAAATAACAAGCTATATTTTACTACAGCTTTTGCACATGATTTTTCCACACGAATTCGATGATTGCTTGCCACCACAATAGGGGGAAGGGGATTCAACCGAGCCAATTTCGTAACTTCCATGGGACTCTGCCGGTCACAAGACCAAGGTGCGTAGTGTAGTCCTACCCCAAGTTGCTCGGTAGACCCTCATCCATTGTGGACACAGGATTCCACATTCACATTTCGTTGATTAGAGCGAACACAAAATTAAGGCACAAGGATTCATTTGGCAGTAACCCAACCATCTATTCCAGATCTACCAAAAGATAATAATATTACCCCTACCATCCCCAAGAATCGAAGAACAAAACGAAAACATTGTCTTGATAAAGGAAAGAGCCTCCGAGATCGGTCAACCGTCAATACACATTATCCAGCTTTTACAAGCCAAAAGGCTTCTTCAGTCCAAAATCTCTCTTGGTGAGCAAATTTGCCTTCTCCTTCTTCTCGGCTCTCAGCATACCACCTCGTCTGAGCTTGATGCCTCTGACCTTGAGCTGGCTGGCCTCCATATCGGCATCCAATGAGCGCTTCTCCTCTTCTGCATCAGCATCTGAGGAAGGATCGGGAGTTGCTGATGTGGTGCTTGATGTTCCATCTGATGTCTTGGTGGTGGTGGTTGGGAGAGGGCACTCATATATATCGAAGAGCTTTGTGTTGGCAACAGCGCGGGCACGGAGCATCTTGGCGGCGAAAATATTGCCTCCACATGACTCAACATGGTTACCTGGGCATGGAAGATCGCATTTATCTGAAGACTCAGAGCAGGAGTCGAGAGTTGATGCGCAGTAACATTCCCCTGAATAGAGACCGGAGTATGGGTGCCCCGATGCAAGACATTCGGATGTGCAGAGCTCGACGGTCATGGATCCGCTAGTCTCGACAAGGGTGAAGCTTGGGAATCCAGATGGAGAGCCATAGCAACCTGCATACTCACACTCTCCTGGTGATGGGACTGGGTGTGGGGTTGAGGTTCCTGTCGCATAATATGAAGTGCTGGAAACAACACCATCTTTAGCACTTGTCTTCAAAGTACTAGTTGGGCCAGTTGCAGCAGAGTATGATGGTGGCGTGCTCATTGGATATGCGATGGCAGATGTTGTTGAAGTGGCAGACACTGTTGCAGGGTAGGAAGTTGGAGTGTATGTCCTTCGGAATGTCAGCTGAAAATTCTTAACTAGAGAGAAATAGACTTACGTTCCACTGACCACCGTGGCAGGGCAGGCGTACGAAGTGAAAGTGACAGTAACAGTTGTTGTACATCCAACATGTCGTGGGGCATCAGTGACGGTGGTGGTATAGTAAACGGTTGTGGTCACGGGGATGGTATATCCTGGTGCAGTTGGGGTTACCACAGTGCTAATAGGAATTGTCACGACGCCATTGGATGTACAGTATTTAGATGTTGATAGAGGACAAGCAGAGCTAGATGAAGATACTGTAGCAGCAGGCTTTCCAGTAAAAGTGATGTAGACTGTTTTCGTAATCTCAATTGTTTGTGGGTTATCAACTGATGTTGTGATTGAGAAGGTCTTTGTGACTGGCTTAGTGAATTCCGGTCCAGAAGGGGTGCATGTTGTCGTGACCGGGATGGTGTAGATTCCGCTCGATGGACAGTACGTGGATGATGAATATGACACCTGGGAGGTGGAGGTCGCGGGGGCTGGTTTTGTTGAGACCCAAGTCTCGGGGTATGTGGAGCATTTTCCATCCAGACACTTCTTGACTGTGACCCCTTGAGACTTCGTGCCATTTTTATCTGCACCGCATGTCTTGCAAAGACCGGATCCGGGATATCCAGGGATGGCAAATGGGCCAATATCTTTGAATGGACACCAAGTATCAACAACCATAGTCTCATACTTGGTGCTATAACTGGTAGTTGAGGTTCCATTGCCATATGCTGGGGCGGTCCCATTCCATAAAGGTGCTTTGGTTGGATATGGTATCAGAGATGTAAGAACGGTCGAGACATAGCCAAGTCTGACTGTTTGCTCGGTCTTGGTTACAGTAGTAGTGCTGAGTCCTCCATCGCAAGGAATGACAGTTGAGACCCAGTCATAAGTTGAACATTCAGCTTCAACTTTGTAGCCTGATTTGGTGGATACCTTATGTGGTGTACATGTTGATACTGGTTGGTATTGGGAAGTGACTGTTATAGCTGGTGGCTTGGCTGACTTGGGACATGATGGACATGGCTCGATGGTGTATAATGGTTTGCTTGCGGAAGTGACTGCGGAAAATCCTGCAAGAAGGAGAGCTGCGGCACTGATAGAGGACTTCATCTTGACAAAGAGATAATGAGTGACTAAAACGAATGTAGAATGATGAATGAAAAATGAGTGTACGCTGTCAAAGACACAGCATTAAGTTATTAAGGAAGAACGAGTGTGTTGGAGATCAAGATGATAGTATTGAAAAACGGGAGAGCTTGGAGTTAAAAGGAATTTTCACAACTATTGCTGAGCCTTCGGTGATTTGATTATTGTGGCTTTCATCACAACAAGCAAGCCATCGGAACTATTATCGTATTCTTAGAACCCTGGGCAAATCTCTTCTTCTGAACCCGAAGTCTATCCTTCCTGATCCCGTGCTCTGACCAGAAAGGGAGCCACTTGCGGTGTGCCTTCAAAGATGCCGCCTTGGTGAACCGAATGTAGAAAAGGGTCACTCGACAAATCAGACAAGGATCAGAGCGGTAAACAAGAGGATTGGATGATGTGGGGGTGATAAAATGAGACGATCTCAGTGGTGCAGAGTGAAATTAACGTGCGCTGGTCGGCATACAGGCTCTCTATTCAGGACAGATCGAGCACGATGCCCAAGCTAGCAGCTGAAGAGAGTTATCGCCAGGATCATCAGGATCTAACACCTCAGAAGTAATTATTATGGGAATTCACTCTGCAGCATGAGGTGATTCTTGGGGAACAGCTTACTATTACCAATAGTCCTAGTAAGATCCCCACGATAGGCCGGCTTCAAGCAAAGTGTGTACCCCGAGATAGAGTCATAAATATCAAGAGCCAGCCGCATTTATGCAACATGAAACCCAAGATACAAAAAAGACCAACAGAGAAGACAGCATGGGAATATGCCATGCCATGTTGTGTAAAACTCGCACAGGCCATTATTGATCCAGACAAGGGGGCAAAGCTTAAAATTCTCGCACTCCCATAATGAAAGAAGTTGTGCCCTGCTACTAGGTAGGCTGTGCTCAATCTCTGGTCTCCTGTGGGGACGGAGTCGGACGCTCGAGTGATAATATGAACTTGGATCTAAGATTAGCACCCCAGCATCCAGAGGTTCGGGACTTTAACATGATGGTCCCAGGGTGTGCTTTCTCCGAGAACGAATGCAGGTACAATTACCACCTGAGATCATGTTCCTGCATAAGCACAGATACTGGACTGGAAACTGCGTCTATGCCAAGCATATGGATACGACTCTCGCAGGGAGGGTGTGGATAGAGGGAAGTGTGACACTATGGACGAGGCTCAACGGCAAATAAATTTGCCCCTAAGCAAGCATATGGATCCCGGAAAAACATTCAGCTCGATGATGGCTGAGTCTACTAGGCTTGGTGTAGAAAAGGGTCGTGTTGATAGCACTGACGAGGTATCCAAGTGAGGTTGAATATATCTAGCAACAAGCGAGTCAAGTCTTGCCGCTTGTTGATCATTTTAGTGCACCAGGGCTGTTCAGGCGGCGAGAGCCAAGGAATATTCCCTGTGCGCCACAATGCACTCTTCACCGGCTTGCCGCTTTTCTTTGATTTTTGCAAGACAACACGAGACGAAACTAATTTGAAGAAGTAAGCAAAAGGAGGTTGGCTTAAGCCACTTTCAAATGTCAAGGCTCTCATGGCCTAAACCAAAAAAAACAAAAAAATATCTCCCTTATCGGTCAATATTGTGGGCGCTTTAAGTATTAATTCAGCATGAGATAGGAGCTGAAAGAACTCTTGGGAACACTTTGGCCTTGTTTTGGTGTGATAACAGGGAGTATGGTAATTGCTTAGACTGCGATGCACAATCAAGGGGAATCGCTAGGCATGCGACACATTCCCTTTTACAGTCAATATTTGTCGTGGCAAAAGACAGGGAATATCATTATCAATTCATCAATCTGATGAAGTCCAGCCCTATCTTCAATTTTTCAACCGCGGCCCACTCGATGTCTCAAACTTTTCGCAGCAATTCGAGGATTTCTTAATTACGTTCTCTTTCTTTCTATCGTATTTTCAATTCCTGTACATTTGTTACGGTCACTTTGTCTTTGGAAAATGTACAAAGCGTCGTCGAAGCTTCCACAATGGCAGCAGCCATCACCCCGACGAAATGGTCTCAGTCGGCGGTCCAGATTCTTGATACTTGTTGCGCTTTGTTTCCTCGGTTGGCACCAATATATACGAACTCCCAAAGATGAGATTGAACAGAGAGAGGTGGATAAAGAGCTGGCAGTGAGATATCCGAAGCAGAGAGAGGAATTGGTCACATACCCCGCGCGAGTAGAAAACCGAGATGCTGTCGAACCAGTACATGTGCATCAACGTGCACACTCAGAAGATGAAAAATTCACAGCTCCTTCGATAGAAAAATTGAAGCATGTGCAAGAAAGAATCCTTTCAGACGAGAAGTCTTCGGATGTGTCTCCCGAGAGAGTGCCACTTGGCATGAGTGTAGATACCGAGCAAAGAAAAGAAGAACCAGAAGATGACGAGGCACCTGAAAAAATACAAAAGTCAAAGAAAAAACCCGAAACTGCTCAAAAAGTAATCGAAAATGCACCACCGCCCTTAGTCATAGAGGCGTCACAGAAATTAATCGACCAGCACCTTTCACCAGCAGCGAAGTTGGATCCAGAGAGAGACAAAAGCAAGACATTTTCAGAAGATCCTAGCCTACCACAACGGTTTCCGGAGTACTCTGAGTACGCCGCTTTGAGCGAGAAAGCAGAAGCCCTACCAGACATCATTCACATACCTTTTGAAGTCAGCACAAGTGATGTAGAGCTACAAGGATGGGAAGATAAGTGGTTTTCGGATGCTGAATTTGTGGGGAATAACCTCACCGAACCACGAATTGACTTCTTGTACACATGTAAGAACCTGGGGTAGAAGTCTTGTGCCGGAAGCTAAATCAAGTACAGGGGTCAATGGTTCAGATACCGATTTCCAAGAGACAATTCTCCCGTATGAGAAGAACTCTACGCTTAATGACATAGAGGGAAAGTGGCTGGAATCTCATCGAGTCAATCGATATCGCGATTGGGATGAACTTCGGTACTCGATCAGAAGCGTTGAAAAATATGCACCATCATTCAGAAATAAGATTCAGCTGCTGGTAAACTCAGTCGCAGACCCAGAGCAGGCAGCAGATGCTACTGTTGAAAATCCAGCCGCAATTTCTGGAAAGCAGAGACCATTGTGGTTGAAGAATGATGAGCATACTAACGGGGTTGTGCAAACTCTCTCACAGGAGGATTTCTTCGAAGACGGTGCTCGTGGTTGTCTCCCAACCTTCAATTCGTTAACAATTGAGAACCAAATATTCAACACAGAATCTGACACTGATAGAGTATGTTATCAATTATTGTGACAGAATGTCAGCTAACTGTACAGTTCTTCGCACTGTCAGACGATATGTTGTTGGGAAAGCCCCACGCAGCTTCGGACATTTATTCACCCCTATTCGGGCCAACTATGGGCTTCAAATCAAATTCCTACAACACCGTCAATCCACCAACAGATCTCGATGCTCGTAGATTTGGAGAAAAGCCGTTCCTCATATACACGTCATGGCTTCTCAATCGCCGGTTTGGTGAGCGAAAACGCAAAGGCCAAATACATTTCGGACACTCTCTTTCTCGCTCTGTTACCAAAGAGGCAATAAACTCTTTTCCAAGACCAGCTCTTCAAAGTGCTTGCCAAAGATTTCGAGGCGAGACTGGCTTCCAGCTCTACTCGTGGTATGCCACGTTTCATTACACTATCGAACGACATCGTGAAGCACTCCTTTGGAGCTATATTATGCTTCGTAGCGACACAGACCAAAACGGTAATTTGGGCTGGAACGAGCGGCAAACAATTATGGAAGATCTTGAGGAGGGTATGACAAAAGAAGGTACCACCGGTTTCCGGAAGAGGATGTTTTACCACATGAACGAGGCTCTGGAGGAAGCAGGTTTGGAGGCACCTAAAGTCAATGTAGATGTGCAGTGGACATCACTTGATGGTCCTGCCGCTATCAAAGACATTGAATGTTTTGAATTCAACGTCAATGAGTGCCTTGCACCTGGCTTCTCATCTGCATCCTCTGATGAGAAGCACGCCAATCACGTGTTCAGCACAGCATCGATCTTCGACCGAGTCGCTCGTCAGCATCCGAAATGCGGCGATTGTCTGCTTAAGCTGATTCTGAATCGTGTGGAATCAGGGCTTTCCCCTCTAATTCCACATAAGGAGTCACAGGCTGAGATGAGAGAGATTGTCATCAAAGCATTATTGAAATATCAATATGCCATCGTTGACCCCGATGCATATTTCGTTATGGTCACCGATGCAGAGCAGGTCGAAAACGTTTTATTCAAGAGATTGATCAAGAGGAAAGGGAGGGTAGGGCAATTGTGTTTGAATGATGATGTCAGCACAGAGGAAGAGAGTGCTGTTGAGGACGTGAGAAAAGTTATGATGAGGTTACTCGGTGAGATGCTACCAGAACCCAGCACATTCGAGATGTACTAGAAATAGATTTACCATATTTTTTTGTATTTGGGGTAGAGGGGTAGAGGGGTAGAATCGGGGACTGGCGTACTTCTATGGGGCATTTGCTAAGGAGCATCTTCCATTTGTTTACATAAATAGATTCATTGTTAGAACATACGAAGAGTATTTGCAGTATTTTCTCGCATGTTGATGGCTTCGCGAGTCAATGTCGTGTTATATGTTGATGCTGATGTGAAGTGATCAAGCCTATCTGCAGCCTATTATTCGTTTTCACCTCTCTGCTTCCTATAAACTTAGCAATTCTTGGGCAGACTTGCAATCCTTTTCTGACATTTCCAAGATCATATACTGTCGATAATCGCCTAGTGCAATTTCTGGGCCGACAAGCACAAGCTGCTAGTGAGGTTCACTGTAGGGGTGTAAAGTTTCGTGGCAGCAGTGAGTACCCCCATCAAACATTATCGTAGGTAAGAGTCGCTTGAGTTCCGAAAGGTAATTTTACCAGTGGTCATGTATGCTTGTTCCAATATTCTCCACGTTGTTGCTTGCTGGATGAAGTAAGGGGCGATTTCGTTAATCTCTAGATTTTCGCCAATATTCGGAATATTCACCAATGTCTCCAACCACCGCCAAACCCTCTTATGACCATTAAGTATCCCGCAACTCGGTTTCCACGCGCAATTTATTGACCCTTGTTACATTCATATTCCCAAGAACTCCTGGACTGATCTGGAGCTTAGCTGGCAGCTGAGAGTCAAGGCCTACTTTGATCAGTTGCTCACTTGCTTCGAGACATGTGGCGGAGATAGAGTTTCCCGGGTCTACACATCAGGTGGTGTTTGATCCTCTAGTTAAATATATAGTCTTCAGATCTCATAACTTGGCGACTCTCTGTACTGGGCATTTGCCCAGCTGTATGACTTCCACCGTTGTTTGTTAACGGTCCTCTCTACTAATGAGAACATGACTGCATGTACACACCACAATTTGCCTGTATAGACATCAAATTTGTCTCTTGAAAGAACTGGAAGGATTTAATGAAGGAGTTATAGCAATATTTGCACTATTTATATAGAGGACATCTATACTCGATGCCACCTGTTTCGAGAGACTGGAAGCAATATGACAGAGGTCTGTAGCATGGTATGTTTATTGTAATATTCAATCGCAATAGCTGGCCTCATTGCTCTAATTCCTGAACATTCAAACTGACCGGAATGCCTCTTACTATCCAATCACATGCTATAAGCACGCCCCTTTTCATCTCTCGCTTGACCCCATCTGAACATCACGTACTCACATTCAAGCTTAGCAGCAATTGTAACTCGGGGTTTTGCTCTTACTCTGGCAAATAGAGAGGTTCAGCTGAAAGATGTAACTATTAGGAGGAATGAATTATGGTATAAATATATCCTCGAACCGTACACCGTGAGACCAACCTCTTTACCAATTACCAAAGATAACACCCTCATAGCCCTTCAAACTTGCTCCACCCTTGGAAATATAATCGTCCTTGTATTCCCCTATCAACTTTTTCCAGCCTTCATAATCAGTTCCCTCGAAATTCTGATCTTCAGCTGAGAAATTTAGCAATACCAGCGCACACTTATCGCCAACTGCGCTGGTTACGGTATAAGCCAAAAGATTCTCTCCACTCTCCCCAACAAGAACTTCCTCGAAAGCTCCATACACGAATACATCCTGCTCTTTCTTTCTCAGAGCCAGCATATCTTTCCAATAGCTCAATACGCTATCCTTATCTGAGATTTGACTTTCCACATTCCATTCTTCAAAGTCGTCATTGACGCGCATCCATGGCGTTCCGCTTGAGGAGAATCCTCCATTTTTGCTGGAATCCCATTGCATAGGCAATCTCCCATTATCCCTTGCTTTCTTCCGCAGCTCAATCATCACGTCCGACATGTCTGCTCCTTCTCCTCTCTGCTTGAGAATAGCATTGTAGAAATTTCTTCCCTCAACATCAATATAATCTTCAATTCCCCAGGCTCGCGGGACATTCGCCATACCGATTTCTTGTCCTTGGAGAAGGAATAATGTCCCGCTCAAGCTTCCAAGGTAAGTCGCCAGCATTTTTGCTGCAGTTGCGCGATGTTGTGGAAGATCGGATGCATAACGGGACAACGAGCGGCCAGAATCATGGTTGTCCATATAAATTGAATTCCAGCCATCAAACTTGGGCATAGCCTTCTGCCAAAATCTTGTGAGGTTTCTTAAGGTCTCAAGCTTGAATTCACCATGGCCATACTTCGAATCTGGACCAAAGTCCATGTCCACGATATCGCCTGCGAATACCATATTCAGCTCGTGACGATCCTTTGCCACATATTTTGACACTGATTCCTCGTCTTTGGTGAAGCCGAGTTCACCGACGGTCATACAATCATACTTGTCAAAAACTTTCTTTCTCATCTCTTGTATATATTCATGCATTCGTGGACCTGAAGCAAAGTATTTGGCTCCTGATTGGAATTCGGATGATGGGTCTGTAATTGGAGCATCCGGAAGATCTGGATGTTTCGACATGAGATTCATCGAATCGATGCGGTAACCATCGACACCTTTATCCAACCAGAACTTCATATCGCTATATGTTGCCTGTCTCATGTCCTCATTCGTCCAATTCAGATCCGGTTGGGAAGGTAGGAACAGACTCAGATAGTATTGGCTACTTCCCTCATCGAATGTCCAGGCACTTCCACCAAATATGGAAGCCCAGTTGTTAGGAGGCTTCCGGTTTCCTTCGGCATCAAATTTTGGATCTTTCCAAAAGTACCAATCTCTTTTGGAAGACGTCTTAGACGAGCGCGATTCCTCGAACCAGGCATGCTGATCAGATGTATGGTTCACAACAAGGTCAAGCAAAACTTTGATCCCTCTCTCATGTAACCCTTTGATCAAAATATCGACATCCTCAACACTACCATAAGGCTTGTGTATCGAGCGATAATCGGATATATCGTAACCCATATCTTTCTGGGGTGATGCGAATATAGGCGAGAGCCAAATCGCTGTGGCACCAAGTGATTTGATATAGTCCATTTTGGACAGAATTCCTGGGATATCACCGAGTCCATCGCCATTTGAGTCGAGGAAGGACGCGGGATATATTTGGTAGACCACAGCTTCCTTCCACCATGCCTTTTCTGGGGCTTTTGGTGCCATTTTTATCTGAATATCTGTTAGAGATTGCCCCGTTTATCTAGGGGATTCATAGTATTGAAGGAACTTACTGTATTGATTGTTTTACCTATACTTCCCATTCTACTCAATGGTCTGAGTGACAGTGAAGTTTGATGCAAGTGGAAAGATGTATAGGAAGAAGTTCAAAGGATCAGATCATATCTCCTACAGGCCCCGTGTCTAAATTCAGTGTAGTGGAGCTTATATCGACCTGCTGTTTAATTATTAGGGATCTAAAGCGTGAAAGTTTCTATATTTACAGAATGACACTACTCAGTTTAATCGAATTTGGGAGATCTTCACGATGCCGTCTCTTCGTCGGATCTATTTATCGGGTGAATAGATTCTTGGTGGATGATCTCGTATATTGCATCTCAGATATCAAATCTCCTTTGCCAAAATGTAGGTAACGAGTCAACACGGCCGGGTTCGACGGTTGGAATTGAAGCATGCAGATTGCCTGCTCGGTCATCCTTCAGTTGAGTGAGGTGTGGGTAGGTAATACGCTTTCCCCGCAGTGGGGTGATGGGTGAATTCTCATTTGGTCTGGGATGTCAGCTTTGGTAGCTGACAATGTTGATCGCACCTCCCTTATTTCAGCGCTGAATGACGATAGCAATATTACCTAACATGAAATCATCTGAAATCATCTGAAATCCCATATCACGTGACCTACGGGGTACCTCGACGGGAAGGTTGATGCTCATGTCTATTATCTTATTAGGCGTTCTCAGCCTCATAGCAGCTAAGTACGACAATAAATTTGAGTCATTTAGGAGTTCCCTAGTTGATAATAGGTCATGCTTTCCAAGTTGTCTATTCCGTTTCTTAGGCCGTCCAAATAGTGATATCAAATCTAGTAAAATATCAAATCCCAATAGCAACAACTGTTGTGCTCGCTAATCCCTTTCCCGATATTGTAGACTCCTCGCTATGCTCCAAAATGACATTCAAGCCCTCAGATACTGGTCTTTGTGCAGTTCGATGAGGCCATGCCCTTTCCAAATCGTTCCAACATTCAAATCCAATTTTCTCCTCATCAAAACCACCAAAGTCGTACGAGACCCCTGTAGAAGAGTCTAGCGTAGGATATATCCTTGATGTCATCGCAAATCTATCATTCGCATACACTTCAACGATCGAATTGTCGACGAAAATGCACACATTGAGATCTTCCCCAGGCGACATGTGAAAAGGCCCGGAATCCGTAGCTGCTAGTCCGAATTTCTCGATTGATGATTCTGATTTGTCGACCGTAATGCAGTTATTCTCGCAATCAAGAATAATCCGAGTACGCTCAAGTTCTGAAGCCCGGACATCAAAGCTGAATTTCCCCTGCTTTGGTTGTTGGAAGCAGCAGCGAATCTCGAAGTTCTTCGATTTCAAACTTGGAAAAGCTTTCAGGCCCGATGGTACATGAGTTTTCCGGAGAGAAGAGACTTGAGGAGCTGGCCGAAACCCAAGTGTACTCATTGTTCCGGCAGCCTCGTCGTGCCTCCAGATATGCCCATCTGGTTGGTCTTTCGCGATAGGCCTTGAAATCTCGTACAATTCGCGGGGATGGGCTAGGCATCCAGCCCAGCCCTGTTTCCTCACCATATTCTTCGGAGCAGTTTCATCAGCCCAGCCTAATTGAAGAAGTCTACCCTCTGCATCTCTGAAAACGTGCGCAGCATAAGCCACTCCGTGATCGAGTGATCCATGATTTTTGATAACAAATTTTGGTTTTCCGTTCTCCAGGGCAAGATCGCCAGACATCCAGAGCAGGCAATGGCCGTTGTGTCGATCGCTGCCATGGTCCTCCTCTACACCAACAATCATGTAGTGTCTTTCGCCAATGCTGAAAAAGCTTGCACATTCGAAGTTCATCCCAAAGCTCATTTGACTGCTTGAAAAATCTGGAGCGACTCTCGATTTTTCTTCCACGCTGAGAATGGCGGAGACAGGCTTCCAATTAAGTAGATCAGATGACTGATACAAATGAAGTTCGGGTCCAACTCCCTTCTCACCAGATGCAATCATCATGTACTCTGTCGAAGCATCTTGGCCTAGCAAGTCCGAAAGTCCTTTCCAGCGTGAGACAAAGGGATCTCTCCATCCTGTGGTCGTTTGTTTTTTGGGAGGAACTGTCATAAGTGGATTATTCTCATAGCGGTTCCAAGTCCTTCCAAAGTCCGTTGAGAAAGCCACAGATTGAGATTCACATCCCTCGATATAATCCACTGACCAGTGTATGGGTACTGCGGAAATACTAGTGTAGAACAGAAACAGCACCCTCTTCCCGTCCACGATCCTTGATGCAATTGACCCAGAGAAGACTCCAAGACGATCGTAAGTTGCTCCGTTTCTTATCGCTGGCGATACATCTTCCCACGTAACTAGATCTTTGCTTCTAGCCATTCCCCAAGCACTATTACCTCCATCCGTCGTCCCTGGATTCCATTGATAGCAGAAAAGATACTCTTTGGTTTCTGGGACATAGACTGCACCACAGGGATCATTCATCCAGCTATCTGGTGCGATAAAATGAGAGGTAGGACGAAATCGATTGAAAGCCATATTGATAGATAAATTTGGTCAATGATTGTGTCAGAAGTGCTTTGCTTTTTTTCAGCAGATGTGAGGCAGCTGCAGACCTTAAGGTCGTCGGGTGAATACCGGATAACAAGCCCGATAATCCATCTGCCGTCGTGTGATTTATCTGTGTGATAGCCAAGTAAATGGAACTCAAGTTGCTGTGTTCCTGCAGCAGGCGGAATTGAAGATGCAGCAGTGGATAATCATTCTAGCAGCGGCTTTCAATTCCGCGTTACGATCATGGCTGGATGCAAGTGACTTACGGTGACTTAGCCAATGGCAATTCTCCCATAGGCCTTGATACTAGAACTTCTGACTCATGTTACCTTGAAGTCACCTTGACCCACAGGCACCTCAGTCTCTTGAGATGCTCGGCCACTATCGTGGGTTTTGAAGGTGGTTGAAATTCAGCGAGAGTTTAGCCAAATGCGCAAGAATGGGGGGGTCTTGCAGTGTGGGGTCCAGGTCCAGCACAGCTTCCCGCCACTGGGTCAGGCTAGAACACATTACCAGCAGCTACGGGTAAGTCTGGGGTACAGCTAAGAAGAGCCTTAGCATGATAATTCACCCCATTGGTGCGGCCACTCTCCCACCTGGTAGTTGCCACCCCTTGGGTTCATTGAGTGACTTTGTATGTACAAATGTACTTGTACTCTTTTGACGCTCTTCCCCGTGGGTCCTCCTCTACATCGATGTGCAAGTACCGTACCTTTATGCTACATGTCAAACTCCATTACTCCATGTCCCCAACATGTGTATCAATCCGAGATGATGACGATCATGGATAACTCCGGCTAAGCGTCGATGATTCCGTGATACCCATCTGTTTGAGGTTTATATATAAGATATATTAAAAGCCGCACGAGTTGAAATTCAAACACAATCAATCACCTATCAGAATTTGACCCTCAACTCTGTTCTCTCTCTCCTGTAAATCTCACAATGGATTCTAAATCTTCTCTTGAAGACACCAACGTGCATGTATTTGACTCTTTAAGAGACATCGAAAAAAAATCCGAAATCATGCACTCCGAGCACGCCACATCCGCAGCCACAGCGCCTCCGTCCATTACCAAGGTTCCAGCCTCTACAGATCTGACGCCAAAACAACAGTACCAACAGCTCTGGACCAACCTCAAGAAAGACAAGCACTTTGTCCTCTGGGCACTCTATGTGATGTCCCTAGTCTTCGGCTGGGGATACGATCAAGGGTTATCCGGGGTAGCGATTGCTTTCCCAGAGTTTAGAAAGGTGTATGGTAATTACTATGTTACAGGAAACCAATGGGTTATTCCTGCTCTATGGCAGTCCCTTGGAATGCTGCAAGTACGATTGGTCAGGTTTTTGGAGCCTTCTTGACGGGGCAGTTTGCAGATTATACGGGGAGGAAGCCGATACTTTTGCTGGCGGTTATGCTATCTCTGGCAGCATCATGTGAGTATATCCAGTTGCTAGTAATATCTTCAGTATCTCCAGATAAATTTCCAATTTTATATCTGTATTTCCTCGAATGTATATCTGACATCTCCCAGTTGCTTTAGTCTTCGCTCCAAACCTCCCCGTCCTCTTTGTCTCTAAACTCCTCCTCGGATTCTCCGTCGGCTTCTCAACAGCCACACCACCCCTCTACGTAACAGAAAACTCGCCCGCACCACTTCGAAGCTCCATGAGCAGTCTTACAATCGTGATCATCGTCCTCGGATTCTTCCTCTCCTCACTAACCGGATTCGGTGCTTCCAAAATCTCCGGACCATGGAGTTTCCGACTGGCATTTTGCATGACTTTCCTCATTCCAGGCTTGTTTCTCTTTGGCCTGCCTTTCCTACCTGAGTCTCCGGTATGGTATATGAAGAAAAGACTGGAGGGAGATGCACGGAAAGCTGTGATCCAGCTATTTGGGAAGGATTCGGATGTTGAAGAGATAATCTCTGCTATCAAGAAAGATCTAGAGATTATGGAGGGAGAAGCGCAACATGCTAGCCAGACGAGTTGGAAAGCTATTTTCACCAAGCCGCATCTTTCGAGAACTCTCGTTGCTGTTCTTGGATTACAATCTCAGAATTTCTCAGGCGGTTATTTTGCTAGTAAGTAATTCCATTCTACGCAAAATTATCTTCTGATACGAATCACGTTTTCATCCACTCGGACCACTCCCACCTTTCTCTCCCCTATTTCCCCTCGCTTCCGCTCTACACTCATGCTAATGCATCCCAGACACCTACCAGACCTACTTCGAGCTAATTGGCCAAAGCGATCCCTTTGGCCTAACAGCTATATCGAGCACCCTCCAATTCCTCGCCAACTGCGTCGCAGTGCTGATATCCGACGTGCTTCCCCGTCGTAAAGCTCTCATTGGGGGTGGCACAATTCTCGTGCTCTGGTCTGTAATCATAGCACTTATGCTCTCCTCCGTCTTTCCATACTTCATCAACCCAGATCAATTGAACTGGGGTGGAAAAGTTATGTTTTTGTTTGTGGGAGCAGAGATTTTTATTCTCCTTGGACTGTTCTTCTATCAACCTGAGACGAAGAACAGGACGTATGGCGATATTGATATTTTGTATGCGAGCAGTTTATCGCCAATGAAGTTTACGGAGTGGGTAGTTGTAGATGGGGTTGCGGTTAGGAAGGGATTGTAACGTTCCTTTTATAGAACAGAATGTGTATAGATTATTGAGTATGGATACAGAAAAGGACATGGATTGATAGAGCCCGACAGGCTGGAAGGGGGAAATCCATATAATATTCACGCTTAAACCTTATTTGAGCATTATTTAATACATCTGGATTGTGACTACTTGCTACATAGTCGCTCTCTTCATCATAGCCCTTCCACCTTGGAAAGGCTGTGGCGCATGATCGCAAAGATGGCCATGCATTGACTACTGATAAACCCGACGCACGATGGCCAACAAAGAATCCATACAGGGTAGGCTAAGTATCCATATACAAGAAGTGAGTTGAATCATTTGACTAACTACTTGTTGCAAGATGCCCATCATACACA
The DNA here is from genome assembly GCA_030077755.1 of Filosporella fistucella. Taxonomy (NCBI): domain Eukaryota; kingdom Fungi; phylum Ascomycota; class Leotiomycetes; order Helotiales; genus Filosporella; species Filosporella fistucella. Next base: position 1,074,491 of record JAQJZZ010000001.1, read on the forward strand.
CTCGCCTTTTCCAATACACATAAACCGCACACTCAATATCCTTAAGAAGCTACGAAGAGAAACTCCAATAACCGATGCTCAGTCAATAGCATCGCTCAAATCGGGTATATCCGGTGCAAAAAACTGATTCCACTGGTCTGTCGTTAAAGTGAAGCCTTCCCCCCCTCCCATATCTAAATCGTCAAAACTGGACGAAGTTGGTTCATATTGGCGAACATCAGGTATATCGGTCATGAACCCTTCACCATTATAAATCATATTTTCCCCATTATCATCCTCAATCTCTTCGATTCTATCAGAAACATCGCTTTCTGATAAACTTCCTCGAATTCCCATCATTAAACAATCTTCCGTTTTCGCAGCTAGTAGCCTTAGGTACTTTGAGCCTCCAGGTGCAGTTTCCAGAACGCGAATGAGTTCCATAAGGTAGTCGCGTGGGCCAATCTCCAGCGATGAAGGCCTCATGAAGGATGGATGAAGTTGTAGTACATCGGATAGGCTGCATCCGATGTCAAATACCTTTTCGAGGATTCCCACGCCGTTGGCTTCAAATGCTTTTGGAGGTAGCTGCCTGGATACCATGACTACGTCTCGTGCGATAGACACTGGATAATGGAAACTCATACTCTCGTCTGATGATGAACTTGACAATAGACCTTTACTAACACAAAGTTGCCACACCATAGTCTTCAGCCACTGCTGACTGACAAGTAAATCAGCCTGTTGAATTTCTGTTCTCTCCGCCACATTTGGAATCGCAGATTTGAGAATGTCTTGCAGTTGCAGAAGTGACTGCGAAGACGCAGAAGCATCCATCCCAGGTAGATTCCACGAAGCGAGAAAAGAATCATCAAAGTTCTGAAACAGAGCTACGAGATCCAAGAAGCCAGACAGGATCTTGGCTTCTGGTCCTGGGTCGATAGTAGGCAGAGCAATGGTACGTTGAAGAGTAAGTGGCCGGTGTCGCTGAAGTGCATATGCACGCTCGGTGATGAATAGAAGCCAGAAAGTCCTTCGACAGTAGGTTGAATATTGCTGATCGACCATATTCGAATATGTGGTTTCTTCATGTAGGCGTAGAAGTTGAAGCATGGTCATCGATTCTCGGATATAGAACCAAGCCGAATTATCTTTGCCGATACAAAAGAGAGCCGCGTACAGGAAGAAGGAGGTGTGTACAGTCGCAAGTGAGGGATGCTCGACACAATCGTAAAACTGCCTAGCTCTCATCGCTTCGCTCATTAGAAACTCTGAAGAAGGCCAAGTTGAAGTATCGAGGTCCTCAGACAATCCAGCGATTTGCGAAGTATCGATGATTTCCGGTTGAGGTACGATTAATGCACAGAGGGCTGTGATGAGGCTATATTGCTCAGGTAGTCTATTCAGATTCGGGATGAGGCTGTACATGGTTTCTTCGTCCATGACTGGCATAATAGGGTACTTGTGCGTGAAGAATGCATGGATGCAGCATGTCATGAGATCAGCTGTTACAAGAGGAGAGGGTAGAAACGAAATGTTGGAAGGTGGTGAAATTGAGTCCGGTAGAGCACTATCGAGCTCTGGAAAGACCTCTTCGACTCGAGATGTATTGGGTGGCTGTATCTGAGTCGGCGGCTTTGGAGGTTGTAACAGATTTATCGCCGGCTGGAGTAGGTCATGTATGCCGAGATTTTGTTGAAGAGTTGGTATTTGATGACTAGCAGTAGGTACTTGACCTGTTCCCTTTGAATCCTTCCTATGCCATGGCACCGACTCCTTCCTGATTCTACGTCCTTTTGGACCCTTCTTCTTTGGCACAGCTAGATAGGTGCATTGTAAGTCGGTACTCTGACAATTCGAACATGGCGCAAGTCCATCACAGCGGATCTTGCGAGTATGGCAGCAATCGCACGCCTGCCGGACCTTTGGCACTCTCTTGGAACCTGGATGAGGCCCTGATGACATGGTGCGCCATTAGGTTGGATTGGGATTTGATATCTGCGAGGTGAGGTGAGGTGAGGTGAGGTGAGGTGAGGTGAGGTGAGGTGAGGTGAGGTGAGGTTAAGAGGTGTATTACCCAGGCTGAGGATGTTGATGTTGAAAATACCGTACCTTACCCCGCGCTGTAGCTAAGCTCAATTAGATGCTAGTGGCTTGGTGGGAAGGGTCTCGAACGTGACAATGCAGATAGTTATTCCTCGACATAAAAGAGATCTCAATAGTAAACAATAGTGTAGGTACCTTTTACAAGAAACACGATGTTCAAGCATGATTGTAAGGTATATGATGGCCAGAAGTACATGTGGATAGCCCGACTGCAGGTGGTCCGCCCCACTTCCAACCTAGAACCTGAGTTGATCACTCGTCACGTGAGTCGTCTCTTCTTGCCGCCCAATTCCAATTCTAACCCAGCCTGTGCTTGGACTTTTAAACACTCTTTCCCCATGTTAAGAGTTTCTCATCCATCCCATGGGTAAATTCTCCAACAGTCTTAAGTATGTTTCAAATCCATAACAAGCTGTAATCTTTGCCCATTTTCCTGTTATTCCTTCTCACTAGTAAAACTAAAATCGCCAACAGAATCATATCTTTAACTCCATATCTTCACACCTATTACCCCTTGTCTAGAATTTTATATATTAAATTCAATGAATTATCCCTATTCTCTTTAATTCCTCACCAAATTCTAGACACACAGAAAGAAGAACTCCGCTATACTCAATCAAGCAGTTGAGATAAATTAATATTACTACACGTCCCTCCCACCTAACCAAAAGTTCAAAGCTTCAAAGCTACTATCAGGTCTGTAAGAGCCTATAAGGCTCCCTTCAATTTAGCCCAGAGACTCTAGAATCAATTATATTACTACCGCCGGGTGAAAATTTGGAGGTAGTAACATTGCTCTTTACTCTTCGCAGGTGTATAATAAGTGCATATGAAGGATAGTATGTGGCTACTTGTATTTGAAGCTGTGGAGTGTAGCAAGAAACCGTGTGGCTAGTATGTATGTGTTTTGAAGTTTCTCTTCTGATATATTCCAATAGCTATTGATGTGAAGTCGTGCTGCGTAGTTTAGAGAAGCTTGCGAGAAAGGCAAGTCTCGAGAGGAATGCAGTAACGCTGGCTGCTTTAAATGGGGTGACGGAACTTATGATACTGTGATGGAAGCAGTCAGAGCGAGGATTTTGATAAGCATGTGGGAGTTAGGTGACCTAGCTGGGACATCGCAGACCAGACTTGGTAGACTGAAAGACGTAAAAGCGTTGTGATAACCCATTCTAGGCATACTACCGCGGTCAAAGCAAACTCCCTTGATATGCGAAATGTGACCACATGTGAGAGGATTAGAACTAAATCCTACCAGGAAATATGTCATACCAGAAAATCCGAATATATTCATCATAAAAATATGCCATTACAATGTCATCTGCCTCTATATATCGCTGCATGCTCAAAAAACTCCAGTCGTATTACCGACCCCAGAAACCATGCATTCATATACAATCTCCAATCCCCCAAACTTTTCACGCTCATCATCTCGCCCTATTATCCGGCAATTCGGCATACGTAACTGGTTGTGGAGTAGCATTATACGACCTCGGACTCATCTGCGGATCTTGCGCCAACTCGCTATATGTACTCAACGCAGGTGTCTGTTGCCACGTCGCATTGGTAGGTTTCTCGTAATATGTCGCAGGTTGGACCGGCGCGACTCCGTTTTCTGGGTAGCCTCCATTTGCTGCATATGGTTGGTCTGTCTGCTTATCGTTGTTGTTCTTGCGGCGACCAAAAATGAACCAGCCGAGAGCAAGACCAAAAATTACAGCTGCAGCGGCTCCGATTCCGATGCCAGCTTTCGCGCCTGTGCTGAGTCCGCTGGATGTTTCGGGTGTTGGAGATGAGGAGGCGGGGGGGCTTGAGGTTTGGCCCGCGTTTGTAGCGGCGGTGCTTGAGCTGCCGGAGGAGGTTGTGCTGGTAGAGAGTGTAGATGAAGCAGAGGAGGAGGAACTGCTAGTGGTGACAGTGGAAGTGATATTGTTGATTGCAAAAACGGGGCTCTGTGCAAGAACACCAGTTTGGGTTTCAAGATACAGTGCTAAGATGTACTTGTTTGAGAGCGTAGAATTGAGGCCTTTAGATGGGTCAAGTGTAACCTGCCATCCTGCTGGGTCAACAGTGACGGTATTTGGTACCGCTTGTTCTACAGGATCTGTCAGTCGTCGTCGATGAAAACTAGAATTTTGATTACTTACGGATTAAATACTGAAAGTTAGGAGTAACAGTGCCATTTTGGAACACTTGATATAGACGAACCGACAGGTAATTGTCACCTGGGTTGTCCGTACTGGTCACTTTTGTCCATGCGATATTGTGTTTCTCCCCTACAACCCACACATCGCTCGCTGTCGGTGTGGTAAATGAGACAGCAGCATTCAGGCCGGTCACGAAGAGAGCCAGCAATGAGAGAACATAGTTTCGATGCATCATGAAAGGTACTCTGATGTTGTAAACTCCATAAGAGGGTGGATAAATGGTAAAAAAGATCAAAATCGAGGCAGGAAGATCCAAGTAGAGGGGGCCTCAATTTGAAAGCAGAGGTTGAGGCTGAGGCAAGGCACAACTGTACTGTAATGGCTGAGCAGCCGTCGACAACAGGGCTTGAAAGTCCTCCTGGCCAACTTACAAGCTAGTGCTTGTATTACACCCAGGTGTGGAGGCTTTTGGGATATGAAAAGGAACCTGATTGGGGAAGATGGGAGTGTAAGACAGAGAATATTCCACTTGGAGGTTCTGGCCCCATGATTGTGTAAGTAGATTGGTTCGGCTCTGGTATAAATATCGTCAGGAAAGTGGTGATCACAGTCACGTCTTCATCGGATGTGGCCATTTGGCCGGTGTAGAAAGCTCAGCTTTTAGAACCTTGATACTGGAGAGAGACTTGATTCGCAGATACATGCGAGAGTGCAGTAAGCGCGAGCTAGATAACGGCAACAAGTCCGGTTTGAGGTTGGGACAATTTCTTATGCGGATCAAACATAAGCTTCATTTCGTCTGGATAGGGTACAGAGTAAGCGGAGTCCTGGTGATTGTCGGTACTGAGTTTTTCGGGTGACGGAACTGGCCATAGAGTCAGTATTGACATTTCCATCCTCAACCTCTGTTTCCATTCTCCAAAAACTGTTCTACCCATCTATCCACTTCCTCTCTCTTGTCTCTCGTCTCCTCCAAAACATGGCAAAGTCTATTCTCACCATGCTTGTCATGACACCTAGCTTATGCGGTGGCATATTTTGAGCGAGGCACAGCATTTTAGAGCGAAGGATTTGCTTTTGATCAATTTCGGGTTGACGTTCCCACTTCCTTGTTATGCTAGAACGGTTTCGGGGTAGGGCAAGGAGGCGACATTTGCGGGAGGTTGCAGCCGAAGTACGATAAATGGCGTTTTATTGGATGATATCTGGTTTGAAATTGATCGGTGGTGGGATTGAGCTGGCTCAGTATGCGGCTCAGAGGCACAGTGAGAGTGTTGTAGGGGTGATTAGCGTGGCGTCTGGGGACGGAAGGATTTTCTGCTGTGCGCACCACGAGGTGTGAGGTGTGAAGAGAGTTCACGGAGAGGCTTTGCTGTCAAGGCCTGGTGGAAACGAAAAGTGGCCCTGCCCTGCCTATCAAGATGTTAAATGTGACGGGGAAGGATGTGAACCTTGACCCGATGAAGCCGAATGTGTGTGATCAGTGATCACCGATGAGTGTCAAGTTGTCAGCGGGAGGAATACGAAGTATGTGCAGTATCTTACCTAGAACTGGGAACATGGCACACATCGAATGGCCGTGTGATAGGTAATCCATCATGTCTGTTTGAAATGCGAACAATCCTATCCGATCCAGCAATAATGGAATAATGCATTGATTTCACACTCCCTAAAGCTTAACATGCGACGAGAGAAATGCGAAGATGGCAGTAGCTTTGATGTACTTTGTACGAGACGAGGATTGCAGTGATGAGCTGCTCGGGTTCGCGTTCCCCACCAATAGATAATGTTTACTTAGCAGCTAAAAAGTTAAGCGCCAGAGTTCAGGCCACCTTTCTTTGCCTTTCAGGGCTATGGAGTAGCGCGCAGAGAGTCTGAGAGAGTCCAATCCAATCTTTTTTTTTCTTTCTCCTTTCTACATAGTATGTGCGTGCACCACCAATCCACCACCACCTGCGCCTGCTCACCCACACTGTGCCCACCGAGCCCACCCAGGAGTTACATAGTACACCACTCGAGCCACTCTTCTCTTCCATTCCCACCAAATCCTAACTCAACGCCAATCCAACCCAGTTCAGTTTAGTCCAGTCCAACGGACCGGCCCTGATGCTGAACTGATGCTGAACTGCTTGTAGCCACCATGCTCGATGCTCAACTCTCCTACCACTACCACTACCACTACCACCGCAGTACCACTCTCGAACCACCACCACCCTGCCGAGCCTGCCACCCCTAATTGGTCCCCCTATTTCAAAGAAGATCCGGATGGTAAGGAAGCCAGATTGACTCGATTGGGCATATCCCGCTGAAGAAAAGTTGAAGCTGCACTGCCTAGCCGACTGCTTATGCTTATGCTTTTGTTTCCTCGCCCCCAGCCCAGCCCTATCCTACCTAAAATCAACCTATTCGATATGTTTTCCTTCTGTTCTAGCTTTCCCTGAAACAGAGAACCTTTCTACATCATTCTGTCTTTCATTCACTCATTCATTCTCTTGGCTCTGTACTACTTCTTTATTTTCCTCTCTCCTCTCTTCAATGCTTCTTTCCCCTCGACTCTCCCAATCCACCTCCGCCATCATGTCGCTCTCGAACAAGCGACTCCTCAAAGCGAGCAGCGCTGCTGCATTTATCGTCCTGAGTCTCACATTCGTTCTTTTCCAGTGTACGAATTGGGGTCCAGGCAGCAGAAGCGTCTTCGGAACCTGGGGTCCAGAAAAGTCTCTCGATATTCCCGTAACGAAACCGAGCAGCATCGCAACGCCAGAAAAACCTGTCAACACGCCTGCCGCAAAGCCGACTAGTGCGGGCATTCCAGAGAAGATTTGGTATAAATCTGGGCCAAAGGGAATCAATCAAGAAACGCAAGAATGGATGAACAGCTGTCTAGACAAAAATCCAACATTCAAACACGAAGTCCTCACAGATGAATCGGCAGATATCTATGTCGCGAAACGCTTCGCCGACCGCCCGGATATCGTAGACACCTACCTCTCCCTCCCAATTCCGATCCTGAAAGCTGATCTGCTACGCTACCTCCTCCTCTTCGCCGAAGGCGGTCTCTGGAGCGATCTTGACGTTTCTTGCGGCGACATACCGATCCGAGAATGGATCCCCGCAGAATTTAAGGCAAACACTTCTCTTGTAGTAGGCTGGGAGTTCCAGACAGTGGATGAGCAGCATATGCGCGAATTCGTAACGTGGATGATCATGGCGAAGCCCGAAACGAAACATATGGGCGCGGTGATCAACGATACCTTGGCTGCTCTGCACGGCAAGGCAGCCGAGCATAAAGTGCCTGTTGCGAATCTGACGATGGAAATGGTGGGTGATATCGTGTGGTTGACGGGTCCGATGGCTATGTCGAAGAGCATAATTAAGAGCTTGGGAGTGGAAGATCAAAACCTGAATTATGGATCTACTCCCTACGTTTTCGCACCGCAATTAATAGACGATGTGCTTATCCTACCTGGCTACTCTTTCTCAGCCTCGTTACAACAATACAAAGACGATGAGAAACCCGGCCCAGCGCTGGTAACACATCATTTTGCCGGATCATGGAAGAATGAACATGGTGGAGAAAAAAGGAATTTAGGATCATAGGAAATCTTTCGGGGCTGGGGACAAGAAGACAAATTGATTGAGGAAACTCGGGACGGTGTTGGTGGCATGAAGCAGAAGAAGCTGGGCCTCACAAAACCTACCAACAGATCCTCCCGTGTTGGATATTGGTTGTCGGGAGCGCCACCAACATGCGACCACAGGGTCAGAGAGGTCATATACCAGGGCGCCATTCCCAGCGGCACAGAGGCGTTTGAAGATTCCATTCCTTGGGATTTTAGCCTGGTGGGAAATACTGGCTGGTTGAAACAAAAGTCTCAGCTATTGTTGACACGAAATAGAATGGCGCATTGGGAGTCCAAAGGGATTAACACGAGATCATTGGAATTATTCCAAAATATGCATGGACTTGGAGCATATATAGAATTTTGTTCAAAAACGACATAGATCCCTACACACTAATAATATCATCAATTGACGAACGAAATGGAGTGCCCAATTGGTGCTTTGTTTTTCTTTGATATCTATCTTCTATCAAGTCTTTTGACGTTTCTTCTTTGATGGTCTCCGAACCTCAGCTTTCGCTAGTTCTACATCATCGTGCAACTCATCCTGTAATTGTTCTTCTGCCTCCTCGTCTCCTGAGCCGACCTCGCTATCTTCGTCTTCAGAGTCAAGTCCGAATGCGTTATCCACATCTGCGACGACATTATCTAAATCTGCACCTTCATCTTCACTAAATCCTTCGAATTCATCATCTTCATCGTCTTCTTGGATGGTGGATTCGAGGTCAGCTATTGAGGTATCGGCTACCGAAGTACCAGCAGTTGATTCATCATCTCGTTTCCGCTTCTTACCCATCTCCCCAAGTCTACCAGCACGGCCTTCAACTCCCTTCTTCTCTTCGGCGCCCTCGAGGAGTGGAGGTGGTGTGAACCAGGGAATCTTTCCTCTCAAGAAATCGTTCAGAACCATCTTCGCTACACCATCAACATCAGGTTCGCCACCGTGTAACAATCTTCCACCCTTTCTGGCTAACAGCTCCAAGAATTCAATATGATCCTGATAGCCTTTGATCTGATAAGTCCGCTCAATGTGTTGCGGTTTGGTTTTGCTGAGAACAGCTGGGATATACTGTTCTGGGTGTTCAACATTTTCGACTCTAACCACACCTCGTAATAAGATGTCCTGAGGGGTATCTGTTGTACTTGGAGGCACCACACCGGGGCAATCGATGAGATAGATCCTCTTCATCAATGTGATATATTGCCAGACCTTAGTCTCTCCTGGGATTGGAGCGACTGTGCAGACCTTCTTTTTTCGGAGTGTGTTAATGATTGATGACTTTCCGGTGTTTGGATAGCCAATGAATCCAACCGAGACCTGTTTTCGGTCCGAGTGGAGAGAAGAGAATTGTCGGAGAAGTTGAATTAATGAACCTTTACCAAATGAATTTGTGATGGAGGCATGGAAAGCCAGTGTAGGGTAATCTTTTGAGAGGTATCGTACCCAAGAAGCCTGATATTGTCAGTATCGGTACATGATGTATTCGAAAAATAAGACAAATTTTGCATTTGGGATGTATGAATCATTACTAAGAAAACCACCACAAGCCACCAGAAACAGCGGAAGTGGACTTCAACTCAAACGAAACATGCCCGAACTCTATACGATAGACTTATCAAGACGATAAGCTATCTATCCAAGATCCAAGGATCAAGGACGGCGAGAATGGATTCAATCTACCAAAGTTGTAACAGACGGCCTTCCATAGCGAATAGCACAAACATGCAGAAGGTGCCTTGACTTAACGATGGAACAGGGGCAAATAAGAACAATAGAGAACAGATCGACTTACAGCAACACCAGTTGGCACCAAATCGCACTTGTTCAGAACGAATATCAAGTGCTTATGCGGGGCCTCCTCTTTGATGTATTTCTCCACACTTCGACATCTTGTGCCCAGAGGATCTCTTGCATCCAAAACATGTATGACAACATCTGAAGAATCGATAACTTTGTAAAGTTCGTTCCATATCCGCTTGCTTTGGCCTTTATTGAAGATAGCTTCCCTAGCACTGGAAATGTAGCCATGGTCAGGAGCATCGGCTTCACCAACCTTCTCATCTTCACCAGAAGTTCCACTCAAAAGTTTTGCTTGCTCAAGTCGGTCGAGGTAATTATCGTGGCTTGAGACACTGTGGTCGGCGAGATCTTCAAGGGAACTAACACCAATCTTCACTCTCTTTCGTTGAGCTTTCGGACCAAAGACTTCTCCAAACGGCGACGCCTCGACGGTCATTTTTGCTTGGTGTTCTTTCAATCCATTTTTGCCAGCTCCGTCGCGGATCAAGCTCATGGGTAACTTGTTGGTCTTCAACAAAACACTGTAAGGATCCGACGCTCTTTCAGCCATTGCTTCCCGGAATGATGCCAATGCATCTTGTCCAATTACTCTGGAGTTGGTAAACCATTTCCTGTTCGGTTCTATCCGTGCAGTAGGAACTTGTTTACTTTGGAAAGTAGCAGCTTGTGTGATTTCTCCAGCGGCATTGTGTCTAGCCTTACCCTCCTTGAACATATTCAAGGTCTTTACCTTCTTGGCGGACCTGTTCTCGATTGTCAGCTTCCATCATCGCAAAACTTTCATCGCGACAACTTACCTGTAAAAGTTCTCGCCCTTAACCTTGACATTTGCCATGCCATCTCCGATCTTTCCCTGGCGAATCTTACGATTCGCTTCTTTCTTACCAGTACCCATGATTAGATCGGGTGCGCAGTGCGCAGTTGTGTTGCTGAAAAGCTGTTGTTTTCGAGTAGAAATAATAGGCGGGCAGAATGAAATATCTTTAATTTTTTTCCATTTTCGGGGAATAGTTGTTCCGAAGTACGTTAATCACGCTAAAATTCTTTTGAGCCCCGTCACATCAGCTACATCGGCCAGCTGCTGGCGGAGCTGCGAATTGTATCAAACATGCCTCCTTCACTGTCACGGAGCTCTCTGAGCTCATTGACTCGATGCTCATCAACCTTAATTCCGCAGCGTTCCTTTTCTATGACCGCTTCCCGCGCAGCAATCGGGCCAGAAAACCCCAAATTCATCGAAATCCCAAAACCACCTCAACATCAAGCCGGATCCAGACTCGACATTAAAGGGACCCTGCCCCCTGCTCGCAATCTGTTCCCCAAGAGAGCTGGTGACAAGACATCTGCGGAATATTTCGCATCCACCACGCCAGAACCTCAACATGAGACTGAGCCCGCCAACGACATCGTAGCATGGAAACGGAGAATGGCTACTATGAGGAGGACGCATTTGAGGGAATCATTGGTAGAGTTACATGAAAGAAGGAGGAGAAGTGAAAGCATGGTAGCGGGGAGAAGTAAAGCTAAGAGCGAGGCAAGAGAGAGACGATTATATCAGCCACAACGAGAGGATGAACGCCTCACGAATCCAACCATCACAGCTGCAACACGCACCCTCCAAACAGGGCCGGTCCCGGACCCAGACCGCAAAATACGGATAGCAGAGAAGCAGGCTCGCGTGGAAGCAAAAGCCGCCATGAGAGAAGCTGCTCGCCGGGACGCTCTACACACTCTATACATGCATGCTCGCACTTTCATCACCACGGAGGAGCATCTTGATGCTGAGATTGAGAAGATGTTCACGTTGACTAACCAGAACAACCCACAGGGTAATATCTGGCAGACTGCGGGGGCACCGCCTACTGTGCAGGATCTGTTATCAGAGGTGAATGGAACTCAGAGGTCTGCTGTATCGCATAAGAGAGGTCCGGCACATATCACTGGGCAGAGAATGAAGAGGATTGCAGAGGATCTGACGGGTGGAAAGATGGATTAGATCCGGACAGTGTATCATAGTGATTGGCCATAGGTGACTGTACAACGTATGAACAGTTATGCTGGGTTTGAAGCACCGTAATCAATGTAAAAGCATACATGTACACATTATCTCTGTTATTGAATACATTTCAAGGAATCGAAACTCCATATCCTTTTATGCTTGAATCCTTTGAAAAGCAAAGACATTAAGTTTATTAAATTCATGGGGAATCCTCAGCTCCTGACACAATTCAAGCGATATCAAAGCACCACTATAGCAAGTCTATGTAGCTTCACATGTTCGCAATGTTTTGAAACCATCTCTATTCTCATTATCATGTCTCCATCTGAGCATCAGCTTTATACATCTGTGTACTCATCTATACAATTTCGAGAGAAACAAATACAATGCCAAGAGATCTGTTTCATTATAAATTCTTCAACTCGAACTTCGTCCTTAAATTTTCCCCCCATTTTAAAAGTGCCCACGGAACCGGTACAAGCCCGAGTGCCACAAAAGCTAAAAGGCTATTACCCCAACCTAAGCCCAGGGTATTGTACATTTTCTGTCCCGCCAAGGGTAGCACCGCACCCATTATACTTCGGATAACTGTATTGGCTGCGAGAGCACTGGCGGCATACATTGAGAATGCATCAATAAGGTAGAGTGATATACACATGAAGACTGCCATGTTGCCAATTCCAATCAGGACAGTGGCCAGAATGGGAACAATCCAGTGGACATGAAAGTGTGCTGTCCACTTTATAGAGGGTTAGTAATGAATTGATGCAAGTGTTAGGGGGCTTACTCCATATATAAAGAGTCCAGCGGGTATTAAACCATAAGCTGGAATCAACATCTGAAGTCGATACTCTGGCTTAATTTCCGCTGCCTCTTGTACCGGTCCATCCGAATCAGCAGCGGCTTCTTCGGCAGCTTTGCGTTTCTTCAGTGTATTGTCTGTTGACCACGCAAAGAAAGCTACTCCTGCCAACGAACCCACTCCCAAACCCATGAAAGTCAAGCCAACACTCCCAGTAGAGAATCCATATGTTTCCTCGAAGACAGGAGTGAAGGTGGTGAAAAGTAGATAAAGGTATCCGTAAATGACTCCCACATACACAGCCGTTATGAAAACAACAGGACTGAAAATCAACATTTTACTTGGCCGAACAATGGAATGAAGGAAGAAGTCCCTAGGTGAAAGTCCAACGTCGAGTTTTGAGCGGAGTTCCTCGTTGCCGGTCTCTTTTCGGAGCCGAAGAGTTTTCTTCTGGAGTATTGTTGGAGCGTAGGTTTCACGCATGAAAAATATACCAAGGACCCCAAATAGTCCTGAACACATAGCCAAAACCCAGAATGTCCAACGCCAGCCTTTGGCCTGGCTGAGATATCCACCTGCCACAGGGCCAACTATTCAAATTAGCTTTCTATTCCTGCAAAAAAGCTGGAATTCACTTACTGATAGGTCCGATAATTGGACCCATAACGAATCCTGACATCGCTCGTCCTCTCTTCTCCTGTGTAACAAGATCTGCGATTGTTCCACCACCATTTGCCAAAGGTGCACTCCCAAAAACACCAGCCATGAATCTAAAACCCACAAGCATATTGAGATTAGTAGCAAGAGCACACCCCACAGTAAAAGCAATGAACCCTACATTGCAAATATGATATACCGGTGCGCGGCCGTAGGTTTCACTCAATGGAGCGAAAGCCAGGGGACCTAACGCGAATCCCAAGACGTATACCGAGACAACGAAGCTTGCAAGCAGAATATTGTCGCTTTTAAACTCTCGCATAAGACTCGGTACACCCGGCGCAAACATAGACGATGCTAAAGGAGTGACAAAACAAAGTGCTGATACGAGCATGACATTGCCCACTTTCAACCAGCGACTGAAATTCAGCGGGTTTGCTGGATCATCTGGACCATCCCACCACACAATGTTCGGATCATCCTCAGAAGAGTCTGCAGATATTTCCCCACCCTTCTTCTCTGTGTTACCGTTTGTATGGCCGTTTGTTTGCTCGTGCTCGTGGCTTTTTCTCGAAGCTTGGTGGTGCAACGCGGCAATAGATTGTCTACGCTTCAATTCTCCCCGCTCGTCTAGAACATAACCTTCATTTGAGGGAATATCTGCATCGTGTCCCTCGTAGACTGCCAACCTCTCTTTTTCTGCATCGCTCAATTGACGTTCGGGATGTGAGGGTCTTCGAGTCTTCGTAGCTTCATGTTGTGTTATGGCTGCGTCCGAGGCTTGACCCGATACCACGGGAGACGCCATTCAGGATGGCTACCACTCATGTCAGCGCATTGTGCCACCATATCGGAAGATGTGCTGCAGAACAACGAATTGTTTATGCGTTGCATTCAAGGGAGTTCCAATTGCATGGAGAAGCATGTGGGCAAGGAAGCCATGTTATACAGGTAGGTAAATACGCTTGAGTACAAAGAATAAGCTTGCTTACTTTGATGGCTGCCGACTCGTTACACGGCTTGAACCGTAATGTGGAGGGAATGTGGAGATGTGGAGAAATCCTAAATGCTCGGCGAAAGCTAGAAGGTAGAACAAGAAGTGGGCTTGGAAAAGTGAATCAAGGACGAAAAGATAATACGCATTGGGAGGGTAATTGCATTGCAAAATGGCAGGGCATGGAACAACACATCTTCATAAATGTCGAAAATCATGTCTCCTCTCCTCTGCTCTCCTCTCATCGGGTCGGGCACGGAGATAATGGCACAGATGAATGCTGCATATGTTGCATAAAATGGAACATAAAGTGGCATAACTCGTTTCGGGTGGATGATTTCTGGATAAATGAGGGGTTGTCCAGTACAGTACTGTATTTGGTTGATTGTACGTGATTAAGCAGGCTTCGCTATGGAACCATGCTTCCGAAGGCTGGACCTCATAAAGTCAGAAAAAATACAAAATATTCGTGTTTTATTTGGGCGTGTTGCTTCGTGTAACTTCAGTCCTATATTGTGATCCAATGTTGAATCATCAGCGATCAGAATCATGAGTATGCTTCTGGTCGTTCATCAGTCTTCCTAAGCCAACATGAAACAGAATCCGGAAGAACCATCAAGGCGATGTGTGGGTAGCTGTACAACAATAAGTGTGCTGTAGAAGTGGAAGAAGGTTGTGACTCCCCATATCCAGTTGTATCTCGGCCATGTGGCTGTGACTATAATGTGCAACTTGGAATAGAGTGCCTTGGAAATTCTGCTTAGCATGATGCATTGGAATAATTTTATACAGTCTTGACTCACAGGTGGATATCTCCCCGGACTCCCCTTCTTTTAATATTCTCCAAAGTTATTCAATTCACAAACCATATGAAAGACGATCTCCTTCGGGATTCATGATTGAAGTCTGGTGAATGGGCCGTGTTTCGCGAATGTAATAACTCTAAGCGGAGTAGTTCTCGATAAAAACCCCCCCAAGCGTCCTTGGGCACATATTACCGACTTCTTCATTGCGCAAACAGAACTCCTCCACATACATATGGATCAGAAATACACTTATCTGGCTATTATGCTTCAATACATGCTCCCCGACACAAGAAGCTTGGGACAGCACAGCGGCTCTGATACCAACAATCAAAACAAATAATATCGAAATTATCGGTGCCTCTTACTCTCCCATGACAACAGAAGATGCTGAAGAGGATCTTATTGTTACAACCCTCCTGAGGGACTGCAACAGCTTCTCAGAAATTGTCTGCCAGGCGTCCGCTAGCCAAACCGATTTGGCAAGCAATGCCATACCTACTTCATATACAAAGGCCGGAGAAGGAAGCGAAGGCAATGCAAGAAAAGGATCTAATGTTACAGGAGACAAAAACTCGAAATACATACACAGAGCTCACAGAAATGATACCCCACACGATACTGTAGCTCCAGCTGCTAGTCTACTGCCAGAGCCAGAGGAGATCCCAAAAGGCGTACCAGACTCTATGGAGCCCGGAGCGAAGTCACCTGACCTACCCCATGATCTCAATATCGATGTGGAGCCAGAGCTGATTTCAAGTGAAGCCACGAAGCTTATCGAAGAAATCTGGGCATCTCTTCAAGAGAACCTTCTAGAGCCAGTTGTTAGTCCAACAAAGCGCACAAAGAGTGTAACCTTTGAAGATGGTTTCCATCCCGAAAGGAAATGTACTGGGCCACCTTGTAGAGGCCGACAGATCTCTACCAATTCGGTGTTACAAGTACTGGTGCACCAAGAAGCTCACCGACGCGCGGTTGCCTTATACCAAGAGCTAGTTGCGAAGGAAGCTAAAGAGAAGAATGCTGACAAGAGGGAAAATATTCATTCTCAAGTCCTCAAGGCCGAGGAGATCGCTAAGGGCGTTTCTGAAGCTATGTTACGAATTCAGGCCCAACAACAGTGAAATTTGCTCGCCAACGCAGAGGCCGAAGCTTTGATGAATGATGAAACAACAGGATCAGACACGGAACCTGAAATCAAATTTCATGCTGTAGTTCCAAGCTTGGATAAACTATTTGACGACTATGAGCCGGCTCCAGAATGGGAACAAGCAATGGGGAGGCAAGTAAGGCTTCAAAGGAAAAACCAGCGAATATTCCAATAGTTCCACACTATGATGTGAAGCAGGAAAAGATTAAGGAGAAAAGGTTGAGATTTGAACAAAATAAAGAACAAACTTCTAATCCAGACGAGAAAAACTGATATCAACGTGACCGCATATGATCGATCCTCGATCATCCAAATTGGAAAGAGAGTCGAACACAAACACCGAATCAGATTAGGACGACAACCCCTGGGCAGCAGCATCTTCGAAGAGAACCCCCGGGCTCTAGAGGAAAGGGACAACGATAGCAAAAGCCGGAGCTAGGAGGCTCATCCAAAGCGAACAAAGGCGCCGGAATAAATACTGTCTCCACAGATGGGAACCGACAAAATTAGACACAGGAGTAGAGTCCATCTCCAAGAAGGAACACAACCAAAGCACAAAAATATAGCCAAGCGCCGTCCGAGTCACAAAATGATGGACATACACTCAGAAGAGGGAGGGCCATCAAAGGAGCAGCTAATTTTGCCAATAGCTATTTCCAGAATCAACGACAATCTTAGCATGAAGCTTGATTTGCTAGCCCCATGTAATGTAGCAGCACTCGGCGCCAAGGCCGTGGTTACCCAGTTCTGTGAAGTTTCACAGCAAGAGACAGTTGCAGCGGAAGGCAGTGTTAACAATGAGTATTTCCGTGCGAGAGACGAATATAAACATGATGCTGAGAGGAAGGGAAGGGTCACAAGGGCAGGCGGAAGCGATAAAATGACGAAAGGAAATTTTGAGAAAGGATCAAGAGGGCTATTAAGTGATCTCAGACTCGTGATCTTCATGGGATTAGTTTACTCAGGTTGTAGGTATTGTAGGCAGATAGCTTTGCGAGCAAGGGATCTCTTCGTCAGGAGGGGCAGCAATGTTAGTGCTGAAATAATAACGCTGCTATGCGCCACGAAACAGAGTTGATGATTGAGACGTAAACGAAACTTTTCTGAATCTAAATGCGCATATATTGCCGACCTACCTAGGTAAGGTACCTTAGGGTTCTTAACGGTATCACATGACCTTGATATTGAGTTTTCGCGGAAAGTGCTGATATCGAGCATTAAACAAATTCTAAGCGTTGCACGTCTTTCATTTCCTTGAAGCGGGTTATGAACCATCATCCGCTACTTCCCAATTTCAATCAGGGCTATCTTGATTCTAGGTTCCGGCTTATTCCGTGTTTCGGTAAACGGGTCACGTGGCGTAACAGTTGACAATGGAATGATGCATTTTGGTGAGAATTTGGTGCATCTTAGTGATGTTCCCGTTAGCTCGAAATTTGAATTATTGGGGCTTGCGATGTGGAATGAAAGGATCAGGTTGGATGTAGATTGCGTACCTAAGTGATCCATGGTATGTATTTTTCAACACGTGATTGTTCCGCATTTTCTAGGTAGGTACCTAAGGTTTTTAGTTACCTAACCTTCTATTAAGGTAACAGGTGAACTGTTGGTAATGTAAGGGTAATCGCGTTCTACGGAAATGTTGCCATTCTGACAGTGTCATTTTCACTTCCCTCACCTTGCTTACGATCCAAGTGGATTGATTGCCCATCGATCATTCAACCATCTCATCTCTAATACCTATTGCGCAAGGCCGCTGAAATCCATCATAAAAAATGAGCCAATTCATTACAATTACGCTCCTCGACCTTGAAATGGGTAAACTCCCCTGCGCCTGCGCCTGCACCTGCTTTGATTTTCAATTTTTCACACAACCTACAGGTGTGCATCGGCTTGGCGTATCAGTTGAGCACAGTACCTTCTCTTCACCCTGCCCAGAGAAGCTTGGTGAGAAGAAGTTTTGGACAAGCTTTCATAGCAAGCCTGATTTGGGGTCTCTTTCCGCTGCGGCTGTGACGGGTCTACCTAGATACCTTGGTACCTAGGTAGCTATCACTCTGTCTCCTGACACCGGGTGATGCTATCACTATTATGCTTTACTTATGCAAGTATTCTGGACAACATAGGTATAGATCAGAGAGGCTCGTGTCGTGTTCCAGTTCCAGTTCCCGCTGGATTCAAGTTTGGCGAGATTCTGCCCTGTTGTGGTGGCTTAAAAGCTGAATCTGGACTTGAGCAGAATGGAACCAATATTTCGGATCGGGTGGGGCTACTCTACTACGTACTCCGGCCCCAGGCTCAAGCACTGGAATACCATACGGAGGTACAGCCCATAAGTAAAGTAATAGCGCTAGCAAGGGGGCCACCCTGGCCCAGCACCTTAAGCCTAATAGAGTAGCAGCGCGTTAGCAGCTCAAAAGCATCAAAACACCATAGATTTTATACTCACTACGCGTGCTTTAGGCTATTTTGAAGCTTCTATTCCACCTAATTGACAATGTCAGACTTCTTAGGCCTCGTACTCAATCCGCAAAGCTCTCCTGAGCGCCCGCATACACCTATAGGGCCTATTCCTCACCCTCCAATCCGCCGGCCCAAGGCACCAGAGCTTACTCGTGATCAAAGACGCGATTGCCAGCTTTTACACTCGATTGGCTGGTCCTATGGCCAGATCCAGAAGTTTAAGGGCTTCTCTATTCGACAAATAGGGACTGCTTGTAATAAGGCAACTCCGCAAAAGCGTTCTGGCCGGCCACCAGTGCTTACTCAAGCTCAAATCGAAGAACTTGTCGAGTTTGTTTGCGCGTCTACGAAGAACCGGCGGATGTCTTTTGCACAACTTGCAGAAGTACTCGATTTTGGAGTAAAGAAGCAAGCTATTCGGTCTGCTTTACTCCGCGAAGGCTTTCACCGCCGTCTAGCAATGCGAAAGCCACCGATCTCAGAGAAAAACCGACAATTACGCCTTGCGTGGGCTTTAGAACACGTCGAGTGGACAATGGCACAATGGTTTGAGATTCTTTGGACAGACGAGACTTGGATTACTGGCGGAAGGCATACAAGGACTTGGGTAACGCGTAGAGCAGGCGAGGAGTGGGATCCGACTTGTATTGTCGAGAAGCACCAA
This sequence comes from Filosporella fistucella, assembly GCA_030077755.1. NCBI lineage: Eukaryota > Fungi > Ascomycota > Leotiomycetes > Helotiales > Filosporella > Filosporella fistucella. The sequence goes on from JAQJZZ010000001.1 coordinate 1,093,679, forward strand.
AGAAAGAAGGGTTGGATGTTTTGGGGTTGCTTTCACGGGTATACAAAAGGGCCAGGCTTCTTTTGGGAGAAGGATTGGGGCACTATTAATCAAGACAGCTATTGTGCACACACGGTACCGATAATACACGGTTATATCGAGCTTCAAAGACGAGAAGGTATATACTTAAAGCTTATGCAAGATGGAGCACCCGGACACGCTGCAGGAGATACAAGACAAGACTTATTAGAGCGTGGAATTGAAGTAATCTTCTGGCCACCTTACTCTCCTGACTTAAATCCAATAGAGAGAGTATGGCATATTATGAAGAATTACTTGCAAGATAATTACCCTGAGAATATGTCATATAACGCTTTAAGGGGGGCTGTGAAGGAGGCGTGGGAGACGGTAGGACAATTTGAGTTTGAGGCATTAATTAGAAGTATGCCAGACAGGTGCCAGGCGGTTATTAATGCAAATGGACTCTTTACCAAGTACTAATAGCTAATAAATATGAGGTTTTTGACATTTTGGCTTGTGTGGAGGGTGATGCCTTATTAGGCTTAAGGTGCTGGGCCAGGGTGGCCCCCTTGCTAGCGCTATTACTTTACTTATGGGCTGTACCTCCGTAGGTCCAAACAAACCACTATGCCAACATACCTACCTTCCCTACCTTCCCTACCTACCCTTATGACACTTATTTAAAGACGCATGACCAGGTCTTTCTGTATCTAATATTCTGTTTATCTCAAACAAAGAATGTCTCTGTGACTGTTCTTCCACTCGTTTACTTTCCTCTGTATGGTGAGCTGTTCCGTCAGCGGATACTAGTACAGTAGAGACAAATCGATAGGTAAGTTACCTAGGTAGGTAGTACCTACGGGGGTATGTCTCTCTCCCAACTACTCGCTTGACTTTCCATCACATCAAAAACGCCTTCTGGACGCCACAATCCACAGAGCTGAGGAAAAGCCTTCTTGGCACTGCGCTCCATTCGACATGTCTTTTTATTTTTATCTGACTTGCGGTTTGAGGGGTAACACATGGCGCCATTGTTGGCTTTCGTTTCTTTTTCTGTTCCTTACCCACCTGCATCCTGCCGTACAAAGAAGCTTGTTCCCCGAGTCGCGACGCGACTGACTTTCCACCTTTTTTCTTTCACATCTTATCAAGAAGTTGACAATTAGTTGGGGGTCCTCCCAATCTACAAAGTGTTCTTCAAGTGTACAGCACAGCAGAACATACAATACCTAGCAAAGATGGTCCTTCCACCTCCAGGACCCCCTCCGCCAGCTCTCCCGCCAACTGATCTGCCGGAGGGTTGGAGATACCACTGGGATCCAAGCTACAACATCTGGTCGGTATTCAATCATAACTTAATACTTGAGATCTCAATTGACTGACGGTTCAGGTTTTACGAAAATATTTACACCCAGGTCACTGTTTGGGTGAAGCCTACTCAGGCCGTGTATCCGCCACAGAGTCAGAATCAGAATCAGAATCGACTGAGCCAACCTCCTCAAGCATTCCAAGCATATCAGCAGCAGGCACAGGTCAGCAATCTGGTGGGTGGGATGGCGGCCGTGTCAATTTCCCAAGGATATCAAAATACTTCACAGCAAAATCAGCAACCTACCTATGCAGCCTATACTCCACCAGCAAGAAAGCCAGTAGCTCGAAATCCATCCCTCACATCATCAACACCAACGGCAACACAATATCAACAACCTCCGCCTGTTCAACAGACTGGCTATCAGTCTTTCAACCCGACTACCCCTCCAAATACTCAGTACCAACAGCCACCAGCCCAACAGGTCCCTACCCAGCAAAATCCATATCAGCCCTATAATCCAAACGCCCCGCCTTTGGATCATTCACGATCTCCCTCTGTGCATACAATAAATAGTATAAATGCCCAGCAAAATCCCAGCAATCCGACGCCGCCTCCTTCCCAGCAATCACCTACTGTACTTGTACAGCACACATATGGCGCAACCGGCCAGCATCCAAATCCAACTCCTCCGACAGCCACTCAATCACACCAAGCGTCACAGCAATCTCCAATGCAAGCCAATTTTGCTTCAAACCCACACAATTCAGCTCCCACCCCGCCTCCCACTCAATCATACACTTCCCCTTCCCAGCAGGAACCTCAAATGCAAGCAAATTTTGCGTCTCCACCTCAGACTATGATATCCACACCCCCTCCTACACAATCACATTCTTCTCCCCCTTCTAGTCAACAACCCCAAATGCAAGCCAACTTTGGCTCCCCACAGACGCAAGTAAATCCAACTCCTCCACCGTCTACACAATCTCATGCACCTGCACCTCCTCAGCTAGTATTTGATCCTGTGACCCAATCTTACATTGCTTCGTCTCCTCCGGCTCAACAACAGCTTAATACATCAATAGATCTTCAGACTCAGCGACAATCGATTTATGGCGCCCCCGCTCATAGCCTCGCTGCTCCTACTTTGAACGGACCATTCGATTACGGTTTTCCAAACCCTAATCCATCTGGGTCAAACCAGCAGCAACTTCCTCCTGTCTATCCTAGTGCCCATAATCCAGGAGAGCAGATGAATCAGCAGCAGCAGGTTCCCGTGTATGCTACAGGCCAGGCACAGAATCCAGGTGCGCAATTCGAGAATCATCAGCCACTCGTACCAGCACCACTATTTTCTCCAGGTCAAAATCCAGGAGTCGCAACTAGAGATGCATCTAGTCAGTCGGCCAATGTAGCACAACCAAGCAATTTTGTTGGCCAGCCACAAGCTGCTGTTCAGGCTTTATATGGAAGCATCTTGCACCACCAGGCTCCTCAGCAACAGCAACCTCAATATGTGCAACAAGCAATGCCCACTCAAAATCCGAATCAGTACGGGTCAGCACCAGCTCAGTATGCTCCACAACAACCACAATTTATACAGCCTCAAAATCAGTACCAGAACCCGCAGTATGGACAGCCTGCAGCTCAACACGCTGCTTCCCAAAACCCCTACCCCGGAGCTGCACCTTACGCGAATCCTCAAGCTTCAGGCGCAACAAAACAACCTGAAGCAAAGAAAGGGTACATGGGTATGCTGCAAGGCAAACTCAACAAAATTCCTGGGGGTGCAGTTGTAGGTGCAGCTGGCATTGGAGCAGCTGGAGTAATAGGTGCAGGTTTGATCAAACATGGATTAAAGAAGAAGAAGGAACCGAAGTCATCTCATGCCAACAACGCGGCTTATCTAGGGCCGTCAACAGGGTCTGGAGAGGAGCAGACTTACGCTGAGGATACAGGTGGCATGACCGGAGGCGATTACACACAAAGTGGTAATTTTGCCGCAAATGAGCAAGCATATGTGGGCAGTGATCAATCTTATGTCGTGGACCAAAGCTATTTGGCTGGTGATCAGTCATATGTCGTCAGTGATCAATATGCAAACCAGGATCCGACATATGTTGTCTCGGACAGCAGTAACATGTATACGACTACAGAGACGGTTGGGAATGAGACATATGTGACGAATACCTATGTGGAGCAAGAGACGACTGTGAATACGGATACTGGAGCTGTGGAAACGGATACGACGGTTTTGACAGAGACGACAGAGGTGGATTTGAGTGCAGCTGGGGAGGTTGATGCTGGTGGGTTTGGGGAGGTTGCGAATGGGTTTTTGTCCTTGTTTGGATGAGAACGTTGAGCGTCATGAGATATAGGGAGAGATTTATGTATATATAATGTGCTAATTAATGGATACTAATGATCGAATCGATGTGGTCGTTCTTCGCTGTGCCATCTAACTTTTCAAAATTTCAAGAGTTTGATCGACCCATCAAAATGAATGTGCCAACATTGCTGGGAGCCGACTTGTGTAGGAAATCTAGGAAAGAAAACTGCAGGATCTCACTGGATCGCATTAGAAGATATAGAAATAGTTTAGTTACAACAGAAATCCTCGGCTTCCTGACTTGAAAGAGACAATAAAATGTTTAGCAGAAAACATGGTGGACTTCGCCATCTCTTTGCCAGGCCTTTGGCAATGACCTGCAGTGGCGATCAATGTCTAAAAAATGCAATTTTGGAAATTTAATACACTTTTTCCAGTTCAAAGTAAAATATGATAGACAGCTAGTCAGTAGGGTATAGGTAGGCTTCCTACCTATTGCAAGAAACTCGAATCTCGTTTGGCTATACAACAGAGCCTGGGATATCCGGTGGCTTCCCGCTACCGCCTAATTCCGACTCCGGATCCAAAAATAAACTCCATCGCAGACCCACTTCTCACGTGCCGTCAGATACAACCTCAATAGGTAATTTTGCACCTCCGAACACTTTCCTAACATCTCCCAGCCCATATTCTTCCCTCCCTTCGCACAATCATCCCATTCCTTCCATAATGTCCTTCCAAATGGAGCCCCTCCCCCGTATCGCCTGTTTCCACGGCGGCGGCTCCACCGCCTCCATCTTTTCGGTACAATGCGAACAACTGATAACGCAACTAAGCAGCACCTTTGAATTCGTGTTCTTTGATGCCCCGTTCCATCGCGATGCTGGACCGGGCGTGCTTCCATTCTTTACCTATGAGACGTATGGGCCTTATCGGACTTGGTTTACGAAAAAGGATGATGGAGAGGAGAATGCGGATGGGAGGGATGAGGAGGGAAGAGGAGAGGGTGGTGTTGAGAGGGTACTGAGGTTGATTGCTGAGCAGCCTGAGGGAGGAGAGTGGATTGGCGTTATGGGTTTTAGTCAGGGGACGAGGGTCGTTGGAGGATTGCTCATGGATCAGCAGAGGAGGAGGGAGATGGGATTGCCGTTGGCCGAGGGGGAAATTGATTTCAAATTCGGCATTCTGTGTATGGGATCTTTTGCGCCGATGGTTTCGGATGTGATGAATGGTGAGCTCACCTTCTTTCCTCTCTATGACATCTTGAGACAGCTGTTTGCACGTGATGCAAAGACATGGCTGATGCTGGGTAGTTGCAATGCAAGATGCCCTTATCACTACCCCGACTTTACATCTTCATGGCCAGAAAGACCAGATGTATGAGTATGGGAAGAAACAGATGAACACCTATTATGATCCAAGGACGACTGCTGTCCTGGATATCAATTATCATCATGCTATGCCTTGGCATAGGGCAGATCTCTTGAAGTTTGTGGATATGATTAGAAAGCTTTACAGGGACTCACAGATCTTGAGTTGATGTCTTCAATTTTTCCCGCATCAGAGGAAATGATATCGTCGATCGGAAAAAACGGGAGGAAGGTTTAAGATAGGACCAGACGAGCGGTTATCTCTTACGCCAGTTTTTCGGAGCCCGATGGCTTCAATGGTCAGAGCTCGGATCTCTATGTGGAAGACTTTGTATGTCGGATTGCAACTAGATCCAGATTCACAATAGAAAGGCGTATGTCATGCTTCGAAATGGAAGCTCACTTGCTTACTAGTCGCATGATCTTGTGCCGAGCACATTTAGAATGAAGTACCGTTTGAGAAATTTGAAGTCATCACGAACGACCAATTGGAAATACAATCAGTGACTTGTCTTTAAATTCAATCAGCAGGCCATATATAAAGATGATTCATAGCACGTCGAGACTTTCGAAGTGATGGTGCCCCCATTGTAATTCTGCTCCCTTGGTTAATAAACTTGCTTATGGTACTAAACACTTCTGGTACTCATGTAATAACGACCCCTCTCTTTGGTACTAGTTTATGCCATAATTCAGGTGGGCGTCTCATTCTTCATTCTGCTTTCTGTATGCCCAATGACATCTCTATTACTGTCAAGCTTGGTAATTGGACAGGAAGCTGTTTGGAAGAAAAAGGTTGGGAAATTTAGGAAAACGAGAAGCCGGATGGAGTCAGATGGGGAAGTGCATGTCTCAAAATATTTCAGCCTAGCAAATCTGATACCGAGTCTCACGAATTTACTGACTATAAATTGGCTTAATAACTTCTGGATCTTGAAAAGGGTTGTGTTTTAGTTTCGACACCTTCCAAGTTTATTAAATATTGAGTGCTCGTCGTCCGAGGTCAAGATTCCAGGTATGATTCAGAGTTTGTGGGTGTGCTAATCACAAACCCACAAGCCTATTGTCTGAAATCATTTTATTTCCTGACTCGACATTCACAGCAAGTGTAAATGGTATTCCTAATTCAAAAGTACATAGAAATGTCGTCTAGTCTAAGTACTTGTAGGATGAAATCGCGTCGATTCTGAGATTGAGGTTGTCTCGGATTTACAACCTCTTTCCAGTACAAGTTTTATTTTTCATTTTCCCATTTCATTTTGCTCCATGAACCCCATTCTCAGGTGTCTGAGACAAGCTGATATTCCAAGATATTTTATGAGTTCATTGACAACAAAAACTGCCTTCCCTCCAATGCTCCATGGTATTGTCTGTGCCACCGAAAGGACATTCAGATTTGCTGTTTGACACATGTGACTGTGAGGCGATCGATGAGAGTAGACAGTAACTACAAAACTATTGGCTGGCTGAACTGCCTGCCTCTATATTATAAAATGGACTCAATGAGAAAACAGGAGATATATGGCAAGACAATGGGCGGACATGCTGATCCTGACAACGTATTGCACAAGAACACATCCTTGGGATATAGGTTAAATATAATATATGCAATATGATAGTGAAAAGTGGTGGAGAATAGAAGTCAATCACATGCGTTACAAGGATTCAGGAAGTTAGGTTTGTACTTGCGTATCCCCGTTCCAGTGTCTGTTTATCGTTTGGCCTCGACATCAAATGACCACCACATATGGGAAGAAATAGAAACAGCCAACAAATAAAACCTGAACAGAAGATATTGACGATTACTCCATCGCAAACAATCACCCAGAGAGTATAATCCTCCCCAAATGATACGTAAGAGCAATGGAACGCCTACAACCGTCAGAACTGGCACAAAAAGGATCAATATGGAGGGATGGCGACTACAAATCGAGGAGGCATGTATAGTGAGGAGGCGCGCTGGAACCCAACATCACCACCAAAATCTGTTCACAGAAGCGCTCCGGAGGAAGTGCATAGCAAAAAAGCCAAGGTCTGGCAGGCAGAGCCCCTTGACGACCCACGCTTAAGATGTCACATAAATATGTATATCTGGAGGTCTTTCAAGGTATATTCCCATGAAATGGATGGTGCTCTTGCAACTTGATAGGGATTTCCAAGCTCCTCAGGATTTTACTATATGTACTTAGCAACTTTTCCAAAATCCTACCCTTAATCCTGATTCCCGAACCTGAACTCTCGGTGTGTACTCCGGCTTCCGGATTGCGGCGAGGAGAGGCGAGACCACCACTGCACACAGGAAGCAGCGCAACTACCCTGTCTGATCCTTTCATGCTTCAACTCTCATTCGAGCTTTTTAGTTTGAGGAAATCAATGCTACAACATGGGAACACCAAGAAATCCTCTGAGGCCGGATGGAAGTGCGCAGGATCCTGTAGATCCATCAAGAAACATAGAGGAGTTTGCCAAGTTGATCAACATGCTGGTCTTGAATGTTTGTACGTTAAATTTAGGGACAACTCAATGCTCATTCCATTAGATGGAAATGTATAAAGAGTTCGCTCGTTGCTCTTCCCAATTCTTCAACAGCAGCACAACTTCACTTCACTTACTCCTCGCCCGACACACCCTCAAGCATTATCGTTTGCAATTTAGTCTCTACCAAGACTCGTGTTCTTCACGTCCCCTGTTTATCTGTGTCACCAGTCACATATCATACCATATCATATCCTCATCTATCACCCTTCTCATCCGCCAATATGCAATTCATCCAGACTCTTGCCCTCCTGATCTCGATCAGCACTCTGGTCAAAGCGGCACCTCAGCACGCGCTCGCTGACAAATTGCTTGAGAATCTGATCAAAAATCCAGAAAAGCACGTCTGCGGTCATTGCACTGAGATAGAATACTTCAATGAGTATACTATATGCATCGGAACCTGTGGAACACCACCAAAGTTTGAATTATTCCCTTGCCCTCAAGGTTGTACCGATCAAGCTAGTAAGTGGATACTTTGTGTTCACATTTTGGTTACAGAGGAGACTGACTTTGATAGATGAAAAATGTGGCTGCTAGATACCATTGGACTGGGAGGTACGACAAAGGTTGTCTCGCCATGTACCGTCACATACCATGCTTTCAGTAGCATGAATGATCGTGGTGGACTTTGTTTTTATTTCAATTACAGGACTGTGAATTTTTTCTAGGGGCGGGAATTGTGGCATTTTGAGCTAAGGGCAGTGGGTTAGAAATATACAGATAAGCTCACGGTTCCTATCTATCGTCAGTTCATTTGATTGTGATTCGTGTTTCAATGGTCATATTTATTTGGCTTCCGTGTATATTAGGTGGATGCAGCGTGAAGTATTTCCCATGTGGCGCCATACTTAGTCGTACAAGTAACTCGTGAAATATACCACTTATTTTGTATTATTTTATATTATTTGCATGCTCATCTTCCAGGTCACAAGTGTATTAAAACTCTATCTTACCTCTGTGAACGGCGCAGTCTCGTCCAAGGCAAAACAAATATATCTCATTATTAGGAGGAACTAATAAGCTTATAAATATCAACTATATAATTATATATAATAAACCAATTGCATATTATAAATAGAGAGGCAATTTTAAACTAGCCGGAAGCCTGCTCGTATCCCTATTATTACGCCTCTAGATATAAAGAAAGCAAGTTATCTGCACTTGCATAGAGATTCCTATAATAGTTTCACCCCTATTATAAAATGTCCCGCCAATGAGGAATATAGGCAATAGTGTGGAATTGACGGGTAGGATATTGCTGCGTGGTAGATATAGGCTTATGTTTAGGGTGCTACTCGCGGCACTATTATCAACTATTTGGAATCCCTAGGGATAGAAAGTGCTAAAAATTCATTACACGCGCCGTCGTTGCAATTTGAAGAAAGGCGTGTAAAAAAACTAGACTATCAATATTAAAATAGGAAGGCTCTGTGCCATTGTCGCATGGGCCGATAGCTTTTACAACCTTACAAAAGTCGACGATTAGCTAGAGCGCTATTATCATTTACTAGCTCATTGAAAAGGCATCGTGTCTATTACGCCTGCCTATCTGATGGTAAATACGGCCTAAATATGTCCTTTCCAATGTTTATGTATCTGCCCTGGCCGTGTTTAAATCACTTTGCCTGTCGACAGAAGGAGTTAATGTTGATATCTGGTGGATATTACCTGGTAGAAACAAAAACGTCCTCTGAGATGAGTTCGCAACCATCTTGCCAGTATGGGGAGACGAACCCCGGGGGTAATATCCCCATATAATGGGCTCGATTTAGTTGGATCTGCTTGTTAATTTGATTCTCAATGCCAGACTAACGTCGAGGATTAACCAATGTACCCACGGCTATTCTAGCATCATTACTAGTCAAGAGGTCACTTAAAAGAGTAAGGTTGGTCTGTGACTCAAAATGGGTCAAATACCATATTGGTCATTGCGGGTATCCAGTTTATTGCTTCTAGACACAGAATAACGAGGAATTCTTATCCTGTCTGAGGGAGCGAGATGCAACCATTAGCAGGTCGGAGCAACAACTAAAGGTCGGGTCTTGGGAGATTAGTGGATGAGGAAAATCGACTTGGTCGTTAAGAAAATATCAGATTGAGAGAGGAGAAGGTTAATGTCAACTACCATAAAGCCGAAATAGCACAATTAGACTACATTATACAAAATATGCACTTTCGCAACAAGAAAGCGAATATTACCCACGGGTTACTCGAAGCCTGCTCCACTTAATTGTAAGGAGCCTCCAAATTTTCCATCAAAGAAGTCGGAATGAAAGTTCCCTCATTTTGCACTGATCATACCTCCAAAATAGTCCACCACTCAAATGTGCTACTCTCTACGTTGTCAATGGCAGTGATGCTCCTGCAAGCATCAGCTCATGTATTGTCTCATCCATTGATCGAAGTCCCAAATCCCGTCCTGCATCTGTATAATAAATAGGTGGAAAGCTGCGGTTATCAGCATATGATCTCGAAGTATGTCAATGCCTCGAGAAATCCTCACTTACAGCTTAATAGTCCAATCACTAATGAAGCTCCCGTGACTCTCGGCTCCTCGTGCTAAAGCAGCATCCAATTACACTGACGCTCATCACCTCCGGTGTCCTTGCAAGGAAATATTGAGTCACACCAAATATTTTCTTTATAATGACATTCGCATCATGTCCTAGAGATGTGCCTTTTGTCATACCTGGATTGGGCATATTTATCAAAACCTCACTCGGTTCAACCAACTCAGCGACTTTGGCCATAAAAAACATGAGGAGTAATTTTGCATTAGCGTATGAAGGAATCTGACGGAATGTTTTCGGATTATCGAGTTGAGTAAGAATAGGACCCCTTCATTTTCAAGATGTGCGAATATGCCATCTCTGATCCGACAATACTGTGGACTGGTGGTTTGGCAGCGCCAACTGCTTGTTTCGTCCTGATGAGAGGGAGGAAGTAGCAAGGCCAGAAAGGCGGTGGATAGATAGTCGACTTGCATCGTGCGTTCGTGGCCGGTGCTCGAAGTTGTTATATAAGAGGGCACCGTCAAGCCGGCATTGAGGATAGCTATATGGATCCGAGGGAGAACTTCACACTGTTTTGAAAACCTATGAACCGAATCATATGATTCAATATCGAGGATCTATACTGATATTTGAGAATTTGGGAAGTCCTTATGGAGTCGTTGAGCTGCTATGTCGCCTTTGGTTTGGGAGCGCACACCCATAACCAGATGGGAGAGACCGAGTTGGAGTAATTGTCTCGATGCTGCCAACCCAATGCCTGCATTGCTTCCGGTGACAATTGCGGTCTGGCCCATGACGTGGACATCAGCTGGTAATGGATTTTGTGTAATGCGTTGGCATTTGAGGAAACCTTGGAAGGAAGCCTCAAATGAAGCTTTGGGTTAAAGGCTTGACAACATGGCTAGTTAACTCAGCGGACCAAAAGCTGTACTAAGTGAAACTCAAGGGCGAATTATTCAACTAAGAGTGCTGCTGTTTCAATTGCGCAATATGGTTAATAATCAAAAATATAATTCTTAGCAAAATATAAATTTATTAATAAGGAGCTTGGTAATATAATATTTATTTATTTATTTATTTTATTTTAAAATAAAGGAATTTATTAAAAATAAAGATTTTATATAAGATTAATACCTTTATTATTAAATAAGAATTTTATAATTAATTTATAAAAATAAAATACAATAAATAATTAATAAATTAATATTAATAAATTATTAAGCAAATTATAATAATTGCTTTGTAAGCTAATGCTTATAAGGTTTTAAGTAAAAGATAAGTATATTATAAAGGCGGTCTTAATTATAATATTATTAAGTATAAAGAATATTATTTAAAATTAAGTATAAAGCTCTTATTTAATAATAAAAGTATTAGCCTTATATAAAACCATTATTCTTAATAAATCCTATGAATTAGTATAAATTAAGTAAATTAATATTAATTTCCTTAATTTACTTTAATTTCTTTAATTTAATTATATAATCCTTTATTTTATAACGCTTTAATTATAGTTTTTTATATGACTTAGCTAGGTTATTAAGTATTAGGCTATAGTCATAATTATAATTATAATAAAAGCCTTAAGAAAATAAAATATAATATTTAAAAAGAATAATAAAATATAAATTTTTTATTTAAAATTATAAAGACTTATTTATTAAAAAAAAGACTCTATTTTAATTATAAACCTTTAAGATATATAATTTTTATATCTAAATTTTTATAAAATTTTTTTTTTAAAAAATAAGAAATATATAAATATACTTAAAACTAAAACTAAAAAATACTTATATTATTGAATATTAATTAAAATTATATTATAGTTAAGTTTTTTTTATTAAAGAAAGCAAGAATTAATATTTAATTAAAGACTTTTATTAAAAATAAAAATTAATTAATTTATAAGAATTAAGAAAAAAATAATAAAAAAAGGAAAAATTTTATTTTAAAGTTTATAAATATTTTTTAAGAAAATAGATTATTTAAATTATAATATAATTATTATTTTAAGATAAAACTTTATTAAACTTAAATTAATTATTTAAAATTATTTATTAAGGGCTTATTTAAGATAATTAATTTCTTTATATAAATTATATAAATTATTTTCGTATAAAATATATTTAAATTTTTCTTAAGTAATTTATATTTAAATTCTTAAAGAAAGTTTAATAAAGTATTATATTATATTTTTAATACTTATTTTAAATTATAAAATATATAATTTAACTTATATATAAATTTTTTTTTTAAATTAAATTAATATTAAGATTAATAAACTATTTTATAAATATAATTTCTTTATTCTTTTATAAAAAAAGCAATTTTAATATTTATTTAATTAATTTCTTAATTAAATATAATTATAATTATAAAGATTAATTTATAACTTATCAGCTTTATTATTATAATAAATATTTTTATAAAATTAATATTTTTCTTTTATTACTTATTTTAAATAATTTATTTTGCTTTTTTATAAGTAATCAATTTATCAAAATTATACGTATATTTATATATTTAGTTTTTAAATAAAATTATCTAATTATTTAATTTATTAATAAATTCTTATATTTTATTATTTTTTAATAGAATATATTCTTCTTATATTATTACTTTTTTATAATATATTAATTTAAAAAGATTAATTAAATTTATATTAATAAATATAATTTTTATTATAAGATAAAAGAAATTATTAAATTTTAAGCTTTTATAATTCTTTATATTTATATTTTCTTATAAAAATAAAGTTATAAGAAATATAAGATATATAATATAAATAAGTGGTAAACCTTTATTATATATATATATTAAAGGAGGGTGGAAGTTTTACTTAAGCTATAAGGCTTATTAATAAGGAGTAATAATAATAAGTATATTTTTACTTGACTTTTTACTTAATTCTTAAATACATGAATTAACTCGATTTAAATATTCAAATAATTAATTCTAGTAGATTTTATTAATTAGAAATCTATTATTAATATTAATAATATTATAAGCTATGTGATATTATTAATTAATAATCACATATAAGAACGCGTAATATATTACGTTAGTTTAATTAATTAATTAGAAATCCAAAGTTATTAAAACTTTTCAAAAGTCTAAAAAACCTAAAAATATGTATATAAAGACGCTAAGCCATAATAGGAAGCTATAACTTATAATATAAGTAATAATAATGTGAATAAGCTTATATATAATTTTATAGTGACTTATTATAGTTAGATTATGAGAAATCTTTTCTTAAAAAAGTTTTCTCCTTTTTTTTTAAAATTTTTTTTATTTTAAAAAAAATTAAATAATTATAAATCTAATAAAATCTAACAAGAAATAATAAATTAAGTATTTTAAACTTAAGATAATTATATAAAATCATATGTTTAAATAAATTATATTAAATAAAATCTTTTTTTATTTAAGGTTAATATTATAAAAATATTTTAAGTTATAAATTTAATTAAGTAATTTTAGGTTATTTTAAATATTATTATATTACTTAATTTATTTAATAAAAAAAGCTTATCCTTTATTTATATTCTTAATAATTTTAACGCGCTTTATAATTATATGATAAAAATGTTTTTCCTTTAATTTAAATTTAGAAAATATTTTTTAATATTAAGTTATATATGCTTTTTATTTTTATAAATCTTATATAATTTATTTTAATATTTTAAGTAATTAATTTATGTGTTAGATTTATAATTATTAAATTTTTTAAGAATTTTTTAAAAGTTTTTTAAAAAAGGAGAAAACCTTTTAAGAAAAGATTTCTCATAATCTAACCGTAATAAGTTACTATAAAATTATATATAAGCTTGTTAATACTGTTATTACTTATATTACAAGTTATAGCTTCCTATTATGGCTTAGCGTCTTTATATAAATAATATTAGGTTTTTGGACTTTTGGAAAGTTCTAGTAACTTTGGATTTCTAATCAATTAGCTAAAATTGACGTAATGGATTACGCGTTCTTATATGTGATTATTAATTAATAATATCACACAGCTTATAATATTATTAATATTAATAGTGGATTTCTAATCAATAGAATCTACTAGAATTAATTATTTAAATATTTAAATCGAGTTAATTCCTATATTTAAGAATCAAGTAAAAAGTCAAGTAAAAAATATACTTATTATTATTACTCCTTATTAATAAGCCTCATAGCTTAAGCGATACTTCCACCCTCCTTTGATATATATATATAATTAAAGGTTTTACCCCTTACCTATATTATATTTTATATATCTTATATTATGAAAATATAATAGAAAGGCAATTTGAATATTATTAAATTATATTTCTTTTTTATATCCTTTATTAATTCTTATAATCATTATAATAATTATTATTCTTCTTCAATTATTAATTCAAAATTTATTAATTATTAATAATAAATATAAATCCTTAATAACCTTAATTAATATATTAATAAAGCATATTATATTTAATAATATAAAATTTCTTATTATTTCAAAATTGATTATAGCCTTAATTAATTCTTTATATTCCTTTTATATATTAATATATAATTAAGTTTTATTTATTTTCTTTAAAGCATATATTTATTATTTAATAATATTTTAACTTAAATTTATATTAATTAACGTTTTTAACTTTTAATCTTTTTATCAATTTTTATATTTATTTATATCTTATAATATGGATTTATATAAATAACTTAATATATATCTTATAACTTAAATATTAGCTTTATTAAGGCTTTTTATAATAATTTAAAATATAATATATTAATATCCTTATTTTTTTAATATATAATCTTTATAAATTTATTTAATTAAAACTTAAAATTTATATTATTATAAAGCTAAGAAATATGATTTAAGGAATAAATATAAAGCTTTACTTAAAATATAAAAGCCTTTAATTCCTTTTTATTTTTAATATAAATATTAAATAATTTAATTTTAAGGGTTTTTATAAATTTAGCTTTTAATTTAATGGCCTTTTATTTATTATCTTTCATAAAAACATTATTATTTAATATTTAAAATAAGAAGAATACTTTTATAATATTATTTTTTATATTAAATATATTTGCTAATATTTTATTAAATATTTTATTTAAGCAAATTAATATTTTTTTTAAAAAGGTATTTAAAATATAATTATTATTTTATAAACTAATTCTTATAAGGTTTAAATAAGGAATAAATATATTATAAAAGTAATTTTTATTATAATATTATTAAATATAAGAAATATTATTTAAAGTTAAGTATAAAGCTTTTATTTAATAGTAAAGATATTAATTTTATATAAAACCTTTATTTTTAATAAATTTTCTTATTTTAAGGTAAATTAAAAGGATTAAGACTTAATTCTATTAATTATCCTTAAAATCCTTAATTTAATTATAGTTTTTTATATAATTTAATTAAATTATTAAGCCTTAAGCTATAGCTATTATTATTATAATAATAATATTATCATAAATTAATTTTAAATTAATTCTTATATAAAAGCTTTAATCTTTTACTTTAGCCTTTATCTTTTACTTTTGTTTTTATCTTTTTATTTCCTTTATAATAAACTTAATAATATTTAGATTACTTTTATATTATATTCTTATATATTATTTTATAATTTAATAATTATATTATTATAAAAATAAATAAATTAATATAATTAATTATAAAATGCAAGGCAAAATAATATTAAAATGCATTTGCTTAAAATCTCACATTTTTAAGCTAGCTAAGAAAATAGTTATATTTTGGTGTTCGCCATGCCCTCTTTAACTTATTACAAGGATTATTATGCTAAAATACAAATGCTAGGGGGTCCCATTACTCAACGGGATATCTCTCCTTTAAGAGTCAATTACCCTTGATAGTGGCGGGAAAATTAATTTCCATACTAAATTTGCACTTCTGGATCTGCAAATACCCCGCATATTGAACTCAGCATACCATTTTACAAGGAAAAACGGATTTCAGAGATTCCTGTGCTGGCCTGTGTGGGCTCATCTCATGAAAACAGTGCTATAATTCGCTGGGTTGCATCTCCTTATAGTCATTTTACCCAGATGAGGGCAACAGGGTAGTAATAATGGGGGATCCTTTTTTCTATAAAATGAATGATGGTGTGAGGAAGAAAGGTGTTCTCAAACCGCAGCAGTCGCTGGGCCACTATTAAACGATGAAGGAACTTCTCGCTCTGTACTTCTTCGTGATAAGTCTCATCGCATCAGCCGCAGGCTTACGTGAGAAATACAATTTCAATCCGGATTGGAAAGTCATTACTGGCGATCCTGCCAATGCAGAGAGCTCGAACTTTGATGATAGTTCCTGGAAGGATGTCACTCTACCCTATGCCTGGAATGAAGATTCTGCCTTTAAGGTCTCCATTGAGGATCTTCCAACCGGTGTTGCGTGGTACCGCAAGAAGTTCAGAGTCCCCGCCTCAACTGCAAACAACAAGATATTCCTCGAGTTCGAAGGGATTCGTCAGGGTGGCCAGTTCTACTTGAATGGCCAGTCGATTGGTATCAACGAGAATGGCGTTATGGCGTTTGGATTCGATGTGACTAACTTCGTCCTCCAGGGACAAGACAACGTGGTCGCCGCACGCATTGATAACGGTTATTCTTACAAGGAGATGTCAACGGGAACACGTTTCCAATGGAACAGCGCTAGCTTCTATGCAAACTACGGTGGAATCCAGAAGAACGTGTACCTGCATGTCACAGATAAATTGCATCAGACGCTGCCGCTGTACTCCAACCTGGGGACCACAGGGGTTTATGTATATTCGTCGAACTTTGACATTCCGGGCAAGACCGCCACCGTTACGGCTGAGGCACAGGTCATGAACGAATACTCGACATCAAAGACGTTTACATATGAGGTTATGATAAAAGACATGGACGGACGAACAGTTAAGAAAATCAATGGCGGCTCGTTCACCCTTAGTGCAAACGAAACAAGGACGGTCAATGCCTCGGACACATTATCCAACGTAAACTTTTGGAGCTGGGGATATGGATATTTATATAGTATTTGTACAACGTTGGCTGTTGACGGTAAGGTAGTCGACTCAGTTACAACCCGCACTGGATTCCGGAAAACCGAGTTCGATCATGGCATGTTCAAACTCAATGACCGAGCGATGCACGTTAAAGGTTATGCCCAGCGCAGCACCAACGAATGGCCAGCCTTGGGCTGCGCAGTACCTCCCTGGATGTCTGACTTTTCCAACAAGCTCGTCCTTGAAAGCCACGGCAATCTTATCCGCTGGATGCACGTCACGCCGTGGAAACAAGACATCCAGTCGCTGGACCGTCTCGGTATTATGATGGCTATGCCGGCGGGCGATCAAGAAGGGGATTCGTCAGGCCGACAGTGGGATCAGAGAATGGAGCTCATGCGAGACGCGATAATCTATAATAAAAATAACCCCAGCATCATTTTCTACGAGTCCGGGAACCACGGTATATCAGATGATCACATGACGCAAATGAAAGACCTCCGCAACGCCTGGGATCCTCACGGTGGGAGAGCATCGGGCTCACGAGAGGAGCTGGCGAGCAACGTCGCCGAGTACGGAGGGGAGATGCTGTATATCAACAAGGGCGCGAGGATTCCCTTCTGGCAAATGGAGTACTCTCGCGACGAGGGCCTGCGAAAATACTGGGACAACTTCTCCCCACCGTATCATACAGATGGGTCCGGAGATGGAGAAGGCGCTGAGTATAACCGCAACCAGGACTCTCACGCGGTTGAGAATGTAATTCGTTGGGACGAATACTATGAGCAGCGCGTAGGCATGGGAGCTCGGGTCAACACAGGGGGATGCAATATCATTTTCTCGGACTCCAACACTCATCATCGCGGTACCCAAAATTATCGACGATCTGGCGAAGTAGACTCCATGCGACTTCCTAAGGATGCGTGGTATGCACATCAGGTGATGTGGAATACCTGGGTCGATGTGGAGGTGGTCCAGACGCATCTTGTCGGGCATTGGAACTATGCAGTAGGCACCGTTAAGGACGTTTACGTGATATCGTCTGCAGACCAAGTGGAACTATTTCTCAACGACCAGTCACTTGGCTTAGGGACGAGGAGCAACAGATTCCTGTTCACGTTCAGCAACGTGACATACCAGTCTGGAGATCTCAAAGCAGTCGGCACGTCCACTATTGGAAACACCAGCGATATTAGGTCTACCACTGGTGACGCTGTTAGCATTAGGCTCACTCCGAGCACAAGCCCCACGGGTTTCCACGCTACTGGCGCGGACATCGCCATCATCGAGGTTGAGGCTATTGATGCGCAAGGGAAGAGAAACCCAATTGCACTGAACAATATCACCTTTACGCTTTCGGGCGAAGCAAGTTGGCGCGGTGGCATCGGGGTGGGACCGTCTGACAACTACATCCTCTCCACGGTCCTACCTGTTGAGAACGGTGTCAATCGAGTGATGTTGAGGTCAAGCAAGAATCCTGGCACAGTGACTCTCCAAGCAACGTCGCCGGGGCTCCAGTCTGCTACTCTCACGCTCACTACTGTTCCATTCAGCAAAACAGACGGTCTCAGTCTAGAAATGCCAGATGCCAATATGACCAACTATATCCCTTTCGCCCGCGGGCCTACACCAGGCGGTGCTTCCTTCACCGTAAAGCGCACCACGATACCTATTCAATCTACTACAGCCACCGGCGGCGAGTCTTCTTATGACGATAATGAGACAACCAATTGGTCGGGCAGGTCGATTACATATACGCTCTCACGCACAGCTAAGGTGAACCAAGTCGTCTTGAAATTAAAGGATTTCAAATCAAAGATCAATAATTTGGAGATTAGTATAGATAGCAACAGCGTCTGGACGGGGATGACACCACTCTCGCTAGGTTATGTCACGCTTACTTTCAACGCTACAAGCGGATCGACAGTAACAATTGCTTCTAAGAGCAGCGGGTCATTTGGCATCATTGAAGCGGAAATTTATGAACCATTAAGCTAGGTACAATACTATAAGATATATAATATAAAATATTAAGGGGTAAACCTCTATTATATATATATATCAAAGGAGGGCGGAAGTATTGCTTAAGCTATGAGGCTTATTAATAAGGAGTAATAATAATAAGTATATTTTTACTTTAACTTTTTATTTAATTCTTAAATATAGGAATTAACTTGACTTAAATATTTAAATATTTAAATAATTAATTCTAGTAGATTCTATTGATGAGAAATCTACTATTAATATTAATAATATTATAAGCTATGTAATATTATTAATTGATAATTATATATAAGAACGCGTAATCCATTACGTCAATTTAGCTAATTGATTAGAAATCCAAAGTTACTAGAACTTTTCAAAAGTCCAAAAAACCTAAAATTATTTATATAAAGACGCTAAGCCATAATAGGAAGCTATAACTTGTAATATAAGTAATAATAGTATTGATAAGCTTATATATAATTTTATAGTAACTTATTACGGTTAGATTATGAGAAATCTTTTCTTAAAAGGTTTTCTCCTTTTTTAAAAAAAATTTTTAAAAAATTTTTAAAAAAAAAATTTAATAATTATAAATCTAACAAATACAAATACTTTTTTAATAATAATTTTAAGGAATTATTTATTGATTTTTATTATTTTTGAAATTATATATATATTTTATAAAAGTTTTAAAAATAATTATTATATCCTTTTAATTTTATAATTATAATAATATTTTTAAAAAATATTAATAATATATAAATAAAAGAAGTTAAGGTTTTAAAATTTAATATATATATTAAGAATTAAAAATTATTAAAAGTTATATAAAAGTTTTTTATTAAAAGAAATATTAGTAAAATTTTAAAATAAAACTTTAATTAAATAAGAATTTATTTACTTAAAATTAAATTTATTAATTAGCTTTATATATATATAAATTAATTAAATATTTAAAAAATAAGTATTATTTATAAATCTTTAAAATCTTTATTTTAATTATAAAAATAAAATTTTTAAACTTAAATATATATATTATATAATAAAGAAATAAATAATAATAAGCTATTATTATAATAATAAATATTTAATTTAATAATAAAATATTAATATTGAAATAAAAATTATAATTAAGAAATAAATTAAATTAATAATAAATTAATTTTATAAAAATATAAAATTAATTAATTTAAAATTCTTTTATAAATAAATTAGTAGCTTATTAGCTTTTATTAATGTTATATAATATATTTATATATTAATGTATTTTATAAGTTAATACTTATTATTTTAATTAGCTTAATTTTTAAAAATTAATAGTATAAGCTAATTATAAATTTTATAAATATGAAATTTAATAATTTAATAATTTAATAATTATATTATCTTTTTAAATAAAACGATATTAAAGACTTATTAAATTATTAATATATATTATATTAAGGTTTAAATTTAATATTACCCTTATTATATTAATAATTAATTAATTTAATTTAAATTTAATAGTAAAATATATTTATTAAAGGCTATATCGTTAATATTAATAATAAATTAATAAATTAATCCTTAAAATAATAAGTTATAATAATATTTTCCTTTTATAAATCCGAGATTATAAATAAAATATAAATAATTAAAGAATTTATTTAATTTAAAATTTTTTTGATTAAATAAATATATAAACTTAAATAATCCTAATTATAATAAGTTTATATTATAAATTAACTTTATTGGTATTCTTTTATATTAAAAAGAATCTTTTTATTATTAATATTTGCCTTATTAACTTTAAATATATAAATAATGCTTATAATAAATTTTTTTTTTATAATTTCAAAAATATCATTATTAAAAAAGCCTTAAATAATATAAAAAACTAAAAATATAATAAGGAAAAATAATTTAAAAAAATTAAAATTTTATTAAAAACTTTTATAATTTATTATTATTAAATAAGGTTTTAAAAGCTATTTTAAATAACTTTAATTTTATTTAAATTAAAATAAAAGTATATTTACTTTCCTTTTCTTTTTAAAAATTTTACCTTTAATTTTAAAATCTTTATATTATATATAATATTATTAATTTCAAAATGAAAAATAAATTCTTTAAAATAAGCTAAGCTCTTAATTTTAAAAAAAATCAATAAAAGTTTAAACTAATTTCTTTATTATAGTATAGGAATTTGAAACTAAATTAATAAATAAAATTATAATAAAGAATTTTTATTTAATTATATTTAATTCTTTATTCTTTAAAAATAAGTTATAAAAAGATATTATTTAATTATTTTTAAAACAAATTATATTAATAAAAAGTATATTATTTATAAATCCGATTTTTCTTTTTTATAAAAATATATTATTAATACAATAAATAAAAATATTAAAATAATAATTTCTATTTTTTAATAAAGGAAAAAATTGAAAAATTGAAAAAAAAAAACTTTTTTCTTTATATTTAAAAGCATTATAAACTTAATTATAAAATAAAAAGTAATAAAGCTTTCCTTAAAAATATAATTAAATATTAATATATTCTTAATTACTTAATTTATTGAAAATAAGACGGTTTAATATAATTAAGTAATTATTAAAATTATTTTTACTTTTTATTTCCTTTATATTAAATTTAATAATATTATAATTTATTTTCTTTTATATTATTATATATAATTTTATTTATTAAATTCTTATATTATTATATTTATTTTCCTTTTATAATATAATTATAATTAATATATATTTTATATTTATTAAAAAAATATAATAATTATTTAAGGCTTTATTAAGATTAATTTAAGAATTTTGCTAAGGCGCTAAGAAATGCATTCTAATAAAATTACCCTTAGAAATCGGGATTACTTCTTTCCGAAACCAAGTTTTCTCCTAGAAGCATACCTAAGCTGTCTTGTGAGATGCAGGTGGTGTCAGTTTCAGCCTTATAGCACGCTAGACAAAGGGACTCTGCACACCCCACCAACACAGCCACTGCCTCTAGCCTCACCTCATCTCACAACCCACCACCTATATCACGATGCAAACGGCATTCTAGTTTCTCCCGCTCCACCTTCACATCTTCGCCATTGCTACTTAATTAGAGCCCAAATTCCTCTCCTCTGAATCAACTAGTACCACTTACAAAATCACAACTCTTTCAACCTCCCCACTATAACATCACCCCCACCTGCGATGGACTTTAACGGTTCTTCTCCGTTCCCGGAAGGAGTCATCTCCTTTCTGGATACTGATCTCTACAAACTGACCATGCAATGCGCCGTATTGAAATACTTCTCAGGCGTACAGGTCACATATGCCTTCAAGAATCGGACACCGGAGAAGAAATTGTCGCGTGCTGCGTTTCAGTGGCTTCAAACTCAGATCAATAGTAGCTTTCCCCAGCCGCGTGTCCATTACGCCAGCTAATATAATTCTAGAACTTGGGAATATTGCCCTCTCGAAAGATGAATTGCGTTTCTTGAAAACCACGTGCACCTATCTAAATGAACCATACCTCAATTTCCTCGAAGACTTCCGTTTAAATCCACGCGAGCAAATAATTACATCTTTCACACCAGACAGAGACACCGACAGCGATGACGATATTGGAGAGATTGATATTGTTGTCAAAGGCCTATGGGTAGAGACAATCCTATACGAAATTCCTCTACTGGCATTGACCAGCGAAGCATACTTTCGATTTATGGATACGGATTGGACATATGATGGCCAGGAAGACAAGGCTTTTGAGAAGGGGATGCGTCTGCTAGAGGCAGGGTGCGTGGTATCAGAATTTGGAACCAGAAGGAGGAGAGATTACCATACGCAGGCGTTGGTTTTCCGGGGCTTGGTAAAATCCAAGAAGGAGGGAGAGCAACGTGGACTGAATGGGCAGATTGCGGGTACCAGCAACGTCCACCTTGCGATGAGATTCGGAATTCCTCCTATTGGAACTGTAGCACATGAGTGGTTTATGGGAGTTGCAGCCATCACTGGCAACTACGAGACAGCAACCAAGACCGCCCTCAGCTATTGGGTTGGTTGTTTTGGTGAGGGGGTCTTGGGAATTGCGTTGACAGATACATTCGGCACCCCGGTATTCCTGAGGGCTTTCAGTGAATCAATTCCACAAGATATTCAAGGCAAAAAATCTGACACAAGCGGTGACAAAACTTTTGCACAAGTATTTGTTGGTGTTCGGCAAGATTCTGGTGATCCCGCAAACTTTGTGAAAATAATGCGCGAGTTTTACGACAAACAGGGCATCACCGAAAAGAAAACTATCGTATTCTCCGATTCTCTCAACATTGAATCTTGCCTCGAATACAAGAAGATATCTGAAGAAGCTGGTTTCAACTGCAGCTTCGGAGTCGGTACATTCTTCACAAACGATTTCATCCATCAAAAGACAGGCAAGAAATCTGTCCCACTCAACATTGTGATCAAATTGAGCTCTGCTGCGGGAAATCAAGCCATCAAGATCAGTGATAATGCTGGGAAGAACACTGGAGACAAAGAGACAGTTGCGAGTGTCAAGAAGGCGCTGGGTTATGTTGAGAAGGTTTGGGCGTCCGGCGACGAGTCTCACAGGTGGGGAACCGAGGATGAACCCACGGATAATTGAATTGAGGAGTTAGAGGAGGATACAAATACTTACTACATAATACCTACCTACCTACCTTACTAACTTTACTCACACAACCTTCACATTGGTTGACTATTAATTTGTTTTTATCATAAGATAAAGAATAAATCTTTTATACCAGAAATGTTACTCAAATTATATAGCCTATACAATTATATTACTGTTACGGTCACAGAACCATAGCAAGACGGAAGGACCCGACGTCACGTGATGGAGCCCATGGGACGACACGTGATGGAGTCTGGAGTCTACGACGAGAGGAGCCCAGGAGTCTGGAGTCTTTAAAGGTAGGGAGTCCTTCAAGTGACGGACTCCACCGAGAACGACGGTTCTATATAAGACTGGCACTTCTGCCATTAGATAGGAGCTTCGTGCTCAACTTCAAATAGTATTCTTTATACTTAGTAACATTGCAACAAGAACGTCTTCGTGATACACCTATCCCTTACCCGGAATATTGTTCGAGCACCGGCCCGTACAGCTACCGTCACAATTACTTAGCGTTGGTAATAGAGGAAAGTAGCACCTAGGGCTACTAGTTAGTGCTTCCAAGACACTATTAGGCTTTATCAACTATTTCAAACTTTATAATTCTATCTAAGTTCTAAGTATCGAAAGATACATATTTTCAAAATAAGAGCTGCTCTAGCGCCGCAGCAGCCATTGGCATCGACTGATGAATTTTCTTAGCCTTTTCTAACCCCAATTGCAATCGAATAGTCAATTCTTCGGTTCCTTCAACAGCACCCATAGATACCTTATTATCTTTGAGCATACTTCGGGCAGCTACTTCAAACACTTTGCTTGCACCAGCCCCACGATTGACAATATCAATAAGCAGCTCGATATCCATACCAACGAACGCTGCAAATGCTAAACACTCCCGAGTAGATGCGAGATGTACACCTGCCATAATGTCGATTATAGTTTGGATCGTGATTTCCGCATTTCCAGACTCTACCGGAGGTCCTGCCGCCAACTTCCCAACTGCGTCCTTGCTCTCTGCTGATAAGTACAGGCGAACCAGACCAGCGTCATCTTCCCTTGTATAACCGGCATGGGTTCCGGTGATATATAACTGCTGCGCAGTATTTGCAAGGATTACAGGAAATCCCACCGAATCGGCATGCTGAGTGACAATTCTAACATCCTTCAGTATGATGCTGACGGCCGAATGGACAGTCATCCAGTCATTCGCCAACATGTGCGGGCCGCGGTTTTCAAACATCCAGGACCATCCATTGCTTTCATTGACAGCCTCAAAGGTATCTTTGGTGTTGAGTCCAGCCATTGCTGCCAAACCCATTGCTTCAGATGCCATGATGATATTGGTTGCAGCCTGGTGTTGATGGCACATCTTTGCTACGGAGCCCATGCTAATTCCACCAGGGATCAAATAGAGTGGATTTGACATTGCTTCTAGAACAGATCGTGCATTTTCAAGATCTGCGTCTGGTCCTGATGAAAATATCGATAGCGTTCCGTTGGCTGCGCGGATGGAGCCTCCACTGACAGGGCAATCAAGTAACTTGATGTCAGGCCTACCCGCCAGCTCGTTGAGACGCCTCCGAAGATCGTGGTGATATTGCGGCGCTGTTGTAGTACTTATGATTATGGACGCATCTTTCGGCAGAGCATGGACAGCGCCATTTTGCGGATCGAACAGTACCTGAAAATCATCAGCTACGGAGGGCTTTCAGTCTCAACGGGAGTTTTTTTGTATATTCAAATGTGCTTTCCTCTGAACTGGTTCAAGATAGAGTGGGAATAATTACTGCGTCTACTTGAGCTGAATTTATAACCATCAAGATGAGGAAATCCGCCTCACTGGCTGCGGCGGCTGGGGAGGCAGCTGCATGACCTCCTATTTCGACGAGTTTATCGACCGAGGGCTTATATATATCGTATCCATATACGACGAAGCCAAGTTTGGCCAGAATCCCCGCCATGCCGCCGCCCATTGCACCCAAGCCACAAAACCCAATCCGGGGAGACTTATTAGAGCTCATCATTTTGAGTAAAGGCGAGATGATATGGTAGGTATTTGTGGAAGATTTCTGAAGCAGAAAAAAAAGAACGCTCGAGATATTTATTTCTACTCTCACAGGGAGCTCGAGGGATCGTTGGAAGGACTCTTATTCACTCGGTATCCTAGGTGCCTACGACAGAAAAGCACCGATCGAAGGGATTACCGATATGGTATGCCGCTTGAAGTTATCTCGATCGGAATTGCCCACAATCTACCTACCTTACATACAACCACAATACTTTAAACCCGCGCGAAACGCCAACATGGAAGGTGATCAAGACCCAGATCCAGACGCAGACCCTCCCGTCTCCGACCCGGTGGGGGTGGGGAGGCGGGGTTGTGGGGAACATCGACTCCACGTGACCCAAACTGTCACTTCCCGCCCGCTGAGTTTCTTCCTTTCCATCCTAGGTACCTATGGCACCTATCCCATCACTCAACAACACCCTTAGGTAGGTACCTATATAACAGCGGGTCAATTATTCTTTGTTTTGTCATCTCATCATTGATTCAGATCTACTAGAATGGAAGGGGATTGGCCATCAAGAAAACGGCTGCGTCTGTCCATGGCGTGCAACGAGTGTCGACGGCGGAAGGTCAAGTGTGATACAGAATCCCCCAAATGCCGGAATTGTCGCTTGCGGAATGATATATGTACAACAACTGACCCCAAACGGCCTCATATACCGATTTCCCGAGTTTGGATCGAGCAACCAGAAGCACCTCGGTCAAGTTCAACAGCCAGTCAAACTTTCCTGAGCCAAAACTTCGTTTCACCCCAATCCTCAGCATTGTTAACAGGGATGTCGAATATAAGCCATTCGCCTCAGAGTATTACTGCACCGGCAAGTGAAGATAAAGGCATATCGCCAGCACAACAGCCATATGAGATGGCCTTCAACACCGATGCCAGCACAGACAGGATCAAGATGATGGGTAGCAGCAGTTCACAATGCTTAATGAAATCTTTTGATGTCTACCTGGAGTCGGCAGGTATGAAACCTCTGTCAGGTAACTTCCGGCACGGAATGCAACAAGCGGAAGAAATGGAAATCCCTTTGATTGCCTCTCTTCCTACTCTTCCAGAGAAGAATCGTCGCCAACTGTATGTCTCAGTGTTCTTCGACAAGATCCACCCCTTGTACCCACTATTCGACATTGACAAAATCAAAGCTACGATTGAACAATTTGCTTCGATGCCCGACTTTCACTCGTTGCCACAGGAGCAAATCCCCTTGTTAGCAACTGCATATCTGATCGTTAGCCTGGCTGCAGACGAAGAAGCCCAAGCTACGACCAAGGATGGAACCAAGTATCTTACAGCAGCAGCCGGCCTTTTAGGACATGTCACATTTATGCCTTATCTACCCGCCATCCAAACATTGATTTTGTTTACGTTGGTTTATAGAGGGAGAAATAAGGATGGCGTTGGCTGGCAGACATTAGGCATGGCGATCCGTATTGCATATACCCTTGGACTTCACCGGCACTCATTCAAAGACCCGTCAAACCAGCACGCCGTACAGAACCGGTATAAGCAGCTTTTCCATGCCCGAATCTGGGCTATTTGCTGCTCACTAGAAAAAATAATGCAGTTGGAATCGGGACGACCTTCAATGATCCAAGATCGAGATGTTGACCGCGATCACATGATGGGACCGGGTCAGCATCCCCCACGAGGACATGATTTCCTCCAGTGGCACATGGGTCTCGCACAACACCAAGGACTCATCAGTCACCATATCTATGGCCACAATTCAGGCGATCGATTAGCTCGAGAGATTCTTTCCGACACAGCAAGACTTGACCGCTCGCTCTCGTCGTGGGCCAGAGAGATCCCCGAAGAGTTTCGCCCGGGGAATGACTTGTTCTGCTCAAGTCACCAATTTCATATCGCGGCTTTGCTATCTATACAATACTACCAAACGGTCATTGCACTTCATCGAGCAGCGTTGATCTCCCCTGCATCGAAATTCCTACCGGAAGTCGCCAACCATTGCTCTGATGACTCGGCTACACTTCGTCTACAAGCTGGAGAGGCGATATGTGTGAGCAGTGCCCGCTCAATAGCGAGATTAGGTATAGAACTGTCGGATCGCAACATCCAGTCGCGCATCTTAACAGCGGGCCCATATTTATTGGCTTGCATTGTGCTTGGAATATCCCTAATGAAGAATCCCGGCAGTCGAATTGTAGCGGCCAATCTTGAGGTTCGTGCTCTCTTCTGATAGGGACAACGAGTGGCTAAAGAAATTTATAGCTACTTAAAGCTTGCGGGGAGTATACGGCGGATCAATATGTAAAATCTGGTTATAATGCACTTTTCACAGGAGGTGAATACTGCCGATTGCCAGATATTTAGGTTGATTAAGCCATGGCTTACACAATGCCCAGGAATCACATCCATATATGAGCAAGTCCGTCTACATGTTGACCAAAAGTCAAATGAGCCGCACACATATGTCAAAGCAACCAAGCCCTCCCTTACGGCTGACCCTAACCCTGATCAGCAGATATCTTCACAGGGTGGACTCAATAAGTTGCAACCTATTAACAGTCGAAAGCCACATAATGAATCAATACATTTAAGAGAACTCACCACCTCAACACATTCATTCGAAGATCCTCAATCAAGCACGAATCCTGGTATTTTAGAGCCTTCGGTACACAATGGAATATTTGATCTGGGCATGGACGATCCATTGCTGTTAAGAACGGGTCAGGATATATACTCAAGCTCGTTACCGTTTGATAATCTGAACGTGCAGGAGTTGTGGACTTGGATGGGCGATTTAGATGGTTTTGATAACCAGAGCTACCAAGGAATGTTTGAAGGAAATAGGACCTAGGAAATATACACCGCGTCTAGTCAACTCAGTAGCTGCATAGGTGATGGGGAGAAACAAGTTGATATCATCGCTAAGGTCACATATCCAGGAGCCTCTCTCATCCCAAGTAACATCTCACCCCACCATAAGCACTTCAAAATTCCCTTCCATCCCTCAGAGCTCTTCTCATGTTGTGTCCTTTGAGGCAAGCTCGAATCATCTGCCACCAGGGCACGACGTAAGCAACAGATCGGGGTTGGTTCAAATTTTAGCTACGCCACTTGCCCGTTGTAAGTACAATGATAGACTATGTACTGATCCGGTAAGCTAAATGGAATTAGCATCTTATTTGAATCTAGGTACTATCGCTATATACTCTGAGTACATGTTAATCTCTGTGTCTCCCTTGTCAGGGGCCGGCATTGCACTTTCTTGACCTAAATGTCGGATTTGCGTAGCTCGTGCTCCGTCGAGTTACTTCAAAGCTCTATTGGTACCAAATCATGAGCCGAGGCTTTGTAAAATTTGGATATTGAATTCTGATAGGGGGCTTTTATTGAGATACAAACTGGGAAAGTGTTAAAAAATAATGGTTTCAGTCTGATTCCCAGATCTCCAAGGGATCCCGGCCCTCATCAATGTTGATACAGCAGTTTCCCCTTGCGCAAGGATGAGCAAATCCAGCTCCCCGGGAGTCCTCTTAGCAACATCCCTAGACCAAGTACCCACGGTGCAATTCGATTCGGTTCGGTTCGGTTCGGCTCGGTTCCGTCCCCCCTTTTTTGTACTCAAGCCACGCGAAGGCGGCCGCCCCCAAGCCACAATTTTGTACCGCCACCGCCACAGCTATCCCTGACTACATATGAAGCAGTGACGAATCGGAGCGCCCATATTACTGCTGACCTCAACCTCACCCCATTCTGAATCACCAGTACATACAAAAGAGCCCACTTCACCTCACGCCAGAATCCATCTCAAAAATAAAACACCCAAACCCAACTTCAAACCCAAACAATACCTCCTCAGCAGCATCATCATCATCATGTCCAGCTTACGCATTTTCGCGCACCTCCAGAAATCCTGGACTCTTTCCATTATCCTGCCCTCCGTGGCACTTGCAGGTACTTAGGCCCATCCCTTTGCCTAAGGGCTAGATGGAGTGACTGACGGGATCTTTCATATAGGGGTCATTGGAGTCACAGATTCGACGCTGCAACCGCTACCATTGTCGAAGGGTGCCTATCGGAGACAGATAACGTTATTGGCACGCTGAGATAGTGTACGTGCAAGAAAATCGACAGCTGTCTGAATACTCCAAACGCGACTATTGGGGATTGCGCGCCTTACGAAATGATCACGTGTGCGTTTAATGGCATCAGGACGTCTTGCTGGCGCCATCGTGTCAACGTGGCCATGGAGGTGTAGAAAGAAGGGGTGTGGGAAGGGACGGCGGTATTGAGCAGTCTTGGTCATGGAGCATTTGTCATCAAGATATTGGTTGTTAATTTCATCCAGTCAAGACTGACCGTTTCTGCTCAGATCTCTTCCAGGGCCTTGCATTTTACTCCGGGCTGCTTCCAGAGCTCACTTCATTAGAATGCACACGTCCACCCGCCTGAGTGTAGGCAAAATTACTCATCAATAGCCAAATGAGTAGAAATTAATAATGTTTCCTCTCTCACTTGATATCCACTTTGCTCCAGACCGAAAAGAACATCAAGTTTGGGGAATATACAAATAACTGATATATTAATGGAAAGAGCAGAAGATAACTAGAACTTCGTCTTAATATACGGAATGCCAGTCAACCTGAAAGCCCTCTCCTTCAACATTGGCTCAACTGATGGTCGAGATCGATTATACGGGCAATCAACGGAACCGCGCTTAGCAACATTTGTGCCAACATGGCGAGCATTAGGCCAGTGGGTAGTCCCCAAGCGTTCTATTCAAAAATTAGAATTACTGTAAATCGCAAACGGGAGGCAGGATATTGACCATCAAAGGCATGCTTCTTACGTATGAGATCTTCTTGAGTCGCTTCGGCAACAGGCATGTAACAAGTGTAGATTGCCATTCGGTCTTGCTTGCTGGTGGTTGGTACATTGTAATGCGGTGTCCTTGAGTCCCAGAGGATGAGATCGCCTGGATCGGCGCAGACTTTGATCCATTTCAGATCGTGGTCCTTAAGCCACTTCATCCCATTGTTGGTGAAGCCGAACCATTCTGGCGTCCAGGCTGGGATGCGTGGCTCGTCAGTCATATCATTGTGGAACTGTTCACTCATCAGATGGCCTCCTTTGCACACGATAAGGCCGCCATCATTCTCGCCACAGGGCTGAAGGTTCACCAGGCCTTGTAGGCATCGAAAACCGGGCTTGGCAGGGTCCTGGTCCTGATGTGGCCAAGGCTTATTCTCTGGAAAGTCGGAGCGGTCGTGGAAACCGATATTGATAGCGTCAAAAGACACAATGAGATCTTTCGTCCCAAGCACCTTCTCGAAGGTCTCGATAACGCCTGGCTCTGAGCGGATCTGCCATACGAAATTTTCATGCGAAGCGGCGTAATCTAGCACCATGCCCTTTTCATTAATGACAGGAAGATTGTCCCTCTTGATTGTGCTTGCATCGTTGCGGTCGTACCCAAGGTTACTATATCACTTGTTAGCAGAAATAGAACCATCCAAGCTATTATGCTTACAAACTCTCAAGAAAATCATAGAACGCTTTGCCGTAGGCATCAGCACGATCTCTTGGAACGGCGCCCTTAACGACGACGTACCCATCGCGGATCAGATCATCGCGAAAGTCCCCAAAGATATTCCTGTACTCGGAAGTTGCGAATCGACTATCACTAAGAAGTCTCTTCACACTTGGAGTGGTGGAAACATGTGTTGTGGGTGGGACTTCGATTGCTGAGGGTGCCATTTTGATGCAGAAAAGTTGATACGAATGTTCAGTGTCCAATGTTTATTGAAGACTTTTTCGTCCAACCTAAGGTGTTGGTACTTTAATAGACAGTGGTGGGATGATTGAAAAGCCAGCAGGCTATTCTACCTTGGCAAAGTTTCCCCCGTATGCCACAGTCTCTAAGATTTGAAAGAGAGGAGCTTCCGGAGAATCATGTTGTACATATCTGCATCGGTGGTGTCTAGCAGGGGCTGAGGGTTCGGAAATGTGACCAGCGACCGAACAACAGGCAGAGATTAAGCAGGTAGGCACCATCGTGGCCAGCACTTCAGTTAGTAGGTCGTGTAGGATAACGTAGTATTTTTTGAAAAGGGGAAACGTGCAGCTGCCGAGAAGTGAGACGTGCAGCCGAGAGTTTGGCTTCCACTCAGTTAGTAGGCAGGTACCTAGGTACCTCCTTGAAAAGGGGGAACGTGCAGGCTGTTGAGAAGAGAGACTCTGTAGCCAAGCGCTTCGGAGCGGGGCTCGGGGACGGGGCAGGAAACCGGGGATAAATATTCGGCGGCTTAGCGCCCGAACACCCCAGATTTGTCCACGACACTGCTTCGTACTCCAGGTCCATTGAGTCTGGAGAACCATGCAGCCAGATGGGCGGGAGTAATAACAGTAACAGTAACAGTAACACATGCTGGTTGTGGATGTGGTATATTTTTCTGTCCAGAGGCTATGTGCGACATGGACATGCATAAAAGCTCCGCTCGGCGAGTATACGTAGGCTAATCTTCTAATGGAGAGGAGCAACTTGCATTGAACCAAGTGACACAAGTCCGCCGCATGTTGCCAAATGCGAATACTCTATATAAATAGTCACATTGTATCTCAAAGCTTCAAGCTACATATCTCATTACCATCGAGACGACTTCTCCATAAGATACCAGGAAACATCAAATTTTCACAATGTCTACAACCGAGACTATCACTGAGACCAGTTTACGGTTCAACAAACCCAAGGACTTGGTGGATTTCTCTGGGATGACCTTTGGGGATTGGAGGGACGAATTTCACAAGAACGGATGTGTTGTACTGAAAAACGTCATCACACCAGAGCGGGCGCAACATTACCGGAAGAAGCAGATTCAATGGTTGCGAAACTTCGAACTTGGCTTCGATGAGAATGACGAGAACACTTGGACAGCTGAGCATCTCCCTGTTAGTTTCAAAGGAGGGTATGTGTTCATACATGAGTTTCTATGCATAAAAATTGCTGACAACAACAGAATGTATTATGCCTACGGTTCTCCACACGAGAAAATGGCCTGGGAAGCAAGAACTGAGCCTTCTGTCATAGAGATATTTGAGAAGCTGTGGGGTACGAAAGAGCTTTTGTGCTCATTTGATGGGATGAACATTTCTCTTCCCCGACGAAAAGACCTTAATTGGAGCCCCTGGCCCCACTGTGATCAGAACCCCGAGCGCAAAGGGTGAGTCCATGAAACGTTTAAAATTTACCATTCCTGATTGAGGATAGGATGCAAGCAGTTCAAGGCTTGCTGAACTATGCACCCAATGGACCCAAAGACGGCGGGCTGATGCTGATGAAAGGATCAGCAAGTCTGTTTGACGAATTCTTCTCCCAGAAGCGCGAGGCAGGTGACCATGAAGATGCACCGCCGCCTGAGTTAAAGTACATGGATCTCTTTTTGTTCAATTCTAAAGATCTCAAGTGGTTCGAGGACAGAGGATGTGAGATGATCAAGATCAACATGGAACCGGGTGACTTTGTTCTTTGGGATAGCCGGACGATGCATTATGCTTGCTTGCCGGAAGGAAATCAAATCCGCCACGTTCAATATGTTTGCATGACACCTAGGAAGTTCGCAACTGAGGAGCAGCTTAAGCTCAAAACGGATTGTTTCCATAACTATATTGGCACTACACACTGGCCACATTGGTAAGCGGACCCTCTTCTGAGTCTTGTCTTTTTCCCCTAACACCTTTCAGCAACATTCGTCCTGCAACAGAGCCCCCCATGAGGAATGGTGAGGTGTGCCCGAAGAACAGGAGTATTCCTTTCGAGGAGCCTGAGCTCACTGATTCGGTCCTCCGGTTGGCAGGAGTGAAACCTTATTAACGTTGTTCCAGGATATTAGCAAGACATTCTTCATGCTTGGGTCTGATATCTCAATCTTGGACTCTCAATATATAATTACACACCTTTGGCAATACTTCTTCCATGAGTACTCCGTGTTCGACTGTTCAACCTGATAGATAAACCCTTAGATCCATGAAATTTCCTCGGCAGTACAGACCAGTGAACTCACGAAATTGAAAAGAGACAAGAAAATCCGAACTTTAATTTATGTGAATGTC
Source organism: Filosporella fistucella (assembly GCA_030077755.1). Taxonomy (NCBI): domain Eukaryota; kingdom Fungi; phylum Ascomycota; class Leotiomycetes; order Helotiales; genus Filosporella; species Filosporella fistucella. The sequence goes on from JAQJZZ010000001.1 coordinate 1,127,511, forward strand.
AGACATTATTATGGCCGCTTCGCTAAATAACACCATGATAGATCCCACACATGGTGCATTTTCTACCACAAACGGCTCTGCCTGTATATTTCATACCACAAAGAGACCAGCCATGTATAATTCCATCATACCCCTCTTTGCTATGAGATCCACGGTTTGAGTTAGAAAGATACTTGAAAGCCATTGCAATTCCTCGGGAGGTATAGGTAACGTAACACTACATTTGAATATTTTGAAAATCTAAGAGTCAATCCAAGCCTGAAAATGCGACAGGGAAGCATTCTGCCCATCCATTTCTAGCCCTTGCTTTTCTTTAGCTCTTTCTTCACTTTTCTTCTCTCCTCTTCCAACACTCGCTTGATCTCTTCAGCTTTAATCCCCGTTTCTGTCACAGTATGCTCTCTCGACAATGGCTTATCTTGCACACACAGACTACACAATATCGAAAGGACACCCAGCGCAACATACATGATCCACATTCCTAACATAGCCTTCAAGAATGCCTTGTGGGCAGCTATCCTTGCCGCTTCCGGAAGCAAGGCTATACGTTCAACATTCGCCACCGCGTTGCGACCAGTCAGCAGCTCCGCAACTGAAGATCCTACTTCCGAGACTAGCACTGAATGCTGGTGTTGTACTGCGTTCTGAAAAACCGCAGTACTGACGACGATGGTGATACTGGCCGAAAGATTGTTCAAGAAGTTGAACGTCGAAGCGGCAGCTGCGTGATCTGCCTGTGACGATGAAGCCTGCACGGCGAGAAGGGGACATTGAAAATTGGGACCGATGCCAATACCAGCAATGATCTGGTAGATTATTATCTTATTCAATTGTTGGGTGAGCGGGAGATTGATGAATAGCCCAAAGCCGAGGACCATGACGCAAGTCCCGACGCGCATAACGACAAGATATTTTCCTGTACGACGCACGACTAGACCTGCTACGCAATTGCTGATAGAAAGCGAGATTGTGAGCGGCAGTAAATATACGCCAGACATTAGCGGTGTGGTGCCAAGGACTCCTTGGAGATAGAGAGGCAGGAAATATGCGCCGCCGACGAGGCACATACTGTGGAAGCAACATACACCCAGAGCGGAGATGCTCGTGCGGTTGCTCAACACGCGTATGGGCATCAACGGGTATTTAGCCATTTTCCATTCCACGAGGGCAAACAGGGCTGCTAGAAATCCACCGCAAATGAGGAAACTCAGAATGATGGGTGAGGACCAGGCGTGCTCGACACCACCCATCTGCAAACCCAGCAGTAGGAGTACGGCTCCGCTTATCATTAAGACACCCCCGAGCCAATCTATCCTTGTGATGCCTTCCCAAAATTTTGTTTTGGGTGTGTGAACATTCAACTTGATTATGATGACGAGTGCGGAGACTGCTGTGGAAGGCACTGAAATCCGGATTGTAAGTTCAGGATGACTTAATTTTTAGGAGATGCCTACGACGCACGGTTGATAAAGAAACACCATTTCCAAGATGCTCTCGTTGTCAATATGCCTCCCAATAGTGGACCGATAGCACTAGCGAAAGCCCAAGTCATGCCAATGATTCCAAAGTAAACTGGTCGTTCTCTGACAAACTCTCAGCAGATATAATATCTTCGCCTACGTACAGAATACGAAATTTCACATACCTCATGGAAAACGAATCCGAAATACATATAGACACCAGTATACTTATCCCACCGCCACCAACTCCTTGCAGTGCTCGTGCAAGAATTAACCACATCATATTTGTCGCAGTACCACATAATAAGCTGCCAATAAAGAACGCCATGATTGCGAGCAACAGGAGCGGTTTTCGTCCCCAGATATCGCTGAGCTTCGCCCACACAGGCACAGTAACAGCTGTCGCGAGGACATAGGAGGATCCGATCCAGGCGTAGCCAGCTGCCGATTGAAGCTGAGATGTGATGGCCGGAAGTGCGGTTGTAGTTATTGTGGTGTCGAGAGCAACCAGGAAGTTAGCAAGCTATTTTTGTGGTCAATATAATATGTTTGGCTTGGATATTTCCTTCTACTGATAATTGGCTGTGAAGGTCCTCTTACTGATAGAGCTGACATCAATAGAGTCTTTTCAAGTTTGGTCATTGCTGGTCTTGGCTCTTCCATTGGTTCTGATTCAATTTCTTGGTCCGTAATATGGATACTGGGAGCCAGCTGCTTCTCGAGAATGAAAGACATTTCCCAGAATGTGTAGAGGGCAAGTAACAGGGTGTATTTAGAAGGATATGATATCACGACAGTATGTGATATGGTGCATGGAACATATAATTTATGTCGCTGTTTTTTTCACGTCGGTCGAGGGAGATGCTCGGGACAAGGTACCTCACAAGAAGAGACAAACCGTTCAATACGGTTAGACATATTCCCTTAGCATATGACCTCCGAATACTCGATTGGTCTAGTAGGTAGTTTTTATTTAAGGTAATTGCGAATTTCCAGGCCAGATTATTAACTATCAGCTTTTAGGTTTACCCCCTATTCGGATCGGCTCGGTTCAGTTGGTGCTCGGCTTCGGCGATTTCGGGGGCAAAAGGGGGGCCCAAACTGGCCCGGTCACTAAGGTCCTTAGGCAGGCAAACCTGTGAATGTGGGGTTGAGGGGGAGGGATTGGAAATGGGACTGGAAATGGGACTGGGAGTGGAGACACCCAAAAACGCCAGTTCACTATAGTTTAAATGGTATGCACACAACGCTTTATAGGTTTAATCCTACTTCCCTCTTATATTAGTATTTATAATAACTAAGTCTAATAGTTCGCTTCTTTGAATTTTCCTAAATTATAAGTTTCAAAGAATATTAGTTAAAGTTCTCGAGCCAATCGAAAATCGCCTAAAGGCAAGCGAATTTTGCAGGGAAAAACTATATTTTCGATTTTCTAATTTGCTTATACGGTAATTCAATAAAGTATTACGGTATTTAGAATCCGAGTAGGCTATTTCATAGCTTTTACTCGAATAAAAAGGGTTTCAAAGTCGAAATTTTGGTAAAAGGTAAAGAGTTGCGAAAGTTCGGCAAGTGATTTACCCGAATTTCGGTGTAAAAAGAGGCTTGCGTGGAGACTTTTGGACGGCAACCGACTGTATGGCATTATGTGGATTGCATAGGTAGGCAAAGCAAGGCTAGGACGTTAGCAAATCACGTTCGGAAATGGAAGCTTTCAGTGAGGCCGTCGATAATTTGTATGAAGATGCACAGAATGATTTTAGCTTATAGCATAGAATCGCGAATTTATAACACAATGGAGGTTCCGCACAAAATACCTTTGTAGGAGCAACGAGAACATCCATATAAATTATGAAGCACAAAGACAAATCAAAATTGCCACTCAAATTTCGAACACATCCGACTTTCGCATCTCCCCTCCTTAAATCATATACAGGTACCATCCCACGTCTCATCTTTGATCAGCAACTTCAAACTTGCATGCAGATTCACCTAGCCCATACTAGCCTTTTTGGTATTTTCAACTGCAGTCCAGGGAGCGACAAACTTCCTGATGTGCTTGCCAGTCAAGTACACCGCCACACCAAGAACACCGAAGACAGCCGTGATTCCCCCAAAGAGCCCGAATGCGCCGTCATAGCCATGGTTAGAATAGAGGGAGACGGTGCCGTAGCTGAGGCAGAAACTGATGACGCCGCGCATAGCGCAGAGGACAACCAGTGAAGATGCTGCTCGTGTGGGATATGCATCGAGGAGATAAGTTATGCCAGCGGTGTTTGCGCCTATGAAGGTAAAATAATCTGGGAGGAGGAATTGAGGTGAGTCGAGATGTTATGGAAAGTAACATATTAAGTCATGCTGGAGAAACTTACATCCATTGAGAGTGAAAACGATTGCCATCCAGTGGTATCGTTCAGGGAACGCGGCTGCCTGTCCGTAGATGACGGCGAACATAATTCCTAACAAAAGAGGAGCAATGAGTGTAAGAAGTCGGTGCTCTGGCTCGTGAACGCCGCCATTGCGACGGGCCATGAATTTGACAATGATATCTGAGCCATAGCCGAGCATTGGGACACAGAGGAAGGCAACGACAACTTGTCCTGCCTGTGCCACGCTGATGTATTTGTCGGCCCAGTGGAAGGGTCCGCTAAGTATATTACCATATGTTACACCCATGGCGATGTTGATGCCGAGGAAGATTCCATTCATGCTGAGGACCCAAAATACATTCGGAAAGAAGAATAACTGGAACATGTGTTTGAGGCAGTGAAAAGCCTCACTCCAATCGGCATCGTTGACGAAGAGGCGCATGTCTGATTTGAATGTGCGTGGCAGATAGTTCTCAAAATTAAGAATCCGCTCATCGTTGACCGTCATGACATGGCTAGCTTCCTTGGGAATCTCAGGATCAAGGCCGCGCACCAGGCAGCTGGGGTTGCCATGTTCGATAGTTGTGCCTGTATACGCCGTCAGAGGGCGTATGTATTTAGTCTCTGGAACAAAAAAGATGGCCACAATGAATACGCCGCTACTAAGCCCAGCGAATAAGTAATACCAGGCCTGCCAGCCGACTGTTGATGCAATATAACTGGTCAAGATTATCAGTGTGCCACTTATCACAGTTTGAATCGATGAGAAAAACTGTTGGTATCTGGCACGTTCGTGGAGAAAGAAGACTTCCTGAGACACGAAGTTAGCAATGAATAGGTGGAAAGAACGGGAATCTAACCGAAATCATTAGCGGGCAAAGAGCTTCACTCTGACCAGCAGCCAACCCAAGAATGCACCGTGCAGCAAAGTGCCATGCATAACTTGTGTTGGTAGCACATAAGATCAATGAAACTACCTGAACGACACAAGAGACGAGAAAGACTGGACGACGACCGACTGCAAGGGCAATAGGCATAGAAATGACGTTGCCAATTCCCATAAAAAGTGATGGATCTGTGGAGTTTAGCTAATATATTTTCAGCGTAAGGAAATCACTTACAAGTCAGCAATGCACTAATGTCGTTGTAGGTCTTTCCTTGTGCTGCATATCCGGGTATGAAATACACCAACATTCCTCCCAAGCCAGAAACGGAAGTGAGTCCCATAGTAGAATCTGGATTGCCATTGTTAGAGTTTGCAACCCAGCAAAGCCTATTATAGTGTCTTTGGACTCACACAAGCAGGTACAGCTCAAAATAAGTAGCTTGTGCCACAAGGCTATGTTGAGAGGGTCTCTTGGGTCTTGGCTGGGAGTAGGAATTAAGATGACTCCCTGGTCGCAGGTGAGCTGGACAGTGCCATCGTGATTTTTTTCAGTAGATCCGGTCGTAGAAACCGGACGAAATTCAATATGTTCCCCGACGGAGGCGCTGGCGCTCTTCGAGTCTTGTGCCATGATGGTGTGAGGAGTAGAGTCAAATAGGCACTGCCAACACTTGACAATTGGTGGTGCTGTGTAGTGGTGAAATTGTGACGATAATCGACAAGTTCTCTCTCTGTCCAAGCCGCTCCTTCAAGGGAGCTGGAAAGATTTTATTATTGGCCGACTGCTGCCAACATTCTGGCAAAACAACTCGTTGAGAAGACAGCAACGACGATGTTTTAAGTATTTGACATGCTTCATGTCTTCAAAGATATGTCTGGGTAGAGTTTGTGCACTGCATTTTCAGCCTTGATCACTTAGCATACCTTACAGTACCCATCGGTGCCAAGTTCCTCCTGAGCAAGCCCCGAATTGCGGGGTTTGCGGGGAAAACGCAAAGCGGGATGTGGGCTGGAAGGTTTCCAAAGTCGAAGATCGGATGCTTAGAAACATTGGAAGTTATTACCAAGTCCTCGGAAAGTGGGTTTGCATGAGTTGGGTTCTCCTTTGACTCAGGAAAGTCCGGCATGTTCATTTGCCATTCAGGTAATCTTGTCTTCGGCTTGCTCTCGGGCTTTTAGCGTACCGAGAGTACTTAATTGTACAGGTTAAGGCAAATCATACATTCTCCTCCGCTCCGAAGTCAATTCTCCTCCGCTCCGAGGTCAAATGTTGTGGGCTGGGCTCGGGCTGGCTGCTAATTCGAGGATTGTGTGGTTGCTTTTGCCGTTGGTGAAAGTGAGGTGGAGCCAGCTCTCCACGGCGACCTAAGTAGGTAGGTATGAACATTGGCTTCAAACACATTTCGTTGCCAATGTCAATGTCAATTCGACAAAGGCAGATAGAGGTGGCATTTGAATACGCAGGGGGTCAAGAGGCCAAACATGGGGTAGCTACCCCTCTACGGTAGGATCTCTAAGCTACCAACCATATAGCTTCATACGGCTCATATAGCTGATGCCCCTTCACCACCTCTGATCACCTTTCGTCACCTTTCATAACCTTTGCCAATTCTCCCAAACCAAGAGCCTGCCAAAGTACACAAGGAAGTCGACGGCAAAAACACAAAAAGAAATTTAATAACTTGCGTTAATTATTCTCCATAGAATCTAGCTGTCTTTGCAATGCCGCCGCCAGTTCAAACCGCACGGAAGCGCATCGCAGAACCCAAGATCGGCGAGAATGGATACCAAGGCTTTCATCCAGGCAAAATCGAGATTCTGCCTGCAGGCTGGAACGGACACAATGCAAAGCCTCTGAAAAGTGACATCCGTGTACAGAATGATGTTGAAATCGTCGTTCGGGATGGCTGCAGGCTTTATGTTGATATATACCGGCCCGAAGGAATTTCGGAAAAAATCCCGGCAATTCTCAGTTGGTCCTTCTACGGCAAGAAGTACAGTGCCTTGGAAATGCTTCCTATGTGCGTTTGGAACTGTTGTGTCCCCAGATCAGATCTCAGTGGCATAGAAAAGTTTGAGGGTCTGGATCCTCAGGCATGGTGCCCAAAGGGTTACGCTATTGTCAGTGTTGACACACGAGGCGCTGGGAACAGTGACGGCGAGATCTGTGTCATGGGTCAGCAGGACGCAGAGGATGGCTACGATGTTGTCGAGGCAATCGCCAAAATGGATTGGTGCAACGGGTCTATTGGGATGGCCGGAAACTCAGCTCTTGCCATTTCCCAATGGTTCATTGCTGCCCAGCAACCTCCTTCGCTGAAAGCAATTGCACCCTGGGAGGGATCTGGCGACATTTATCGCGAGCAGTTCTGCCGTGGAGGTTGGTTCTCCATGAGCAATTTCGATTTAATCGCCAAGGCTATAGTTCGTGGTCAACCTCACTCAGGCTTGGAGGACTTCGAAGAGATGTACCGACGATCACCTGTCTCTAGCCCATTCTGGGAAGATAAAAGAGTCGATATGACCAAGATCAAATGCCCAGCGTACATTCGTGGCTCTGATGTAAGCTCTATCCACACCATGGGATCTGTACGAGCCTTCCTCGAGATACCCCACAACGAGAAATGGATCCAATGGGGAAGCAAGCAGGAATGGTATGAGCTTTACAGCATACCTCATGCTATGGAAGAGCTGACCGATTTCTTCGACCGCTATTTGAAAGGTAAAAAGAATGACTGGCTCAAGACTCCCAAGGTCCGCTGGTCTGCACTTCAATTCGGAGATCGGGAAGCTATCGACGACATTGTGCTCGAAGATTTCCCGGCACCCAACACCCAATACCGAGAGCTATTCCTCCACAATGGTACCCTCCATGGCAGACCTCAAGAGAACCCCTTTTCTGTTTCCTACGATTCGGAAAAGCACGAGTCCTTTGTTGAATTTGTGCACACGTTTGATGTGAAATCCCGCTTGATAGGCCTCCCAAAGGCGATCTTATACATGTCCTGCAACGACCGCGACGATTTTACTGTCTTCGTCATTCTTCGGAAGAAGGACAAAAATGGGAAGGATTTAATGCACTTGAATTTTCCTTTCGCCGCAACGCCTATCAAGAGTATCGACGAGATCCCACCCAAGGATCGAGCGAGTCTTAATCTCCACCTCGGGTCTAGCGGTATCCTACGCGCCTCTCATCGAGCCATAGACCACGCTCGCAGTATCCATCCTCAATTCCCTTTCCACCCTCACAAATCTCAGGAGAAAGTCTCACCAGGGACAATTGTGAAACTTGAGATTGGTATCTGGGCTATGGGTGTTGACTTTGAGGCTGGAGAGTCGATTAGTGTTAGGGTAAGTGCCTTTTGAATTTACCTGCATCATCCATTTCCCGTAATTTGATTAACTGACATACCTGGGTTTGACATAGATCGGTGGTCAATTCCCTAGCATCGACGAGTATAAGAGCTTTTCTGGACCGAGGCCAGATCATGAATTAAACAAGGGAAAGCATTTCCTTCATTCGGGGGGAGAATACCCAAGCTCGGTTATCTTGCCTTTCGTAGATTTCTAGAAAATCCTAGCGAAATAGACAAGTGATGACAAGTGCTGAAATAAGATACTATAAGTTATACTGAATCGAAAACCGATTATGTTACAAAATGCTCTAATAAAGTGTAACTTCTTACAATCAGGACTCGATTTCTACGAGAATGTTGTCTGCGTTGATGTCTGTTCATGACTTAGTATAGAAAATTCACCCCTCACATTCTCTACTTAGTAGGTCCCATCACGCTGAATGGAATTATCCGTCTGGTGTCGTTGTGGTGGATCATCCGCAAAGCTTCGAGCCCGCATCGCATTCAGTGAAATTGAAACGGGTCGAGGACGACCATATGGCTGCTGGCTACGACGGGGAGGAAAAGAAATTTTCACCTCAAGTTGGAAAATAGTAATACCAAACTGAAATTCGACCTTCAACCCAGCCTACCGGGCAATTTGAGCCGGGAAGGGATGAGAAGCTGGTCATCATCTTCTGGTTTGAGTCGTACTATTGTGAAAAGCCCATGTGGTCGAGCAACTTGTATATATTGTGTTAATCAGCAGTAAATGTAGTGTTGACACAAAGTGCAACTAGAGGATTGACTTCCAGACAGGGACGTACAAAATTGCAACTAGTCGATCAAGCCGCAGGTATTCGTCATAGTGTAATTGAGTATATGTGAGATTCTGTGCTCGATAGGTATGAAACCACAATCTGGGATGCACTACTATTGGATGTAATATATCAAATTGAAATAAAGTTGGCCGGTGAAGGCCTAAAGGTTGGTAAGTAGTAAAGGGACATAGATACCTGGGTACCTAGGTATAGACGCAAGCTGCTAGGGCTAAGTTAGACAAAGTGAACCCTGGCTTTTGGGCGTTGCGGGGTCGTCCCTAGGTACCTATCTACTACCTACAGTACCTATTTTAAGCTTCCGTTGCCATGGTTCGCGCTTCAACCAGCTGACCAAAACAAAACCCCTCCAGTCTGTCAAACACATCATACCTACCTCTACCCATTACTGTGCAAACCACATCCCACGAAATATCAGTTCCATCCGTCCCATAATTACTAGCAACGTCAAAGCAAACATGGCAGAAAACACTGAGCCCCGCGAAGCTGTCATCGATGAAGCTCCTATTTCTCCAGTCAGACCAAATATGTCTGGCAGGAAAGACAGTCTCGAGAAGCATCTGCAGCATCGACCCGACCCAAAGGACCTTATAGACCGTCACATCTTGATGGCAGACCCCTCCGTCGCACCGTATGTACCCTAAGCTGTTTCGTGCTACATCTCGTTGTAGTGGACTTGTTGTGCTGACTGCGGGGTAAATAGATCTCTTCATGCTGCTGCCGTTGAGCTCGAGCGTCATAGAGCAACAGACAGCCTTAAGAAAGGTCTTGAACATCGCCCACAACGTGAAGATCTAGTTGAGCGTATGTTTATTGGGCCTCTGCCTAACAGCGAAGAACTGTGACTAATCTCTTTGGCAGGCAACATCCTTCCTGAATCAAACATTGCTCCCGCAATCCAAAGCCAGAAAAGAGAACTTGAAAAGCACATGCGCGCCGATAGTCTCAACGAGAAATTGGCCCACCGCCCCGATCCAAAGGATTTGGTGAAGGAAGGTATTCTGCAAGAGGATCCTACGGAAGCAGACAAATTGTACGAGAAACGAATCGAGGAGGAATATGCTAAGCGTGAAGGAGGAGCATGACTGAACATTCAAAATGCTATTGGCGTACTTGGGAAATTACTGGGCTTGGGATGGGAAGAATTTGACTACGAGGGCTATGGCCATTTCGTTTTCATAAAGGAAATTGTTGTTGTCGACCGAATCTTTTTGTTTATGCACCCATTTGAAATTGGACTTCCAGCTCTTATCCGACGTGAATCTCGTGTACTTGCCTCGCTCGGTAGGTGTACGCCATTGTATTATTACTTGTAATGGTCCAGAATGTCTTTATCGCAGACATGAAGATTGTCCACATACACATTTCGCTGCTTTTGAAAAGAGGACCTTCTAGAACCTATTTCCGACCCGATAATCGATTGCCGCTATCGTAGTAGTGTCGAAGGAATGTAGTAACTTAACAGGTAGGCAAAACGACAAAATCAATACCTAAAAACACGATATCACGTGCCTTCGTGTTTACGCGACGAATTGGAATGTAACAAATGTCCAGGTTTCCGATTTTGTCACACAACTACTCTACAAGCAGAAACTATATGACGATTCTGCCTGGCCAGATGACATGAAAGTCGTCTTAATTTCGTGCACATGGAATGCTATGAACCAGACGTGCCGCAATGGACCCAACACCTCCGAAAAGTCCTGAGATGACGACACTACCAGACGGCAGGGCAAAGCTCGTGCAAGAGCATGACACATTAAGATATTCTCTTCTTGGGCCGTCTTTGACAAAGTCAGGTCAGGATGGGGTTGATCAACAGAAGGTAACATGCTAAGCTCTGTGAATACTTCACGCAGGCTGACTTTGGTGTAGGTTTCTGAGATTATTTACAACGCTTCGAAAGGATCCAAATATTTCAACAACGAGGCGAAAAGGGACGAAACTCTGACCGTGAAAATCAAGACAATCCTGGAGAAGAAAGCAAAACTCGAGAAGCTCGACTTAGCGTCTGATCGGAGGAAGGCGGACGATTATATTGCAGAGCTTGAGATGTCCCGAGATTTGACCCAGACACTAGTTCACATCGATTGCGATGCGTTTTACGCTGCGGTGGAGATGCTTGATAGGCCCGAATTGAAGGATCTTCCTTTCGCGGTTGGAAAAGGAGTACTTACAACATGTAATTATGTTGCTAGAAAATTTGGCTGCAGATCAGGCATGGCGGGCTTCGTAGGTAGGGAGCGCTCCTTTATATTTGCTGTCATTCACAAGGCATGCAGCTGCCATTCATGAGCACCCAGCACTTCTCTGCTCATATTTCAAAGCTTACCCTTATGTGTTAACAGCCCAGAAACTGTGTCCCGACCTCATCTTTCTACCATTGAACTTCGACAAATACACAGCAAAGGCACAAGAGATACGGGAGATTATTGCCGAATACGATCCACAATTCGAGAGTGCAAGTTGTGACGAAGTAAGCCACTGTGCCTCTCCTGTTCCTTCACTCGTGGCCGGAAGTATTCCCGAAATGTATGCTAATGCCTCGTCAGGCTTATCTCAACGTCACCGACTACTGCAGGATTAACCACATAGCACCCAGAGAAGCCGTCGAACAATTACGGCGGGAAGTCTATCAGAAGACTAAGATTACAATAAGTGCTGGTATTGCTGCAAATGCAAAGCTTGCCAAAATCTGTTCGAACATCAACAAGCCCAACGGACAATTCTTTCTCCCGAGTGATCGAACTTCAATCATGGCTTTTATGCGAAACTTACCAACGAGAAAAGTGAATGGTATTGGACGAGTATTTGAGCGAGAACTAGACGCTGTTGGAGTGAAGACATGTGGCGATATATACGCCGAGAGACAATATTTGTCCAAACTCTTTGGCGAAAAAGCATTTGCCTTCTTAATGCAGTGCTACCTAGGGCTAGGTAGGACAAAAGTACAACCTGCGGAGGATTATGAGAGGAAGAGTGTTGGAACTGAAAGCACTTTTGGAGATATGAATGATCCAAAGGCGCTGCGAGAAAAGCTTCGAGCAACTGCCGAAGAACTCGAGAAGGACATGAAGAGGATAGAATTCAAGGGACGTACACTGTGTCTCAAAGTGAAGATGCACAGTTACGAAGTGTTCACGCGACAGGTCATACCTCCAAAAGCTGTTTATTTGGCAGATGATCTGTTTAAATATTCAGTACCAATGCTTACAAAGCTGGAGCAAGAGTTTCCTGGCATGCGTCTCCGGCTCATGGGTTTAAGGTGTACGCATTTGGTAAGCATGAAAAAACCAGATACGATGGCGTTCTTCGGCTTCAAGAAACGGCCGGAGATAATTGAAGACGAGAGTCCTGCGAGTACTGCAAAACGGAAGGCGGAAGTTCTTGGAAAAGAGAACGAATCAGAGCAATGGGAAACCTGGCCAGATGAGATATTTGAAGATGCTGAAAGACGAGAGAGAGAAGATGAGCTAGAGGAGATGGAAACCTTGAGCCAAGAGGTTGACAATAGGAGACATCATGGCAAAGAAATTATACCCAATCCCAAGAAACACAGTTCATCAGAGGAAGAATGGTGGGATTGTCCGATCTGTAATCGACCTCAAACTCCAAATGAGAAGGCCTTCAATGCGCATATTGATTTATGTTTATCACGACAGACGATCAGAGATGCAGTTCATGAAACGGCCGAATCACCACAAGAGCAGGTTCCAATTCCAAGCAAAAAAGTCAGGTTGGGAAATGAGCAAAGCAAGGGGAAATTTGGCGTAAAAGGGGACTCGAAACAACGTCGACTGTTTTTTGGATGATACCTATACTAGGCAATTTGATAGATATCGGTAGATGATTTCGACTTTGACGAAATAACACCAAGAAATAAAAACTTGCGATCCAAAGCTTCGTAAAAACAAGGTGTCTTACCCTAGGTACTTATGCACGAATTTCTAGGTGATTGTTGTCCTCCGCTCTTTCGCGATTTGTAGTATGTTTTGATGCTTGGTGAAGCGATAGATTGGAATAAAAAAAGTCTGAACACTGCATTATCACGTTTGTAGGTAGCTAGGAATGCAGTTTAATGCCTCTCCAAAAGATTGAGGGACGGGGACGGAAACAGGAAGATCAGCCCCCATGCGCTAGCCTCGGAAAGACTTCGGCGAATACCATTCAAAAGTTCAAGGCGCAAAAATGTTGATGGTCCGATTATACAAATCGTCAACCAAGCCAGCAATCATGAGGGCACATAAAGCCTTTCGAGCTGTTGCTTCGGCAGAAGCATCAGCCGGCATTTTAAGGACTGGTGCGCCAATTCGAAGGTTCTCATGCCTAAATCCATCAAGCCGTCGACTGGGAGCTCTAGCTGGAAGGGGGCGAAATGAGAGATACTTTTCAGAGTCGAGGTGTATGCGGGCTGGTGCTGCAGAGGCTGTGTAAGTTCATACGGCCTTTTTGAGCTTTAATTGTCCTATTCTGTCTCAGAAGGCAAACATGAGTTCCTAGGCTTCAATTTAAGTTTCAATCACACTGACACCTCCCAGGTTAAAGCAAGCAGCTGCAGATCCATCTGCCCTCACGCAAGAGACCATTATCGATAACTTGGACCAGGCTGAAAAGGGTCGATTAGCTCGAATTAGGAACATTGGAATTGCCGTATGCTGGATTCAACATAATATACAATGACAGACCGGAGGGACTAATACTTTTCATAGGCACATATCGACAGCGGAAAAACCACAGCAACTGAACGAGTACTCTTTTATACTGGTCGAATCAATTCCATTCATGAAGTCAGAGGCAAAGATGCCGTTGGTGCTAAAATGGATTCTATGGAGTTAGAAAGAGAAAAGGGAATTACAATTCAGTCTGCAGCTACATTTTGCGACTGGCTGAAAGTGGAAAATGGAAAAGAAGAGAAGTATCACATCAATTTAATTGATACACCCGGACATATCGACTTCACGATAGAGGTCGAGCGAGCACTGCGAGTGCTGGACGGTGCTGTTATGATCCTCTGCGCGGTCAGCGGTGTTCAAAGTCAAACAATTACTGTCGACAGACAAATGAGAAGATATAATGTACCACGAATCAGCTTCATCAACAAAATGGACCGAATGGGAGCGAATCCCTTCAAAGCGGTGGATCAGATCAACCACAAATTGCGAATACCTGCGGCGGCTTTGCAAGTGCCCATTGGCTCAGAAGACACGTTCCAGGGTGTAGTAGATCTGATTAGGATGAAAGCAATATATAATGATGGACCAAAGGGTGAAATTATTCGCGAAACCGATGTCATTCCAGAAGAAGTCAGGAAATTAGCTGAAGAACGACGGGCGATTTTGATCGAAACTCTGGCAGATGTCGATGACGAGATTGCCGAAATATTCTTGGATGAGAAGACGCCTACGCCAGAACAAATGAAGGCTGCCATTCGAAGGGCGACGATCGCTTTGAAGTTCACGCCCGTTTTGATGGGAAGTGCTTTGGCTGATAAGTCAGTTCAGCCGATGTTGGATGCAGTATGCGATTATCTACCAAATCCAGCTGAAGTTGAAAATTTAGCTCTGGACAAGAGGAGAGAAGAGAAGCCAGTGAAACTGGTTTCTTACAACTCGTTACCTTTCGTTGGTCTAGCCTTTAAACTTGAAGAAAGCAACTACGGACAGTTAACCTATATTCGAGTCTATCAAGGCAGCCTCAAGAAGGGAATGAATGTTTTCAACGCTCGAACAGACAAACGAGTAAAGGTTCCTCGAATTGTGCGTATGCATTCAAATGAAATGGAAGAAGTTCCAGAGATTGGCGCAGGCGAAATTTGTGCCGTGTTTGGTGTCGACTGTGCCTCTGGAGACACTTTCACTGATGGAGGCCTTCCATATTCTATGTCTTCTATGTTTGTACCGGATCCTGTCATCTCACTGTCCATCAAACCGAAAACGACAAAAGATACAAACAACTTCAGCAGAGCCATGAACAGATTCCAGCGCGAGGACCCTACCTTCAGAGTGCATGTTGATGCCGAAAGTCAAGAAACAATCATCTCAGGAATGGGAGAATTGCATCTCGATATCTACGTTGAACGTATGAGACGTGAGTACAAAGTTGAAGTTGAGACCGGAAAGCCACAAGTCGCATACAGAGAGACCATCACCCAACCAGTCAAGTTCGACCACACGCTCAAGAAGCAAACTGGTGGTGCCGGTGATTTTGCCCGAGTTGTTGGCTATATGGAGCCGATCGAGCCTGGAGCCAACGGCTACGGCCCATCGAAATTTAGACAAGAAGTTACAGGTGGTTCAATCTCCGAAAAGTATTTGTTTGCTTGTGAGAAGGGGTTTTTGACATCCTGCGAGAAGGGTCCTCTTATTGGCCATCCTGTTCTTGGGACCTTGATGGTCATCAATGATGGTGCCACGCACATGACCGACTCATCTGAGATGGCTTTCAAGACATCCACTCAGCAAGCCTTCCGAAAGGCCTTTAAAGATGCTAAACCCCAGGTTCTGGAACCTTTGATGAAAACGACAATCACAGCTCCAAATGAGTTTCAAGGGAACATTGTCGGCTTACTGAACAAGAGAAATGCAATTATCAATGATACCGAGATCGGCCCCGAGGACTTTACATTGCTGGCAGACTGTAGTCTGAATGCCATGTTCGGATTCAGCTCTCAATTGAGAGCAGCCACTCAAGGCAAGGGCGAGTTCGGTATGGAATTCAGTCACTACAGTCCTGCTCCTGGTCAATTACAGTAAGTTATCTATTAAATCTCTCCTTCCACTTCTAACAACCATAACAGAAAGGAGCTTGTGGCGGCGCACGAGAAGTTACAAGCCGACAGACATAAGAAGTAGAGAGGTTTTTACATTCTACCTTGTCGCCTTAATAGAAATTTAGAGTTTGTATTGGGTACATAATAAGCGGACGGTATGGTCGGGAGGGAAAAGACAGGAGTCTGTGTAGCAAATACTGTATCATATGTGAATGAGAACGATCCCAACTCGAGCTCGTCAGCTCAGGAGTACTGTCTGTCGTACGAGCTTTGGGGGCACTGATTTGATCGTATTCTATGGATGACAAGGCAACACGAAGTGTTACCTATAGCTACTTATCCCAGCCAAGCTGGCCTTTTGATTCATTATGAAGCTGTTGTGTTGCTGGCACTGGCCCCTATTTTCCTGCAGCATGTTGGTGTGGTATGATGTTGCTGGGTGATTATCGATACTTCTCACTGGCATCAACTTTCGGCTTGTGTGGATGCTTTGGTAGAGGTGCATCAGATATCTATGTTTCATAGACTCGTTTCGGCGGTCCAACTTCGTCGCATTGTGATGATGGCTACCCATTTCACCTTTTGTAGGTACTCAATTGTTCCCCCTACCCTTCAACCCGGATGAAGAGAATTCCCCCATATTTGTGGTCGGTTGGACGGCTGCCGGGTTTAAGGTAAGTAGCAGGTACGACCCCTCATTTAAGGCCGAACCCCACATTGGAACGGAAGCTTCCCTTGATACCTTACAAATACAGCTTGGGTACATCTGCGTCTCGTTTCATTCATCTAATTCAAAGTAAGATTTAGATTCAGATTCCCCCGACAGACAATCCCAATCTCTCAAGCTACCGCAACAATTTACCTACCTCAAGCCACCACATCAACATCCAATTCCAGTGTGAGTCTACGCACACATATCCAGTGTCTACACATGCTAACACATATGTTACAGACTTCACTCACAATGTCATTCGTCGTTACTTTCCTCTACCCGGTCGGCCAGAAACCTTTCGACCTTGACTACTACCTCAAGAACCACAGTACGTCGCCGCTTACTTTACAGTTCCCATATACCGCAAAGTGAGCAGCTTCCGAGCAATTCGGAAGCGACACGCCTTGTTGTCTTCACTTTTGAACCCGATACTGACTTTTGTATAGTGCCTCTGGTGCAAAAACACTGGGCACAATATGGCCTGCAGAACTGGGAGGCCGTAAAGTTGGATCCATCTGGAGGCAATCAAATCAAATGCATCTTGCATTTCAAGGATGAAGCAGGAAGCAGCAAAGCTTTCGCAGACTCCGACGATATCATGGGTGACATTCCAAATTACACCGACACCAAGCCCAGCATCAACCAAGGCGCTTCTGTCGGAACTGGCAAGAATTGAGGGGGGCACTTGAGGAAGTGGTAGAAAGGAACACTATCAAACATTACGATGAGAGAGCAAGCCTTTACTTAGAAATGTAACTGCTGCGGAAAATATGGGTAATTGCATCACATGTTAGCCTTGAACAGCACGAATGATGCACACGGCTTCTGTGTCGGGGGTGCGTGCCTAGCTTCATGCAGCCTTCATCTCCAGAGACAGCTTTCCATATTGCAATCTGTGAGACGAATCCTTTTCTTAAAAAGGTACAATTGTTTTCAGATTGGGCAGATTTGATATCCTTGTATGTATGTGCCAGTGTAGATCAAAACAGACCAATCAAAAGGGAGAAAATTTTATACTGCCGAATCTCCATCTTTTCCTTCTTAGAAACACCTTGAGGCAAGCTTCTCCTATCAAGCCCAGCTCTACCACGAGACAGTCAGGGAAGGTATGCCAAAGGTGATTCGATTGGCCAAGTGATTTGGATTTGCCGGGTCAACAAACACATCACTCTTGTGCTGAATCGGGATGTTCTCAGCGGTCGAGATCTGTTCGAAAGGACTGACATAGCATACCGTTAAAGCAAAACACACAAGAGCTGGAAGAGATGGCAGGCGAATGAGATGTGGTATATATAAAACTCCAGGGACTTTTGGTGGTATATCAATCAGGGCGACGAGCGACGCTCTCCCAGGCCTGTAGTTTCTGTGCGATAACTAGTAATTGTATTGCCATCAGCTTTTCACTAGAGATCCCTCGCCCTCATGCGACAAAGATTCATCGTCGATAATGAAAAACTCGCATTGTCGTAAATCTTATATATCATTGTACAGTACGTTGTGGTATTTCGAAACAAAAATCTCCTGGTGGCCCCAAGGTTGTACAATATCATCCGTCACAGCTCAAGTCGCCCCCCTCGCGGAGTTGAAGCCGCCTATCGATAGTTCGCAGGGTCGTTCTTACCGATAACATACCAGGCGTCTGTTTCCTATCAGCAATGGTCTCAATGTTTACATTCAACAAGGGGGGACCTACGGATAACACCTGGAATCCAACCTAGTATACATAATAGGATGTTGATACAGAAATCGGCCCCGCATCCAGTCTTAAGGAAGACGGACACGAAAGGTAAGAGGATTGCCAAAAGGTAGAGGCAGACGTCGCTCTATATGTTGCAGTCTCAGCATACTAACCTCTTGTTGTGCTTGTGATCCAATGTCGATTTTACTGCTGAAGTCTCTTGACCCCCATATAGATAATGAAGGAGTGAATTGTGCAAGGGATGATGAATGTACATACCGATGATGATTTCCTAGACATTGTTGTGGATATTTAATGGAATTCTAGAGTATACTCGATAAATGTACAGTACAGGCACAACAGCAGCGGGGACGATTTAGATTGTATATATATTCTCAGCCCAGCCTCGAAAATAACCCACTCGCTTGGGTGACGTCACCCCTTGATAATCTAGAATATTTTCTGTCCACCTGTATTAAGGTGGGTATGGCGCCGTATCTAAGATTAGAAGGTTATATTACGGAGGTACTTCGTTTTTTCGGGAGTCTATGTAACAGAACAGTCAACTGCCTCTTGCCAAGACGTGCCGACTGCCGACAAGCCGCTCCCAGCCCTACAAGGAAAACCACAACGTAAGCCAATCTGCACCACAGGGACAAACAAGCCTCGCGTATAGATTTGTATTATAATGGATGCGAGAGTGCATGTGGATAACGCTTCAGAGCCAAGAGTGGACGAGGCGGATGTGGCAAGCCGAGAAGGTGTATTTTTCGGAAAGACCGATGATAGTCTCGGTCAATCATTGATACCTACTGCTGAATCCGCATCAAAGGAAGACTGGAAATCTCAACCCTATAATCACGAGAATAAGGACTCCCAGAGCCCTCACAGCAAGCCATGTTCGCTATGTCAACATCCTCGGGACGTCCTGATCCGATGCCAGATCGATGAAACGAAGAAATGGTATTTTGTCTGCACGGGCAAATGCTGGAGAGACGTCAGTGGTGGCAAGGCAGATGGGGATAAAGCACATCCTCTTTTCAGATATGGTGGCATGTGGAAGAATAAACATGAAATGGTCAGTGCCAAGATTAAGGGCAGGGCAAAGGAGGAAAATAAGGGTATTTGGAATGGCACGCCAGGTCCGCATAGGATGCGAGGTGGAAAAGGCAGGAAGGGCAGGGAAAAGAAGGGCACGGTGAGTAAAGGGGAACGGCTTGAGACCGGGGACAGAGGGAGTGATGTCGAAGTCGAGAATTTGGATGATAGCGATGAGTGGGAACTTGATGGCGACATGCCCTAAAGGGAGGATGTTATTCAAGTGAAAAATCTCGAGGGCAGTTTGTTTTGACGACATTGTCTATGTCTTATTCAATACGCTTAGGGTGTTTTATATCTGATAACTGATAATCCTTCGACTCTCGTTTCCGTCTTACTCGTTCGAATCCATCACTGTCTGGAAATTCGCTCGAATGCAGAGTCTGCTTAGAAATATTCTTCTTCTCCTAGTTGATGCATTCAAGCCTTCCATGTTCTTCATTCAGCTGTGATACCAGGTGCTGCTGCCCATGATCTAAGCACATTGACGCTTATGTCCTCGAGTGAAGGATATGTTTATGGTACAAGCCATCTATAAATGGCGTCTATTGGCTCTTTGGGGGTGCACCAATCTATAACTGCGAAAACACTTTGTTGTGTTTCGAGTCATATGTAGAGACCTTTCCAATATCTCCCGACTTTTCTAGTCACTAAGATAGTTGCTTCCCAGGGATCGTATATATGTTTGTGATTGTGGCATGACTCGATCAGATTGTATAGGCATTTTGGAGAGGGCTTAGCGTATACGGTAGTAAACCCTCAGTGACAGTGGCTCACAAATACTGGTGTGAGCAGGTATGGTGTTTGTATAATGGAAGTAGATATCTTGTGTCGATTTCACGCGGGAATGTATTCCAAACAACAACAGCATCTTACTTAATGCGTCACCATCACAGGAACGTGATATCTGTGGATATCTTTGAAGAGAGTATTGCAATACTGATTTGTAAATCTCTCCCAGACAGTTTATATTCTCGTTGATCCTTGGCCCATATTCTGGTCCTCTCAGTGATTTGAAACCATGACTAGCATTTCCTCTCACCCACGAGAGAGAACTGCCCATTTCTGGCTGTAACCACACTGTTCTCGTATTGGAAAGACAAGCGACCATAGCATTATAATCTCATCCCAAATATCACTTCTCCATCAAATAATACCAGCTTCCCTATGAACCGCTCATATTTTCTCCATCCTCCTCGACTATGCGTACTTCCAGCTCCTACTCTCGTACCCTCTACACCCCTCACTTTCGCATCTCCTCATCCACCTCTCAATCGACTTTTTGCCGACCTCACTATTAAATTGTGTCCTATCTCTTCCCAACACCTCCTCTCTTACTGTGTACAATCTCTTCAGCCTAGCCTCTTCTACCCTGGAATCACAAACACTTGATTGTCCCGCCATCGTCATCACCAGTTCTCGAGTATCAGCATGCTCATTGAACGATCCAACATACAGTCTCAAAATCTCGCTCCAAATGGCCTTCTTATGTCCATTGTCAACCTCATAGTCTCTGTCGAATGCTGCGCTGGCAGTAATACGACATTCGTCCAGAGAATGAATAATTAGCTCCTTAGGGATGCCACGCACAAGCCCTGCTGTGGATATTACGTCTTCCTCTGTACCAGGTTCTTTGTCTGTGTTTGTAGATTCTCTGTCTAACGTAGGAGAAGATACCAATGTCTGTCCGAGTCGAGGAGTGCAGGCAGTGGGCTGCAGTGCATTTTTACGTGAGGAAAGACAGAGAATACAGTTGCAGGTGTAGAGCTTGGAATCGAGTTCCGCTTTACTCAAAGAGGAACCCATTGGGTGCGTGCAGATTCGTAAATATAGCGCAGAATATACATTGTGGGCGAAGAAAGCACATGGGAACCGCTGTTAAGGTGGTTTGATGCATCATTACCCATGCCGTTCATGTATTTTACCACCAGAATCAGATTCTCAAAACCTATTCACATGATATCCGAAAACACTCAGCGGGTTGCGTTTTTTAAGGAGATGAGTCAATTCTAAATGAAAAAACTTGAGCACATAAAAAGAATAGATACCAGCCGTGTAGCACCCTAGATTTTAGCTCACAACCCTTTTCATCTCGCTCAATCGTCAATGCAGTGAAGTCTTTCTTCCCTTCCCACCATCAGTCGCCCTTAGCGTCTTTCATCTCAAAGCCCGAAGTTCACAGCTGGTCTCGTCACTATCGTACATCTAGCTGTTCTTATGATAATGACCGCCGAGAGCGTGGAGAAGAGTATCCCATCTAGGTTTTCTTTCCCTTTCCCTGTGTAGATACCAATTGTTCTGGCGTTGGGCAGGCTGGGCAGTCACAAGTAAAGCCATAATTTTCAGGAAGGGTAGCTGGATTGTTGGTATAGCAAATCGTGAGCTCATCTCCTGACTTAATCGGCAGACAACAGCTAAATTCCATGCATTCTTCCTCTCTCTTGTAGTGATAGGTAAGATTTCGGAAGGGAATGCAGGCATGATTGAATCGGGATGACTTCAGAAAGACACCGCATTGACCTTTCCCAATTTCGAACCTGGCCTCAGAGATTAGATGCAACTCGAGAAAACGGAGTAGCTAGATCGAAGGATGACAATAACTTACCGATTAGTTCTGTAAATCGCTTCGGTCTTGTACTGTGACAGGGCAGAGAACCCATGTAAAGTCATGTACTCCCTCCGATCGTTCTTCGAGAGTTGTCCAATCTCAAACCACATCGTATTGTCATTGGCCTTAAATAATAGCTTTTCAGTATGAACGATACCTCCAACCTGGATATCTTTGATAGCAAATGCTCCATAGCCCCCTTTTGAAGACAATCGTACTTCGAAGTTCTCGGTGGCGAAGAGTATTTCTGAGCTCATGGAGGAGGAGAAGGAGGACCTGGAGAGGATTGGTGAAGACACTGCTGGACTCGAAGACACTGCTGGACTCGAAGACATGGAGGATTGTGAAGCTGACTGTGGAATGCTGGGTCTAGCAGAGTTCATACCAGAGGTAGTTTTTGAGACTGCAGTAACGGATGGTGTTGGTGGGGTAGAAAGCCATAGACGCCGGTAATTAGCGATCGAGTTTGGGGATGGTTTCCTGGAGGTGGTCTTGGATTTAGTGGTATTGGTTCGGGGAGCTATGGGTCGGATTGGGTTGGAAATGACTTCTTTAACTTTAAAATCCTGCTCTACAGCTTCCTTGGAGTCCGCTGGGTTGTTGGGAGATCCCACTATGCTACCCCTCCAGTTAAATGTCCAGCTTGACATCCAGGTATCAAAATCCTCAGCTAACGTAGCTGGAGGAAATTGAGTCTCTGGGCGGCTCGCTACCGTCGTCGGTATTACCATTTTGGAATTTCCTGCCTTGATGGGCATGGGTTTTAATATGTCATTAGTCTCGTGTGTTGGCGTATATCCTTGTCTTGTAGTCTGTTCTCAATAGTCTGCCAAAAGAATATGTGGCTCCGTGAATGATTATGGGATGCTGCTCGTCGGGCCCCTCTTGTGAGGATTATGGTTCCACTAACGTTAGCGTCCTATATTGTGGAAGGGCTTCAAAGAGATCAGAGGATTTCCAAGTATTTGACTGCTCAAAGGTGAATACCGATCAATTAGAAATAGGAATGCCTGTTGGTGAAAGGCTGATATTCTCCGCAGCGGAGGAAACCTCGTATTGAATTGTGTTTGCTTAGTTTGATATTGGGTTTGAGCTAGGCTAATTCTGCTAGCATGCGAATTATCTGATTGTAGGAAGAGTTTGTAAAACGCTATTTGACTCAGCGCGAGCCTCTGTGTTCGTGGCCATGCACGGTTGCAGTAAATTCGATGGGACGATTCGCTCTCAGCTGGGCAGAACGCAGCTCCTTATTTCAATTTTCGGCAGAACTTAAGTCGTGGGCTCCAGGGAGTCTGTCGAAGATTTAGTTCAATGCAGCGGCTTGAAGAGCAAGCACTAATGAGGGCGAAGAATGTTGGTGGCGATTGGAAGCTGGTGTGTGAGGAGAATGGTTGGACTGATCTTCAGGAGGGAGACAGCGACAGAATATCTTGGGAGCACAATATCAGGAGTCGAATCGGGAAGTGATGCCGCGTTTGGTCCTGTCAGTGGCTGCGCCGAAGCTTTCAATTCAAGTTTCGGATGAGGTATTTCACCTTTGAGGCCGGTATAGTGTGAAAACGAACGGGATTCAATCTCAAAGATCCATGTATTCGCTGATCTAGCTCTCAGGCGACAGCTGTGTCAAAGATCAACGACAGCGCAAACAAAAGCCCAAGCCTTGTCGGGTCGACCAGGAAAAGAAACCAAGGATTCCTGTAGAAAGAGTATTTGTTTCTTGTTCGAGACTTGCCTCAATTTGTTGAGAGTCGCTATGGTGACAAAGTGGTAGCCGTGTCTATTGCCTGAAATGGCTTGGGAAATTGACCAGTTCGTACAGAATCGAGTTTGAAAAAGCATTCAGGGCCATCTGACTTACCAAGAGGTTACCTCCTTGAAAAATATCACTACAAACAGATTAGCTTTGTTGTTCAAAATAACGGTAACGCAGACTGTGAAGTATGCATTGCCCAGAGAGGTGAAGCAAAGACAAGAAGAGTCGGCTAGCACGCACAATGCAGTCAACAATTGACGTGGGCTGGGTGGAGGCTAACGACAAAAGGACAATGAAGCAGATGTTCCTGCTTGTAGCTGGTACTTAGATTGTTCTCGGGGTCTTGGAAGAAGTAGAAGGAAACAGTAGAGACTCTTACACATGCGGAGACCAACCATTACCATCGTCACCCAGAACTTTCGTCTACCATCGTCTGCCTCGGAGTCTCGAGGGTGCCAGTCTCTGCCCCGGTAATATTGTCGTCATCTTGAACAAGGCGCACTATCGCCATAGAAAAAAGACAGTTAGCTAAGACCGACCACAAGGGTTATCTAGTCTGACGAGTACATGGACCTGAGGTCGCAGATGGCCAATTGAGCGAATCTAATCTGAGGTTAGAAACGGAGGCGACTTCAACGAATAGGCAAGTATACCTGTGATTATTTAGAAAGGCAATTTTATTTGTCTGGAGAAATTTTCGAAGTTTGTGAACCGCACCTTCCTCGTTGTTTGTCACTAAAGCACACTAGGCTCAGTTAGTAGCATCACATGATCAACCTGTGACTTTCTCAGGTCCGTCAGGTACCTTGCCTTTGGGAAATGTAAGGTACGTAGTACACAAGTCTATTCTAGGCAAGACACCTGGGTAATTTCTAACAGGATACAAAACTTTGAAGTTGGGGAGAAGAGGAAACTTGTATATACTTTTCATGTGAAAATTGGCATACACTAAGATGCTGCATTATATAGGTAGGTACGGTATCAAACTACCAATGTGAATGACATAAACCCCACCTTACTTGGAAGTAACTGATAAAGAACATGGCTTATTACCCCGTCACCTCACATCCGTTCATAGCAGGTAGAATCTAGTTATAACAGCAAATTAAAACAACGCTGGCATAAGTTACCTTCCACAATGCTTGCTATCTGTAAAGTGATAGCCTCGACTCTCAAAGGAATTTTTCTCGATTGCATTTGCTCAGAACGGCGGCATATTCTACTGCATCCATCTGACATTGACGTAGGTAGACCGAACAATAAGTTAGGTAAAGACGCCTTCTCAATTTAGGGCATACTTATGCTCCGGAATGGCCGGTCGCCATATCTAGATACCTAAGGTAATTAGATATGCGAATAGACAGCTGTAGTTATACAAGTATCATCAGCCGCCACCGATGATATGGATGGACACGAGCACATGGACTTGCATAAGGTAGGTAGATAGGCACTTCGAGATGAGAAGCTTGTAGCCCATACTCTACTACTGGTGTTGGGCATACATACAGCTAGGGAGGTGTCCATCCCTTCGTTCAGGGATACACGATGTTGGAACTTCGCAAGAGAAGAAAAATGGAATAGGGCAAGGTTTGTGGTTTGATGCGACCCAATGAGTTTATCGAGGCCGCTACTGTATCGATATTTCAGCGCAACTCAGTAGAATGAATCCATCGTAGCCTCAATACATACGTGGCGGGTAGTGGTGTGATACATTACCTGCCGCAGCATAGGTATTTGACGTTAAGAATAGTACGGGCCTCCTTACTGCATGAGTGCTTCCTCCTAGGTACTATCCGAGTATCCTGACCTGTGGACGCTTGTGTCAGACTAGATTTCTCGTACTCTCTCGTACCTCGGTTAAGCCCTCGCATACATGTCCGATCATGACAATCAATTAGGACGTAATCTGAGGTGCCCTGCCCTTCTAATTTCCCACCCACTGAACAATCTCACATTGAGATCATCTCACTTTCCTGTTGTTCTTTCTGATATCAAGCTCCCGGCAACTTCACGCTGGTATCCGTCTCCTCTCCCCGTACCTATGTGAGCGAGTGAGTGAGTGACCACAACTTATGTTATCGCCTCGACCCGACACCCTAAACGATGAGTTCAAAGTCACATACCCGGCGCGCCCATCATAAAACAAAAACAGGGTGTTTGACCTGTAAGAAACGACGAATCAAGGTCAGTGGCATGTCCCTTGTCACTCCGAGCCCGATATATTGCTTGAGAAGTTCCAAGAAAGCTCGACATCTAGATGCATCCGTATCATGTGACCTACCAAGCTACCCGACTCGAGACATTGAAATTGATATTCATTCCACCTATTCCTACCTATGTCCATCATGTTGGTGTGATCAGTCTATCTAAGTGCTAACAAAAAACTGTAGTGCGACGAATCCAAACCAGAATGCGATAATTGTGTTAGACATTCCTTGAATTGCGAATATGCAACTGGGAAGTTACAACTACCGGAACCAGCATCAGGTCCTCCCGCCGATTTAAACCTATTGGACTTGGAACTACTTCATGTCTTTTCCACCTCCACATGCCACACTCTTCATCATGATCTCACAATAGTCAGATGTAGATTAATCCCACACAATACCCAAATTTAGACCGAGGCTGACTCACATTTATAGTATGGGGTATAAATGTACCTCAGCTCGCATTTTCCCATGACTTTGTAATGCATGGGATACTTGCCCTAGCTGCTCTTCATATTTCGCATACTACTCCGAGCAGAAAGGAATTTTATAAGTCACATGCTAGACTTCACAATCAGGCCGGTTTACACAAGGCTACCTCCGTGCTGTCAGTATTTGCAGAAGATAATGCTTCTGCAGTATACATTTTTTCTGCACTCACTATACTATACACTATCGCAAATACTGAAGCAGCCGACGATTTTTTCCTCGTTGGAGAAGCAGGTATCGCAGAATGGATGGTGCTCGCCCGACAGAGCTTCTCCATTGTGGCAATGGCGCGGAAAACACTTCTAGATAGCGTTCTTGGGCCCTTATTTCGTGTAGGACATCGCCGAGCTGTAAGTTTCAGATGTTGATTGTAGCGAATTCTTACACAAGATACCCAAATATTTATTGCAGAATCATTTCATAAGGTTAAACTGACTCCAAGGTCTTTATCAATAGCTCCTCCGCGAGTCTCTGACAAATACGGATTTTCAGGGTGCCGATGAGCTAAATAGGCTTTCGGATTTTATTCAAGGGAGTGTATCAGATCCAGACGAGGCGAAAACATATGCAGATTCAATTGACGAGCTTCGAAAAGTTTTCCGTGTATTCTCCTTAGTAGGGGCAGACCTTGCAGAGACCGCTGATTTCTTCGTCTGGCCCTTCCGTCTGGATGACAGGTTTCTGGGACTTTTGCAAGCACATCGGCAAGAGGCACTGGTTATCCTTGCCTTTTTCGCTGCACTCACAACAAACTTGAATGGGAAATGGTGGTTGCAGGACTTTGGGGTACGCTTAGTTCGTAGAATATATCCCTTGATCGATGATGTTCATTTGACTTGGTGTCAATGGCCACTGCAACAAGTGGGACTCGACACCGGGCAGATAGCATTTTCAGTATCAGCGTAGGTAGCATTACGTTCCTTGTCATCCTTCACAACTCGTCTTGTTCCACTTCGAAGATGCCGATGATCGAACACTAATTTGTGGCAGGTATGGGACGCCTATGGAAGGAACGTCGGCGGTATAGACATCCTAGATCGTGAAAGCTCGTTCGAATAGTAGCATATGCTTAGAACGAAAGATGCAGATGAGATACACAGTTTCTGAGACGAAACTCAGTACCACCAGACGACCAAAATAGTCATTGCCGTCGAAAGATAATCAGGTTGCATGCCATCGTTGAAATGGAAGGGCATACAGAAGGCGCATCAGCATGGCTTCTGGTTATGTCGAACGTTGCCGACAGGGGCTCGAAGAGATTGGGATGAATGCGAGATCCGAAAGTCATATTGCAGCGGTGGAAGTTACGAGCTCTACCCTTGCTCTGAAAACCTTCGAAATGAGAGATTCGACATGTTCTTACTGTCAATTCATTCGATATGTCGTTCATAATAGGTGCTACGACTGCCAATTTTCGCTTCCGACCGGCAGTATGGCTTTTGACTAAGATACCATCGATGACCAAAATAATTTCAAGGGGGGCGAAACTACATATATCTTATCAGTGAATTCCTCGAAACTTCACGCAAAAGCACCTGCTACCCCTTTCGAGATGAAAGTAACTTCGAGAATTGAATCTGCCAGCTTCTGAAAGCTGTGAATGTGGTGAGTCGTGACTCACAGCTTATTCATTTCAAAGCCCGAGTTGCATTGCCAAAAGTATTCATGAAAGTATGTGGTGATGCTGGATCAATCTAATTGGAGACAGCATTTGAACGTCAATTTGCTTCTAAGGGGTTTCACCTGCATGGTTCCTCTCTGGTGGTCTGTCAATACTGCGTGTCATGTATTTTTATTCGTGGATATTGGGTGATATCATGTAGCACATCGTCAAAGGCGCAACTTCAGGGAGCATTTTTTATATCATGTAACATGAACAACACGTACCCGTCTCACACAGTGACTTATACCTCTTTATCGTCTTATTTCAGCTATTTGACTATACTGCCGTCGGCGTGCTTTTCCTACTAGTGCGTTGCAGCTTTGTTTCTCAAGCCAAAAACGATTCACTTGCGCTCACACGTCCATCTGCTCACACATTCTATTCACCTCGAATATCGATTATTGATCACTCCTTTGAATGAAGCCAGCCTTTGTGCAATTCATCTCCCCTACAAGCATATTCTCCGCGAAAGCAAGCTACCCATCAGCTCACCGCAGAACAACACCATCCTCTCAAGAAACAAAAGTCTGTATCCATGAGATCACTATAGGTCCAAGTGCTAATTAGCGGGATCAGAATCACGATGCCTCAGCAGAAGAAATTTGAACACTGCGTAGCCCTTTACATCATCTATGCACTTCATGCCCTCCTCCTCGCATCTTTGCTCTTCAGCATCTTCAACGCTTCACGTAGACCAGCCTCCTTACGAGCTCCGGAGGAGCCAAGAATTCTGCGATTACGGTGTTCGTATTACGATATGACTCTCATATAGATGCAGGACAATAAGGGAAGACCGGCCACTAGCACAAAGGGGTGTATGTACTTGGTGGGATAGTAACCTAGCGGACGGAAAGCCCGAAGGATGCACAGAGAATGCGAGAAATGACAGGAATGCGGACAAGGTGATGAGGAGCAGGAGGCCTTTATGATTCACGGCTTTGTCGAAAGACCAATCTCGGGAAATTGGAAAGATTGGCATTAGGCTCCTCACTAGCAAGCAAATACAAGCGAGTTTGCAAAGATGTCGTTCTTCTTCGTGCTATATGAATTCACAAAGGCCGTCTATTACGAAGCCAGATTGTCACGTACAAATGAACCCAGCTTTTTGAGCGCCTCTTCCAGCACCTCTGTTTCACATACGAACCCAATCCTAACATATCCCTTGAACTCCCCTCCGAAGCACTTGGATCCCGGCAGAAACATGACCTTCGTCTTCTCGATAACATCAACGCAGAATTGAGCATCTTCCACTGGCTGGCCGTCTTTTTCAAACTTGATCATTGCCGTTGTTCCTCCCGTCGGCTTTACCCACGAACACACATCATCCCACTTATTCACAAATTTCTCAAGGATCCCCACGTTTGTTTTCGCCAGCTTGATATTTCGCGCTAGAAGTGCATGGAGGACGGAACCAGACAGAGCATACGTTGCGACTTGATCATCGAGCTGAGAGACAGAAATGGTAGTGTAGTCTCGAGTGGTAGCAATGGCTTCAATAATACCTGGGTCACGGGAGGCAATCCAACCTAGTCTTATGCCAGCTAGCGAATATGCCTTTGACATCGAACCAGTGATGATTGTCTTTTTGTAGCCGAGAGAGATTAAAGATGGCGGGAATTCTTCATCAACGGGCGAAATACCATGAAAAAGTGGTCGATAGACTTCGTCGGATAATATGATGATGTCTCTTTCCTTGGCGAAATCGACCAGGCCTTGCATCACAGATTTCGGTATGGTAGCCCCAGTGGGATTATTAGGATTGTTGATAACAATCATCTTGGTGTTATCTTTCACCAAGTCCTTCAAGTCCTCCAGATCAGGTATATATTTGTTCTTCAGCTTCAGCTTCCACAAATCGACTTCGGCGCCGACTTGCTTCGGGACATCATATAGCTGCTGATATGTAGGATGCACACAGATGACATGGTCCCCAGGCCCTATCAGGGTGTAAAAGACAAGAAAATTTGCAGCGATTGCACCGGGTGTTATGAGGACATTCTCGGTTGGCAGAGGAGATGATACTCTCGCAGAGTAAAGAGAAGCAAGTCTTTCCCGTAGAGCCGTAGAGCCCCGAATCGCACCGTACGTGAGCTTTGTAGATGTGCTGAGAGGGGGTGGGATGTTGGGGTCTTCACATAGCTTCACCAGATCATCAATTGAGATGGAAGCAGCACATGTTTCGGCGATGTTCAGAACACCTGGCGTAACCTCGTACTTGTCCATCCACTTGCTGTGTCAGTGTATCACTGCGCAGTCTGGGTTTTACCTACCTGCTCTACCTCGAATGCCTCAATTTTCACCATCGTGGAGAGCCTCGGCTACAAGGCTGAAAGGACCTAGAAATACAACCAGCTGGAATAAATGTCGGTGTTGACTCTTCCATGATGGCAGATGAAAGACGGACGGACCTCTGTGTAATTCAAGCAAGAGTACAATGTTTCCTAAAGTGAAGATTTGGACTTGTGTTTCTAAAGTCTGGAAGTTTTGCTGCACCTGCACCTAGAGCTGTCAAGAGAGAGCAGGCTCAGCGCGGGGTAGCCACGAGCTCGTACCAGCATACGTAGTAACTCACTTCAATCATTCCATTCTCTTCTGTTCCAATGAAACGTACCGGAGGTACGGGCTGGGCTGGGCTGGGCTGGGCTGTTGCGGGTAACAGTGGGAGTACCTTAGCTTATGTAATCTGGAGCCGTTGGATTGGTTGAATACGAGTAGATGATCGATTAGTCATCCGCGCGGCCTCGATTTTCTCCCTACCCCTGCCTCTTAGGTTTTGCTCTGTTGGCTCTGGAACAGCGGACCAGAAGCTCTCCCCACGCCCACGCTCAAGACACCCACCCGAGCCGAGCCACCATCAATCACCACCACCACTGCAGACTGCTCATCAGACCTGCCTAACTCGATATGGTCGTCATTGCCATGATCTCGACAACATCCCATCGCATCCCATCTTAGACCCTCCAACTCGTTCACAACTTTCTTTTACGTTTCTTCGACTCCTTGCGCAATTTATTCGCCTCGCGATTCTCTCTAGAGTGTGCGACAGCTTCACCTGTCGCTTCTCTTCATCAAGTCTCCCAGCCTCTCTGATTCCATGGCTTTGAGTACCTGAAGTAGCTATCGCATTTCATTTAACCGACTAGTTCAACGTCCATCATAAGACAACAGCAACACGATGCGATTTTTACGAGGAACTACGGTCCTAACGACCCTATCTTTATCATGGGCAACGAGTGCCTTCTCCAATTATTCGTCGATCGATATGATGCGGGCGCAGCTAGCCCTGCTAGACGACCGGCCGGCTGATTGTCCTCCTTGGTAGGACAAGATCTCAAGAGATCCTCGAGTTTTCTCTGACAATTCATAGTTTCAATTGCCTACTGCCAGCTTTCACCTGCGGCCAGTATGCTGACTGCAATAAATACAACGGCAAATGTTCTTGTCCCGCTGGATTCGGAGGAGACGATTGCTTGGCTCCTGGTATGGTTTCCCCATTATGGTGCTGGGGGAGGTTGAACACACACTGATTCTCGAATAGTCTGTGGATCATTAGGGGATGGAAAGGATCGTCCTATGCGAGATGGAGACTACTGTGAATGTGCAGACGGATGGACAGGTATCAATTGTAACGTGTGCACCAAAAACAGCGCATGCAATGCTCTTATGCCGGAGAAAGAGGGCGGAGTCTGCTACCAGAACGGGGAGGTAATACACGAAAATTACCAGATGTGCGATGTCACGAACAGGAAAATTGTCGATATATTGGATGGCAGACGGCCGCAAGTCACCTTTACTTGCAATCATGAGAAGAAAACCTGTGATTTCCAGTGTGAGTACCGAGAAACGGATTTCCGACAGCTTGCTGACTTTTGAAGTTTGGGTTGAACACAAAGAATCGTTCTATTGTGCCCTCAATACTTGTTCCTCGAGTGCCGACAACAATTATGACCAGAACAGCACCAGCTACAAATGTGACCACATTGAATGCAGCTGTATACCCGATCGGATGCTCTGCGGTGAAAATGGTTCCGTCGACATCACCGACTTCCTGGACCAGGAAATCAAGGGCCCAGCAACATTCAGTTGTCTTCAACATGATAATGGACAAAATAAGTGCGCCTTTAAAGAGGATGCAATGGACAATCTGATTCAGATGATGTTCGGGGATAATAGTATCCTTCTGGACTGCCAAGCTGGAGAATGTCTCTATGAAACCGATGTTCCAGGATTTGAAAGGCCTGTGAAAAAAATTAACACGCCTCTGATAGCAGGCGTCATAGCTGGAGCCTCACTGTTTGTCGTTGCCGTCATTCTCACCGTCTGGTATCTTTCTAGAAGACAATTTAAATACGGTCCAATCCATTTGGATGATTCCGATGATGAAAGTACGAAGCTGATGGCTGATCACAAGCCAGCGTCTCTATACTTTGAGAATGTCTCTTACAATCTCAATGGCAAACAAATTCTATCTGGAATTCAAGGAGTCGCCCATCCAGGAGAAATAATGGCTATCATGGGCGCCTCTGGAGCAGGTAAAACTACCTTCCTTGATATTCTGGCTCGCAAGAATAAACGTGGGACGGTCAGCGGAAACTTCTATGTTAATGGCGAGAAGGTCAATGACAATGACTACAAGAATGTCGTTGGATTTGTCGACCAAGAAGATACAATGTTATCGACCCTAACGGTACACGAAACGATCATGACTAGCGCCCTGCTCCGACTTCCACGCGATATGGGAAGAGCGGCTAAGGAACAACGAGTTTACGAGGTTGAAAAACAACTAGGGATCTCCGCCATCAAAGATTCCCTGATTGGCTCTGAAGAAGGCAAGGGACGCGGTATATCTGGTGGCGAAAAGAGGAGAGTAGGTATTGCTTGTGAACTTGTAACGAGCCCAAGTATCCTTTTCCTGGACGAACCTACAAGTGGACTGGACGCCTACAATGCATTCAATGTCATTGAATGCCTCGTCACCCTTGCGAAAACGTACAAGAGGACTGTTATCTTCACAATTCATCAGCCAAGGTCAAATATAGTTGCATTGTTTGACAGATTACTTCTCTTGGCCAAGGGAAAGACTGTATATTCTGGGGAATTCTCCCATTGTCAAGACTTCTTTGACCACATTGGCTACTCCTGCCCCCCGGGATTCAATATCGCGGATTATCTCGTCGATTTGACGATGCACGTAAATAATAGCCCCACCCCAGTTGATGACCTCGACCAAGATGCCCCCGGAAGCGCTGGGCCAAGCAGTACTAGGGCTATCAAGTCTATTGCAAGCATATCTGGAGGTAGCATTGAAGAAGGTTTCGTGGGTAGCCCAGGTGGAGATTCCCTTCTACGGCCCAAGGGAAAGCGGAGAGATTCAGTAAAGGCGAAGCAGGAAAGGGAGCTTTACACGCGAAAGAGGTCTGGAATGGAAACTCCGACTTCTCAGCCAGACGACACACCCATGGACCCAAACGCAACCGCATCTCAACAATGGCTGAAACTCCAAAAACAACAGACAGGCCAGGTTCATCAACAGGTTTTGGAAGATCCAGATAATCTACCTCCTTCCGCTGCTGACCTACCCACCGATTTCGATGTGCTTGTTGCAGCTTACGGAAATTCCGACATTGCATCAAATATCCATGACGACATACAGAATGCCATAACAAACGCTCACACAGCGAATGGCTCCGCGAATGGTCATGCTCAAACGAATGGCTCGGCGAGTGGCGGCGCAATGGGAAGAGGATACGCGAGAATTGGCTACCTGAGACAATTTTTGATCTTATCGCAGAGAACCTGGAGAAATCTTTACCGTAATCCTATGCTTATGCTGACACACTATGCCATTGCCATTCTTTTGGCTGTCCTTTCTGGATTCCTGTTCTATGGCTTGACAGATGATATTCCGGGATTTCAGAATCGACTAGGCTTATTTTTCTTCATCCTCGCTCTTTTCGGCTTCAGTACCCTCTCTACATTGACTGTCTTTGCCACCGAAAGACTTTTATTTGTCAGGGAACGAGCAAACGGCTACTACTCACCAATAACCTATTTCGCTGCCAAGGTCATTTTCGACATTGTTCCACTCAGAATAATTCCACCCATTATCATGGGCTCTATCATTTATCCAATGACCGGACTGGTTCCTGACTGGACACACTTCTTGAAATTCATCTTGGTCCTCGTCCTATTCAATCTGGCTGCTGCCGGTATTTGTTTGTTCATTGGAATTGTGTGCAAAGATAATGGTGTCGCCAGCCTTATCGGAAGTCTGGTCATGCTGTTTAGCTTGCTGTTTGCAGGTCTGCTACTCAATCATAACGCTATTCCTAAGTCGGCCTTGTGGCTTCAAGATATATCGATCTTCCATTATGGATTCGAATCCTTAATTGTTAACGAAGTCACTTATCTTACACTTACCGATCGAAAGTATGGCTTAGACATCACAGTTCCTGGTGCCACAATTTTGAGTTCCTTTGGGTTCAATACTCAAGCACTCTGGCCTGATGTTACCAAGCTTGCAGTTTTTGCCGGCTCGTTTATTGTTTTGGCTTACATTGCCATGCATGTGCTGTTGGTTGAAAGACGTTAAAGCTGATCTAGAAGGGAAGGAACTTTTCCTTGCTGTTGTCAAATATTGCATTGGAATCGGAAAGAACATCTCTTGGCGTTCGGCGATAGAGGATATCATAACCGCATTGTGTCTATCAGTTTCACATTATATATAACTACAGATGAATGTAATTGTACACACTTCTGTCAATATTTTTTATCATGTGATGAATGTTGAAATGGACATATCCATCCCCAGTGGGGACAATATGAGTTTTATTGATCAGGGAATTGATTCAGAGTTGGGTCCAAAGGGCACATACATGAACTTGATGCACTTCGATGGTTGTGCTAGCACTTGGCTAGATAGTTGAGGTTTATACTTTGGTTCAAGTTCCTTCATTAGAAGATGTTTCCCTGACTGTCTGGAGCAAGCGAATCCATTGATACAATCTGCAGTACAACATTCCTCTCATGAAGCTTTGCTATCTGTGTCAGTTCAACTTGAAGTAGTCTGGGCCTCATCTTATTGTCAAATTTTCTGACTCCACAAAGTGGGCCCTCGGTTCCCACCATTCAGCTCCAAAGTGATTAACTTCATTACTGAGTTGGCGGAATTGGGATCAGGATTTCCAGCTTCCGTCTCAAGGCTTAGTGATTAGAGCGCGGTGCTCCTGAAATATTGAAAACTGTAAAGATGACCGTGCTAAGGTTGCCTGTCTTTGTTCCTGGTTCAACACCCCCACATGGCTTATTCTCCACCGTACTTTCAAAGACATCCACAATTCCTACAATAACGTCCACTCCAGACATCAGACAGCAAGCAGGTCGCTTAGCTCAGTTGGTTAGAGCGTGGTGCTAATATCTCCCTGGATAACGCCAAGGTCGCCGGTTCGACCCCGGTAGTGACCATATTGTTTGATCTGAATTTATCTTTTGCCTTTATTTTGTTGCTTAGAAAATCTCCATAGTCATATTGTTGTGAGGTTTTCCCATGGAATGATGAATCATAGTCTTTGACAGCATCTTCATTGCCATGCACAAACACCAAGGGTTGGTGGGGTAGGCAAAATTGTAGGAACTCAACCCCAGCAGTGGACAATCTCTATATTTTTTTGGGCACCTTTTACACTTTTTACTGAGCAGCTTCACACAGATAATACTATAAGGAGGTACGCATATATTCTTCCGTTGGAGAAGGTTATTTGGACCGATGAGTAGGTCAACTTCCTCCTTGCAGTTGAAGCTCTGGGCAGTCTAGTAGGGAATTACTTCATTCACATTCCCAGATCAAGACAATCTAGTATTGCCTTATTTTGTTTGAAAGGATATCGAATGCTTGCTGTGTATTTGTGGGTTTGTTTGTCCAAACACCTGACCACAGATCTAGGCATGGTGTCCCGATCATTTTGCCGGCAACCGAATCGACCTTCTTCCGCAGTCCGGATGAAATGGCCGAACATCCTTCAATATTCTGAATTGCACCATTTCAGGTACGGAGTACCTATACCGCCTTGGCGTTTATAGTATCATGCAACCATAATATTTACAGGCCCCATGTTCCGAATGGTGGATCCGGGGTACATCCCGTCTATCCTCTGTACTTTTCACCTATAGTTTCTCCGTCGTTTCTCCAATAACCCTTCAATCGGATGACCCTTTTCAACCCATTTAATCAAGCTCCAGTGAGCTATAAAGTAGGATACTGCACATTTAAAATATCGACTTTGTTTCTTGCTCTGCTGAGTACTGGAAATGATGCGTTTCTCCAACGTTCTAGCGGCTCTTGCCACTTTTTCTACGGCACTCGCAACAACTTTCGAAGCAGAAACCGGTGTAAAGACTGGAGGTGTATACGTTGCATCGGATTTACCCGGATTTTCAGGCACTGGATATATTGCCGGTTTTAGCACTTCTAATGACACTGTTCTCGTGTCGCTAACTGGACTTGCTGCTGGAAGTTACGATATTTCATTCGTTTACAGCGCCCAGTATGGAGACAAATATACGTCGGTATCGGTCAATGGTGCTGCTTCCATTGAGGTCTCTCTAGCCAATGTTACTACATCGACGTGGGCAACATCCGCCGCAAATACTTTCACACTTACAGCTGGAACAAATACTGTCCTCTTATCCAATGATTGGGGCTGGTACTTCATCGGTTTGTTCCCATATCACTTATTATTACGTCCATTCTAGGTCTTCATTTTACAAGAATCCTCAGTCATTAGAACTGATGCCATAAAGTTTGGCCACTTTTATAAATTCTCAAATGCTGACTTATGTGCTTGGAGATTCTATATTGGTTGTACCAACTCCAGCCAAAGCAATCGTCGTTGTGGATGTATCGAACGGTGCAATTGCGCAAGCAGAAGATGGTATTCTTTCCGGAACTACTGTCTCAACCTCCGTTGCTGGATATCTAGGCTCTGGATACGTTGATGGTTTCGGTAAGCAACGGTTCCTTGGAGAATCCTTCCTTGTTGTGTCCTTTATCGGAGTACTTACTCCAGAGCAAGTACACTTGAGATATGCATATCTACTCCTCAAAATAGACGATGACAGTAAACTGACCCCGAAATTTTTCTCTACCTAGATACTGGTTCAGACAGCGTAACCCTCACATTATACAGTACCAAGCAAGCTCTATATGACGTTATAATCAGGTATAGTGCTCCATATGGAGGAAAACAAACAACTATGAGCCTTAATGGTGCTGGAGGTGGTGAAGTCGTCTTCGCTGACACTACCGGAGCGGCTGTTTCTTGGGCAAATGCTACCGCGGGCCAAGTTCTATTGAATGCTGGGAACAACACGATCTCTTTCACTAACGACTGGGGTTGGTATCTGATTGATTGTCTTTATGTTACACCATCGCCAGCTCCAGCACCCCACCAGATCAGTCCGTTGTTGATGGCACCAAACCCACTTCCAGTGACAAAGGCACTCTTTGCCAAGCTCATTTCCGAGTATGGCACAGGAAACATTATCTCTGGTCAAGCAGACACTACCGGTGTTACATGGTTGGAAGCAAATGTGGGGAAGACCCCAGCAATAATCGGCCTGGATATGATTGAATACAGCCCCACTCGCGTGGTAAGTATCTTTCTTGAAATCCCAAAGATAATCTAATCGTTTTAGCTGTATGGTTCAACTAGCACAGCCGTCGAGGATGCCATAGCATTTGATGCTCGCGGCGGTATTGTTGCATTCCAATGGCACTGGAATGCACCAGCGTATGTGATATTCAGTTACAGATTTTGTATTGTCTGACAAAAACAGTGATCTTATCAACAATGATACAGTGCCGTGGTGGAAAGGTTTCTATACCTACGGTACTACATACAACCTCACTGCTGCTCTAGCAAACCCCAGTGGTTCTGATTACGCCCTCCTCCTTAGCGATAGTAAGTCGGAACTCTCAAGCATGGAATAAAATTCCTTGGACATAGGAGTTGCTGTGCACCATCACACTCTCAAATTATATTCCATGGCCTCACATCAAGTACTGATTTTCGCACAGTGGATGCTATTGCAAAGCAACTGCTTCGTCTCCAAGCTGCAAACGTTCCCGTTCTTTGGCGTCCGCTTCATGAAGCCGATGGCGGATGGTTTTGGTGGGGTGCTTATGGCCCAGAGTCGTGCAAAGCTCTTTACCGACTAATGTTCCAACGGTATACCACAGTCCATGGTCTCCGCAACTTGATCTGGCTTTGGAATTCCGTGACACCTTCCTGGTATCCAGGAGCAGATGTCGTTGATATTCTGGGTTATGATTCGTACCCACCAATTGGAGATCATGGAGCGGTAAGCGTACAGTACCAACAACTCATCGCTCTTGGACTAGATACCAAAATGGTTACGCTTCCAGAGGTCGGCAACATCCCAGACCCTGCAATCCTGAAATTGTACCACGCAGATTGGAGCTATTTCGTTGTTTGGAATGGAGATTTTATCGAGACAGACACATACAACCCTCTTGCCTTTAAGAAACAGGTGTACAATGATCCCACAGTACTCAAACTTACCGATCTTGGAAATTGGAAGGGAACTGCTACAGTACCACCAACATCGAGCAAGGTGTCGTCAACGACATTTGTTACTTCAACATCGAAATCCTCCTCGGCCTCAACGAGCAAGTCGACATCATCGTCAAAATCTTCATCAATCTCATCAACTTCAAAGTCTTCATCTACCAGTAAATCCAGTTCCAGCTCGGTCAAGTCAACAAGCACTTCTACCAAGGCGTCATCGACGTCTAGCAGTGCTACAGCAACCCAATCTGCTCAAGTAAAGTGGGGACAATGTGGTGGAACCGGCTGGGGAGGACCAACCGTCTGTGTGACTGGAACTACAGTAAGTCCATGGTTCGTGGAGGAGCTACAAACACGCTGACCATTTAATAGTGCACGGCTGTGAGCCCACCCTGGTATTATCAGTGCCTGTAAAGGTTGCGTTGAACGATATCATGTCTGACAAAATCTGACATGGGTGATGTACATAACGAAACCGGGGAGAACGTGTTGTAAATAACTGTAGTAAGGAAATGTATATATGTGGAGAAGATTGTGTCAGGTGGAGATCTCGCCATATGCGGATTATTCTTCCTCTGTGAACAAATTGTGCTTGAGAATCTTGAGGTTAGATGGATTCATCCGTTCAAACTGTCCTAGCTCCCAAGATCAAAACATATCTGGGAAATGGGACCATCAAGCAGCACCTACTCAGATTCTACTCTGGCACAGTGGCATGTAGACTGTGGTTTTGCTTGTAAAATTCGTACCTGAGGGCTCAAAGTATGCCAACCCAAGATTTTTCTTCATCGGCAAGCGATTCATAGCGGAATTTTGCTATTAAATACTTTTTAATTTCTGTTCGCTCGTATTGTGTGTTTCAATTCTGCATTCCCATGGACGCATCCTTTAGGTAATTATGGTAAGGTAGGTACCTGAGTTTGAGTTGAGCGGGGAAATACGATCACGTGATAGCGTGTTTATCGCGTTGGACCCTGATTAATCGACGCTCACGTCTAAAAGAACCTCCACGCTCCACAACCAGTATCAATGATACATCTTCAACGGCGGGACATACGAAGTCGCTCCCTCAGCCATGTGGATACTATCATGTGAAGGCGATGCCTTGAATGGTATATCTTCAATACCCAGCGCTCCTTCCAGTAACTAATCAAATTGATAGGCAAGAAGTTATGGCTCAGGCCCGGAAAGAAGTTCCTATTCGGACGGACGCAGGCAGAAGGCACACAAGCACTACCCGATATATGCAACTTGCTGACTGAATATTGTAGAGGGCCAGTTTGTGGTGTCAGATAAGACGATTTCAAGGAAGCATATGACAGTGGAGGTTGCTTCTATGACCGCTGCCGATTGTGTAAGATGGTCAAAATGACACCTGAGAAAATGCTCACCATTGCCAGGCTAATCCCAGAGTCCGTTCGCGCATCACTTTGACAGACCTCGAAACGAAGATAGGCACCTTCATCAATGGAGAGGAAGTCCGGAACCGCAGTTACGTTCTGGACCGGGTAGAGAATACGATCGGACTCGGGAGATATAAGCATAAATTCAAGTACGGAGGAACGGCGCATACCATATCATATACTGATAATGTCTAGAATCATTTGGGTACCAATCACATTCACTTTTTCGTTCAATAGCAAAGACGAGAAAGCCGATCCATATTCTGCCCTTTACGAACTCCTCGGCCCCCTCGATATCAAAGTCCTTGCGGAATACGAGCGAGAGTGGGTAACGCATGTAGTTGCAAAGAACCGAAACACCTCGAAAGGGCTACAAGCATTAATCAATGGAAAGTACATCGCACATAATGATTCATTTATCAAGGCAATCATTGCTGCGACTACTCCTGATGCAAGTGGGAAAGCCCCCTTGGAGCAAGATTTCGAAGCGAATTTTCCAGACCCAGTCGAGTATCTACCTCCAAAAGGTCGAGAGCCCACGGAAAGAGAAGCCTCCTCATATAGACCGGATCCTTCGCGACAAGATATGTTTGCTGGCTATACGTTTGTGTTTTACGAGCGGAGACAATTCAACAATCTCCTCAAACCAATTACGGAAGGTGCTGGAAAGGCATTACTACGTGAAGTTGTGGTTGATGAAACCACTGTTGATGATTTTGTACGATATGTCAAAGGTGTGGCAGGCGAAAAGGGCCTCGGGGAATTTGAAGACGGAAGCGAGGGGAAAGGAGTAGTGGTTGTTAGGTATAATCCTGTGAAAGGACCAGGCACAGAATGGTATGCGGAATTTGGCAGAAGTGTCGCGCTCCATCTTGATCATCGCCTGATCGAGCAGAACGAATTTCTGGACGCTATCTTGGGCAATGATGCTAGTGTCTTGAGGAGACCCCTGGAGGTTGAGCCTTCAGGAATAGTCGCTCCCCCTCCTACAGCTGGTATGTAGTGATTGCCATACGCAAAACTTATTTCTAATGTTGATAGCTACCATCCGAGAGTCCCAAGCGGCACAAACCTCTCCAGCTGCACCCGATCCCACACCGGCACCAGATATTGAGATAGCACCACCAGATTCTAACAGGCGGGGAAGGTCTCGTCGAGGGGCAAAACCAGCCTTTAAGCCGTTCGACGACGATTTTTCTGGTCCAACTGTTCTCACCTCGGTTCCTGAATCTATGGAAGTAGATTGTCCCCGGCCGGAGGATACTCAACCCTCTCAAAGCCTCTTTGTCTCGCAAGATCCAGAGGTAGACATGGTTCGAGAAACCTCTCAGCCGCGAGAATCTTCAGGTAGAGCTGGCCGGAAACGACGTGCGACTCCCATCATGGATGAGGATATGTCTGAGAGAATGGCTCCCACGGCGTTAAGCTTTAAGAAGCAACGCCTCGAAAAGGAAGCTGATCGAAAGATGAGAGGAGAACCTACACCTCAGCCAGAGCCAACCTCTGTTCCAGTCGTCAAAGAGGAGTCTAAATCTACGAGAGGAAAGAAGGTAAAAAGGGAGGACGAATTAATGGAAGCTGCACGCCAAACAAGGGAAAGAGCTGAAGCTTTGGCTCAGGAGGAGCGGGAGGCTTTGCTCGAAAAGCTTGGTGACGTACCAGTAGAGAGCATGTCCAAATTGGTCATAATCAAGACGGTGGAGGTGAAACGATCGCAACCTCCTCCTCGAGCCGTTGGGGAGGCAGACGAGGGTGATCGGTGGGATGACCACTGGAATGGACGAAAGAATTTTAAAAGATTCCGACGTCGTGGAGCAGATTCAGCGAATGTACGGCCGTACAATAGGGTTATCGTCCCTCTGACTGAAGTCAAAAAGAAAGACTTTGGCATCGGGGATGATTATTGGGATAATGATGATAGTCAGAGGCGGCACAAAAGAGATAAGGTAAAATCCAGGGACACGCAAGAAGTCAGTCAAATTGAGTCGCAAGGAAGAAGCAGGAGTCGAGCTGCAGATCGAGCTGCAGAGATTCTAGCAAGAGACGGAGAGGAGGATTCGTTCGTGCTAGGCTCATCAGAACTCGAAGACGTATTCGTACAACCCAAAGCGACATCGAGTAAGTCCCGGTCACAGAAATTGGCAGACAAGACCAACGAGACACAAAATTTGCCCACACAGGGCAGCAAGAGGACTGCTGCTGCTCCGCTTACAAAACCAGCCCCAGCAAAGAAAGCGCGGCAAACAACTATTCGAAAACCAGCAAGTGATGAAGATAGTGATGATGACTTGAAATTCAAATTCAAAGGCAAGAAGCGAGCATGAATTACATTTCGTCTATTTTTTGCAGATTTGAAGCGGGAGTTGGAGGAGCTGTATAAAAAATTAGGGAATTCGGCGCCAGCGTTGGGAACACACCTTGGGAGCGGTAAATGGGTATCATATTTGTATCTTCATCTATAGGTGCACGAGCAAAAAACAATGATCGTGTCTGTCTCTGAGCGCAACTCTCGTTTTAATCCGATGGTGTATGTCCTCCAATGAACGCCGCGCCCTACTATGCAACAATGTAATATCTCGTTCCATGCTTGGCCTTCTCAAATCAATCCATCTCATCTAATTTGCTCTCCTCCCCTACACTCCCCTCATCCACTGCTATGCCGACTAAGCAATTTTCTAACATCCCCTCCCAATTAACCCATGGATGTACCTCTCCAAACAACTTGGTTCCATCTCTCCCCGCTGCCTTCATTAGCTCTGGTATACCACCAGGGTGATAGGGTGCATATGGAGTGATGTTATACACCTTCCCACCCATCACCGTCCAAGCATCTTTCCCCTTCCTCCCATTCTTCTGCTTAAGCAACGAAGGAGGCACTCTAATATAAGGGGTAGAAGGTGGCAAACCTCTCAGGTTAGCGGTA
The DNA here is from genome assembly GCA_030077755.1 of Filosporella fistucella. NCBI lineage: Eukaryota > Fungi > Ascomycota > Leotiomycetes > Helotiales > Filosporella > Filosporella fistucella. The sequence continues at coordinate 1,170,289 of JAQJZZ010000001.1, forward strand.
GGAGATGATGATAGGCGCGCCCAATCCAAGGGCGAATGACCTGGTGTTAACAAGACTTTCTTTCGAGGTTTGGCGGGAATGGAAGAGTGTGTAGGTGGTGGCACCAGGCCAGCGGGTGTTCTGTTTGGGAGAGGAGAGCGCTGAGGAGGAGCCATCAGACCTATCCCTGCGGCAGGGAGGGCACCAAGACGAGGAGGATAGTTTGAGCCTCCTGATGCTCGTTGGGCCGAATCATGTGCGGGAAAAGAGGATTGTGGTGGTGAAGAGAGAGAGGGGAGAGATTGGGGGTAGTTGGATCCACCTGACGCTCTTTGAGCAGAGTTCAGAGCCGGAAAGGAGGGCGCACGAGGAGTAGAAGAATCTTCATCTTTAGAAGAGAGGTTGAAGCTTGGTATTGACTGGGTTGGAAAGGGTCGAGGTGTTGTGGGAGAGATGGGATTCTTAGATAGTGGGGGAGGAGGCGGCGGCATAGCCTTGCGATCGAGATCTTGCGTTGCAGATATTGGAGCTTTCTCTAGGACTATCTCTGGAGCAGACTCCTTCCTCTCCTCTACCATTGCCTCTTTTGGGGGTGGAGAAGGGTCATCGTAAACTATCGTCGGCGGCGCATCTTGCTTCTTCGCGACCGCTTGAATAGAAGGGCGTTGAAACCATTGTAGGAAATTCCATGTTGCTGGTGGATGCTTGTAGCAGAGAAATGAGACAGAAGCAATGAGTATTGAGAGGCCCAGGAGGACCATGATCTGTAGGTATTCTGGTCTCTGAGTCTCCTGAGCGATGGCGTGGTGGGGTGAGAGAAGATGGGATTTGATTGAGATGAGATGTGCGAGAGTGGAGGTCTGGTTTGTGTATTTTTGATTGTCGTGGGGCTGGCTGGGGCGTTGGTCTGGTCTGGTCATCAATGTCCCGAGTGCCGGTTGACAAGTGAGATTATGAATAGGTAGCTAGCTACCTATTGTACAGTACCTCAGGTGAGGGTGGGAATTGTGTTGCAGTACAATGGAAGTGGTATGTGGGAAGCAGTCACTTGTACTGTACAAGGACAGGTACACAGAAACAGTACAGTATGGTACTGTACGGTACTTGTGACTACTGCCAGACTGCCCGCACTTGCATTGTACATGTACTTATCCAAGGTTGTGGTACTCGCAGCAATTAATTACTAGGTACCTTAACCTCTGAAGGGTGTGCCATATAGTACAAGCACATGTACCTGTACAATTAGATTCAATCCTCGTCCACTCCACATTTGCCTACCTCGCATACGGTCAGTTACTGGTACTTACGAGGCTTTTGGTACAGGTACCTCGGTGTACTTGTTTAAGTGTACTTGTAAAATGGTCACTCCGTAAGGGATCCTCGCCCGCGTTTCGTTTCTACTAAGTCTACCGACAGGGCCTACTGTGCCTACAGGGCTTTGCAGGCCCCAACCCCCCAGAATGACGCGCTGGAGATCCGCTCAGGGGACTTTGTTTGGTGCTTTTCACAGCTTTGGCTGCTATCGCATGAATCTCATCAGCCAGAGAGGGGAAAAACAGTGTAATCCGGCGCAATTCACAGGGAACATGCCCTAGAATGCCTGTCACCGTCCCATGTTCTGACCTGACAACGCAGTCACCAGTTAATATTCCGTCATGTTATGATATATGGTTTGGCTTTGACGCGAGAATAATAGTTGTGTCTGCCTATGTTGTGATATAGCAAGCAAGTAAACAAGCTTCCTTTTGAGAAGATTTCGTCGACCGTGAATAATTCTACCCCATTTCATTTTCTACCTTCTTTTCACTTCTCAGTGCATATCCAGCCAGGACCATCTAACATTATTTCATACTCTTCATCCATTTCTTGTTTCATTCATGACTTGTGTTCCTAATTCTGATGTCCCCCACTAAACCCGTTTCGGTCGGACCATGAGAGCCGTTCTTGTGGGCGGGCTTGCCCGCTCATCCAGAAACAATAATCCGTTAGACAACCACCTCGAGAACAACAAGAATAAGACTCAGAGCCACGACATCGCGAACGCCAAGTCCTCCATCAATTCATCCACCACCACCTCGACCAATGCTACTCCTTCCGGAGGACGAATATCACGACCCGCTCTGCAAGTTCGAGATAGCAATGCCATGATGCGAGTTCCGCCCAAGGTCTTGGGATCAAAGAGTGGCAACGCGAACATGCCTTCATACGATAAACAGAATACACAGAGACCGCTCATGCCCACCCTCAGCGCCGCTGCGAAAGCTCCCAATCGAACTCCTTTGACCCCGAGAGTTGCAGGATCAGCTCCACCGACAGTCTCAACTCCATTGTCACGAAGGACACCGCGTCCTGAGAATACTACCCCCAGTACTGCGTCCAGGGAGGACTATGCCTCCCCGGTCTCGACATTTTTGAGCAACAATATCACTCCTAGATCGGGATCACGAAGATCCCGCGTTGATTCTGCAAATTCTACACCTACAGGAACTCCTACTGGCACTCCAGCTCCGCAATCCGCCTGTGATTCAATTCGAAGTCAAGATGCCCCTGTTTACGGATCCGGACTGGGGATAGCAGGATTTGATAAAGACCTGCCAAAACGCCCAACAGTATCATTCAGCCCGTCAGTATCAGAAGTTGGCAATTCGAAAAATACAACGGCAGACTCGAAGTTCTTCTTCGCGAGTGAAGCAAAGTCGGTACAGCCAGTCAGACCGCCCCTACAATCCAAAAACTCGTCGTCGACATTTGTCTATGCCAATGGAGACTCAATTCCTCCTCCCCAGAGCTCCAGCGGATCAGTTGTGGGCTCAACTACCGGAGAAGAGCGTTCACAACCAAAGTTTTTCCATGCAAATGGAACTCTAGACCTACAATCTAATTCCCCTCATCTCCCTCCACCTCGGCCAAGTTCTACGGTCTCTTCCTCCTCCCGCATGGTATCTCCCCGAGCTGGAACAGTTAGTCCAGGAACATTATCACCACCTCAAAGACCAAGTTCTCCCTCGAAGCTTAACCAGTATGCTGCATTGTCATCTCTACGCAATGCACCGTCGTTACCTTCTCCAGTTACTCCCCGCCCTCAGCCAATCAAAGGACAATCAGCAAATAGCATTGTTTCGGCTCGAAGAGCTAGTATTGAGGCTGTTCAAAAAGGTACTGGTCATGCTCGTTCTTCCAGTGTTGGGTCGACAGATACAAAGGCCCCACCAGTGAGGAAAATCTCTGGAGGGAGCTCCTTAGACATGTCAGCGCCGGGCACACCTCTGAGTATCGTTACCACGCAACTACCAGTTTCAACCCCCGAGGAGATTCCTAGATCAGAGGCTAAAGAGGAACCAACATTATTGAGCCCGATCAAAACAAGCCGCACGCTCGACGAATTAAACGAGCTAGCTGCTAACGCCCGAAGGGAGCGGAAAGTCCTCGACCTGGAGATAACCAATTCCTCTCTAGCAGCTATCAATAGGACACTGGAGAGGGAAATGCGTAAACAAACGGCTGAATTACGCCGGTATAGGCGCCTGAGCCGATCTGGCCGACTTTCGATTGCTACTTCGGCCTCCATGCGTACTTCAACCGATACGCTCTCCGTTGCGGATAGCGGAGGAATTCTCTTATCCGACATGAGTGAGGAAGAGGAGGACGAGGATGAGTCGGATTTCTCGGAAGAAGACCTTTCTGATGAAGCTTCACTGAGTCCCAGTGCCATGGCCGAAAGTGATGCAAAGCACCGTAAGCGGGATGAGAAGAGACTGCAGTTGGATTTGAGCAAGCACCAACAGCTTCTAATTGATAGCCAGAAGATGAACCAGAGTCTGAAACGATGCCTAAACTGGACAGAGGAATTGATAAATGAAGGCAAAAAGGCTCTAGACTACAAAGTTCGTGTGAGCGATATCGAGCTTGGAGGGAGAGTTCTTGCACCAGATGAAGTAGAGGATGTAGAAGGTGACAACGAAGGGATGTCAGATATCGGCGCTCGAATGTTAAGAGAAGCGAGGAAAGCTGCTGCTAATGGAACCACCACGGCAGCATGGGGAGGGTTTGGAAAAGATGATAGAGATAGCGGGATTGAACTCGACGGTGCTCAACGAGAGCAAATGGAGAGATCATTCGCGACTTCTCCGCAGTAATTCTAATCAAGAAATGGAAGAAGACGAGGCGGATTGTACGAATATTCGTGATCCCTCACACACACCACTCAAACAGAACGACTCTTTCCTATGTCATGGGGGATCTCTAATGGAGTCTCGGAGGCCAATGCATGGTTTGGCGTTTGGTTGGAGGGGAAGATGGAAGTGCCAAGAGCCTACATCATACTTTGCTTTACTTACTCGGATCACTATATTTTCTTTTGTCTGTAACTTGTATACTGTACTTCACGATACCCCAACTGGCAAGAGATATACACTGGCGTCTACATAGGATGACGCGGTTTCGAGATTGAGATTGAGATTGAGATGATGGGAGTATGCTAGAGAGGGAGAAGAAGGATGGTACAGCATAGGGGAGATCATTTGTTGGATAGTATTGGTAGTTGCAGGTCAAGAATCGCAAGATTCGACTCAATATGCAGACCTATTAACTATAAAGTGATCTTGAAGCTCTGCTTCCCAGAGACCTTACCACCCCCCTCCCCTTCCCCCGCGAATCTAACGATGGGTATGATGGCAGTATTTTATCATTATTACTGTTGTAGGCATGACTGCAGAATCCACCAACCAATATCACGAGTGACCAACCTGACATTCACAGTTAATTTTGAAATGGTAATACTTGAAGAGCTGCCTGGTATTATTAATCGATTCCTGCTGAACTATGGTTTGATTTTACAGAAAACTTGAATTTAAAGGTCGAATTTGTGTGGTTAGCCTGTGCCTATTATAGCAAAAGCTGTCTATATATGCCGGATGATATCAATCTCAAGTTTGACTGGATTGTTCGCAGATTGTAGGAACAAGTATCAAGTGCCCTTTCCGCTATCCATCCATGATATGGCCTCAAGTAACGAATTTTAGTGCAGTATACGAAAGCATCACCTGGGACATGTCTAAACACCCGTTCATTCAAATCACGTATATATGTCCGCAATACAATAACTAACCCTCTCTACCAAAGAGGAGAAGAGATACAGAAATTGTCCCCATCACAGGGCAATAGCGATATAATGTCAGCACATCTTCGGCACAACTGACAGTCATTGAGTGACTGAATTGCAATTTGACATCCGTGCTAGCCCCAGAAAGCCCAAACATCGAGTTGACAGCGGCAAAATTCACACCGAGGACTCAACTTACTTCATCAAGAAAAGCCATCATTTTCATTGCCCTTAAATCATGTACGCAACCAGTATGATACATCGCTTGCGGAACGCCGAGAATCAAGTGGGCGGTCGCAAGCTATTAAAAGACATTATGGTATAGTGAAACTTGGATATACAGTAGAAAGAACTACAACTCCCCATGATCGTGTTGGTGCAAAATGGATTGAGCGGCTTTACCACTGGCCTTGGGTAAGAAATTGCCCTTCTTCAGCTCGTCCACAGCGACATCAAATCTGGCTCCGAGAAGGTACGCAGCCCCGATCTAAAGTTATGAGCATTGCAGTAATCTAAGAAGGAAGTGCAACTTACCATTATTCCCGATATAACAGCCAGCGTTCCCAAGACCGCAAGGACGAGGAAGAAGGCATCCCACGAGGCCTCGGATGTCTCGGCCTTTTTCGCAGCCTCAGCAGGACCAAGCTCACCCTTGTGGAGAAGAGCCAGAGCCTTTGGATCTTGCGTAGGGTATATCGACTCAATGAATTTCTCGATCTGCACTCATTAGTTAAAGTATATGTCATGGGCAGAATTATCAATACCTTCCCACACGCAATGCTGATCTCGAGGAAATTGGGATCCTTAGGGGTGTTCTTCTTATGTATCCTGCGCACGTATCTCCTGAAAATTTCACTCACGGACCGGAGATTTTGACATGATTCCATTAGCAGTTGACAGGCGTCGCCCTTTGTGATCTTTACGTTCTTCTTGAAAATTTCAGGATTCTGGAAGACAAGCTCAAGTGTTGCAATGGCCATGGATTGTGGAATTGCGACAAAGTTAAAAACACTTTGGTCCTTGATACCGGCCATGTAAAATAAGCACTCGTCGGCATGCCGTAAAGAATTTAAAACCATCTCGGAGCTGCAATTCAATGCAGCTTGAAGATTCTGTGGCTCAAAGAGATCATCGAACTTCTCAACATGCTTCGACCAGATCTCCTTTGGCCAGAAGCGTCTCTTGTCGTCGAAATCTTCCCGGACATCACGAATGATGTTTGTCTTCTGGAGGAATTGTCCCATAGATTCGGAAAGTTCTGGACGTTGAAGCAGGGCGGGGTTTGCGAGTTTCGCCTCCACGAACAATCTTGTCAGACCGTCTCCGACCAGACCAGCGACGTAATGACAGTATTCTTCGTAATCCTTGATAGTATTGACACCATTGACATTGTGCTCTGCGTTGTTTGCATAATCAGCCATGCCGTTGCCCATCTGTTCTGTGATATCCTTGATAATTGCTTGATACTCTGGCTTGACCAACTTGAACTCGGCAATCACTACATCGAAATGGACGAGCAATTCTCTGTCCTTTTCATTCGGTCCATTCTCATTGAAGGTCCATCCATCCTGTTCAATGATATCCTGGAAACTTCTCAACTTTGGTTCCTTCTTTTCCAAAGGTATTGTCATATCATCCTCGATGGTATCGAGACCTCGTAGAATCAAATAGAATAGGGCGACTGGTACAAGTAGCTCTGGATGAAGTTCTTGTATGACTGCACTGAAACTCCGGCTCGTCAAATCAAGGTATTTGAAGCATTCTCTGAGGGTCGCAGACTCCTTTTCAGGATGCCTGGTGTGGACGGGTTCATGCCATACTTTCCTATATAAGAGTCAGCAGGAACAAGGTGGTGGTACAGAGTGGGTAGCGCACCATTGGAGAATTGATCGCAATTGATTTGGATGCACGGAAAAATAGAGGATCTGTCCGAGGAGACCCATTATGTGTGAATGCGGAAAGTGAGGAGCGATAGGAAGAGTGAGAACGACCGAGGGCAACTGGTCCTTTTATCACCTGGCGGAGAGGTGTGAGGTCGATGTCAATCGGCGTCTCTTAAATTTTTTTCGCCGTGGTACGCGCGTGTGTGTATTTGGAAGTCAAGGTGTTTAACGGTAATCAGGCACAAGGGGTATTTCGTGGCGGATTGGAGATGAAGAAGGAGCGAAGATTCGATGAAGAGATGGGCGAAATGGTAAGAAGGAGGGAAGTTGGTGAGATTGTGTTGTGTTATGCTTGTGTTGTATTTGTGTAAGGTAAGTTGCTTGTCGGGTCGGTGAAGTGAGTGAGCGAGGTGAGATGAGCCCTGACCTGAATATCCTGCAGCTTCCATTCTCCTCTTGTTGCCAATGTTCGGGTAAAGCTACCGCAATTTCAGTCAAGTGCACCACCAATCAACTGTCTTTACTGCTCTTCAAATCCACCCACCACGGCTAAACACATAAGGGGCATGTTGGTCCCTTGTTTTTGTAGTCTGCCACTGCCATACTGCTGATATCTATCTTACTGATGTGATCTTGGATGGTGTTATCGCCAACCTTACGCTTCTCCCAACTGTGTTACACAATACAATTCAATTTGCCTGTTTCATCTTGCCAAGCATGATATGGGGATATCAACGCAGATACATAATACATGGTACATGCATTTTGTGGCCTGGCGTCAACTTCGAACTTTTGGACTTGGAGGCTTGTCCCATTGACTCCGAATCCGCTGTCGCAACGAAAATGATGCTACTGCTTTTGAGGAATCATGCATTAGCAAGTGCTACCTATGATCCTCTGGGAATGGTCAAGAGTTTGTTGCCTGGATCGGGTCTGCTCTTGATACCAAGTGCAATGATTGTTTCTGGGTATGCTTTGCACAAAGAATCTTTCAATATGGATTTTTAACACGAACTTCGCCTCCACCACGATTCCAACGCTATCACTACAACTGCTCCACTGCTACTTACCTCGTTAGTACAATTCAATCTGTCTCCATTTCATCATTCTTCTCCAACGCTTTGCTGCACGAAGTGCTCTTCTGCTTTCTGGCATGTTGAGTCTCGTCTGGCTTGTCAGACTCTTCTCTTGCTCAATCTAAATCCGCTAAGATTCATTACTTCCCTACAGATAAGATCGTAACCCACTAGGTACTGAAAGGCAGGATATAGGTACCTTAGTAATAAGACTTGTTTGCGAATATCTACGAATAGTCTTTGCATCCCGTGAACAAAATTTTTAGATATTTTGCAGATTATTGCACCCGCAATTATCAAGTCGATTAATATATTTGGTATCACATATCATTGACTATTCATACCACAGAGCTTTTTTTTGGCCTAAAAAATCTATGAATAGAGTTCAAATGTCTAGGTATGCCTGTACAATCTAGTCAACTCGTTATGCGCATAGCATATAGTTCTCTTGCTTCGTTCGCATAGATCAATTTCTTGCAGTGCCTGTAAGCACCATCCTCACCATCAGAGCTCCTATTCGCAGAATCAGTACTGCCATTTAGTGTTAGCCAATATTAGCAATGGGAGACTGCACATATACTCACGCATTGGCTTCCATTAAAGTGGTATTATTTCGCACTGATTTTAGCACCCTACAAAAACACTTCCCACAGAGAAACAAAATTCTGTATCAAACGGAGGAATTGATCCAGCTGTTAGACAATCAAAGTAAATGGCCTCGATTACCTAATACCGCAGGTTTTGGGAGCGAAGTGCATATTCACGACTACCTGTACCTAAATTCATAATCATGTCTATGCAAACAATTTTGCTATATACCGGTGGATTCATCGCTGATTCGTGCTGGTAATCACTACACACCGTATACCTTGCACGACAGCAGTCTGCAAATACCTTCATGTTGGGCCTAGACTCTTTGTAAACTACACTGTGTCTCACTTGGAGGTTGTAGTGGTACCATTGGATCATATAGTTTGGTGGGAAATAAGTAATTCATGTATTTCGTTCCTTCCTGGCCCACCATAATTCGAGGGGTTGAGAATCGAGAATGGGACGAATAAGAAATTGTGAAGAGAGTCATCTTTATTTAATTATAAGTGACTATCTATACCTGGGGGTAATATACTCAGCCTCAGCTCTCTTGGAATATAAATCAATTTTCAGCACCATACCGCATTCTTAGTTGCCTCGAGCTTCGACAACATCGATGTTGGACATGAAATCGGTACGCTGGCTGGCTGGCGGCAACAGCCTCTCCTGGCGCCTGCCCCTGTAAATTGATCGAGGCGTGAAAGGCGGTCTGGAAGGACGATGAACCCCACCATCATAGCGGCCCCCGATAAGAGACAGAAAATCCAAGACAGTGAACTGTTAGGAAGATTCGAGGTCAATGTGAAGGTATCAATACACTTTGTGAATACGAGAATTCCGTAGATGACAAATTTACACATAATAAACCAAGCACTAAATACAATTGATTACTTACTTCGTACTGCTGAATACGAATCGGCAGGCGTTCGTGGGTACCCCTCTCGAAAGAAGTTAGCCCACGTCCCTTGCATGTTGTGTGAGCTTGCCTTCGCTGCTTTACAAATCCCCACGCACACTACACCACTCCGCCTCTTCAACAGTATTTCACCTGCTTCACCGACATATACTCTCGTCCCTCGACCTTCAACACTTCAAAACCAAAATATCTAGAATACCTCACAATTATGTCTTCTGAGAACGTCTTCCTTATCTGGGGTGGTGAAGGATGGGTTGCTGGTCACTTGAAGACCCTCCTCGAGAGTCAAGGTAAGCAAGCACACAACAGGTCGCTTTGCCACTTAGTCCATTGAATCTGACCATCAAAATCAACAGGAAAGAAGGTCTTCACAACCACTGTCCGCATGCAAAACCGAGAAGCTGTCATTGCTGAACTCGAGAAATACAAGCCCACACACGTCCTCAACGCTGCTGGTTCAACTGGCCGACCAAATGTCGATTGGTGTGAGGATCACAAGGAAGAGACCGTCAGAAATAATGTCATTGGTACCATCAACTTGGCCGATTGCTGTTTCTTGAAGGGTATTCACGTAACCGTCTTCGCTACCGGTTGCATCTACGCCTACAATGATTCTCACCCAATTGGCGGCCCAGGTTTCCTCGAGACTGACAAGGCCAACTTTGATGGATCATTCTATTCGGAGACCAAGGCTCACGTTGAGGAGGTGAGCAGAGCACAATCCACAGCTTTCATAGCTAATTCCCTACAGATCATGAAGCACTACAGTAACTGCCTCATTTTGAGACTTCGTATGCCAGTCAGCGATGACTTACACTCCCGTAACTTCGTCACAAAGATCGCCAAATACGACCGTGTTGTTGACATCCCCAACTCCAACACCATCCTTCACGATCTTCTCCCAGCCTCTATCCTAATGGCTGAGCACAAGGACACCGGAATTTACAACTTCACAAACCCAGGTGCCATTTCCCACAACGAGGTTCTCGCTCTCTTCAAGGAATACGTTCGTCCAGATTTTACATGGAAGAACTTCACCCTAGAGGAGCAGGCAAAGGTCATCAAGGCTGGTCGCTCCAACTGCAAGCTTGACACCACCAAGCTTGTCAACAAGCTTGCCGAGTATAAGTACGAGGTTCCAGAGATTCACGAGGCGTACAAGGGATGTTTCCAACGTATGGCTGCCGCTGGTGTTAAATAAATATGCGAAGATTCCCCTGCTTTAAAAAGTTCTTAAACCGGTTAGAATCTTTAAAATAGTCAATGAGGAATTTCTTAGCTGAATAAAAACAACTTTTCACCAATTATTACTGCAGACTTCTAAACAATATATGTGATTCATCCTCGAGTGGCTATGCATGTCTTGCAAGGTAGATAAATCGTAAGACATTACGACGACTCATCCTGAGAGGCAATGTGAATTATAGACAGTTGAAAATATAAAATATTAGGACACGGGCGCTCAATAAATCCGAGCTTTTTCCCTTCTTGAAATTCCTGTTCCGTCGCCGCTACAGATTATTTAACCAACATTGCCCCGCCACCAAGCTTGATTTGCAGAGAACGAGCCTCGCCTTTCTCCGTCATTTGCCTTCGCGTGAACCCACCCAAATTTCTCAGCCTCGAGCCTCCCGTCTTTTCATTGCTCCACCAAATCTAAGCATCAAGGTTGCCAACAAGAGGAGACGTTTAAACTTCGCACACATCGTCTGTATCGAGTCCAGACTTGGTTATATTTCAAATAGTCGGGAATCATGGTAGTCGATACCACCTACTACGACGCCCTTGGGGTAAAGACGGATGCTTCTGAATTAGAGATCAAGAAGGCATATCGCAAACTTGCAATCATCACACATCCAGGTATGTACAGTGGTGTGTTGCTATCGTAACAAGCAGCTAATTGATGTAGACAAAAACCCTGGCGACGACACCGCTCACGAGAAGTTTCAAGCTATCGGGGAAGCATACCAAGTGCTCAGTAATACCGATCTCCGAAAACAATATGACAAGTTCGGCAAAGACCATGCACAGCCATCAGAAGGGTTCACAGATCCAGCTGAGTTCTTTGGGACGATCTTCGGTGGTGAAGCTTTTGTAGATCTTATCGGAGAAATCTCATTGATGAAGGATCTGACCAAGACCATGGATATCACAATGCAGGAGGGAGCAGAGGATGAAGAGTTTCCAGGAGAAGAGGCTGCCAAGCAAGAGAGTCTTGCTGAAGAGAAGACTCGAACAAATGCAGCCACTGGTGGGGTACCAAGTGGTGAACCGTCTTCGAAACCATATGCCCCCAGTGTTGCGGAGACCACGGAAACGTCGTTTTCGACTGCAAGTACTGCATTTGAGAAGCCTACTGGAACACCCAGTCCTTCTAATTCAGGAGCCAACACACCACGAAGACAGGGAATCCCTATGAGACAGGCTATTATGGACAAAACAGAGGAGGACGCTCAAATGTCTGCTGCGGGTCTCACCGAAGAGGAGAAAGAGTTGAGAAAGAAAGACAAGAAGAAGGGTGGCTTGAGCAAAGCTCAACGTGAAGAACTTGCAGCTTACGAGAAGGAGAGAGCACGAGTGAGACAGGAACGTGTAGACACACTGGCCAAGAAACTTATTGATCGAATCAGCGTCTGGACAGAAACAGACAAAGGGGCCGATGTTACAAGGGCATTCCAAGAAAAGACCCGCTTGGAAGTCGAAAACTTGAAGATGGAGTCGTTTGGTCTAGATATATTACATGCCATTGGCACTACTTATCTCCAAAAGGCTACCGCGCTACTCAAGTCACAGAAGTTCCTTGGTATTGGTGGTTTCTTTTCTCGGCTGAAGGATAAGGGAACTCTGGCAAAAGAGACTTGGAACACGATCTCTAGTGCCATTGATGCTCAGATGACTATGGAAGAGATGGCCAAATTGGAGGAAAGGGGAGGCGAGGATTGGACAGATGAGAAGAAGGTCGAATACGAGCGTCGGGTTACAGGCAAGATTCTGACTGCTGCATGGCGGGGTAGCAAATTTGAAATTCAAGGCGTACTAAGAGACGTTTGTGACGATGTCCTGAACGACAAGAAAGTACCAATGTCGAAGCGATTAGAGCGTGCTCAGGCTTTGGTCATCTGCGGAGAGATCTTCCAAAAGGTATGTTCTCTGTATTATCCTTTAAATTTTCAATTGTTTTGTCTCAAATCTGACGTGCAAAGGCTCAACGAAATCCCGAGGAAGAGGGTGATTATATGGCATTTGAGCAACTTGTTGCTGAAGCTGCCGCGAAGAAGGAGTCGAAGAAGAAGGGCAAGGACAAGAAGGCTGAGCCAAAGGCCTCGACTGATGCCCAAGCCGCCGCTGAAGCAGCTGCTGATGCACCAAATGTTCCTCGCGCATAAAAATCACGATTCTGTTTCCAGCATTTTGTTAGGTATTCGTTATTAGAGCGCTTTTGCATATAACGCATTCCACTCATGGTTCGATGCTTTCCGCGTCTTCGAAGTTTCTGTTCATAGGGGCTGGATCATTAGCCTGCGCGGGTCAAGCTTGCTGGTAGATATCGAGACCAGGTGGGTGGGTGACTCGTGAATGATTGAACGACTGAAGGGAAAGCGATTGGTCGTTGGTAGATAGTAATGGCAGCTCGTGCGATACATTTTCACCTTCTTGATCGTTGAAGCGGTACTTGATAAAGCGTGATATTTTTTCTTGCGTCTAGTTCATAATTACATTATACCTAGAGTAAAACCAATTCGTTTATAGAATTGTCCTACTGGATTAAGTTCATGTTGGATCGCTGGGTTTGTTCTCAATTCAAATGGATTCTCCAAGATCTTGATGTCCTCGTGTCTAATTACTAATTTGGGTTCTTCCAAGGACTGTTTCCTCTGTAAACGTGCTACAATGTTCGAAGCAAATCATTTTGCTGCGAGTCACACTTGGTAGTTCAACCTTCTCTGGCCTTTTTCTTGACCTTGAATTGCGGTCAAGTCACTTGAATATTCATCCATAGTATTCTTCCTGGGCATTGCTCGGACACTGAATGCACCAGGAGTGATAACACCCAGCTGGGACAATAAAGATCATTGACATTTGCAAGCGTCTTCAGAGTTACCCGTTTGGCTTGATCTGCGATTGACTTTGGGTGATCCCGAACTTGTACTTTGATATCAACACCGTTCAGTTCTTATTGTGCTTTCAGAGTCTATTCACTTGCCTGGCTACTATTGTCCTGTCCCAATTCAATAATGCGCCTGTACAATGATGTTCCTATTGTCGACCTAATTCACTAAGTGCAAAAATTGATATTGTGAACATTCCTATTGTCCCTATATCCCAATTACTTTATAATCTCCCTCTCTCTCTCCTGATCTTCCTTCTCTACCCTCTTTAGCACAGTGGCTTATTGACTACCTACTCTCACCTGCCTCGCAGCGACCAACAAAACCCACAAGCCTAGCTCCACACAACAACCTCCTCTCTCCTCACTACCACATTCTCCCACAATGGACGATCATGCCTACATCGACGTCCTACCTCCCTCCTTCTCTCTTCTGTCGGCGGCCTCAGACCCCGACACAATCATCTCCAACCTTGACCTCGGCGAATCGGACCACGACGAAGCCAACAAAGCAAAAGCAGCGTACATCGAGTACCGAGACGATAAGAATGTGAAGTTCATACTCCGAAAAGACTGGCTGGTGGAAATGGTGAAGAAGGCGGCGGAGAAGGACTTGAAGAAGAAGGAAAGGGAAAAGCAGAAACGGCAGGCGGCTTGGGGTGGGTTGTCGAAGGCAGGAAGGAGGAGGGCTTGGAAGAAGGGCGGTGGAGGTGTTAGGAAGAGGGCGTGTGGGAGATTTGCCAAGTAGGGCGTTGGTGGTGGTTTTCTATGCTGGTGAATGAATGAAAATGTCCTGTAGTCGACTTGACAACTCCACAACTGAAATTGTTCTGACTTGAAATGTAACTTTGGGATTTGATTGACGCCCAAAAGACTCCCATACACAAGCTCAGTGGTCTTGACCTCCAGTATCTTCCAGTATCTTCCTGTGTAATAAAGTGTGATACACTATTCGTCAGCGGTGTGTAGAATTCTCTACATCTATGGTGGATCTTCAAAGTGGCCTACAATCAACTCAGAAAAGCTAGCCGAAACAATGTCCAACTAGAATACATGCGTACAAATTTGATATATATTTGTACCACTCTAGGTTAACAAGCTGGTTATAAGTCTCTAATGATTCTCTGCGTAAATTTCATATCTCAAATGAACCACGATTGGCTTGTAGAATCGGAGACCTGATCCGACTACACTAGGAGGATTTTCAGACCCATATCTTGCATTGCCAGTGCCCATGGGGTTCCATGTCTGCCTTCCAATTGGGCAGGATCATCTCGCATCGTCCAGAATTTTTCCATGATTTCCATGCTATGGGGAGCTGTCCCCAATTGATGACAGCCATGTAAAGCAGATAAAAATATTCCTCGGGCTTGATCCTTCTCCTCATCCGAGACCATACATCCGACTACGCAAAAAGACCACGATACACGAATGAGGAGATGTCCCGGTACTTCTTTGAGGGCACTTAGTGCTTTTGGAACCCGTAGCCGGATCTCTGGCCTCATATGAGAGTTCCCTGAAACGATGACTGAAAGGTATACTAGTGATGCGTGAGCAGTCACCCTTGTGACTTGAAAAGATTCGCTTTCGTATTTAGATAAGTTGGCAGGCTTGAGAAGAAGGCCCTTATTTATATTGCTTTCGATGTCTTCAGCTTTGCGATATAGCATTGGCATATTCAAAGATCGCTGCTGTATCATTTCTGCCTTCCAACTTTGAAGGGCCGAAATTTCTCGCACTGCAATCATCGCCCAATTCTTACACCCCATGATCCGGTCCAGACGTATCCGATCTTCCTGCAGATAGGCTATGTATGAGCAAGTATCTTTGCTCTGTTTGCAACCGATGGATGCACTTCTGACAGTGTTGGCCCATACATAGATGGTCATAAAAAAGTCAAAGCCGGCATAATCATCAATGGGAAAGTTCTGAAATGTTAGAGGGGCGGTTTTGGGTGCTTCACCAGGCTCTGGTGAGTTAGATGATGTGTTAAGCTCCGTGCCAATGACGCCGAGTAAAGTTGCTGCCGCATCAAGGTGAACTTCCCAATCTCCTTTCCACCACTTGAAGTTTTGCCTATTACGGAATACCTCGATTGTCATTAACTGCACTGTACACGCTAGAATTTCCACCCCGAGTTTCAGATGATCTGGGCCTGAGGTCCTTGGCAAATACTCCAGCTGTTTTTGAAGTTCAGCGATGCCAAGTGTGTGATAACGATCGATTTCGTCACATAGTTCTTGCTCCTTCTCAATTTGCCCATCATACATGAAAATGAGTTGCTGTAGAATCGATAAGACCAAGGTGATGTAGTACGAAGATTTGCTGTGTATCAGTAAATTCAAAAGCCAGTCTCTGCCCCTTTCGGACTCAGTTGGTTGGTAGAAGTAGTACGTCAATGGAAATATGGTATCCATGTAGTTATTTATCAACGCAAGTTCATCCTCATTTTCGGCAAGAGGTGCAGAAACCATGTAAGTGTAAGGATAGATGATGCGATCCCGCTGTTCTGACTTAGAGCCTGGCGCTCCTAAAGGCACATTGGAATTTTCATTATAGACTGGTAGAGTACGATCCTGAATTGGATGAGCCTCATGGATAGGCCCAAGGCTAAGTTGGGATTGATAGGCAGCACTCAAAGATGCAGCCGAATCGCTTTCTGGCTGCCCAGCACCTCTGAATGGTTGCGGGAGTCTCTGGGACCGATTGGGAGCTTTGGCTATACGAAACGCTCTTCTGGCCTTCAAGCTTTCGCTCACGGCTTGCTGTATCTTCTTGATCTCTCTTTGCTGATCGTCTGGGCTAAAAAGAAACCCTGGTTTCTCGCCGTAGCCATGACACCTTGGGTCCAAATTAGCTTGCTGGTAATATCAACTAGAATCAGTAGTTGGATATAGATGTGATGAAATAGGAACCAATTCTTTAGAAACATCATCACCTACATAAGCTGGCGGAATGCACAGGGGCCACATTTTGGCTTTACAGAATCGCATTTTTTCTTTCGTAATTTGCAAGTCCAACATCCGCTTGGAACTTTACTAGAAGAAGCCATCGATTAATCTGGCGATTTAGAATATAGACAAACAGGCAAAATGTAGTCCAATAGTGTGAAAAGCGATCGAAATTTAGGTTCATCTGATGAAACTTCCCACTCGCTTTGGTTCCTATTCGATCGTTTCCAAGCAAGTGTTGACAGTAGTAACGTAGAGGCCTTTCTCGGTGGAAGATCATAAGACTGGTAATGGTGAGGTATGGAAATGCGCTGGAGGAATAGCTGAACATATGAGGGTGAAATTGACGGGTAGGGCTGACAGATCAGTGAGATATAGACAGTACAAGAAACCAGGTCGGGAAAATTGTCTGGGTATGACAAGGTTACTGCGAGCTTGGCTGCATCAATGTCATCATTCCTTGTACAGTATAATTGTGCGACTGCACACGATATACTGTGCCATGCTGAATCAAACCTATTTGCGATATCGCGATGCCATAGGACTTTATGTGTTTCCGATTCCTCAATGTTAGGCCAGGGAAGTCAGGCTGGGTCTTGGGGCAAACCTTAAAACTTGATGAGCACGGGACGGGTACATACAGTACGAGCGACGTCGAGGGAACTGGAAGAGCACATCTCGTAATTCATTCGTATGGTATGCACATAGCATAGAAAAGAGCAAATATAATGGCATACATAGTATGTAGAAAAAGAATTGAAGTAAATGTAAAGCAGGTGAAGTTGTTCTCCTCGCTGTGGCGCATACTGACCCTCACCTTGAATTCTATTTCCGGCATTCAGAGGTCCCTGTATCGATTAGACCACGGTAATTTACCTCGTTACTGCGTTCCACGCTCCACGCTCCACCTCACCATAACCAGACCTAATCCTCCACTCCAGATCCCCACCTCATCAGACAGAACTCAGAGACATTCACCACATCAACACCGACCAACATACCTAACAAACTCGATAAAGCACCATCCCACACGAAACGACACGATAAAGCAAAATACAATACATCACGATACAAAACACTGACGAAAAACGACTCCATTCCTTCTTTCCAATCCTTCCCAATAGACGCCCACCTGCCGCTGATCCTCCTCTCATAAAGACACAAAGACGACCACGTCTCAGCCAACTGTCCCATTTATTATTCGGACTCACATCGATTCACCCCTGCCGCAGAATATATTCCAGATACTCTTCACAATTACTGTGCTTCAACTCAGTATTTCGATTCGAACTCACCTATTGACCGCAATCGCGTACAACCATTTGATTTATTTGGCTTCCAACCGTCAAAACCACATACCAGGAGATCAACCCGACACGATCCTCAGCATACCAAATACACGCCCACTGATATATGACGGTCCCAGATCACAGGTAAAATTGGAGTCAGCCTGTTGATTGAGAAACAAAATGCTCGCGGATGGTCCAAACCGAATGGATGATGGTAGCCATCCTTTACACCTCAGCCCGATCATGACTACAACGTCCACACCTGCGACTCCCGGCCCCTCTACCCCAACCACGGTACGGGTAATACTGGAACACTCCAAAAGCGATGGTCTGGAGGATATGGATGAAAATATTGTGCCACCCGCAAGACCAAAAAGCACACCATTTCCTGAGCAGGACATGGTTGAGGGGGACATTCAGTGTTCGCAGCGCTTCAGCGACCGAGACCAAGAGCACAACTACACAGCTCATATACCACTAGCTACTCAATCTGAACATCCGGGATTGACCCTTACCGATCTACCTACCGAGATCCATGACGGAATCCTGGATCACCTCTTTGGTGTAAGGTCATCAGCTTCTTCAAGAACCGCCGTGGCAGGGAACTCTAAGGTTTTGCGTGCTTGGGGATCAGCTTTACGGCACTCGAGACGAAGAGAGGTCTCCGAGTTAGCTCTGGTGTGCAAAAAGTGGCGACCACTTGTTCAAGATCGTCTGTATCGTCACTTGAAAATCAAGGGAACTCGAGATTCTGTCAACCAAGCCTCGCAATGGTTCTCTGATCACCCACACTTATGCAATTATGTTAAGCACATCGAGATTTGGTTTCCAGTCTTTCAACAAAAGAATCCCGCCTTTGATCGAACCCTCCGAATCCCTTCTACCACTCCAGATCGTTCCATTCAATCCCTAGCGAACCGATCCCATGCCAATCTAGTTGAGACAGGAAATAGCATGACATATCAAACACCTGCAAATAATTGCTCTTTGGAGGAGGTGTTTAGATTCATCAGTATGACCTTTGCTGAAGCCTGTGTCTTGACATTGGAGGGCGGCGACAGGAAAAAACCACCACAAGTCCAACATTTCCAAAGTCAGACCAAAGAACTTCCGGCTCTCCCGTATATTCGCACTCTAGTCTGCAAAAGTCAATGGAATTTGATTAGGTCGGACGAGGACTTTCAGAATATATCTGCCGCTCTTCCTAATCTTGGCGAGTGGCATGCGTCATATGCAAAGCCCAAATCTAAGAGCTATATTTCTATGGCTGCTATCCTGCCTAACATGCCACAGAACCTTACCCATCTCAGTCTATGCTTGGAGGCCGACTATCGCCGGGAAGCTGTCTCGCCTACATTCTTTCAAAAAGTGGGTAAGCAGACGCATTTCTGTGCTGGCTTAGCAAAGGCACTCCCGACCCTTGAACATCTGTCGTATACTGGGAGAGTATGCCATGTTTTCTTTGACAATGCTGCAAAGCTATGCAATTCTCGAGAGTCTCGACTCAAAAGTATCGACCTTGTGGTCAAGAACTGTTGCAGAGCCCCATTCGTGTGGAGTGATGGTTCCGGTATCACGGACATGGGTTTCATCCAAGCATTCGAGTCTCTAGTTCTATCGAGCATCAAATCTTTGGATAAATTGGCCGCGCTTGAGTTCCTGAGAATTCGTTTCCTTGACCTAGGTTTGCACTTCTTGGAATTCAAAGGGTTGTTTGCTAATTTGACCAGAATCACAAGTGCCAGCGTTAAACCCGTACTTTCAACTTGCCAAGACCGATTGCACTGGAATTTGGAGCGAAGCGATTATAAATGCATTGGCCAAGGCTAGACCAGCTGCACGATTTGTTGAGAAGCCAGAAGCATTGGACGATATTGGATTCAAGGACGGCCAGCTCTTGACTACTCCGACCTTCTCCAAGACTAAACCTTTGACCATTAAAATCTCGAGTTATCAGACTCTGTCTGGGGGTATCACCATCAACTGAGACAGTCCTTTCTGAGGATGTTATCAGTTATGCCCAGAAAAATGTGAAATATGGCAAGTGGCATCTGCTTGTTATGTGCCGAAATTGTAGGAATATTGATGGATTTTTGCGAGCGTGCATCAAGCGAAGGAGTTATTGGCATTTGATTTGGCGTTTGATGATACGAGAGAACAGAGGGGCGCTATTGGCATTGGGCTGGAGCATAATGGTGCATCTTGGTTGGTCTCATATTTGACACGACCTTTGGGATTGGCACAAAGCGTGTTTTGCAGACACAATACAAGCGTTTGCGACTCTGAAATATTGATTATTCTACATGTAGACTTTCCACCCTCTTTGATTTTGACCCTACATCCAGAATGATGATACCGAGTATCCATGCATTCGTTAAGAAGAACAGAACGCTAGCAGCCCACAGGCCAGGCACGAAAGTGCTTTGACCTAGGAACTCTAATTGAAAGCCTTGTTGTAACCAGAGAGCTTGGGTTGAGACCCACAGAGAGGCTGCTCCAAGACCGATATACTTCCGCGAAAGTAGAGTCGACGTTGGAAGATAAAATGGTAAGAAGACCATATACCAGAGAAAGTACTAAGTAAATTCAGTTATAAATATGGTTGAGATAGGTAGATTCAGATTACCTGACTCGTGCACACTTTGTTGAATGATACGAATGCAAAGGTCTGGGCAAGCATGGTTGATGGGAGGTCCTTCTTAGCCAGCACAAGCGGGATTGCGAATGCCGAGAGGAAAAGTTGAGGGAGAAAAGCCAAGGACTCGAAACTGAATGACGATATACTCGGAGCAGCAGAGGACATGTAAAGGAGGGTATTATAAGGCGAGAAATTGTGACGGTGGTCGATACGGGTGACATGGTGCAGATATGTATGCTGGAGGAATGGCCAGCCGTAGCTATGAGAATTAGTAGGGAGATAAGATGGGGTGAAACACATACATTGAGTACATCAGAGCATTTAAAGTCAGAAATGTCATCAGACTCGTCAGAGTTAACATAATTCGAGGTCCGTTGCAAAACGATTTTACTAAAGTCCAGCTGTCGGGGTTGCTTCGTTTTGGTTGGATATTACCGATATGCTCATCATCTAACCACCAGATTATGGAGGGAGCATATATAAAAGGATAGATCTTGAAATGTACTCCTAGCCCTAGGAGGATTCCAGCGATGAAGATCTTCCGTTTTGTAATTCCCCAGAGAAGAGCAATAACCATTACTCCAAGCAATCCTTCCGAACTTCCCCTGGTGCTGATAGTCGCGACCATCGGATTCAACAACCAGATACTGGCAAATTTTAATGCCCTCTCCAAGGACATATTGTTAGAACTTTGTAAAACCATGACAATCAACCATCCGGCCACAATATCCCCGATGGCAAAGAGTACTTTGCCAAAGGAAAACCACGTGTTTGACCAAGTCGTGGGAAGCAGCATCCACGCCAGTAAAGGGGTGTACCGGTAGGTCTCTCTATCATACGGCGAATAGCCGTGGGCCGCGAAACGCGCAGCATCGGTAAAGACATAATAATCAATATCGGTGTATTTCATGGGCGAGTTGGCATCTTGCCATAGCCCGTAGAAGAACAAGCCTACTCTCAGGGCAATGGCTGAGGTAAAGACGCGAAAGGGGCTTGAAAAAAAGCTGGGCATGGTGAGAACAGGACAGATGCCAGTTGGTGAGGATTGAGAACGTAGGTTATTGTGGAAAAACAAAATATGGCATTGCAGGTAAAATGAGTGGATGCGGGATGCTGAGTTCAGAAATCATCCGGCGATGTGAGGTGGTTTGGGTGATGATGGTTGTTTTCAAATTTATAATATGGTAATCGGGTTGTCGGGCTTCAGTAGATGCAGCGAAACTTCCACCTCATAGGTAAAATATCAAATGCCCCTGTCCCGCAACCAAACTCTTCATTACCCCTCCACTCCACTTCCACCTTGACACCCAAACTCATTTGCCTGCTGGTGTTGAACCTCACTCTATTGTGAGGCTCAACACAAGATCACCCTCCGGAGCCTATGTCAGAACTTACAGCAGTACGAGAAATGCCGGGCGTAAAAAGAAACCATGATGGAGCTGAAAAAGTGAAGACTGCGACCAGAGGAAAAGAGGCAAGCTCTTCGGTTTTCATGCCGATGTTCGAGACGTTTCGCGATGAGTTAGATGAGCATCATGACCGACGAGAGCGCATTATCAAGGCATCGAGAGATATCACAGCAGCGAGTAAGAAGATGTCAGTGTCTATCTCTCGAAGTTCGTGCATTAGCTGACCTAAACAGTATCTTCACGTTACAGAGGTATGCATCTCACGTGTTGTGTTCCCTTGCCAATCATAGATAGTATCCGCAGACGGTGCTGACGGTTACTTTGCATCAGAATGCGCGCCCTGAAGAGTGAAATTTCTCCTCCCATGGCTAAAGATATCTCTGAAAGATATGCAACGATTCAGACTCAATTTACTACAATCGTCCCCGATCTTGCTGGAATCAACGCCTGGAGGTATCAACGACAAATCTCGGGTGGTATTCAGGAGTATATGGAAGCCATCTCTTTTGAGCACTATCTTCGCCACCAAAGCCTGATTACCCTTGAGGAAGCTGCTGAAACTCTGCCGGATGGCATTGACCTGACCGGAGATGACTATGTTTTAGGACTATTTGATTTGGTGGGGGAGCTGATGCGGTTTGCAATTACAACAATGGCTACTACGGGATCACTACCTGGATCAAAGGCTAGCGAAGATTCTATTGAGGAGCGTGACGTCCTGATGGATCTCAGAATGCTCCGCACAAGTTTTCAGGCACTAGATACTACTTCCTGTGGGGGTACTGGGTTGGGGAAGGATGTGGAGAAGAAGATGGAGGTTATGAAGACGTGTGTAGAGAAGGTTGAGACAGCTGTGTATGGATTGATCATTCGAGGCAGAGAGCGACCAAAAGGATGGGTTCCAGACCTCACCGATGACAGAGCACCGGTAGAGAGTTATTAAAAGAGCGAAGAAGGGCTTGCGGAGAAAGTTGGTATTGTATTGCAAGGTACAGCTGAGTATAATGTCCTAGGGCTTGCTCGTGTGGGGGTTATTCTCTTCAATGCCATGTGAAATGCATTCAATTGACAACCAAATAATGCCGCATCTGCTCAGCTGACAGGGCCGTACAGGCAAAGAAATGTATGGCTTTTGCTTGTCTAGGTACCTAACCAGGCCAGGCTATGTCTGGTTTCTGCGAGAAGGAAGTCGCTCGTACTTGTACAGTACCACAAATCTAAAGGGCATCAACCGATCACAACATCGTAGTATTGGACCTGGGTATGGCAAATGTCTTATATTCATCTCGAATTCGATGTTCTTTACCGTCACATGAGCCGCAGGCTTTCACAACTCAAAGTGAGCGGGATTCCAGAATGAGACATCCCTCATCCCACCGCCATGTTTGCACCCCAGTGTCGGGCCGCTAGGCTTGATTTCGACTCTTCCGAACCCTGGAGCGGACCTCCACCTTCAAGCCACACACCTTAAACCTTGCTTTTGATCTAAGGCTGGTCAATAAATTAATTGTTACATGGTCGACCTCCCACTTCTCTAACCATCCATCTACTCATCTTTCCCTCCGTGTCGTCGTCTTCTGGGTGGAATCGACAATTGCAATCATGTTGCGATGGTGCGCAACCCATATCATATTTTCCCATTTTTATCAATGCCCAGCGCATGACCAGACTGACCGTCCTGCAGGTATCAAATGAAGCTGGCCTCGCGCCCAATCCTGACGCAGAGCATCACCACAGCTATCTTGTTTGCAACGGGAGATACCATGGCACAGCAATTGGTTGAGAAGAAGGGTTTCAAGAACCACGACATTGCTCGTTCAGGTCGCATGGCATTGTACGGTGGAGGTGAGCATCAATTACTTCTGTGCTACTGGCACTGTTACACCGCTGATGTGAATTTTCTTCCAGCTGTATTCGGTCCTGCTGCCACGACCTGGTTCAAGTTCTTGCAGAATAAGGTCGTGTTAAAGAACAAGAATGCCGAAATCCTAGCACGAGTCGCATGCGATCAAACTTTCTTTGCCAGCACAAACTTGTTCTGCTTCTTGAGCAGCATGGCTATAATGGAGGGTACCGATCCTAAGGAGAAGCTGGACAAGAGCTACTGGACCGCTCTGCAGAGCAATTGGATGGTGTGGCCGTTTATCCAAATTGTCAACTTCAAATTCGTTCCTCTGCAGCACCGGGTTCTACTCGTTAACGTCATTTCTCTGGGATGGAACTGCTACCTAAGCATGATCAACAACAAGAAATAGGAACACATGGCATTCGAACATAACTTATTGGGGAGAATTTTTTTTTTTTTTTTGGCTAGGGATACTACACTGGCTCATCACTGAAGTTGCATTTTCTACGGATCATTGCATAGAAGTTAGACATGGCGTTTGGGCGTTTTGGGGAGATACCTCAACATCTTGAGATCTTCTTTGTCACAAAATTGAAAAGAAATATTTGCAGGCTATTCCGCCTGGAACAACATTTTTATACAAACCTCCATCTCTGAGTGCGTGATGGACTTTCAATCGGTCTGATATACATCGTCGGACCCGATAGCCACATTTATACGACGAACTCTTTATCCCAACCGGTAGAATCTTCTAACTCACTTGTTGTTTAGATCTGACCTCAGGGTAGGAAACATTGCGGGGATCATGGAAAGTCAGGGTCGCTTTGTTTCAGGCTGAACGAAACCGAGGGCAGAAGCACAGAACTTCCTTGAGATGTGGTCGGGTCTTCAGACAGAAACTGCATGGCCGGCCCTTTTGGTCGCATCGGTATCTGTTCCCAGTCCCAGTAACTTCATTAGGCGATTATAATTGGGGTGCATCCAGAACGATTCGAGGTACCGTCAACCGGGAATCTGGCATTGCCAGGTATTCCGTGGAGCAATTCCGCAAAGCAATCCGAAACAGTCACAAGACTTTGAAGGGATGCCATCCAGAGTTCCAAAGAAGGGGATTGAACTGAATTGCATTATGTTGATCGGGTTTTGGAATCATGGTTTTGTAGCTGAGCTTGCGCACGCACATGTGTTGTATGGCATTGGGCAAAAAAGTACTCAAGATTGCCGGGATATCGATGCCGTTCCGTCACCATTACTAGGCTCTCCAATGGTGCCGGTAGTTTCATCAAAACCCTCCGGCCTAGAACTTGAGCTTGAGCTACGGCCAGCCAGATCTAAACCAAAGGCTAATAACACCAGCACAACTCCCAACCCAATAAACCATCGAACATTCGTCACCCGTTCTACCTCCGTCAAGTGACGGGATGACATAAAGCATAGCTCGCTTTATTTCATCATGGAATCTAGTCTTCCCTTAGTCCACCCCTTTGGCATCCGGCCTTTCGTACTACTCGGCTTCATGGATGATATATCTTCCTTAACCGCATCCTCCCTGTCTCGCCACCAGCTTTCTTCCCATTCTTTGCATTCAATGGTCGAAGGCCGAGTTGGCTTTGTTTTATGATTATAATTCATCCAATAATCAATCGATTGAAACGTCTCACGACTGCTAGCACGCTCGTTGTGCTAACCTGGAGACCCTGAACGACTCATGCCGTTTCATCTCCAGAGGCCACAATAGCGTTATAGTATGTGTCTTTTTGGGGCTCAGTATTTCTTATAGCCAGGAAGCAGCTCTTATTCTGACCCACGCCGATTTTTCTTCTCTTTTTCCGATGTCAACACTGACTAGGATTTGAGCATCCACTCCTCCCCACGATAATCCGAGAGAGATCCGCTCACGATGACGGCTACCAGCGATGATGGAACCGATAATACTTCCGCCGTGTTCACAGCACGAGATTCGACTATTCCCCCAGAAGTGGAACCTTACGAGAAGCTTGCTCAGAAAAATCCAAAGCCGATGGACCATCTGGCTATCACCATTGGGCCCCCTATGATAGTTCTCTTCGATATTGTCGTACCGTGCATCATCTACTATGTCTGGTACGACAACAATGTGGATAATTGGAAGGCGGACTGCCAACGTTCCAACAACAACCCATGTACGATACCCAAGCCAGAATACAACGATAAGATTCTGGGATATGCCGTCATATCCTTTGGTTTCGGAGAGCTGTACATCCTAATTGCACGAGTTGCTCGACTCGTAATGCACCGCGACGAATGTGCTCCTCTCCTCTCCCGCTCCAGAATGGAGCTCGATGCCACATCTTGGGTATACGCAGTTTCCATGATCTGCGCCTTGATCCCCTTCGTCGTTGGCTCTGTCCTCGAAATCCCCCAGCTATATCTCTACGGCCCGGGCTTCCTAATGGGCTTTCTCGGCATCATAATGCTCATTACCCTCATCCCATTCAAAATTCCTTATGGCATTAATTCCCATGCTAGAGGCACTCGGATGAGACCATTCATCTACTATGCAGCAGAAGATTTCATTGCTGTGGATGGCTTGCAAGATAGAGAGTTTCGAGTACGCTACAATGCACGGTACGACGAATCCAAGGGGTTTCGACGAATGTTTGTAATCCTGACTCTATGGTGGATTGCCGGCGTTCTCATTTACCTTGGATGTTTGTCAGCTATCATCTGGAAATTGGCATTCCACCACGCTTTTGGATCGTCGCTTGGAGTTCTCTTTGCTTATATTCTCATATGGGCCATCGTGTCCTATTACTGGGTGCAATTCGACATGAGTAGACAGAAGAAGGAACGTTCGGTTGTGAAATGTTAGTGTATGTGGATGGAGAAAGTGGTGTAATTAATGAAATGGGGATCCAAGGCGGAAAGGGAATGGCTTCCGGTGGTAAGAGTCGAGCTGTTTGAAAGGTGGGTTTTCAGGTACTTAGGCTGTACATAATGATACAAAAATAAGGTCATTCTGGCCAGAAGTTGAAGGCATTGGTCTCTGCTCAGTGCAAAACAAAAGAGTCATCAGAATCGAATAGCGGTCAAATATTCAGAATTGATCTAGGTCTTGTTCGCATATAAGGTGACCACTAAGTCAGCGATTCGTAAATCATTAATGTCTAAGGCTCTTATAAGAATTCCTGACACGTGATGAGACGTGCTCGAGATATCAGCAGTTTCTTCCATCAGTGCGGCTCGCTCCTGCCTTTGTCACCCGTCTCAATCCTGACTTCCCTTGGAGATCTCTGCTGTTCGGGCAATTGATGCCAGCTATTTGGAGCTAAAGGCACTGTCAGTAAGGTCGTGTAAATGTGAAGGGAGCCATACCTTGGAGAATGTATCGATTCATAGCTTCCCGGAACCGGCTTTTATATTCCTGTGAGTTGTAAATAAGTGCGACGACCACAAAAGTACAAGGACTAACCTTAGGCGAGGTAACGGTTGGGCGGTTACGGCCACCACCAGCAAATCCTCTGTCTAAACCAAAGTTAGCCAACTATGTATAGAGCTGTGGAAGGTTAACTTGCCTTTAATCCAGGATTCGAGTTTTTTATCCTAAAAATCGTAAGCGAAAATATATTACAGAATCTTATACAACTTACCCAGGTATAAGTACGGACAACATCGATGATACCCACAACGAGCTCCTTCCTAGCCTGTTCATTGTCAATAACTGTATGGCCTCGGAACAAGATTTGTACGTACTTCATCAACAGCTACCATCAAAGAATAGTCCATTACATCATTTCTCTGTAGGAACAGCGTATCATTGAAGATAGCCGCTCTGAGGAGACGCTTAGAATGCTTCGAATCGTCAGTACACTGAACCTTTTCGATGTGATATTAGGGCAATTACCTCGCGTGCAAACAGCGGTGACTCGTAAATAAATTCAACCATATTCTCGTCAAGTAGAACCTCGTTTTGCTCCCCGGTAGATTGTATCTTCCGATTCCGCATTGATCCTTTGAGGTCAAATATTCGTGTTGGAGAGCGGTCGTAGAATAGATTCTCCATTACTAAGACATCCCACTTGATTTCTGTGCCCGTGACTGGATTTTTGATGATAATCTGGTAGAAGCCAAGCATTTTGGCAATAACAGTCGGCAAATCATGGAAGAGGGCCTCCGCCATAATGTTAAAGTATGCAGGAGCAAACTTCAGGAATGCCTGAGTTTCGATGGGTGAAAGAGATTTGAGCACCAATCTATCGTCCAAAGTCTTCAGAAATACAGACTTCGTTTTCCCGCCTTTGGAGTCCCATTTCAGACAACGCGAGAGAGACTCAACAATACGGTCAGAAACACCGCATTTTCGACGCACAGCATCAAACTGTTCAGCAAAGAAAATTTTGCACTGCATCCGAGCAGAGCCATCAACAAAAGAATATGCAAGATGAGTTCCGGTAGCTCGAAGTAACGATGTCTCAACCTCCGCTTGATCCAGGCCGTCATCACACATGTCAGAAGATTCACCTGGTAGTGCTGGAGATCGATGCTCTTTTCTTCCATTGGCTTGACCTTGACTACGGATGTCTTGAAGCTTTTCCCTATAGTCCTGAGTCTGCAGCGTAAAAGCTATCAGTGAGCTTGGCTCGTCTTCTCGTACGATGACATCCACATCCACGAATATATGGTCGCCTGCGTTTATGGGGTATTCGAGAGGCGTCCAACCACTGGCCGAACGTTCCGCCCAGAAATTCGTCAGCATTTTCATCAAACTGGACTTTTCATGCTTTGGTATTTCCAGAGGCAACTCAGTATTCGGTTTCCCAACCCCGAGTGATGCAGCTATCTCGGCAGCACCTGGGATTATATCATCGAGCAGGGAATGTTCAGCGTCACTCGGGCCGCCATCATCATCTGAACCAGTTTGGCTGACGTTTTGTTGATTATCGTCCGTCTCTGCCTCCGTTGCTGTTTCATCGGCCACTGTTGCTGTATCAGTAGGAGAGTGTGTCTCGTCACCGGCGGGAGTCTCGCCAGTGTTGAGCTGTGCTAGACCATCGACAACGTTCGTGGGTTCCGTATTCGGATGTGTGTGTTCAACTCGGGACAGCTCTTCATCGCTTGGGCCACGCTCTTCGACTGCCTCGTTCACGTCTTTATAGACTTCCACTACAGATCTTGAGGATGCCTTTGGGAACGCTCTCGATTGTGTGACTTTAGCAGCACGTTGTTTTTTATCACGTAGGCGTTCCTTCTCGAATTCTCTACTCAATTGCTCGAAATGCTTAGCAAGGGTCGAGACCTTGGAATCTTTGCGCTTCGTGTGCACTGATCGAGGTATCAAAGAATGACCTGGTTTGCGGTTACCTTTCATGGTGCCGAGCCCGAATCTCTCGGCAAGCTTCTTGTCTGTTGGCTTCAGAGGTTCAGTAGACACTGATTTGAGCCCTTCTAACGGCTGTGAGAAGATATCACTGGGGTTTTGTTCATTCTGTTTTACAAGGTGCCTATTGCTTGGGTGGATACGACGAAGAGTCCCTGCGGGTTGTGACTGGGTTCTGTTCAGTGGGGGGGAGGTGGCCGAGCCAGCTCTTCTGACGACACCACGCTCAGTTGGACGAGGAATTCCTGACACTTCCGAGTGACTGCTCGATGGTTCTCCTGGAGGCGGCTGGGCTTTGCGCAACTGTTCAACCTTTTCAGAAAGGGTTGATTCTATGGCAGGTTCTGAAATATCACCTCCGGGCAGGTCATGATCCGGAAGGAGGGTGGAAAATGGGAGGTCTGTGGATGGAATATCGACGGGCGCTGTCAGTTGGGAATCGATTTGTTTGGACACTGCCAAATCCAGATGATCAATGCCTTCACGGTCGACATCTAAAGCCTCCAGCTGGGCCTGAGGCAAATCAACTGCCGCGTCGGTGTCTGCAGGTGTGCTTGTGTTGATGGATT